>JBAIAA010000001.1:2400000-3000000 GCA_037893245.1 Crossaster papposus | reverse complement strand
TTTCTCCACGACGTACTCTCTGATCTTGGAGCCTCCGTCGAACATGGGCTTGGACCACGACACGCCGATGTTGTCCTTGCGAACTTTGTCCACGGATGGCCGGCCAGGAGCATCGGCTGGCACTTTGGGGGAGCAAGATCACAAATTTTAACACTGAATGTTAAGACTTTAGTACATCACATTTTGTTTCAAAATGCAGAAATTAGGGGAGTCCGGTTGGTGTAGCGGTTCTTAACTCGCCTTCCACCGCTGTGACCCTAGTTCGAATCCCGCCCGGGCCAATATGTGACACGATCAAGCGGAATGAGTCGGATGTCGGGGAATCAAAAAAATGTTTTAATCAGAACTGTGTTCTTCGTTGGTATTTAAACAAATTTACATAACTCGACAACAAAACATCGTATCAACATGGGGTTTTCAGTTTTTAGAACGTACAGATGCCCTCTTTAAAACTACATGAAAACATCCGACATCCGACTCATTCCGCTTGATCGTGTCTCATATGTGAACTAGGTTTTCAGTCCCTGCCCGATTCCTTGGGGTCTCCCCCCCCCTATAATATTCTTCTGAGATTCTCCTCCCATCTCAAAAACTGTACCTTCTTCTCATTGTCTTCTCTCCGCCGATTACTTATAGTCAGGTAGCTTAGGGATGGAATCGTGACCGACTGGCCCAAAGCACCAAATTTGGTAGGTACCTTCTGTAGGCCCCAGAAATTAATTTTAGAAGGGGTGACACCAAAAAATATTTTTGGAAGGTACCTAATTTGCATAATTTCAAAATGGCTGCAAAATCCTATACTTAAGCACTAATTTCGGTACATTCTTATCATTTGAAAGCAAAAGTCATTTTGAAATATTTACTTCGGTGGTTTTGTTTACATATTCTGCACTTAAACAACATTAATTAGCTGATGATGTGCCTAGGTAATTATGTTTAGTCAGAAATCCAAGATGGCCACGATAATAATAAATTAAGTATCGTGTTTATTGGGAAGCAGCGTAATCAAACATATCACTCACCGTTTTTTAACATTTTTAGAACGATTCTCGGTCACCTGGGAAGGACATTAACGTGAAGGACGTGTAATACTGGATTTTGTGGAATTTTCTTTCTTTTTCTGTGAGGCTTTTAGGTTTTTTAATTCTAATGGAGTGCTTTTGCAAGAAGGTATAGCTCAGAGAAACCGGTGTATGCAGGCATACTTCAAGGAATGATCAGTAAAATTTGTTTGTGTTTTTTTATCAATTCTAGAGTTAGCTGCAGTGAATCAGAACTCATTATATGTGGGAAGGGGAGGGTGTTTATGGGAGTTGTCACAAGTCAGAACTTTTTTCTCATCGTTTTCGTTATTGTTTTTGGAGATGCTGAAGCAGTTCTGCTGCGTGAAGTATCATTGGATTGTAGGTGTGTGGCTGGTCTACAGAGATAGATCTGTATAATTTATGATGTGCTGGTATGCCAGCAGTGTGGTTGCGTAACTATCCCGCCCAGAGCATAATTCTTAATTTAAGTTTTTTTTGCTAGTGATATATGCTTCATGGGAGGTCAGTTCAGGCCACATTTTTTTCGCGAGATTGCAGTCTGTAGGAATGGGGGGGGGGGGGGGGGGGGGGGGGTGTTGTACAAGTTTCAAAAGAACCCCCTCCTTGCTTTTCGTTATTTTTTTGAGACGCGGAAAAGGTTCTGCTGACAAGTATCATATGGATTGTATTTGTGACTGGTCTATACAGAGATAGATCTGTAATTGACGTTAACTAGTGGGTATGCTAGAAAGTGGTTGTTTGACTGGTCTCTCCAGAGCGTAGTTCTTAACTCTTTTTTTTCTTTTTGTGTGTAAGATACGCATCTGGGGGTCAGTTCTAGCCACATTATCTCTGCTAGATGACAGTCCGTGGTTGGAGTTCGTGGACGGGCAAATACATCAAACGTCTGCAGGCCAATTGGGTTAGACATTCCCTAAAAGCGGGAGTTTCAAACCCTGTCTCGGGTTTTGGCGACACGATGACTGGTTTGTGTATTGCAACAGTGGTCCCTTTGTTTTTCGTTCACACAGTGATTGATTATTACCGGTGATAATATGCCGTCCCCTCTTTTTCTTTTTCTTTTGGAAGGGGAGCAGGGCATATTTTCTGTGCTATATCATGCACTTCATCAGTCACCTTCTTATCATTTTCCCTTCCTTGTTTTTATTTGTGTGTCGGTTTATATGACGCGTGGCAAGGACAAGGGGGGGGGGGGGTGGGGTTTGACTTATTTATTTTGTTTTAGTCTTGAGATCCATTTTATTGTTTTGTTCTTTCAATAGTTCCAATAGAATTTGCAGATTCTCCTCATCAAGATTTTGTTCCTCTTGGTTGGATTGTGGAGATGCTTTAGTCCTAGATCGAACAAGTTCATCTTTTATGTTTTTGTGCCGTTTGTATGCATGGGTTGGGTATCAAATATCCTATTCAGATATTCGTTTTCGCTAATCAAGGGCCAGTGTTTGAGGATAGCCCGTTTGAGGGCTGGGTGCGCGACATGTGGGTAGTATGGTAGGAGGAACACCAGTGGGATATTGTTTTTGTTTTGTTCACGCTTAGGGTTCGCGGGAGTCTTGCCCCTTTGAGAAAAGAGGGCTAGGTCTTCGTTTGTGTATCCGCGCTTTTGAAGTTTGTCTTTGAAGAATTCAACCCTCTCCTCAAAGTCTTTTAAATGGGTACATATACGTTTGTATCTGGTCACTTCGCCCTTGATTAATCCGCCAAATACCGACTTAGGGTGTGCTGAATCTCGAGCTATAGGTACTGAAATGTATCAGTTTTTTTGGGTAGCGACTCGAGTATCCAATATCCCTTCATGTATGAATCGTTCGCCTTTGTAGATAATAAGGTCGAGAAAAGTGACTTGGCGGTGCGAGATCTCAGACGTGAACTTCAGCGTGGGATGGATTTTATTAAGTGATTGCACTAGGTCAGCAGCCTGCTTTTCATTTCCGTTAAAGATTATAAGAACATCGTCTCTATATCTCATGTAGCTCACAATTGAGGGATTGTGAGGGAGGATTTTGTCTTGTTCGTATTTGAATAGGGTTATGTCACAAATCTCCGGACTGCATTCGCTGCCCATGGCCACGCCAATTGTTTGTCTGAAAAACTTGCCATTGGATTCAAACGTGTTTCGACGCATAATGAGTTCAAGGAGACTTCGCGCGTGGTCTGTTGTGGGCTTGGGTATTGCGTATAGTCTGTCGTCGGCCATTGAAAGTGCGTCACAAACTGATTCAATTGCCTCATCTTGTGGGCAGTTAGTGTACATGGATACTATATCCAGTGTTATCAATAAGTTATCTTGCTCCAATGTCAGGTTATTTAGTTTTTCAAGCACATGCCCAGAATCGCGTGTGTATGTGCTTTGCTGTTTGACAATTGGGAGCAAGAAATAGTCTATGTATTTGGATATGGATTGAGTCGGTCCTCCGCAACTACTAATGATTGGCCTCCCCACGAACCGTGTTCCTTCTGGTACTTTTTTGTGAACTTTCGGTAGGAGGTAAAGGCAAGGTGTTTTAATGTCGTGGTTGCGGGGGTTAAGAAACTCAGATATGTCTTTCGATATGAGTCCGTCCACGTAGAGTTGGCGTATGGCTTGAGAGACTAATTCCGCGGTTTCATCGGTCAGGTCCATGTTAATTTCTTCATAGTGGGGGCCTGTTAATTGTCGTGTCCCTTCACGTATGTAGTCTTGTTTGTTAAGGACGCACACACCGCGGCCTTTATCGAATTGATGAGTGTATGTTGTGTACACCCTATGGTATCCCTAAGTGGGGCATATGACACATATTGTTTTCTTCGTTAGGTGATAGTCAATAGGTAAGAGATATAATTACAAGAACATGTGTCGTGGATTTCGAGCTCAAACTTTCTTTCTTTTTTGGAATAGTGTCGTAATCAAAAAGAATGAAATAATAAAGCAATCTCTAAAAAATAAAAATTATATAATAATTTGTTTTTAAGAGTAGTGGTAGAAACCGGTGTGTGCAGGCCGATATTAAGAGATATCCTTTAAAGAAGAATAAAAAGGGGGTTTGTGCACGTGTCGGTTGCACCACAATTAACCCCGTATTTTTTTGTTTAAGGAGGTTCTGCTGAAAAGGGCGCCTTATTAGGATTCCTGATTAAACGTGTGCAACAAGAGTGCCTTCTTTTTAAGAAAGGATTGTGTTAAGTAAAGCTGTTGAAAAATAAAACCTTGTTTTTATAGTTAAGGTTAAATTGTGTTTCGAGATGTGTGGAGTGAGGAATAGCTATATTCGTTTCTTGTGAGTTTAGGGAATAGGGCTACACCAAATATTAATACTGTTTTTGTCAAGGAAAGGAAACTGAAGAGAAGGTAACATATTGGGTCGAGAGTAAAGAAAGATAATCTCCCCTAGCGATAAGAGAATAACTTTTCCAAACATACGACAGGAAGGATAAAAACAATTTTTGAATTGGCAAATTGAAGCCAACCTCCAAATTGTAGGTGCAAATAATAAAACAAATATATAAAATTGTACACTGAATCTTTGTAAATGAATTATTCATCAAATCACTAATAATTATGTTGTAATTAGTCTTAATTAGTGATAATTAGTTATAAGCATCAGTCTACTTTGACTTTAAAGTAAAACATACATAACTCGAACCCTATCAATAATTATTATAGGGCTGAATACAGCACTCAACTGAAAAAAAATCGCCACATAATTTTTAAAAGATTTTATATGCAAATTAGGCACCAAATTAGATTTATGCAAATTAGGTACCCTTCCAAGATAATTTTCAGGTGTCACCCCTTCTAAATATCTTCTCTAGGACCAAAAGAATATATATACAAAGTTTGGTGCTTTGGGCCAGTCGGTCACGATCTCGTCAAAATTTGGACCTAAGCAACCTGACTATTAAGGCTTTCGATACTACAGTGCTTAGGGTGTTTTTCAGGGATTCTTGGTTTCATATCCAGATAGAATAAATATAAATAACTGTTGCCAACAACTTACGGATCGGCGTTTTGGCAACGACGGCGTCGGATGCCCGGCTGGGCTTGCCCGGCCCGGCCTCGTTCAAGGCGATGACCCTAAACTGGTACTCGTCGCCTTCCCTCAGGTTCGGCACCGTAGCCGCGGTGTCCTTAGTAGGGTAGTTACTAGCCGGTTCCCAGTTGTTGCTGTCCGGCCTGCGGTACTCCACGGCGTAGCCGGTAACCGGGCTGCCGCCGTCGTTGTCGGGCGGGGACCAGGAGATCTGGGCGGAGTTGCGGTCTATGGCCTCGATCTTGGGAACGCTGGGTGAGTCGGGCTCATCTGATTAAAAGAAATTGAAATCGAAGAGTATTAATTACTCGGAATATACAGCATTTACCGAGATAAAACTTCATCAGGTTAGTCAGCAAGCACCTTTCTTTAGATTTTGAGAACTTTTACTGATTCAAATGATAAATTTAAAAGTGTCTTTAATCATATTTTTCTAGCACCAGATGACACAAAATGCTGGGCAGGGTAGAACCAGTACCTGAACGAACGTGTCCTAACAATGCTCTCGCAAGGATTAAAAAGACGTGTCGACAAGCTTCCAAGACTCACCGAACGGCAGCTTCGCCTTGACCTGCCGGCCCTCCAGGGGCTGGCTGACCCCGAACTGGTTCACCGCCGAGACTCGGAAGACGTAGTCGCTGTGGGTCTTGAGGTTGCGGGCCGTGTGGCCGCCCGGCAGTGACGCCGAGCTAGTCAACTTCTGCCAGCTGTCACGGTTGGCGTCGCGCTGCTCCACGACGTAGCCCGTGATGGCGGCGTTGCCGTCCTCATCTGGCGGCTGCCAGGTCAGCTTGAGAGAGTCCTTCTTGAAGTCGGAGTACTCTAGCGGGGCCTTGGGCGGGGTGGGGCAGCCTGAAAGTGAGAAGGTCGAAGGGGAAGTGGGAGAGAGAGAGAGACACACACACTCTCTGAATGATTCCTTTCACCAAGCACAGACTGTAATAAAAATTAAGGGTGGGGGTGCCGCTCTTCTACAAATCGAAATGGCATTTTCGCCGTTTTTCGACTGACATTAGGCCAAACCAAAAAAAAAGAAAGCTCAATTTTTGTTAGACATCCATAAAAACAATACTATATCTTTTGTAAGGTAAAACTAAACCTATTTAATAGCAAGATTCATGGCACAATTTACGATTGTGGCATCGTGGCTGTATTCGAAAACAATTTTAAAAAACTGTAAAAACAAATCACGAAAAGCTGATTTAAAAAAACAATTATGCGATCCATCTTTTGTGACTTTTAGGGTCGGTCAGAGGGCAACAACAAATTAAAGGGATGTAGAATTGGCACAATGTCTTCCGCCGTGCAGCGGGCAAGATAGCTCAGTTGGTAGAGTGCCGATACGGTATTCCGGAGGTCTCAGATTTTCGAATCCCGCTCCTGCAACCATATTCACTTTGAAATCAGTGACCAAATAAAAACTGTTTACTTACAGAGTACCGTAACCTTCAGCGAAACCGAATCCGTCCCCGAGTCGTTCTCCAAGGTGACTTTGTAGGTCCCTGTGTCCCCGCGCTCGGCTGCTTTGTTGCTGAGCGTGCACGTGTCGTCTGTTATGTCGACTTCCACGTGGCTGTTCAGCTTGATCTCGCGGTTGTCCTTGTACCAGACGGCGTCGGGAGTGGGGCTGGCCGCGAAGGGAACTTTGACATCGAAGGGCTCGCCTTCCTTGACCTTGATGTCGCGCAGGCTGAAGGCATTGGTGTCGATACTGGGCTTTTCTGGATTTTGTTTTGAAAGGGAAGAATTTTGACGGGATTGTTTTAAATTAACACTCTTAGATACTCTCCCATGTCCACAGCATTATATGCCTTAATATCTTTAACTATGCCTTATAGATATCCTCTAATTATTCTGAAAAATTAAATTTTATAAAGAGAAAATCGCCGGACGGCGATCCGAAAATACAAAGATAACATAAGAATGAATAAGATTAAAACTGATGCAAACTGCTTACTGGCTGGAATGACGTGAAATATACAAATCAAGTTAAGGCCTAATATTTTGATCTTAACAAGTTCTTCTTCAGAGACAAAATGACTGTGTACAATAAGAATAACTGCTTGACGCCGGTTAAAAACAATTGCTGTTTTTTCGTGCTTTTCTTGGCATCCATGGTTGTAAAACTTCGGACATGTCAGTTAAACGATATTTACTACAAGATACGGTACAACCCCCCAAATCTACCCTTTCATGATAATTCAAGCAATTACCAATGGTGTATTCTACCTTTAATAAGATTTAATTTTTCCCGGGGTGGTGAGACTAAAACGTAGGAAATAGTAAGAAATAATAGCTTAACAGCCCGTTTTGTGCCTAAACACAGCCCCTCTATAACAAAGCCCTACTTTCTCACCAAATTCCGGCTTTGCCATCATGACGTCGGACTCTGGGCTGGGCTGGCCGGGGCCCGCGCGGTTCTCCGCGATGACCCGGAAGTGGTACAGCCGTCCCTCGATCAGGCCCGGCACGGTGAACTTTGTCCCCAGGATCGGCGCCTTGTTGACCTTTGACCAGCGGCTGGACTTAGGGTCTTTCTTCTCGATGACGTAGCCCGTGATGGCGTCCCCTCCGTCCGACTGGGGCTCACCCCACTGCAGGTCGGCGTGGTCCCGGTCATAGCTGAGGATCTTGGGCTTGCCGGGAGCGTCCGGCTCATCTGCAAAAGATTTCAAACAATCCAGAGATTTGCCAATTATCAAATTTTGGTTTGTTTTTTTTAACAAAAAAAAATAAAACTAACTAAATTTGTTCAGTCTTTTTATGCTCCTAAAACCAGAGTTAAACATAGGCCTGATGAGCCATATTGGATCGGGACAAACTTTGCTTTTTTTGCAATAAAAAAGTTTCATGGCAAAAAGAAGTAATTTAAACAAGAAAAAAGTGGCTATTTATGTTAGACTTGAACTAGGAGCAGATTATAACCAGCAAGGAAACAGACTATAGAAAAATAATATGATACAGTGCGAAGGGGAATAATACTGGATGTACATCACTACTGCACAACAAATTTTCTAAGCATTATGTATAATGTTTGTGACTAATATTCAGCTTTTTTTTTGCTTAGCATAAAAACCACATGGAGTTTAGGCTGGTTACCTGTTTTTAGTTTGCAAGACTTTTTTGTACCAAGCAAATGTTTGTGCTAAGCACATTTTTGTGCTAAGCAAATGTTTGTGCTAAAGCAAATTTTGTGCTTAGCAAATGTTTGTGCTTAGCAAATGTTTGTGCTAAGCAAATTTAGGTACTGAGCAAATTTGTGTGCTAAGCAAATTTGTGTGCTAAGCAAATATGTGTGCTAAACAGATTGTTATGCTTTACAGTTCCACGGCCGACACGACGCCTTACCGTACGGGTTCTTCGCGATGACGGGTGCCGACTCCAACGGCGCGCTGATCCCGCCATGGGCGTTCTCCGCGCTCACGCGGAACACGTACTCTCTGCCGCGGACCAGCTTGGTGGCGGTGTACACGGGCGAGTTGACGAACCCGCCGCACTTGGCCCAGTAGTCGTCGTCGGACTCGCGCTTCTCCACGACGTAGTTGGCGATCTCGCTGCCGCCGTCGTCGGTCGGAGGGTTCCAGGCCAGCTTGCAGGACTCGTTGGTGATGTCCGTGATGTCGAAGGGAGGCTGTGGCGGGGAGGGCTTGTCTACAAACAAAAAGAATTATGTTTTTTACAGGTATATGCAAAGGTTTAGACCCCCTAAAATCATGAGTTGTATTCGTGTCCCTACAAGTCCTTTCACAAGACCTTTCACAAGTCCAGTCACAAGTCCTTTCACAAGTCCAGTCACAAGTCCAGTCACAAGTCCAGTCACAAGTTCAGTCACAAGTCTTTCCATAAAGCCAGTTGTAAATAATTGGTTGGACAATGACAAAGGAATGCTTTTGTTAACAGTTCATCTGAACAGCTAGTGACTTGACTTGAGACTGAAGGACTTGTGATGGACTTGCAGGGACTTCCGGAGACTTGAACACAACTCTGCTGAAATCTTGGCTCTAGAACCGCGCCGGTTTTGGCTGTCATTTTCTAAAATAGATGAAAGGACAAAATTTCATTTGACAACAAAAATTACCCAAGACAACGACGTTGCACTTGGCGTTCAGCGTTCCGGAATCGTTGGTCAGTATCAACTCGTACTCGCCGGTGTCGTCCCGCTGCGACTCCTTGACGCAGATGATCGTCGTGTCTTCGTTGCTCTCGATCTTCACGCTCTCAGACGGCGTCAGCGCGCTGCCGTTCTTCTTCCAAGCGACGTCGGGGGGCGGGCTTCCGTCGAAGGGCACGTTGAGTTTCAGCTCCTGCCCGGCCCGGAGTTTGAGGTCTTTCAGGCGGTCGATGCGCAGAACTGGCTTAGCTGGGGTGGAGGCAAAAAACAAACAATTCCAAAAAGAGTTCGAAACAAAAAGCTGTTGGCAGAAATTTTGATTTCCAGTGGCGTTTCTAAATTCAGTGGAAACCAACAAACAAATAGATTTTATTCCACCGTGTGACATTAGTGACAAATGCACAAAGACCGAGACCAAGGCTTTCAAGACCAAGACCGAGGCCAAGGCTTTTGAGATCGAAACCGAGGCTTTTGAGACCGAGACCAAGGCTTTTCAGACCAAGACCAAGGCTTTTGAGACCGAGACCAAGGCTTTCTAGATCGAGACCAATGCTTTCCAGACCGAGACCAAGGCTTTTGAGACCGAGACCAAGGCTTTCTAGATCAAGACCAATGCTTTCCAGACCGAGACCAAGGCTTTTCAGACCGAGACCAAGGCTTTTGAGATCGAGACCAAGGTTTCTGAGATCGAGACCAAGGCTTTTCAGACCGAGACCAAGGCTTTTCAGACCGAGACCAAGGCTTTTGAGATCGAGACCAAGGCCTTTGAGATCGAGACCAAGGCTTTTGAGACCGAGACCAAGGCTTTCTAGACCGAGACCAAGGCTTTCTAGACCGAGACCAAGGCTTTCCAGACCGAGACCAAGGCTTCGGAGATCGAGACCAAGGCTTTTGAGATCGAGACCAAGGTTTATGAGATCGAGACCAAGGTTTCTGAAATCGAGACCAAGGCTTTCTAGACCGAGACCAAGGCTTTTCAGACCGAGACCAATGCTTTTGAGATCGAGACCAAGACTTTTGAGATCGAGACCAATGCTTTTGAGATCGAGACCAAGGCTTTTGAGACCGAGACCAAGGCTTTTCAGACCAAGACCAAGGCTTTTGAGATCGAGACCAAGGCTTTTGAGATCGAGACCAAGGCTTTTCAGACCGAGACCAAGGCTTTCTAGATCGAGACCAAGGCTTTTGAGACCGAGACCAAGGCTTTTGAGATCGAGACCAAGGCTTTTGAGACCGAGACCAAGGCTTTTGAGATCGAGACCAATGCTTTCTAGACCGAGACCAAGGCTTTTGAGACCGAGACCAAGGCTTTTCAGACCAAGACCAAGGCTTTTGAGATCGAGACCAAGGCTTTTGAGAATGAGACCAAGGCTTTTGAGATCGAGACCAAGGCTTTTGAGATCAAGACCAAGGCTTTTGAGATCAAGACCAAGGCTTTTGAGATTGAGACCAAGGCTTTTGAGATCGAGACCAAGGCTTTTGAGATCAAGACCAAGGCTTTTGAGGCCGAGACCAAAAATGAATCCAAATGTAAGGTGTTTAAGTCGTTACCAAATCTAAATACTGGAACCAGTCTATGGCCGACATATAGTCTAACAGGCCGACTTCTTAAAAACAAACATCGATGGCGATATAACAGTTTTGAGATAAAACAACAACAAAAGTCTCGAGACTGTCTCAAGAACCGAGACCAGGTGTCGAGACCTCCATCACTGTTATTCACTCACAGAATTTAGCCTTGACCAGTTTGGGCTGGGACACCTGGCTGGGTTTTCCTTTGCCGGCTTTGTTGACGGCAGACACGCGGAACTCGTAGGTCCGCCCTTCGATCAGATTGGGCACCTGAGAAAAGAAAAACATTTCTAAAATGTTGCACCACTTTTCGTCATCATTTTATAGTACGAGGTGAAAATCGGGATGAAAACCAAACATTTTTTAATATGATTACATTCACTTCAGGGGAAATCTGTATTATTTCCCATGATAAGTTAGTCATGTTGGTCCAAAAAACAAGAACAAAATAACATTAGGCCTGCCAGATTTTCACTTAACGTTACTGCCTTTCCCTCCGTCCGACTACTGCCATCACTTTTTCACTGTCACTGGTTTTCTCTATGTTTTCTTATATAGAAAAGAGGCTATTGTCAACCAGTGGCAACCATGCCCTGGGGTCTGGTTCCAAATAGTCGACTAGATAGTCCAACCATCCTGCGTTCAAGTGACGTTAGTCGAACTATGGTTAACTTAAGTTCGAGCCCGAACTTGCTTTTGTTTGGATCTAAACTTTCAATAAATAAAACATTCTGCACCAAAATCTCCAAGTTCTACATTAAAAAAAAAAAAATGAAAACAGGAGATTTGTTTGTACCTTAAAATCGGTGCCTTTGACTGGGGCATCGGTTGCCTCCACCCAACGAGTACTGGTTTTCTCTTTCTTTTCTACGACGTAACCCACGATGTCCGCCCCTCCGTCGTTCTCTGGCTCCGCCCACTCTAATTCCACAAAGTCGTTGTCGTAATCCACGACCTCGGGAACACCAGGTGCGCCTGGCTCGTCTAAAACAACAACAAAAAATAAAAAAATTGGAAGATGTGTAAACATCCTGAAAAAAGAATAAACAAAAACAAGCGAGGAATGTACACATTTTAACAAACAAAGCGAATTTTGTTGTGAACGTTTAATTATTATTTATAATATTATTATTATTAATTCTTTCTGTTTAATAAAACCATGGGTCCTTCAAAAACATGTCCCTACGCTCTGTAGGGACATGCAAGCCTGAAAAAACCTGCAGAGAGAAGACAATGAGAAGAAGGTACAGTTTCCCCAAATTTAAACATAATCCGTCACCCAGAAATATATTTTTTTGGGGTCGATTTTGAGAAACAGTTGCGTATAGACGATGTGCCCTCTGACGTCACGTGTTCACATCTGTATTAAAATGTGCCCGGCAGTGATGCGCACACATCGTGTTTTTACATAAAATTTGCTTAAAGAGTGACGTCGCAGATCAGATCGCCTTTGAATTATGTGACCTCTGATGTCATCTCTTAACCAAATTTATGTAAAACATGATGCGTGCGCATATTGACGGGCACATTTGAATACAGATGTAAACAGAGGGCACATCATCTATAGAAATAATAGTTCGCAAGACTTTTCTGAACTTCAAAGCTGTTTATCTTATATAATTAGGTTGTCAGGGTGTTATCACTAAATCCTTCCCCAGGGGAGATAGGGTGGGGGTACATATGTAAATGATACATAATTTTAAAGCTGAGAACCTAGAGAATTTGAAAAAAGCTAAATCTAAAATAGTCAAATTGTCAACTTTGTCCGGGTTTCGTTGGAGCAGGTCACATAATATGTGACCCACCACGCCAAAACCAGGCGGAAGTCGGCAAATGCCATTTCGAGATACGGCATTGTACACAAACAAATGTGTTGCCGGTCGATTTTTTTCATAAATCGTTAGTTAAAACTCTAATTTATAGGCTGTTCATGTTTAAACCTTCTTAAAAATCCCTGAATGTGATAATATCATCCTTCTCCTGATTTTTGCTCAAAAATGTATGATAATGATGAACGACTTTAGTGCTCGTTTTTTTCAAAAGCATCCCTTGACACTTCCTAACTTCAAAAAGACGTAACTTCAAAAGTATACCACTTATTTGAGTCCACTATAGCTTAATTTAAAGCTTAAAACACTAGCAATCCAATGGTATAAAAATATCTCATATAAAAAAATTCGACTTCAGTCTGGTTTTGGGGTGGTGGGTCACATATGTGACCTGTCACCACAAAATGAGAGTAAAGTCGCACAATGTGATTTGGAGATATGGCCATCCAAAGTCAAATATGAAGGGGTGGTCAGTTTTGAGATTTTGTGTAATTTGGAAAGCCTAAGTCCTCCTCTACATATTCCTATTTTTGGGGTGCAATCAGATGATTGAAAACCTCTTAAATTACGTGATTTTGAGTAGTGTTTGCAAAGTTAGTGTTTAGAATAAAGTCCATCAGTGGTCTAATTAAAACGGTAATTAAATATGCAAATTAGGTCTTCGTAACTGTCCCATGTTTTCGAAATGTTGATATTATGTTGATTATGCAATAGTTTGTATGTGTGGGAAGTTTCAGGAAGAAATAATGATTAGAACATAGCCGTTGCTATGCTCAACCGAACCTTACTTGTCCTGTTTCGTAATCTTTTGCGTGTTTCGTTTAAGATGTTTAAAGTAAGTTTTCTCACAAACACGTTTTGTGAAACCCATGACTTTCTAGAGCACTGTAAAAGGTATTTATCCCAAAACCCCCAAGTGTTATGTACCATTGGAAAGCTCTCTTTCTCAAGAAATTGAAAATACCAATATCTCAATTTTCAATTTCCCGACTTTACTCTCATATTGTGGTGACAGGTCAAATATGTTTAAACTACGAGCAATCAAGACGCATACCGTATGGGTTCTTTGCCAGGACGGTGTGGGGAGCCTCTAAGCATTTACTGACACCTAGGCCGGTCTCGGCCGCAACGCGGAACATGTACTCCGTCTTTTCTTGTAACTTGGTAACCTAAAACAAAACAAAATAATAAAAAAAAACTCAAATCTTGTTTAGATTTTGTGACAAGTTTCAAACCGAACGACCACATTTATTTTCTACATATGTGATTGTGATTTTTTTTTCTAAAATTCAATTTTACAAATTGGACGTACACAAACGCAAAGTTTTTCCCAGATTCAAAGCGAATGACGCATAAACACGCCACGAGCAAGGCCGGAAATGTCTGTCAGCATTGAGCAAGGCCGAAAATGCGTGGGTGTGCTTCCCGGTACCATCGGCCTGGACCGTGCGTCGGCTCGGTGATGTTAAAAATAATCCCGGTGCGAACTGGTTAAACGATAAAAACGCACAAACTGACTTAAAGTTTTTGATAATATGAAGAAAATTCTATGAAAATGTATTCTTGAATAACTGGGTGAGATAGAACCCCAAATTACCTTGAACGTTGTGTCTTTCGTCGTGTCGTTCACCACCGACCAACCAGATCGCTTTATGTCCCTCTTCTCAAGGATGTAGTTGGAGATTGGCTGGCCGCCGTCGTCGGCTGGGGCTTGCCATGACAGAACGGCCGAGGTTGCCGTGACGTCGGTGATTTCCATTGGTCCTTTTGGAGGACCAGGTTTGTCTAAAAAATAAATTATTATATATTTAAGATAATAAGATTATTTTTATTTTTATTTTTTTAACAGGGAGTAACAGGCAGGGTGGTTTGGGGCAGTACAGGGAGTAACAGGCAGGGTGGTTTGAGGCAGTACAGGGAGTAACAGGCAGGGTGGTCTGGGGCAGTACAGGGAGTAACAGGCAGGGTGGTTTGAGGCAGTACAGGGAGTAACAGGCAGGGAGTAACAGGCAGGGAGTAACAGGCAGGGTGGTTTGGGGCAGTTAACAACCAGGAAGATTTGGAGCAGTACAGGGAGTAACAGGCAGAGTGGTTTAAGGCAGTACAGGGAGTAACAGGCAGGGTGGTTTGAGGCAGTACAGGGAGTAACAGGCAGGGTGGTTTGGGGCAGTACAGAGAGTAACAGGCAGGGTGGTTTGAGGCAGTACAGGGAGTAACAGGCAGGGTGGTTTGGGGCAGTACAGGGAGTAACAGGCAGAGTGGTTTGGGGCAGTACAGGGAGTAACAGGCAGAGTGGTTTGGGGCAGTACAGGGAGTAACAGGCATAGTGGTTTGGGGCAGTACAGGGAGTAACAGGCAGGGTGGTTTGGGGCAGTACAGGGAGTAACAGGCAGAGTGGTTTGGGGCAGTACAGGGAGTAACAGGCAGAGTGGTTTAGGGCAGTACAGGGAGTAACAGGCAGGGTGGTTTGGGGCAGTACAGGGAGTAACAGGCAGGGTGGTTTGGGGCAGTACAGGGAGTAACAGGCAGGGTGGTTTGGGGCAGTACAGGAAGTAACAGGCAGGGTGGTTTGGGGCAATACATGGAGTAACAGGCAGGGTGGTTTGAGGCAGTACAGGGAGTAACAGGCAGGGTGGTTTGAGGCAGTACAGGGAGTAACAGGCAGAGTGGTTTGAGGCAGTACAGGGAGTAACAGGCAGGGTGGTTTGGGGCAGTACAGGGAGTAACAGGCAGGGTGGTTTGGGGCAGTACATGGAGTAACAGGCAGGGTGGTTTGGGGCAGTACAGGGAGTAACAGGCAGGGTGGTTTGGGGCAGTACAGGGAGTAACAGGCAGGTTGGTTTGGGGCAGTACAGGGAGTAACAGGCAGGGTGGTTTGAGGCAGTACAGGGAGTAACAGGCAGGGTGGTTTGGGGCAGTACAGAGAGTAACAGGCAGGGTGGTTTGAGGCAGTACAGGGAGTAACAGGCAGGGTGGTTTAGGGCAGTACCGGTACAGGGAGTAACAGGCAGGATGGTTTAGGGCAGTACAGGGAGTAACAGGCAGGGTGGTTTGAGGCAGTACAGGGAGTAACAGGCAGGGAGTAACAGGCAGGGTGGTTTGAGGCAGTACAGGTAGTAACAGGCAGGGTGGTTTGAGGCAGTACAGGGAGTAACAGGCAGGGAGTAACAGGCAGGGTGGTTTGAGGCAGTACAGGTAGTAACAGGCAGGGTGGTTTGAGGCAGTACAGGGAGTAACAGCCAGGAAGGTTCGGCGTAGTACAGGGAGGTTCTCTTTAACTCACCGAGCACATTGACGTTAGCCGTGCCCTTCTCTGTGCCGAAGGGATTGGTGACCGTGACTACGTAGACCCCCGTGTCGCTGCGGAGCGCATCCAGGGTAGTCAGCTCAGCGGTCATCAGGTTGCTGCGCACCTTTGTGCGCTCGTCGGGCACCAGCTCCTCCCCATCCAGACTCCAGGCGGCTTTGGGCGGTGGGGTACCGGTGAAGGAGATGGCCAGTTTGATGGTCTGGCCGGCCTTAACCGTCAGGTCCTTGAGTTGGGACACGTCCAGAGACGGTGGGACTGAAAAACAAAAGATAAACCAGATTTTACAATTTTTTAATTAGCTTTTGCTATATTGTTTGAAAATGGATGGGTTAGGGGTAGGGGATTCATATTTTATAGTAAATATTGTGACGCCCACCTGTTTGAAAGTTTTGTGTTCATAGACGCTGGAAGAACCAATTAAACAAAAAAAATTGTAATCTGGTTCCTTGACTACTTTCAGACGAATCAGGACAATTTACAGATGTCAGGGAATTTTCAGGTTAGGAAACCAGACTAAAAGCCTACAACCCATTCACAGATGTGTAAAACTTGTATTGCCCCAAAAAAGTGCGCTAAAACTAAACTAACAAACGGCAATCGATGGAAATTGAGACAAAGTTCCACATTTTTCGCATGATCCAGCGTTTTACTCACTCTCGGGATCCTTAGCCACCACCGGTGGGGAAACAACGCTGGGTTCGCTGAGTCCTGCCTCGTTCTCTGCTACCACTCGAAACTCATACTCCTCCCCTTCCACCAGATCCGGCACCTTAACAGAAAAAAAAGAATCCATTGAATCAGTGGTTTTGTTTACATGTGCATTTTCCTGTAGAAGTCAGGATGCCAGATGACTGTCCCGGTGTGGCGCTCATAGCCATGAAATAGACATACGCATGCTTGCGTATGTATTGACTGCTAATCGTGGTCGTCAGACAAAAGAATTGGGTACGTCCACGATTGACAAAACGCCACGATTTCAAATCGTGTACAAATCCTATAGAGGTCATTCTGAAAAAGTTAGAGTACAAACAAAAGAAGGGAAGACGGTCGGACAATGCCCCGTCCACGATTGGCGGTGTTTACCAACTTACATGCGCATAAATATGCTGGTATGCAAGAAGCGAAGTCGGCCCATTGAAAATGTACAGAGTCCAAAAGGTTTGTCATTTCCTCTCAATTTCTCCAGGATTTGTCCATTCGTCCTTGAAAAAGTCCCTGAAATCCTCATAAGTATGACTTTCTGGTCTAAGTGTACGAGCCACCACCTAGTTGTGGGGACAGGCTCTCTTTTGTTTTTTGAACAGACAGACCGAGTAGTGGGGACATTTTCGAGTCCCCATAGCGCGTTTGGTCTTTATAGAACAAGGGAAAATTGGGTTAGGGTATAATAAAAGAAAATGTAGAAAAAGACAAATTAGGGTGATGTTGATTTTTTTAAAGAATTTTAGAGTGTTCTGAGTTTGAGATTAGAGAGAATTCCCTTAACACACGAACCCTATGGATTGTCCCCATAACGCAACGTACCAAAACAAAAGGTGGGTTTTGAGGGGTAAAAAACAAAACAAAAAATGATTTTGTCTCGTGCGCACGAGGTCAAGGTAAAAAACAGCAGGGCTCTTTTTCCCCACGAGTCAAAAACCACCAACCACATTCAGGGCAGAATCGCGGGCCTCGAATCGCGGCATGAATCACACTGTTTGTGCCGACGCAAGCTGGTGATTCCGCGCCATGATTCTGTGCCGAAACTGGTCTATTAGGCCCAAATCTGACATTTAGAATCAACGCTTTTAAAGACTGCTTCCTACCCTATTTTGCCCCGATAGACTAAAGAAAAAAGAAGCAAAATTTGTCCATAAAAATTGTCACATCCTTGGCACCTTGTACTGGGTATCCTTAATGGGCTTCTTATTGACGCGTTCCCAGTCGCCCGTGGCCGGGTTCTTCTTCTCCACGTAGTAGCCCGCGACGGGGCTGCCGCCGTCATCCTTGGGTTTGGACCAGGACAGAGTGACAGAGTCCTTGGTCACGTCTTCGACGACAGGCTGGCCTGGGGGTAGGGCTGGGTCTAAAAGGGGTAAACAAAAACGGGCGAGGGAGCAATAAGGTTTAGGACCCAAGTCAATTTACCAACGGTTCATCAATAAGCTTCCACGATAAGCTTCCTACATGCTTCAGAGCCAAGCGGGCAATGATAGAGAGAGGCTAGCAAAATGGTTAACGAAGCGTGAAAAGTACACACCTCACTCTTCAGTAGTTGCGTTGAACGATAGACAACTTTAGCGAGGATTAAGTTCCGACCCGGAATAGTAACCAGCGAACATGACTTATACATTTTGAAAATGTCTCGACTCTCAATTGACTCACAATCGTAAACCCAAACAAAAATTGGTCTCCGATTAAGATCCAAAACGACTCTCACCGATCGGCTCCCGGGCCAGCGCCGCCTTGCTGGGCGCGCTGGGTTCGCTCTCCCCGGCCTTGTTGACGGCGACGGCGCGGAACTCGTAGTTCCCACCCTGCACCAGGTCCGGCACCTCGAAGCTGGTGCCCTTGATGGGGCTCTTGGTAGCCTTGGACCAGCGCGGGGAGCCGACTTCCCTCTTCTCGATGACGTAGCCCGTGATCGGGCAGCCGCCGTCAAACTCCGGCGGGGACCACTTCAGCTCGATGCTACCGTCGTGGGTGTCCACAACTTTCGGCGCCTCCAACTGATCCGCAACCTCTGTAATGACCAAAGAAAAGAGCAACTTGCTTTGAAATTCTGCTTTAGCAAATGTTTTGTACTTAGCAAAAAATGGCAGAGTACCGCTCCACAGCAATATACGTGACATGCAATTGAGGCTGGTCACCTGTTTCTAGTAAGCATATCACTTCTGTGCTTAGCAGCATTCAGAACAATTTGAAATGCAAAGAAGCCAGATTTTACCGAATGGTTCCTTAGCGACTTGCGTCCGGTCAGTCTGTTTCGGCTCGCTGGTGCCGACTTGGTTCACGGCCGCCACGCGGAACGTGTACTCCTTCCCCTCCGTGAGGTTGGGGACGGTGAATTCCGTGGCTGACTCGCTGTCGGTTGCCACCGCCCAGTCACCGCGCTTGACTTCCTTGTACTCCACCACGTAGTGTGTGATCTCCGTGTTGCCGTTGTCGATGGGCGGTTTCCAGACAAGAGATATGGAGTGCTCGTCGTAGCTGGAGATTTTAACGCTTTCCGGAGCTTGCGGCTTGTCTGTGACGGAAGAAGAAGAAACAAAAAATCATATCGATAGATTGCTGTGGGAAAAATCTGTTGATGGAAAGAGAGAACTGGTCAGGTACTCTAGCAGTCACAGGTTCGAATCCCACTTCAATGATTGCAATGTTTGGCAATGTAATGGAGCCAATGTCTAAGCTAAGATTTGGAAATCGGCCCAAGTCAGTTGATGACTTCTTGTCGGTCACTTTGTAAAAATTCTTGCGGCGTCTAAAAACGACTTTTTTTCTTTTCTTCGGACACTCTAGGAGGCGGGTTTAGGCCGATGGTACCGGGAAGCACACCCATTACATTTCCGGCCTTGCTCACTGCTGACAGACATTAGCTTGTGGCGTGTTTATGCGTCATCCGTTTTGAATCTGGGGAAAACTTTGCGTGTATATACGTCCTCTGGAGCGAACTGGTTAAGATGCGTAGTGAAATTGATCTTAGGATGCATCTTAGCTAAGATCGATCTTAGAGGAGAGACTCATCATAAGTCCTGAGACGTATTGTACGATAAGACACGTCTAAACCTACCGATGACCGTGATCTTGAAGTTGGCTGTCTCGGTGCCGTGCTTGTTGGTCACGACGATCGTGTACTCGTTGGTGTCGTCGCGGTCCGTGTGCGTGATCAGCAAGGTGGCGCTCATGGGCAAGGTGACCACCTGGGTGCGGTCGTCCGGCGTGAGGGCAGCGCCCGGTTTGGACCACTCCACTTGGGGAACCGGGGAGCCCGAGATGTCGAGGGTGACTTCCACGGGATCGCCGGCTTTGACGATAAGGTCTTTCATGTCGAGCGGCACCTTGAGAGTGGGCGGAGCTAATATTTTGGGAAAAAAAGTGGAGGATTAAACAAACACAAAATTCAAAATTTTTAATTTTCTAAATTTAAAATTTTCAAAATATTAAATTTTTTTGTTTTAATTTTAATTTTCAATTTTTTTTATTTCTAATTTAATATTTTTAATTTGTTAATTGAAATGTGTTTTGGACTTTGGACTTTGAGATTCGGCCGCGTGGCTCTAGTCTCGTCCAGGGCGCAGGCATAGTTGGTTTTAAAGACCCCTTTTTGAACGCCTTGATGCATCTACCACTAACCTTGGACTTTGAGATTCGACCTCGTGGCTCTAGTCTCGTCCAGGGCGCAGGCATAGTTGGTCTAAAGGACCTCTTTTTGAATGCCTTGATGCATCTACCACTAACCTTGGACTTTGAGATTGGACCGCGTAGCTCTAGTCTCGTCCAGGGCGCAGGCGTAGTTGGCCTCGTCCTCGGGACCCACGTCCTTGACAATCAGCTTGCGGGTTGGTCCCTCGGAGACCATCTCATACTTCTCATCGTCGTCCCCCGGCATGATGGGCTGGCCGTTCTTGAACCAGAAGACCTCGGCGGCGTCGCTGGACACCTCGGTGGCAAACTCGGCGTCCTGGTGGGCGAAGGCTTCCACCTCGTCCTGCAGATTACCGGTGAAATCTGGCGGCTCTAAAAGAAGAAAACAAATGATGTATTCATTTTATACGGGCCATCAGATTGAAGACCGTTCGGGTATCGGGCCTGTTAAGACAATCCCTTTTTACCAACGAAAGGCAGCTTTAATAACATGCAAGTCCATCACAAGTCCTTCAGTCTCAAGTCAAGTCACTAGCTATTCAGATGAACTGTTAACAAAAAACATTCCTTTGTCATTGTTCAACCAGTTACTTGCGACTGGCTTTATAAAGAAAGACTTGTGACTGGACTTGTGGAAGGACTTGTGAAAGGACTTGCAGGGACTTAAATACAACACTGACTATACTAGGCGTGCAAGACTCTGAACGGTCCGGGAAGATAGATAGAAGTTTTACAAGTAGTGAATACAAAATTCAAACAACAAATACCTGTGACAGTCAGATTAGCCTTGGACTCCAAATCAGCAAACTTTACGGTGTACTCTGCCGCGTCGTCAAACGCAGCCTTGTAGAAGACCAGCTCGCGGATGCCCTTGCTCATCTTACTGGCCACCCGGTCGTCTAGAGTGACCGGCTTGCCGTCTTTCAGCCACTTGACCTCCGAGGTGAAGTCGGAAATCTCACAGGAGAAGGCGCAAGACCGGCTCTCCACTACGGTGACCGGGGAAAGCTCCTGGACGAACTTGGGTTTAGCTGGGGCGGGGGCAAACGCAGGTAAAACACAGAGAATAGTAATAAGCTTTCCGAGCAGATTCAGATAAAATAAAGTAGAGAGCCAATTTCATGGAGCTGCTAAGCACAAACAAATTTGTGAGATTTAAAGCTTTGCATGGTGGAGACTAGAACACCATGTGAAAGGATCTCTTTTGAGAAAAGGTAGGGTGGTTCCGGAAGGTTGAACCACCAGTTCTTATCAGAACCACCCTACCTCTTCTCAAAAGAGGTCATTTCACATGGTGTTACCGCAAATCTTTCTAAGCACAACAAATTTGCTTAGCATGAACATTCTTCCTAATGGCAAAAACAGGGTTACAAACCCTATTTGTTAATAGGTGATGTACATTGTTTGTGACTGGTATTGAGCGGTTTGTTTTTGCCGAACATAAAAAGCTCACAGAGTTTCCCAGAAAAATTATTTTCTTAATTTGGAGCACACTGTCCACTTCGAAATCAAATCGTAAAAATGGTGCCAACATAAATATCTTTTGTTACCTTTGTAATGGGTACATAAACTCACGACTTATGAACAAGAATGTTTATGTTTATGTTATGTTTTGGTATGTTTGTTTTTTATTCAACTTGGAGAACATCCCTAAAACCCGGGGAGGGTTACATTAACATTTCAACCCTAGATATTATATACATTGACAGGGGAGAACAAGTCAGCAGAGCTATTGGACAAGATTTTTTTAATTTTTAAAGTTCATAAATAATTTTGCTACACAATTAATAATAGATTCATCTGTTGAATTCATACGAAATATAAACGTTTGACCATTTGTAAGCAACTGAAAATGTGCATCTTTTTCACTCACAAAGTTCAACATTTGTTTCGTAAGACCACTGTATAATGAACAATGCAGTAAAAAAAAATCTCAGATTCAATAATATTCAATAATATGAAATTTTCAGGTGAAACTTCTGCTCTAGCAATGCGCTAGAAACGAACGTTCAAAGTCGGCGGCCATGTTTAGCGGCCGTGCCAATGTAATTAAGGGTACTTCGACAATACATGTACAACTCGAGTCGACTTTGATTTGACCCTTACTTTTCACGGTCAGATCGGCACGGCTGTACCGCCCGAGGACGTTGATGGCGACCTCGCCCTGGTCGTCCGCCCTGCAGTTTTTGACGATCAGCGTGTGGCGACGCCCGAGCCTCTTGACCTCGCACTTCTTGTCGCGCGGCGGTACTTTCTCGTTGTTTTTGTACCACGAGAGGTCCATGCAGTCGCCCGTCAGTTCGCAGGAGAACTTCGCATCTGCCCCCTCGTGGACTTCGGCATTTTTCAGCTGCGTCACAAAATCTACCTTCGGTTTCCCCGCTGCACCAAAAACAAAAAAACAAACAAAATCCCCAAAAGAAAGAAAATCCCAAAAATGTTAGCGTCTATTTTTTGTTAAATTCCTATATTTAGTTAGTTAACACACTACATGCTAAACAGTTATGGGTGATGATCTCATAATGGGTTCCTTGCCAATGCTATCAGGGGCCAATTTAATGAAACTGCTAAGCACAAACATTTTCTCTAAGCGTGAAAATTATTCCATGGCAAAAACAGGGTTACAAACCAATATAAAAAGTATAAACTATATAAACCAGTGTAAACTAGTATATAAAGCACATGGAGTTTTGGCTGGTAACCTGTTTTTACTGAGCAAGCCTTTTTTTTTGCTAAGCAAATTCGTGTGCTTACATGTTTCATACAAAATTGGGCCCTGAAGAATGGACTAAGCACAAATATTTTGCTAAGCCTGTTAAAAGTGAGCAGACGTTGAAGATAATTTGTTTAACAGCGGGTTCCCAATTTCACTGTGTAAGACAAATATTCATTATTGGTTTTATTATAATAATAACAAACTTTAAAAAAAAAAGCAGTTCGAAATTGGCTGTAATATTATTTATTTCATTTAACTTTTAACAGCGATATAGCGCCAATTATAGGATAGATAAAGTGAAAGAAGACAATGTGAAGGAGTTACAGTTTTAGAGGTAGGAGGAAAATCCCAGTAAAATATCATGGGAGGAAAACCCACGGAATCAGGCAGGGACTGAAAAACCCAATCCACATATTGGCCCAGGCGAGATTCGAACCCGGGTCACAGCGGTGGAAGGCGAGGAAGGAACCGCTATGCAAACCTAAAACCCCTGATAATGATATTAAAAAATTGTAAGTAGTTTTTAATTTGTTTGTTATTGTTCTGTTGCAAAAACCAAGCCTACAAGTTGTTTTTCTATTTAATGATACGAGGGCTAATGAAACGACAAAGTAAATAAAAACAGCAAATCACTTTCTTTTTGCTTTTGTTGAAAAAGAAGAAGAATATAGATTTGGAGTAAGTTTTTGTTATCTTCATTAAATTCAATTTCAATGAGAAAATTATTATTTTTTTTTTTTTTCCAACTATTTTGGTTTTCTTTCTTTTAGGCGGGAAACGGTAAGTGATTTTTGTTTTTAATGTATAGCCAATCAATTGATTCAAGACCGATCAACAGTTTTGTATTTTTAATTTAACACGTTGACTGCCGACTACGAGTATAATCGTAGTAACAGGGGTACCGGATTCTTTCACTACGAGTATACTCGTAGAAAATGAAAGGTTTTTGTATTGTAAATTGAATACACTGGCATCCCTGATAACGCAACAAATACGCTGCTAGCAGTGGTGAGGACATACATGTTTATGTTCAAATTAATTTTTTTCTGTGCTTTTTTTTTTTTTTTTAGTACCTATTAACCAGTTCGCGCCGGGATTATTTTAACATCACTGAGCCGAGGGGCGGGATTATTTTTAACGAAACTCGATTCGAAGCGGGTTCAGGCCGATGGTACCGGGAAGCACACCCACGCATTTCTGGCCTTGCTCGCTGCTGACAGACATTCCAGCCTTGCTCGCTGCTGACAGACATTTCCAAACTTGAACTTGGCGTGTTTATGCGTCATCCGTTTTAAATTTGGGGAATATTTTGCGTTTATATACGTCATCCGGCACGAACTGGTTAAGTATGCGCATGCGTACAATGCTTAGCAAATGGGGGCGCCCTGTTAAATTATGCCCGGCAGTCAACGTGTTAAACAATAGCGGCCCTGAAACGTAAAATACATGAATGTTACAAACTCAAATTGGGGATGAACTTGTGTTTTGAAACTGTGCCATAACCACTGCAAATTGAACATGGTGTTGCAGAACTCAGGGGATCGTGTAGTTGGTGTAAAACACAAAAAGGGAAAAATTTGGTGATCTCAAAATCAATGATGATGATTGATTGTGCACAACAAACAAGTGTGGGGCTTAATAAAAAAAATTAAAAAAATAAAAAGGGAATGGGAAGACTGAAAAAAGAACAAATAAGTTAAAAGTAGGATACACCATTTACAGATTTCATAAAAAAGTTTTACTACCGAATTATTAAGAAATATCTTACTTATTTGAAAGCAAATAATGATTCAAGGCATTCAGCAAAATGATTGCGCTAAATATCCTGTAATTGTTCCAAAATAATGTAATAATTTTTGTAAATCGCAATTGCCGACCGGCAATCGTGAATTTTGTACAACAAGAACAATTGTCCGATGCCGGTTGTAAACAATAGCTGTTTTTCTTGCCTTTTTGTTGGCATCCATGATTGTAAATCTTCGAACAGGTTAGTTAAATGATTTTTACCCATTCCTGATAATTCAAGCAATTACCAATGGTGTATCCAACTTTAAAACAGGTAAAAACAGGTAATGACGTCAAAGTTTGCTCCTTGAAATACATCTTCTAAATGTTCTGTTTGACTGAAAATTAATGCAGAAAACGAAACAAACTTTCAATTGGAACGTGGCGGGAAGTAAAACCATGAAATGTAAAGAAAATAAAAACACAAAACGTGAAAAAGTGCATAAAACAGAACAAAGTGAAAAAGTGAGAAAAAAAACAACAACAACCACGCGGCCATCTTTGTTTTTGTTTTTGTTTGTTTTTCCCCCTTAGTCTGGCGCCCAGCAGTGACAGCTCACTTCATAACGACCAACAGGCTCTTGAAGTCAAGAAACTAGATGTGGCATGACCAAAATTCGTGATTTTCAAGTGCAATATACTTACGTGGCGGAGCGACTGTATTGATTATTAATGGTTTGTTTGTGTTTTGAGTTAGGTGGATTATGGGCAAAGAGGAATACGGGAAAAGAAAGAAGAAAAAGAGATGAGAAATAGGAAGAATCAGCAAAGACAAAAAAACAGCACAAAAAAAAAGAAGAAAAAAAAAGAGAAAGATAATAAGACCAGTTGTACGTACAAAGTGAATCTCACTGCAATACAAATTCTGATAAGAATTATTCAGACATGAAAACATATTTGAAAATAACATGACCAATACAATTTAAAACAAAGGAGAGTATATTTCAACTTATTTTTTTTTTAAAGATAAACTGAACATTATTACTTTAAATTTATAATATTTGTTGCCAACAATTTGAACAAAATGGTCATCATGCTTTGTATTGACACACAAAGATACAATAGTATTATCATGCGGACGTTTCTTAATTATAAAGGAATAGTTTTTCAACTGGGTACCCCGGTTCCCAAACCAACCGTAAATGCACGCCCTTAGTCTAAATATTTAAATAGAAAAAAAGTGATTATCCGCGTTCCAATCGCGTCGTGTTTATCGTGTTCACCGTGAATTTCTCCACGTTCACGAGAAGGTTGCGTTCCAAACGCTACTCACCAAGACGCACGCACACAGTCGAGTTAGTCGTGTGGTAAGGACATTCTTTATCGTGCAAGAACTCGTACGTGAACCAACACGCATGCGCGAGTATTTCATTCGTTTACAAAGTCGTGAACTTGGAGAAAACAAATCCACCTCGTGTTGCACCACTGGTGAACACGAGTTACCAGGCGATTAGAACGCCATTATACGACTCGTGAACTCGTTAACTCGTGAACATGATAAACACGACGCGATTGGAACCCAGCATAATACGTTGCAGATACAGCACAGCCTTGCACTCAAGGCTACATATGAACCGGGCCTTATAAACCCTGGACGGGCAGACTCACCATCGATGACCAGGTTGCACTTGCACTCGTCAAACTCGCCAAACTTGACCGTGTAGTCGCCGCTGTCGGCCACCTTCAGGTCCGTGATGGTCAGCTCGTAGTCGTTGATCGTGCTCTTAATCTTGTACTTCTTGCTCGCCGTCAGCTCCTTGTCATCCTTGTACCAGGTGGCCTTCACGCCGTTGGCCTTGCAGCCGACCTCCAACGTGATCCGGCCGTCGCGCTCGTTGGCCCGGGTCGACTTGAGGGGACGGGTGATTTCCGCACCCTGGGGAAGTAACCAAAATCCTCAAATTTCTATCCTTGTGGAGACATCTCTTTGTTCTCGTGTACAAAATAGTTTATAGAAAGTCAAGCATTTTTTTTCCAAATGCTTATATTTCAACCACAATTAATTTCCTGGGTTGAAATTTCGACCCGATATACCCTATATTATACCCTAACCCAAACACTAACCCTAACCCACATCCTAACCCTAGTTTTTAAGTAATTTGAGTAAAATTCTAAAATCTATTTCGTGAAAATTCCTGTGGAGAACTGTTCATCTATAGAAATTACCCTGTGGAGACCTTTTGACTCCCATTGTCCCCATGTCTCCACAGGGTATCGAATTTATAGAAACGTCAAATTACGAACTTCAAAACTCCAGTTTGGTAATTCTTAGGCTTAACCAGTTCGCGTCGGATGACGAATATAAACGCAAAGTTTTCCCCAGATTCAAAACGGATGACGCATAAACACGTCACGAGCAAGGCCGGAAATCCCGTCAGCAGCGAGCAAGGCCGGAAATGCGTGGGTGTGCTTCCCATTACCATCGGCCTGAACCTGCTTCAGATCGAGTTTCGTTAAAATAATCCCGCGCGTCGGCTCGGTGATGTTAAAATAATCCCGGCGCGAACTGGTTAATAGGCTTACTCTCCAAATGTAAAAAGAGTGAAAAACTCGCTCTCCAAAAAGAAAGTTCTTCGGCCACGTCCGAATTACTTGGTTAAGGCTTAAAATTACACACACGTCCATGAGAAGTGGCTCAAGCTGCTGCCATAGGCTCATGTGCAATTTCAAGCTGTAGCCACAGTAATTTGTACACCGGCTTACCACTTTGTCGGGTACATCCGTGTCCTTCAGCGTGCCCCAGTCTGGTACCTCAACCCTTGACTCACGCCGTGCCACCTCCCTGATAAGGGTACCAAACCAAATAGTTAATATCCTCGCTACCCCGTGCGTGCTCAAATATTTAAAAACTGTGAGCATAATATGAAGAAAAATTGCATTTGTAGTGGTTCTGTTAAAAGTCATTAGAGCTTTCAAGCATGACAAAAGTAAGACTTTCGAGGACAAAATCTGGATAAAAGTAGGACTTTTGCAGGCTTTCGGGAGTAGTTTTTGTTGATACTCGCTCATGTCCACAGCATCATAAGCCTCATTTGGCACGTTTTGTACTCACAACACTTGTGCTCCATCCTCAACTAGGCTCTTGGAAGTACAGTTGCAGTACTCCTGCGCCCAAAGCCCTTCATTGTGTGATTCACATATAACAACAGTTAACCCTATTAAAGAAAAGTATTCAGTGAAATTTTATTTTTTCAAATTTGTCAAAGTAGAAAATAGTTTTTTAAAAAAATTTAAAAAAAAATTGATAAATTTGAAAAATGTGCGAAAAAAATGTTGAAAAAGTTGAAATACTTTAAATCCGGAATTTGGTAAAAAAAGGAATTCGGAGATACCTGTGTCGCAGGAACTGACGGAATTCTAACGCTTCCCCCTCTGGCTTTTCTGGTGGTGGGAAACACAAAAATTAAGACAATGGACACGAAGTTAACATTTTGAACATTTGAAATGTGTTTCTTATCGTTCATCGGATGTTCTCTTTAAAACAATTTTACCAAGATTTTGTCTAGTCAATAAAGTAATAATTGTACATTTATATAATTAATGCTTTTAGGTTTTAAGACTGACCGACCAAATTAGAAAAAAACCACACCCCCCCTCCCCCTAAAGATTACTCAAACACTGTAAAGTTATTAGGAACAAGCAAAACAAGTAGTTTTTTATATACAATCATCTATTCAAAATAATGAGAAAAAGCCTGACATTTTCCTGTTCCGCTGAAAGTTTTGACACAAATTATGAATAAACAAACAAATTAATTCCATGTTTAATATGACAAAACCTTTCTTCGTTTATACCTTCTATAGACTCACTCCTATAATAATTTTAAATAAACCAATGCTTCCTTTAATATTATTATCGGTGTCTTGGTGCAATGTTCGTATGGACCAGACATTTTCAAAAATGGATGGACTCCGTGAACGAACACCAGAGGTGAATGTTTGACCACTTGCAAGGGGGCCCGGGGTAAAACACGCTGCGTATGTATTGACCGCCAATCGCGGTCGTCAGACAAAAGAATTGGGTACGTCCACGATTGACCAAACGTCCACGATTCCAAATCGTGTACAAATCCTACGGAGTTCATCCGAAAACGTTAAAGTAAAAAAAAAAAAAAGGAAGACGGTCGGACAATGTCCCGTCCACGATTGGCGGTGTTTACCAACCTAGATGCGCGCGTGCGTACCGGCTCTCGCGCGTATCGCGCAAAGTCCGCACAAATCTTAAAGGGTTCAAAAGCGTCTACTCGTGCGCAAGGCATTCAAAATCCAGTGGTCTCGCCCAACTTTTCCTTTGTAACCGTGCACGGAGTCCATACGTGACCTGTCACCACAAATTGAGAGTAAAGTCGCACGATGTGATTCAGAGATATGGCCATCCAAAGTCAAAATATGAAGAGGTGGTCCATTTTGAGATTTTAAGTAATTTGGCAAGCCCAAGTCCTCCTCTACGTCATATTCCCATTTTTTTGGTGAGATCAGATGATCAAAAACCTCTTAAATTACGCGATTTTGCGTAGTGTTTGCAAAGTAAGTATTTGGATTAAAGCCCATTAGTGGTCTAATTAACACGGTAATTAAATATGCAAATCAGGTCCTAGTATATCCCACGTTTTCGAAATTTAGATATTCTGTTGTTTATACAATAGATTGTATGTGTTGAAAATTTCAAGAAGAAATAATGATTAGAACATAGCCGTTGCTATGCTCAAACCGAACCTTACTTGTCCTGTTTTGTAATCTTTTGCGTGTTTTGTTCAAGATGTTTAAAGTAAGTTTTCTCACAAACACGTTTTGTGAAACCCATGACTTTCTAGAGCGCTGCATAAAGTAGTTATTGCAAAACCCCAAAGTGTTATGTACCATTGGAAAGCTCTCTTTCTCAAGAATTTGAAAATACCAATATCTCAATTTTCAATATTTCCGACTTTACTCTCATTTTGTGGTGACAGGTCACATACTCATTCCAACAATTAGGTGGTGATATGTTTTTTCTGGTTTGTTTTTCCAATTTGAATACTTAATGGCACACCTTCTCCTGGCGTATCTTCCGGCTCTGCTGGTTCCGGGTTCTCTGGTTTTTTCCACGGCAGGGACAAATTTTTCAAAAAATTGTTTCAGTGAATCTGCACGGGCCTCAGTTTTACAGAATTTACAAGTTTTTTTTTAAGGATGTTCTGCTACAAAGTTTTAAGAATTTGTCATCTATAAGCTGTGCTTTGTTTTGCTAGGCAAAAGATATTAAAACTCCGTGCTCATTAGTGGAGGTTTGTAAAAATGGGTTCCTGCAAGGCATCTGGGAAGAACTCTTCTTTTTTTTCCATGAAAAAAACACGGAATCTGTTTTCTGGATTATCATGGAAAAATGGAGCAAATAATATTGTTGAGTCCCTAATGTCTGGAATTCCATGGTTCGTAATTCCATGATTCCGTGGGTCACAGAACCTTGACAGAAATTTCCATGTTTATCTAGGAAAACCCTTGGAAGGGAACAAGAAGTTTTCCATAACAAACCATGGTTTTCCATGTACAGTCAAGAAAGCAACAGAAATGTACAAAATCATGTCAAGTTTGGAAAAGTTTTCCATATGATTTCCTTGGGAATTTCCTCTATTTTTTTCCGAAGATTTTCCATGACTTTTCCAGGAAAAAAAGTAATTCCGGTTCCACTTTTCTCCCCCAATTATTGTCCTCAATAACAGGAAGCCTACTGTAAAACTGAGCCCCGATTTGGTCAGAAATGTGCAGAAAAATCAATGTGCATTGTGGAAAACCGTGTGTGCCGAGAGTGTGTGAAGCAAAAGGACAGGAATAATATTCCTGTATTAAGTCTGTGCATAAAATTAACCAGTTCGCGCCGGGATTATTTTGACATTGACCAGGCGCAGGATGTTTTTTCTCTCATAAACCTCGATCCGAGACGGGTTTATGCCGGCATCTGTGGGTAGCACACCCTGATATTTCCGGCCTCGCCCTGCTTGCGAGCCAGTCACCAACAGATATATCCGGCCTTGCTTGTGACGTGTTTATCCGTCATCCGTTTTGAATTCCGGGAAAAAACTTTGTGTGTGCATGAACACCAAGTCGTGAACCACATAACGATCGAGGATCGATATTGTGTTTTCCTTTATTCCTATGTTATACCCAAACCCCATTGCCTAGCGCTTGCACCGTCGATCGAGGACCGAATTTTTCCATTCATACCGTCGACCGAGGGGCTTTTGTTCCCTTTGTGCTCTTTTGTGTCTCGACCCTCGATCGTTATGTGGTGCAAGAGCACGGCCTCTGGCGAGAACTGGTTAAGAAACATTGACACTCTGGTGTGGAAAACCAAAATATCATGCACATAAAAAAAAATTGAATTAATTAAATATAGAATTAACATTAATTTAACTTAGCAGGTTTAAATTTTGTTTAAATTAATTAATCACTAATAAACACCATTTCATTCTAATTTTAGTTTCTCTACACCCAATTAGATGATTATAATAAGAAAAGCAGAAGCATTTCTACAGCCGACTCAACTAAATTATTAATTTTTCTTTAAAAAAAAAAAAAAATATAAAATAAAAAATCTGCCACTCTAAAAAAAACAGTCAGAGATTATTTCTATTTTAACTTTTATTAGCCAGAACAGCTGTGTGCAGTGGACGCTGCATTCTATGTAAAACAGTGCAGAATGTGTCAAAAAGTTATAAAATTTATTAATAAAGTTATTAATTTCTGAAGGGCGCTGTTTGATTTCGTTTAAATATTACATTCTGATTGGTTCCTGTTTTGGTGTTGACACGACAACCGGTGTTTCTACGGAAACTGTCCATGTAAAGATTTTTTTTAAAGGTTTTTATATCTTAAAGGTAGAATACACCATTTGCAGATATTGAAAATATTTACAAGCGAATTATTAAGAAAGTATCTTACTTATCTAAAATTAAATAATGATTCTAGGCATCCAGCGAAATTATTGCGCTAGATATCCTGTAATCGATCCCAAAAATGTATTTAATTTTATTTTTAAAAATTCACGATTGCCGTGAACAACATAAGAATAACTGCCCGACAGGTCAGTTTAAACGATATTTACTATAAAATACAACCTTCCCAAATCCACCCATTCCTGACAATTCAAGCAATGTATTGGTGCTGAGCGTCTCTTACGTAACTATGCAAAAGCTTGCCCCGAATCACGTGATATAGCAACAGTGTCTTTGGTCTGGAGAATTTAAAGTTAAACTGTGCCAAGCTTGATGAACAAGTCAGTGTACCAGATATTATTTAAATTTAACTCGGGGTCACGCGCAAATGGCTTATTACCAATGGTGTATCCTACCTTTAAAAGCAATTTACATTGCAGAAACATTTTTAATTTTGAAATCTAAAAATCAAACAGAGCCCTTTAAAAATGGAAGCTTGAACGACCTGTAGCGGAAAAAAACATACAAATTAATGAAAACCTCTCTTCAAATAATTCACCAGACAATTTGAAACAAAAAAAAATTTGTCTTTAGCTTAGGATAATCTATAAGTACCTGTTTTTCGTATGGTTTGTGTTTTTTGTATGGTTCTTATTAAGTTTATCCTAAATTTTGAAATTAAGTTTTTTTTCTTTCTTTTTCTTATTAGGGTTTATTAGGACCGCAATGGAAATAAGTTTTGTAAAACTTCATTTTGCGTTTTCCCTGCTCTTTCCACTATATGTATATATTTTCTTTTTTATTCTGTAGTAAAATCTGTATCAATATTGTGGAAATTGCGAATAAATCAAATCAAATCAAATCAAATCAAGTGCACAGAATTTGTTTCTAAAAGACCGATGTTTTTTGCCAGAAAATAACAGCCTCCAAAAAAACCCAATATAACCAAAACTGTGTCTTGTTAGAATTGTGTCTTTTTTTTCCAGATTCATATACTTCTGTTGTAAAAAATATGCAGGGAAAAAAAATCCATTGAAACAAATTACATGTAAACATGATGACATAATCATGAAGTCATCCTAATTTCTGTTTATAACACATATCCCTAGTCTATAAACATAGCAAGTACCAACCCATCACACCCAAAGAGGGTTGCACAAAGTGCAACCTGCCTCTAGCCGCATGCTGCCTTTGGGGAAGCAGGTTCTTTTGTTTTTCTTATAAAAAAACTTTAAAAAAACCACCATACATTAATACTCCAGAAATGCCTACCCTGGTACTTGCCGAAAAGGACTGTATAGTCACTTTGTGGCCTGGGTTTGAGGTCAAGCAAAGCCAAACCCTAGAAATGCATGCCTCTGAGAAAGTCCTAAAGGGATGTGCGCAAACCTACTTCCCGTTTGTTCATAATTGCTTTTACCGCCCCCCCCCCCTTTAATACCACAAGCTGTGAAGTATGCCAATGACCCAGCTCCACAAATGGGGTCGGGAAGAGTTCATGGGACTCTCCTTTCAACTTTTACGACCCATTGAGAAAGGTTTGTTTACATAAGGCTATTGTAAACACGCTGCTGCCCCAAAGGCAGCAGGTGAAGCAAGCGCGTATATTCAGCGAGCGCGGGCAGCGCAGGGGTAAATTACTAAAGTAGCAACTTGCAGCCTGATGATATCAAGTAGAAAAACAAAAGCTATTCAGATGTAATCAAAACAGCAAAAACAACAACAGTTGGAAACCAGTCGCAAAACAAATAATTCACCAGGGCTGCGTTCCACTTACGCGAACTGTTTGCGCGAACGTTCGCCTACGTTTTGAGTTTGCGTTAGTTGAAGTGGAACGATATTTTAAAAACAACGTTTTCAAAATGGCTGCGCCCAGTGACAGTGACGTCGTTTGGTTGGCTGCTTTTTGTCCAACTCATTATTTTTCTTTAAAAGATCCCTGTTACTGCTAAAAAAAAACACCGTTTATAACGAAAAGTATGAAACGTAAATCAAAACCGTGAAAAGAAAACCATCGGCTGCTAACTTCTCCGCCATCTTTAAAATACGTCACTGGCCAACAGCGAACAGCTCGAAATGTCGTTCGCCGTTTTCGCTAACGTTTGCCAACATAATTGGCGCACATTGCGTTCCACTTACGCAAACAACGCTAATGTTGGCCAACGTTGGCAACGTTCGCTGGAGTGGAACGCACCCCTGGTTATACCCTTTCTGCTCGGAATTTTATATTTTGTTTTATAAATCGCAAGAAATTTCTGGTCAATGAAATTGGCCTACCTTTAATAACCAGACCATGATACTTACTGTTGACCATTAGGGAGAAGACACGCTCGTCTTTGCCGAAATCATTCTCCACGATGCAGCTGAATTTCCCCGTGTCGGCCATCTCCGACTTCTTGACCTCCAAGATGTGGACGTCGTGTTTATCCAAGAACTTGACCTTTAAAATTATGAATATTTAAATCTTTGAATAATCAAATACTCAATTATTGGAAAGAAAACACCCCTTTAAACAATTTCTGCACTTACGAATATTTGAATACACGGTCAGGTGAATTTTCGAATAATCGAATACTCAATTATTCGGAAGCAAACAGCCCTAACAAACTCTGCACTTACGTATATTTGAATATCCGGTCATCTTCATTTTTGAATAATCGAATACTCAATTATTCGAAAGCAAACAGCCCTAACAAACTCTGCATTTATGAATATTTAAATATCCGGTCATCTGCATTTTTGAATAATCGAATACTTGATTAATCGAAAGTAAACAGCCCTAACAAACCCACAAGTACTTACAGCGTAGCGGTTCTTATAGCCGTCGTCCACCTTCGTAGTGCCTTTGTACCATGTGACCGTGGGCTTTGGCTTGCCCTCCACAACAGCCTCAAACTTGACCGACTGACCTGCGGGTTTGCAAAGGTCAAAGGTTGGCAAAGGTAAAAAAAAAGATCTCCTAAAGAAAACCTTGAACGACAGTTTCTTTGTTAAAATGTGTCCTTGAGTAAGTGTTAGGTTAATGGGGTTAGATTATCGGGAAGCACCCCAGTTGATCAGTCGGTCGTTATGTGGTTCACAACTGTGTGCTCTTTTCTGTAGTACTGGTACAGTACTTCGAAACTGTCACCGCGAACTGGCTCCCGCAAAAAAAGAGCATGTGTAAAACAAATGTTTGACGTTATCATAGAGGCTTTATATTGAAACTGGAATTGTTTTCGTCCCGAACCTTCGCAGACTTGGGCCTTGCACGGCGACTCGAGGAACGAGGGCGGCCCACCTTCGTCTTTCATCTTGACGGCGGGTGGTGGGGCGGAGGGCTTGGTCTCGGCCGGCTGGACCGACTGACCGGTCTTCTTGAACCCTGACCCCACGCATGAACGGGGATAAGAAGAACAAAAAGTACCAAATAAGTGTTAACTACAGTGGAAATATTATGAGAAATGGACGCATAAAGCCATGGAACGCTGCCTGGTCAATTTCACTCTACTTTGAATGGTACAGTTTGACAATTTTGTATTATTATAATGTAATATACATCTACTGACTGTACTGGAGTATAAAAACCTTCACAATGATTTTTTTTCCGGGAAAAATAAATAAGCATGCAACATTTTATTATGAAGTAATTGTTTGTTTTACATTATGTATAACAAATAATTGTTTTGCCACATTAGTAATTGTTATTTTCCTGTTTTTGGTTTTTTGTTTCTTTTTTTTAGGGATTTGGCATGCATGCAACTTAATTAATGCCGAATTTCAAAAAGACCCAGGTGTTTTTAAAAAGTAGGACAAAAGTAGGAGATAGTAGGAAATTCAAGGGGAAAAGTAGGAGCAAGGTCATAAAACTAGGAAAAGTAGAAAATGTAGGAGCAAGGTAATAAAACTAGGAAAAACAAGGAAAAGTAGGAGCAAGATAAGAACACTGGAAAAAAGTAGAAACAGTTGGAGCAAGGTTTTTAAAACTGGAGAAAAAAAACAGAAAAAGTAGGAGCAAGCCAAGGTAATAAAACTAGGAAGCAGTTTTTTATTAAAAATTTGGAAAGTAGGAGCAAGTTAATAAAACTAGGAAAAAGTAGGAAAAGTAGGAGCAAGGTAAGAAAACTGGGAAAAAGTAGAAAAAGGTAATAAAATTTGGAAAGTAGGAGCAAGTTAATAAAACTAGAAAAAAGTAGGAAATATAGGAGCAAGGTGAGAAAACTGAGGAAAAGTAGGAAAAGTAGGAGCAAGGTAATAAAACTTGGAAAGTAGGAGCAAGTTAATAAAACTAGGAAAAAGTAGGAAAAGTAGGAGCAAGTTATAAAACTAGGAATACTTGAAAGTCTGCTAAATACAACGGTGTCACAGATAGGGAATTAGATAATAACCCTTACATTTTCTTCAGATTATAAAGCATGCAGTCAGTAACAAATGAAACTTTAAGTTAAATTTGACCAAGATGTAGTCTAGTTACGCTGGTGAAAAAAAATCACCTCAGAATCGGGTGTTATCTGGGCCCAAATCATGGATTCCTTAATGCCAGATTATGCGCTTACAACCTTCCATTCCGCGCTAACTGAGCTAGCATAAAAATGCTAAGCTTTCCCTGTAAGCACAAATTAAGCCTTACAGGATGTACACATGTACTCAACCCAAAATTCCTTGCTTAACAAATTTTACACAGATTTTTACGCTAAAGTAAGCGGCGACAAATTATAAGCAAAGCCTTAAAAATGGGCACTAGTCTCGGTAATGATGGGTTACAAATAAAACCAAAAAACATTGGAGTTTAATCCTATAGTTTACACCAATTTGTTTTAAAATTGTACAAATAGTGAGCAAGAAAGTGAGCAAGAAAGTGAGCAAGAAAGTGAGCAACAAAATAAGGCCTTGCCACCTGGGCCTAATTTCATAGTGCAGAACAGCATTTGTTTTAAAAGAAATTAGAATAAACCTCTTTTTGCATATTTTATGCTTTGCGTATTAAGATTTGAAGAAAAAATGAAGATTTTTGGTAAAAATCATCAGAATGTGAAAGAAATCTTCCTGTTTGCTTTTAAGCGTGTAAACTCTAAATTAGTTTAATTTTCTTTTAATTGACACAATGCCTTTATACAAACAAGACTGAATTTTAACTGAAATCTTGAAGATTTTTGCGACAGAATATGTTTCAGAGTTGGCGCCACCCAAAATTTTCGATGTTTATAATATCAAAGTATAAACATTCTCAGAAATTTGTGTTCAAGTTTAAATTTATATTATTAAATTGTATCTACATGTACCCAAAAAACCCAAAACCAATTATTTGGACAACACTATCAACTCTTCGTTCAGCCAGAGCGCTACAGCTTACGGTTCCCCGTACCAATCACTCTTGGGGAGACCGGTCTTTTTCACGCGCCGCTCCCGAACTCGGGAACAAATTACCTTTTGAAATTCGTCAGTCATCATCATTGTCTGTATTTAAATCTTCTCTAAAAACCCACATGTTTACCTCACGGTTTTGTGATTAAAAACAATCTGTATTGTGCGCCATGAGCGTCTTGCTTGGCGGATACCTGCGCCTTATAAATGTTCATTATTATTATTAACTCAGCTATTTTGTTTACTCTACCCAACCAAATTCAGTGACACAAAAGGTGACAAATAAACGGTGAAGAATAAACCCTATGTGTATATTTTTATTTATTTTTTATTTTGTTGCATAAAATTTCCTCCAGTGGCTCCCCTATCTTCTCGTCAAAAAAGCAACGGAAACTTTCACTTTTAACAGTAGTGATCCTAGATACAGAAATCTACGAAGAATTCCTCTGGAACAAGTCACAAAATATTACAAATGTACATCACAGCAACGTCAATTACGGGAACCGAGGAAGATTGTGTTACAGGGTCGGGGGTCGGGGGTCGGGGACGGGGTTGGGGTCGGGGACGGGGTTGGGGTCGGGGACGGGGTCGGGGTCGGGGACGGGGTCGGGGTCGGGGGTCGGGGGTCGGGGGTCGCGGCTCGTGCCTGGGTTTAACACAACTTTAAAAGAATCTTTTTTGGAAGATGAACCAAAAATTAAAAAACATTTCTGACAACTTTCACAATTTGGCGGAAAGCTTTTAAAGGCTGGTTCCAATGCGATACAAACTTGAAGTCACGAAGCATTCTCCGCAAAAATTCGCCGGAGTTTTTGGAAAGTGTACAACTTTTGAGAATTGGCAGTGCGAACAAATAGCCGCAGCGAGCAATGTCACAAATCCGCGTTTGATTGCATTATGAACCGTCCTTTAGCTAGTCTTTGTCAAAAAGACTAATGCGTTTGATCGATCGTGTACGTCACGTATTTCTTTTCACGCAATGCGTCGGCTAACGACTTGATTATAGACCAGCTCTCTCGCTCACGCATAAGTCTTTGCAAAATGCTTCTAGCGTTTTAACTTTTTCCCTAATTCTCCGCAGGTTTTCCTGAAGAAGCCAATCAGCGATCGCAGAACTACGCGCACGCACAAAATTCCTTTTTCAAGCAGCTCTTATTAGATATGCAACACATCAGGGTTGTAGTCGAGTCCCTGCAAGTCCGTTCACAAGTCCTTTCGTGAAGCCAGTCACAAGTCCTTTCGTGAAGCCAGTCACAAGTAACTGGATGAACATTGACAAAGAAATGCTTTTGTCAAAGCTCATTTGAATAGCTTGTGATTTGAATTGGAACTGAAGGACTTGTGATGGACTTGCAGGGACTTACAGGGACTTGCAGGGACTTGTGATGGACTCGACTACATCTCTGCAACACATGCATAATTGCGTGACGTAACATGCATAATCGCTGACTCAATGGTCAAGTTTCTGTTACGTCACGTAATTACGCACGCAACACCACACGCGCATGCAAATGCGACACAGTTCTGCTCGGAATTTCCCGAGCAATTATAGCAGATATACACGACGATCTTAGCGAAGGTCATTGCGAGTCTACGGCGTACGTTAAAGGGCGACCGCATCAATGGCCTACGCGCGCTGCATACCGCGATTAGGACGTCTTGCAAATAAAACTAATTGAATTCAAATTTGCGTTTCTAAACGGGTATTGTCTTCAAAAACATTTGTTTGTTCTCTAACCACTTTAATCATCTAAACCCAGGCATTACGATAAACAGTATTATAAACAGCAGCATGCAATTCAAACTTCAGATATGTTTGGCTGTTTGTACGAACATTTCATACGTACTGTGGACTTGCGAACAATTGACGTCCACAGGAAGCGGGAAGAAGTTACGGATTGTAAACTTCCCCCCCCCCCAAAAAAAAAAAAAAAGAAGCTTTCGAGAAAAAATGGGGTTCGGGTTATCTGGAGAAAAATTAAGAGGAACAACTGAGGGACCCAGAATTAAAATTTGGGGTGGAAACCAAAAATTTTAAAAGAGAGAAAAATAAGTATTTACTCAATGTTTTCTTAACGATACGAATACAAAGAAATGTCCACGGTACGTATGCAATGTAAGAGTGGGTGTTTGGGTATGTGGGTGTATATGTGTCAAGGGGGTGGGGGACAGAGAATGCCACGGCAAAAAGGGAAAGGAAAAAAAACCTAAAATCTAATTCATTTGGAGGTTGGCGTCACGTCAGTCACACCACTGGGGGAAGCATTCACCTTCGTCGAGGGCGCTCTCTCCGTTCTGTGGTGCAGATTCCGGGGCGGACTCTTCATCTATTTGTCACATGAGGGCAGCAGACAGGTTGGCGGTTAAAACAATTTCCGTTTAAATGCAAGAAAAGAGTGCCGATAACGTATTTTTGGTGGAAACTTACGTTTTCCTCAGCCAAATTTGTTAAATGTAATTGGAAAAAAAATATATTAAAATGTAAATAACAAATAAAGTATAGACACTGATTTGGGGAAAACAATTATTGGTGAAATTAGGGTAAGTTGTTTTTAAATGTTAAAAATAAACTAAGATTGTTGGGAATTTATTTTAATATTTTAATTTTTTTTTTAATTTTATTGGTTTATAATAAAAAAATCAAATGTTTACAGTTAATTTACTCACATCGTTTGCCGAATCTTGTTAGATTTTGTTTAAATATTTTAAAAATTAGCTACCTAAAAAATAAAAAAAAATAAAAAGTGAAAGGAAAGAAATTCAAATATTGACATACCCAGGTAATCAGTGGCTGACATTCGCCGTTGTCTGGGAACAGCCGCCTGCTCTTCTGGCGCCAGTTGGGACATAATCCCCCCCTCTGGACTGATCTCAATCTCCATAGGTGTGATTCCAGATTCAGTGGGGGTCTGCTCCATAGGTGTAACAGCCTCCACTACGGGCACGGGCGGAGCCGATTTGGTGGAGGTCTGCTCCGTTGGCGTAACAACCTCAACTACCGGTGCGGGCGGGGCCGCTTTGGGCGGGGCCGATGCAGCAGGGGCCTGCTCCATGGGCGTGATAGCTTCCTCCGTGGTAGTTTGGGCGGAGTCGGGCTTGTCGCCGGGGCTGGGCTTTTCACCCGGGCGGGGCTTCTTCTCGGGCGGGGCCTCTTCGTCCTTTGGCGGTTTCTTCTTGGACGGGCTTGCTAAAGAGAAGAACAAAAATCGCCTTTCCAAAATGAGGGTTTTTTAGTCTGAAGGCTACCCATAATACCACTTCTTTTAGACAGAAATGTTCAGTTTTTTATTATTTTTAATTTTTTGGTTACATATAATTTATATATAAATATATTTATATATAAATATGATTTTATTGCCAATTCTGTTGGTCCAAAATGAAACTTAATTATTAAAAAGATAAAAACTGACAGTTTACTGCTTTAGAAAAAAAAGGAAAAATACTAAAAGCTCTTTTCTGCAAAAAAACACAACCCCAAACTTGCCTATATACTTTTTTAAAGTGTGTGCCATCATGCAGTGCATATTTTTACTGATTTGGGAACTTGCAAATTCCCGCTGTAAAAAACAAAATGCATGTTACAATAATCATAACAAATTTTTCGTAAATCATTTGCAAGATCTATTACTACTTACCTTTACGGCTTTTCTAAAGCATAACATTTTAATCATTCATTTATATGTTTATTAAAATAAAATAAAAGTGCTTCGGCGGTCGTTCAAAGTGCAGAATATGAGACATTTCTTGGTTCCGCATGCTGTGTGAAAATAAATATATTCTTTTTTTTTAACCAGTTCGCGTCGGGATTATTTCAACATCACCGAGCCGAGGCGCGGGATTATTTTTAACGAAACTTGATCCGAGGCGGGTTCAGGCCGATGGTACCGGAAAGCACACCCATGCATTTCCGGCCTTGCTCGCTACTGACATACTTTTCCAACCTTGCTCCGGCCTTGCTTGTGACGTGTTTATTCGTCATCCGTTTAGAATCTAGGAAAAACTTTGCGTGTATATACGTCCTCCGGCGCGAACTGGTTAAACACATTATGTGAATGGCCATGCTTTTATTAAAAGGTAGTATACACCATTTTCTTTTGCTGTAATATTCGAAAATATATGGGTTAGAGGATTCATATTTTCTTGGGCACTTCTGAAAACAAATAATTTGTTTAACGAGCGACGACAACAAAATGTCAGATTTACGTCTGTAGACGGTTAAACCCTGTAGAAGTGAAAACAAAGCTTTCTGTTAGTAGTTATTATGCAGATATTATGCAAATTATATTATTATGAAATGAATATGGTTACGACTTACTTTTACGGCTTACTTTTTAAGTGCATTTGTGACCTGCTCCAACAAAACCCGGACAAAGTTGACAATTTGTGTTTTTTTAAATTTTGCTTTTTTCTCAGCTTTAAAATGATGTAACATTAACATATGTACCCCCACCCTATCTCCCCTGGGAAAAGGATTTAGTGATAAAACCCTGACAACCTACATATGAGATAAACAGCTTTGAAGTTCAGAAAAGCGTGGTATTTCTATACGCAATTGTTTCACAAAATCGACCAAAAAAAACCACACTTCTGGGTGACGGATTATGTTCAAATTTGGGGAGATTGTAGATTAATAGTTCGTGATTCAGAAAAACTCAAAACCTCAAAATGGTAAAATCCACCCCGAAATGATTTCACAAACACATTGTGCGACTTTGTTTGGGTTTTGTTTAAACAGGTCACATATATTTCAAGGCAGATTTTGGTGCATGTGCTTTTGCAATACAGTTCTGTGAAACAAAATGCAAGAAATTAGTGATTTTTTTTATTTGTACGTGATGATCAAGATGCAATGTTTGTAGAAACCCTTGCCTTCTTCGGTGGATTTTTCAGCTTCCGGCTTTTTCCACGTTTTTTCCGGTTCCTTTTTCTTGGGCGCTTCTAAACAAAAGGCAAATGTACATCCAATATATACCCAAAACTAAAAATTAGTTAGTATTTTGCCAGTTGCATTTACATGCAAGTATTGAGCAGTTATAGATATTGTGCAAAAAAAAAAAATGTTGATTAGTTTTACGATGTGCGATGCGCAAAATACAATATTTTTACACCCTTGCCTGTGTCGGTCGGTTTTTTGGTTCCCGGTTTTTTGGCTTCCGGTTTTTTGTCTTCCGGTTTTTTGTCTTCCGGTTTTTTGTCTTCCGGCTTTTTCCACGGTTTTTCCGGTTCCTTTTTCTTGGGCGCTTCTAGAAAAAGGCAAATGTACATTCAACGACAAACAAAATCAGTTTATTATTCTTCTGTCTGTTGCATATATTGCAAGTTGTAAGAAGTTTAAATATTGTGCAAAAAAATACTGTTATTAAAGTAGTTTTACAATACTTTTACAGCCTTGCCTTCAAGTTTTTTGTCTTCCGGTTTTTTGTCTTCAGTTTTTTTGTCTTCCGGTTTTTTAGCTTCCGGTTTTTTGGCTTCCGGTTTTTTGGCTTCCGGTTTTTTGTCTTCCGGTATTTTGGCTTCCGGTTTTTTGTCTTCCGGCTTTTTCCATGGTTCCTTTTTCTGAGGTACTTCTGAATACAAAAAACAAACATTCACAATACTATCTTTATACATTTTATCCATCTCGAACCTAAAAATAAAGTTTTTTTGAGTTAGTTAGTTTGCCATAAGAAGAAACAAAAAAATTGCTAAATATCGTTTTATTTTAATACACAAGTGAAATTATAGCTAAATAAATTAGCATGGATCATAAAGGCTGGCGAGGACTACAATTTTTTTTTTATAAAGCCATGCGGAGCGTTTTTTGTCGTTATTTCAATCAAGTTTTTGTTCACCTTTCTTGTCTTTTTCGGTTGGCTTTGGCTCGGGTTTTTTGGCCGGCTCAGGTTTTTTGGCGGCTTCCTCTAATTTGGGTTTGGTAGGAACTGTGGAATGTAACATAATTTTTCATTCAATTCTACTTTTTTTAAATCTGGTCATTGGCATGTATACAAACTGCAAATTCTAAAAAGTTGAACACATTTAAAAGAAGTTGAATTTCCTGAGAATGTTAATGGTTGTCCAATATGCTTAGCAATTACATTCTTGTGAAGTACGAACTTTAGAATTGCCTTATAGATTCCGTTTTATCTGTTGGCGGTAGGAATTCAAGAAAAAGAAATTGTATGTCAGGAGTTGTATTTTGTCCTTGCCTTTTTCCTCTATTTCCATGGCAACGGGCTGCTGTAAAGGCTCTTCGACTTTAGGGGCCTTGCTGGGAACATCTGCGAAAATCCATTCAATTCGTAGAAATAAAATAAATTAATTATTAAAAGTCAAACTTCTCCGCCCCAATAGGATGATGCTGCTTGGCGGAAACAAAATTGCTTAGCAAAATCCAGCGGGGAACCAGTCACAGGCAGTAGGCACTGCAATGCATTTGGGCTGGTAACCCGTTTTTTGCTAAGCAGATATTTTCTACACTTAGCATCTCAATAACATTTGCACTTTAAAACTGACTACTCAATAATAATAATAATAATAATAATAATTATTATTACAAGTGGGAAAACCGAGTTTAGCAGTTACGAAAGTTCACATGCATTGTTTTACGGTTTACAAAATTCAGAATAAATTTTAAAAATTTGTAAACGATTTGGTTAGAAACTGTTGATGATGTGGTCTTGCCTTCTGGTTTGTCGGGTGCGGGTCGCTTTGACGGTTCGTCCTTGGGTTTCGGAGCAGGCTTGCTGGGCATATCTTAAGAGGGATATGCATGACGGTTACAGCAAAACAGCGGAGAAAAAATAGAGAAATTTACAAACCCGGTCGATTAGTAATTAGAGTGGAGTTTATGCGGGCAATTGACTTGTGATTGACTTGTGATTGACTTGCGATTGACTTGTGATTGACTTGTGATTGACTTGTGATTGACTTGTGATTGACTTGTGATTGACTTGTTGTGGTTGACTTGTGATTGACTTGTGATTGACTTGTGATTGACTTGTGATTGACTTGTGATTGACTTGTGGTTGACTTGTGATTGACTTGTGATTGACTTGCGATTGACTTGTGATTGACTTGTGATTGACTTGCGATTGACTTGTGATTGACTTGTGATTGACTTGTGATTGACTTGTGATTGACTTGTGATTGACTTGTGATTGACTTGTGATTGACTTGTGATTGACTTGTGATTGACTTGTGATTGACTTGTGATTGACTTGTGATTGACTTGTGATTGACTTGTGATTGACTTGTGATTGACTTGTGATTGACTTGTGGTTGACTTGTACTGACTTGTAATTGACTTGTGATTGACTTGCGATATACTTGTGATAGACTTGCGATATACTTGCGATAGACTTGTGATGACTTGTGACTGAATTTTGATTGACTTGTGATTGACTTGTGATGACTTGTGATTGATTTGCGATTGACTTGCGATTGACTTGCGATTGACTTGCGATTGACTTGCGATTGACTTGCGATTGACTTGCGATTGACTTGCGATTGACTTGTGATTGACTTGTGAATGACTTGTGATTGACTTGTGATTGACTTGTGATTGACTTGTGATTGACTTGTGATTGACTTTTATTTGACTTTTATTTGACTTGTGATTGGCGTCCGATTTCTGATGACTTGTAATAATTCGGTCCAATTGAGAACCCAGAACAGAATTCGTTCTTCCAAAAAACAAAACATAAAAATCCCTAATCTTTTTATAATGAGCACGTCCACCATGCCAACCTGCAAAAACAAAACAAAATGGCAAATTTTAGTTCGGCATTTAAACAAAATACAAAAACAAGAATCTCACCGTCGACGAAAAGTTCGGCCTCGGACTTAGCCTCCCCTCCAGGCCCCACCACCACGATGCTGTAGTCTCCGCTGTCGCGGGCCATAACGCGGGGCATGCGCAGCAAGTAAAGATCGCCCTCTTGCGTCATCTTGACGCTATACGAGGGACGTACTTCCTTGCCATCCCTAAAAAACGAAAAGAGGATAAAAAATGGGACCCGCTCTGCAAAAATGAGTCTGATGTCGGAAAATACATTTTTACGTAAAGGGCCGTTTATTGTCTCGGAGGTGATTTTTCTTTCAACAAATAATATTTTTGTTTTAAGGCATTTTGGTTTCCCCCGACACCTATATTTTCAGATCTGATCGATTGCAAAGATTGTTTTGATCACTAAATTAAATTTAATACAGGTTTTTTCATTCTCTCACCATAGCATCTGATCAATCACTACAATTGTAAATCTTCATTTCTTTTCAAAGAAATTTTGAATATAACTGAGAAAAAGCAAATGTCCGAAAATTGTAAAAGACCGATGCATTACACTACAGAGTTGTGCCATATATCAAATGAAAGCTTATTTCCTGATTTTTCTGACCAACTGTAAAATAAAAAAACAAACATTTTTAACACATCAGACTCATTTTTGCAGAGTGGGTCACAAATGTAGTATTCACAACCAGATCCAACAAAACGAGCCTTAAGGCTTTTTGTCTCATTCATTACTTGTTTACCTGCATCAAAAAGAGCATTTGCCTCGTTTAGCTATATCAATCACTCAGTTTCGATGACATCGTGAATATTTATATTACATTATTACATTTTCTTTTTTAGATTCTAAAAAAGCGGGCAGGAATATGTCTTCCTGGTTCTTGTCTTTTTTTCTTTTTTTTAAAAGTTGGCACGTCGGTGTGCCACAATTTGTATGAATGGTACTATACGCTGCATTTGTCTCTAATAGTTCCCTGGTTCCCTGGATCCCTGGTTCCCTGCCACTAGATTCGTCAGTAACTCACCTGTACCAGATGACCTTGGTAACCTTGCCGACGATCCTACATCTGAACTCCACCGCCTTCCCATTCTCCACATCCTGTAAAAAAAAAAAAAAGACAAAAATGTATCATATTTTGACCGAGAAATCTCCCAACTGAGCTCAATTACTAAACAGCGCCAGCAAAAACAAATTCAGCGCTAACCCTGTAAGCACAGAATCGGGATACGGGATTAGTTACGGGATGTACGCATGCGCAGAAGCCAACAAATTCCTCCCAAAATAAGCTTAATAAGTACCGTTCGGCCCGATACCATTCGGAGACTCCCCAAGTAATTTTTGTACCATTTCTTTAATCGCATGTGAACCGTAGATGCACATTTCAAAAAAAAGATTTGTAGAAAAAAAACAACTGCTTACCACGTCTTGTAGAGGTTCGGAGAAGACTGGCATCGTGTCCTTGGCGGCAGGCTTCTTCTGGACGGCAGGCTTCTCCTCCTGGACGGCAGGCTTCTCCTCCTCGACGTCTGGCCCTTTGCTGGTGAGCTCGACCTCCATTGGCCCTCCCATCTCCATCTCGGGCATAAGGAGCTCCAAGGTGCCGAAGTCCGGACCCAGGTCGATAGCTTCCATGGAGGATGCCGGATAGTCCACGTGTACCTTGGCCACCTCCGTGGCGATCTCAAACTTGTGCGGGAAACGCTTGTCCTTGACTGCATTGGAAAACCAAAGTATTGCCCTTCACTGACGTGTATACAGGGCGTTTAAATAAAAACAAAAACAGCTAACCCAGGTTCAAGATTTCAAAGTGAACGAAGAAAATCGGCAAGTCGGGACTTGAACCTGCAACCTCCGGAATACCGGACCAGCGCTCTACCAACTGAGCTATCTTGCCCTATGTTGGCGGTCTCCCAAATTGTCAGTATCTTAACCCTAACCCTTCAGGGTATTTTGGCTAGAAACCCTGCCAGACGCAACAGATTGCATACTTTGTCACATTGACTTGTGTGCAGAGTCCAGCAAGGTCAAGCAGTCACCACAGATGCACTGTGCTGGATCTGGCAGAGTTAGGGTTAAGATGAGTTTAAGATGATTTTAAGATTTTAAAAGTTTAAAAGGTTAAATTTGAAAAGCCCACCCAAGTAATTAGCATACCGTTTTTAAAAAGCTCGGAGGCGCTTACCGTTTCACAGGTTTTTAGTAGTAGAACGTTTTTTAGAAATACCCTTACCTTCAAAGTTGACCGTCATGGTGGAGGACGCTTTGCCCTTGTCGTTCTCTGCCACCACCTTGTAGACGCCCATGTCCTGGTTCGTCACGTTGGACATGTCCAGTACCAGGATGTATATCTTGCCCTGCTTGGTGGTGCGCAGGCGATAACGGCCCGCGTCCTTCAGTTCCTTATTGTTGTAGTACCACACCACCTGATAAGTCAAGACGAGAGTAAAGCAGTAAGCCGGAATGGCGACAAAACCCAAAAAATAAGTGGTCTTCGGATCGCGAGTGTTTCCCGCGGTCGATGCCTGTATTCTTAATATTTTAAAACCTGGGGCCAATTTCATAAAACTGCTAAGCACAACAATTTGCTTAGCACAAAAAGTCTTGCTCATTAAAAACAGGTTACCAGCCAAAATTGTACTGTTTTTCCATGATAAGCAAAAAAACAGCTGATTATCAATCAAAAACAATAACAAATCATGTGAAAATTTGGTCTGTAACCTTGTTTTTGCCAAGGACAAATGTTCATGCTAAGCAGATTTTGGTGCTGAGCAGCTCTATGAAATTGGCCCCAGCTCACGCCAGGATTAATTGTTTATTGAACATCGACTCATGTACGATGTTGCTTGGGTTCGAACCCTGCTAGGAATATGGTGTTTGTGCCCTTGGGCAAGACACTTAACTACAATTGCCTCTCTCCATCCAGGAGTATAAATGGGTACCTGTGAGGGTCGAGGCCGATTGAGCGCCTATAAACGGCTGCCGCATGGTCCAGGGCCTGATGAACGGGGTAATAATTGTAAAGCGCTTTGAGATCGTTGATACGATTTAACGCGCTTTAAAAGCATGATTATTATTATTATTGACCAGGCCCAGACGAGGGATTGTTTTTCCTGAAATTCGATCCGAGGCGGGTTCAGGCCAGCGTCTGTTAGACAGATATTTCCAGCCTTATTATCCGTCACTCATTCTGAATCCCACAAAAACCTTTCGTGTATACATTTTTCCAATAAACAAGTCGAAAGGAGGACTTTTGCAGGCTTACGGGAGTAGTTTTCGTTGATACTCGCTCATGTCCACAGCATCATAAGCCTCATTTGGCATGTTCTGGACTCACAACACTTGTGCTCTATTCTTAACTAGGCTCTTGGAAGTACAGTTGCAGTACTCCTGCGCCCGAAGCCCTTCATTGTGGGTTTTTTCAATCAAATATATGACAGTATGTAACACATTTCGGAAAAATTGTTGTGGGACAACAAAGTAGAAACAAGTAGAAAATAGTAGGGTTTTTAAGAAAAGTTGGAGAAAGGTTTTAAGTAAAAAACATTTTGAAATACTTAAAAGTTAGTAACTTTAACTAATACACCATTTGCAGATATCGAAAAAATTTACTTACTTATTTGAAAGTAAATAATGATTCTAAGCATCCAGCAAAATGATTGCACAAGATATCCTGTAATTGTTTTGAAAAATTGAATTATATTTAAAAATCAAAAAATCAAGATCGCCGGACGGTGATTGTTAATAAAACAAGAACCACTGCCCGATGACGGTTGAAAAAGAACGCAGTTTTTCTTGCTTTTTCACTCGGCATCCATGATTGTAAAACTTCGGACAGGTCAGTTAAACGATATTTACTATAAAATACAACCCCCAAAATCCACCCATTCCTGATAATTTAACCAATTACCAATGGTGTATCCTGCATTTAAATTGTTTATATTTCAGAACAAAAAACTAAAAACATTGTTAAAGCCATTTCTGGCTGTTCGTTTGTTTAGCAGTAGACCGGATTTCAACAATGACATTAACATTTTGAAGATGACACAGCTATTAATATCGATGACAGCGCACGACATTCTTCATCTGTAAATCGTAAAAATACACACCCTCGGACAGACGAGACTTGGCATTTTGCCAAGGTCCCTGGGTTGGAATGCTTGGAATCTCGCCAATGTGGCCGATGCGACTGCGAGGAATTTATATAAACATGTAAAACCTCGCTCCCAGGGCAAGGTTAATCCAACCTTCGTACTAAATCCAGTGTGCTTTTTAATATTAGTCGTGACTCACCCCGGCTGCCCGAACGTAAAGGCATGAAGGCCGGGGCGAATGTTGCAGCAATGCATTGTGGGACTGACTGCCGGACTTTTTTAACATAACGGTCCCCTTGACGAATTCCTTGGCTTGTTTGAGTCGCAAGATAATATTAAAGTTAAACCATAATTCACATAATTGGGGTGTTTTTGCACTTTAATCAGACATTCCTTTGACAAAATTTTTATTTTTTGAACATGTCAAAAAAGTAAACAACTAGGAAAAAGGCCTTCAAGGTTTTGAGTCGAACACCGTAACCATTGGACCACAGCGCCCCCTACTGTTTTGTCTAGAGAGTGCATTGGCCAGGCCACTCACATTGGGTCGAGGGTCGGCCATGACCTTACACTCCATGACTATCCGACGGCCATTGTCCTCCTGCTTAATAGTCGGCTTCTCGATGAAGGTTGGGGCACCCTCTTTGTTCGCCTCACGAACTACGAGAAAGACACAAAAACGACAATCTTGAATAAACCCAGTCAGTATTCATCCAAACGAGTGCAAGTGGCCAAAAGCCAAGGTTGTAGTCGAGTCCCTGCAAGTCCTTTCACAAGTCCTTTCGTGAATCCAGTCACAAGTCCCTTCATAAAGGCAGTCACAAGTAACTGGATGAACAATGACAAAGGAATGCCTTTGTCAAAGCTGATTTGAATAGCTTGTGATTTGAATTGGAACTGAAAGACTTGTGATGGATTGCAGGGACTTACAGGGACTTGCAGGGACTTGTGATGGACTCGACTACATCCCTGCCAAAAGTAAAGCGGTTTGTTGGACGCGAGACGCACTACGCTCTAGAGTGTGTAAGTTGACCTCGAGAACGTATGAGACTTTACGAGAAACCAAATTCCGGGCACCTCGAATAGTTACTTCAACGTGTAAACGGAGTAGTTTTCTTGAAATACTTTATTTTCACACTGTTCTTTTTACTGAAAGGTAGATAAACACTTTTAGTGATAATTATGTGAATGATAATTACGTGAATTATGTGAATATTGAATTGTTTCTTGTACACAGTCATTATGTCTCTGAAGAAGATCTTGTTAACCAGTTCGCGCCGGATGACGTATATAAACGAAAAAATTTCCCCAAATTCAAAACGGATGACGCATAAACACGCCAAGTTCAAGTTCGGAAATGTATGTCAGCAGCGCGCAAGGCCGGAAATGCGTGGGTGTGCTTCCCGGCACTATCAGCCTGAACACGCTTCGGATCGAGTTTCGTTAAAAATAATCCCGCCCGTCGGCTCGGCGATGTTAAAATAATCCCGGCGCGAACTGGTTAAGATAAAAATATTAGGCCCTCTTAACTTATTTGATTAATGATATATCAAATTAGAAAAAACGAAAAAGTCTTGTCACGTCATACGTACAATATTTCATCGTTCTCTCGTTCTGCAGTAGTCTTCCTAAAACGTAAACTACATGCGATAGAAGGTAGTGTCGCATATAATTTATGTACATTTCTAGGTTTGCACACGTCAGTGCCAGAGCATGCAGTACAGGGATTTTAGGGGCCGGGTCTTTTCTTCCCGACAATGAGCCAATTACGTTGCAACCTGACGTTTAGGTCAAAAACTTTTTTGTTCTACTTTTTTTCTACCACTGTTTTCCAAAAAAAAGTAAAAGATATTCAGAAGAAAAATATGTTGTTTTTCAAAAAACGCAATGATAGTTTAGGGTTGAGCAAAATGCAATTTCACAAAACGTGTAAGCACCCAAATTTGCTTAGCATGAAAATTCTTCCTGGGAAAAAAAACAAGGTTACCAACCAAAATTTCAGTTGATGTTTATTGTTTGTGACTGGTATTCAGCTGGTTTTTGCTTTGAATGAAAATTAACACATGGAGTTTGGGCCGATAACCTGTTTTTATTGAGCAAGACTTTTTTTGTTGTGCTAAGCACATTTTTGTGCTTACATGTTTTTATGAAGTTGGGCCCTGGGGCGAATTTCATAGATCTGCTAAGCACAAAAATTTGCTTAGCACAACAATTCTTGCTCATTAAAAACAGGTTACCAGCAACAATTTTACGTGTTTTTTCATGCTAAGCAAAAAAACAGCTAATTATCAATCCGAAACAATAAAGATCATGTAATAATTTGGTCTGTAACCTTGTTTTTGCCCAAGGACAAATTGTCATGCTAAGCAAATTGTTGTGCTTAGCAGCTCTATGAAATTGGCCCTTGGTGCTTACCGTCAAAGTTAAGGTTGATGGTAGTCCTGCCCTCCCCGGCCAGATTCCGGGCGTACACCACATAGGTCCCGCCGTCCTGGGGTTTGATGTTGTCCATGGTCAGCGTCAGCGAGTACTTGTCCGTCCCCTTATGGTCCAGCTTCAAGTTGTACTTTCCACCGGTGGGGATGCGTTTGTTCCCCAGGGTCCAGATGATCTCGGGTTTGGGGTCGGCCGTCAGTTGGCAGTCGAAGTAGACGGAGTTGCCATCGTCCGACTGGCGCATTGCCGGCTTGCCGATAAAGGACGGTTGCGTGCCTTGACTGTTTACGAAACAAAAACAACAAAATGAACACCGTATCGCATCGTAAAAGACTCGGACATGTATCGCACAAACCTAAATAGGCCAGCAGGTGATTTAACCCTAACCCTCCAGAATATATTTTGGCTAGAAACCCTGCCAGACGCATCAGATTGCATACTTTATTGTCACATTTACTTGTGTGCAGAGTGCAGCAAGGTCAAGCAGTCACCACAGATGCACTGTGCTGGGTCTGGCCGTGTTAGGGTTAATTAAAGGAAAAAAGTGTGTAGCTTATGTCATGCGTAGCACTTACGCAACATATTTGTTGCATGCATAGATGCGCAATAAAGTTACGATCGATTTTCATAAAACTTGGTTCGCAACGTTTTAAATAATATAAACATTTTAGACGGTGACAATAACAGTGGTTATTGTATGTGACCTGCTCCATCGAAATCCGGAACAAAGTGGAAAATTTTTGTTTTTTAGATTTTGCTTTTTTCAAATTTTCTAGATTCTCAGCTTTAAAATGATGTATCATTTACATATGTACCCCCATCCTATCTCCCCGGGGGGAAGGATTTAGTGATAAAAACCTGACAACCTAATTATGTGATAAACAGCTTTGAAGTTCAGAAAAGCGTATTATTTCTAATTGTTTCACAAAGTCAACAAAAAAACACACTTCTGGGTGACGAATTATGTTCAAATTTGGGGAGATTGTAGATTAATAGTTCCTGATTCAGAAAAACCCAAAACCTCAAAATGGTAAAATCCACCCCGAAATGACTTCACGAGTACCTTGTAAAAAAACACATTGCTCAAATTTGTCCGGGTTTCGTTGGAACAGGTCACATATTATAGTCGTTTCGTGCATTCGTTTTTGACGCGCGAGAGTAATTTCGTATTAAGCCGTAACGTTTACTTATAGTACAAATTTTCAATTAAAAATGTTTGTCTTACGCCGGTGGTTTTGGCGGCTCCTCCGCGCCTCCCTCAAAGTTCAGGTCGATGGTGGACTTGGCGTCGCCGTGCTCGTTCTTGGCCATGATTTTGTACTTGCCAGCGTCCTTAGCCGACACGTCCACGATGCCCAGCGAAAGGAAGTACACGTTGTCGTCGGGCTCCACGTTCATCGTGTAGCGCCCTCCGGCGGCCAGTGGCACGTCGTCTTTGTACCAGGTCAGGGCCGGTTTAGGGTCGGCGGTCAGCTCACACTGGAAGGTCAAGTTGCGGCCGTCGGGCGACTGCTCGATTTTGGGCTGCATGGTGAATGACGGGGCACCGGCTAAAAGTTGAAAAGAAAGACACAGAATAGAAGCAGGGTTAACCATTTCAAACCGGGATTATGTTGACATTGATCGGGCCCAGGCGTGGGATTTTGTCTCCTTATAAACCTTGATCCGAGACAGGTTCAGGCTGGCATCTGTGGGTAGCACACCCTGATATTTCCCGGCCTCGCTGACAGATATGGCCAAGTTCGATCAAGGCCTATAGTTAACTATAGTTTGACTAACTCTGATCGAACTCCGCGACGCTAGTCGACGATGGTTGGACTAGTCTAGTCGACTATTCACGACCAGCCTACCGCGGTTGGTCGAATCGATGGTAACCAATAGCCGCTTTAATAGCACAGTACAGAGAGGACCAGTTTGGCAGTTAATGGTCAATAGTTCGACTAGAGTCATTCGCACTTCAACTTCAGTGAGCATGCCCTAATGACATCACAAACTAACCACTAGTTAACTATAGTTCCTTGGTCGAACTTGGCCTATAGTTTATCTTAGCGTTTTCGTAAAAACTTGGCCCCTGGACTTACTTTGAAAGTTGAGCTTGATGGTATTGGTGGCCGTTCCCAGCTTGTTGGAAGCGACGATCTTGTACTCGCCGCCGTCGCGCTCTGTCACGTCGGTGATCTCCAGTGACAGGTAGACGTACTCCGCGTCCGGCGTGTAGGTCAGCTTTAAGCGCCCGCCGTCGCTCAGCACATTGGCGCCGCGGTACCAGGTGACCTCGGGCTCGGGGTCGGCCATCAGCTCGCACTCGATGGTCAGTTTCAGGCCGTCCTCCGACTGCCGCATCTTGGGCTTCATGGTGAAGTTGGGAGCCAGACCATCGGCATCCCTTTAAACCATTAATTAAGAAATTTGCATCTAAAGATCTTTTTTTTACGTTAACCCTACCATACAACACAGGGGCCAATTTCATAGAGCTGCTAAGCACAAAAATTTGCTTAGCACAAAAAAGTCTTGCTTATTAAAAACAGGTTACCCGCAAATATTCTACGTGTTTTTCATGCTAAGCAAAAAAACCAGCTGATTATCAATCAATAACAATAAAGACCACGTGAAAATTTGGTCTGTAACCTTGTTTTTGCCAAGGACAAATTTTCATGCTAAGCAAATTGTTGTGCATAGCAGCTCTATGAAATTGGCCCCTGATCATTAGGTAAAAAAATCTGCTGCACTTTGATGCATTCGTCAGTCAACACAATTGCATAAACTGCAGAAACATACAAAAGTCCAAGTCTAATGTTAGCCAGTCCTCATTTGAACAATGCCAGAGATGGATCCTGCTGTGCTGGGTGACCACAGACTCTGAAGCAGTTTGGCCTTGAGATTTCTTAAGAATAGTCATTTTGACAAATGTGACCTGATCTGTGAAAATGAGTCGGATGTCGAAAATTTGACAAACAGAGTTATGTATACCATTAGAAAGAGTGCACTGTCCTCTTTAATTTGATATATGTTGGATATATAATTTTGACAATTTTGTGAAATCAAAAAAAAACATTCATGAGAAATCATGCATTAAACAAATTATTTCCCTTTAGGAGATGTATATATGCAATAGAATACAAAACCGGTTTTTCTCACTAAATCCGATTTAATTCAGCATGTTTTAATGTAAAAATTGTAAAATATAGATCCTAACCAAGGTGAAAATCATGAAATAGGAATATCAAATTTTCGTACGAAAACCCCCCTCTCCGCGTTCAACCACCCAAATCTCGTAAGCGTACTGTGCGACATCCGACTCATTTTCACAGAGCGGGTCACAAATGGTGCATGTTGCTGCGTCTAGCAGGGTTTTTAGCCAAAATAATAAATATCATAAAAAAAAATAATAATAAATAAATTTTCGAGCCAAAATGGCCCAATTAAGCCAGTGTATATCTCCAGTTTTAGTAGCATAGAAAACAACTGAAAATATTTCCATTCCTCCTTGGATGGGATCCCAGTCCATCGCAAATTACTCCCCAGCTAATGCCGGTACCCATTTATTTATTTATTTATTTATTTACAACCATCTTTAATGGGGGTAACTCATCCAGCAGAAGCTGATCATTTGGGGCCCTCAGTAGAGAGAAGACAATGAGAAGAAGGTACAGTTTTAGAGGTGGGAGGAAAACTCCAGAAAAATATCTTGGGGAAAACCCACGGAGTCAGGCAGAGACTGAAAACCCAATCCACATATTGGCCCAGGCGGGGTTCGAACCCGGGTCATAGTGGTGGAAGGCGAGGAAAGAACCGCTACGCCAACCTGACTCCCCTGACCCATTTATACTCCTGGGTGGAGAGGGGGAAATTGGGATAAAGTGGCTTGCCCAAGGGCACAAAATATCAGCAGCAGCTAGATTTGTTCCCCAGAACCACTTGGTCACACCCCCTGTTAGGGGTAGGACAGTTCCACAAATATTTATTCAAATTAAATTTCTTACTTTTTACAATTTAAAAACCACATCCTTAAATGGCAACACTAAACTTTAAAATAAAATTTAGAAAATTTAATTTTGGGAAATGTCAACTTACCCTGGTTTTCCTTCACTTTCTTCCTCCTCTGTTTATTAAAACAGAAATATATAAGTTATCAGCAGAATAACAATATGTACAGTACATACTTGGGAAGTCACAAAGATTTTCTTACTTAATTAAAGATGTTAAGATACCTCCAAATAGGCACTTGGGGAGACAATCCCATAGAGATGTACACAAATTTAAAACAGTCCTAACTTGTTTACCCTAACCCTTTTCTCTAAGATCTTCGAGATTTATGTTATTTAGACCAAAATCTGTCGTTCTAGGACAAAAAATAACTCCCAAATATTGTTTTTTAGGGTAGATAGACACTTAGGGAGACACAAATTGTGATATTTTGTGATACATGTATATTCTTTTTTATTCAATTTTTCGGAAACAACTACAAGATATTTAGCGCAATGATTTTGTTAGATGCCTACAATTATTATTTACGTTTAAATAAGTATGATATTTCTTAATAATTCCGTATCTACAAATTGTGTATCCTTAAAATACACATATTTTGAGAAAATTTTACAAAACCAGGGTAATCCATATTTTAGGTGTTTAAGTACCCCAGATGAAAAAAGCAGAAAAGTAGGATACAATTTTTTTGGGTAAATCGGTACTAAATGCTAAATTTTCCTAGCTAATTTGAACTTTTCAGGACAGGATATCGTTTTCTAAAATGCAGATAGCTCACTGCATGGAAACAATTTGTGATGTCCGTGTATAGAATTCTTTCCCTCACCTCCAAACTTGAGGTTGATGGTAGCACTAGTACTACCAGACTTGTTCTCCGCCACGATCTTATAATTCCCGGCGTCTTCTCCCGAGACATCCTCGATCTCCAAGGCGACCAGGTAGTTGTCGCCGTCGGGCTTGGTGGTCATAAAGTAACGCCCGCCATCGCTCAGCTCCCGGTCGTTCAGGAACCATTTAAAGTTGGGACGAGGCTCGCCGGCGATGCGGCAGGAGAACTTTAGCACCCGACCGTCGTCCGATTGGTCGAGGATCGGCTTCTGGACAAACGTGGGACCAGACTCTTTCACCATTGTGATTGTTGATTACAGAACCTGCTAAAACAAAAATATATAATCGTTTGGCATTTAAAAAACACCATAGATTGATCAAATTTTAAAGTTGATTTGGTAGTTGTTGAATTGATTTTATCTTAAAGAGCTTTCAAAATGCAATTAAATAAGAGGTCCCCTAGCTTCATAGGGCAAGCGGTTCTTAAGTTATCACCATTTTGAAGTCGTATTTTTTAACTTAAAATGATGCTTGTTTTGGCTGAAAAACTGTGACCACATCATTTGATAATGTGTACAAACATATGGGAAATTTACACACACAGTGGCAGCATTGCTGTTTTGGGGACTCCATAACTTTTTTTGGCAACGTGATTTTCTTACAAACCAAACTTTCTAAGGTCAACTACACCCTGTAATTCTTCTTTTTTGACGTTTGGAGCTTTTACAAAAAATCCCTTGTATGTTACATTCCATTGACTAGATGCGGTCACACAAACTGAGGTAATTTTGGGCATAAAAATGGCGCCACCAACGTCCATGGTGGTGAATCTGCCTACGGGCATTAGGGCTGTTTCGAATATTTGAATATCATTTTGCCGGATCGAATATTCGTAAAAACAAAGATAAACATTAACATAAACAATAAAGACATAAAGTCCGAGTAGTCTGGCTCCCAGAGCCAAAAACCCTCATGTTGAATATTGTCAACTCAGAAAACCAGACAGCGTACTTAAAAACTTGAAATTGTTCCACAACGAATGTATTGTTTTCCAAATTCCATTGCTAAACTTCAGAAAATACCAACTCACTAAAAAAGAGGCAAAATACTACAACGTTTTAAAAAGTACTCTGTACAATAAAGCTTTAGTTTCATAAAATTTCATTGTTATTGTTTACGCGGCGGTTCAATCAAAAAATCTTCACGAAACTGGTTCAACACAATTGGAATACTTTCGCCAATCAAATCAAGTAAATACTCATAGTCATACCAAATACTGAAATGGGCCGATCGCGCCACCATAAACACATTATGCCACATCTCCAGGGGCTAAACGGCAAGCACTCGTCTCCAGACATAGCTAGAATTTCACAGGGTCGGGCTAAAGTTGGGGAAAGAACGCGTGGAATTTATTCGTATTTGCATTCGTGTACGCACGTGTACATGAAAATTGCTGGAAAAAAGGACTGGTATCTGGACTTATCGTGTGCAAAATATCGCATCCAAAGTTTGACATTTATTACCAGTCTACTGTCATCTGCAACGGGGGAAACCCCCATGTTTTTTAAACTAAACTTTAGATTACAGTTTGGATCTGTAATTAGTGGCATGCTGCATGAACGAAGACAAAATAGAGACGAAGCTTGGGTTTAAAAAACGGCCGAAGCAATAATTACAGCATCTCCTTACTGTTTTCCCGTGTGCTTGGTTGGCATGGTGATTGGTGCCTCTTCCCGTGCGTAGCGTAGCACGGGTTGAAATCTAGTCTTTGAAAGTATCTTACAAAACACAATCATGGCCATTTTGTCGTTTAATATGAGTTCAAACTCGGGCTGATACAACGCACTAAAGTTCAAAACTTTAGAGAAATTGTCTCGCACACTGTACGTGTTCGTGAATACAGGCTATTGCATGAAATAATAGCGAAACAAAGTTTGATATGTGTTCATTATTTTGTTCAATCTCAAACCACTCTGGATCTGGGGATACAGGGGCGTAGGTAGGTAACAAAACGAGAAGGGGTGGGGGGGGGGGTGGGGGTAAGGAGTTAAAGGGGCAATGATCAAGGCTAGGCGTGCCAAAGACACATTCTGCTACTGTACTGCAGGCAGTGGAAGATTGTGTAATCGGTGACAATAATTATATATATTAAGGCAATTTAAGAATACAATTTAGGAACTTTGCCATTTCACTAGTTTCATAATTATTGCCAGCGGCATTTTAAAAATGTTTGGAGAAAAACATATATGAATTTGTTGTAAAACAGGTGCATTAAGCCCCAGTCCCATCGGCCAAGGATACTCAAGGATACTCCCGGACATGATCCGGGAGTATCCTTGAGTATCCTTGGTCATTTTTGGCTATCCGGGGGGTCATTTTCTCCCGGACACCGCCGGATAAAAGTCGAGAAAAACAGCCGGATAGAAGGGCCCGGATAGTCAAGGATAATCCCGGATACAACACGGATACTCCAGGATACTACACGAATACTACACGGATAGTCCCGGATATGACACGGATACCCAAGGATAGGCAATTTCATGTTACAAGCATGTTACCCGGATAGTCCAGGATACGACACGGACACCGCCGGATACAACACGGACACCGCCGGATACACCACGGATACACCACGGACAGCGCCGGATACCCCCGGACAGCCAAGGATACTCCCGGATAGTCCCGGATAGTTCCGGACACTCACGGACATACTCCCGGACATGACACGGATACCTCAAGGATACTCCCGAGAGAAGAAGTGATGAAAGTCAAAAAATGGCTCTTTTTATATGCTTTTCAGCGTTCATCCAGGCGCATCCGTGATAGTCCGTGACTATCCGTGACTATCCGTGAAGCATCCGTCAGTATCCGTGTCATGTCCGTGACGCATCCGTGTATATCCGTGTATATCCGTGGTATATCCTTGGTTATCCTTGGTTATCCGGGTATGTCCGTGTCTTATCCGTGTTGAATCCGTGTTGAATCCGTGTCGTGTCCGTCACTATCCGGGACTATCCGGCGTCACATCCGTGTTGACACCGTGTTGCATCCTGGAGTATCCGTGACCATCCGGCTGGAAATCCCAAAATTTTCGTCCTTAACCGGGAGTGTCCGGGAGTGTCCGTGTTGTATCCTGGAGTATCCGTGTTGATGCCGGGACTATCCGTGACGGTTCCGTGCATATCCGTGATGATCCGGGACGTCTTTTTCGCTCCAGGATAGGGGCCGGATATACCCGGAATCAACACGGAACCGTCACGGATAGTCCCGGCATCAACACGGATACTCCAGGATACAACACGGACACTCCCGGATCGGGCGACTTCTTCCCGGATACTCCCGGACAAATTCTAATTTTTAAACCTCCCAACTTTTAAATTTCGGCTTCCCGGACAGCGCCGGACACTCCCGGATGCTCAAGGACACTCAAGGACTCTCAAGGATACTTCACGGACTCTCAAGGATACCTCACGGATAGGCCACCGGATACTCAAGGATACTCAAGGACTCGTATCCGGGAGTATCCTGGAGTATCCTGCTGTCCGATGGGACTGGGGCTTTAACCAACAACAAAACGAAAACATCGCTCTGTATTGAAGTTTAGTATTAAGCTATACAGTAGACCAACAGTTTTGAAAGTAGGCTCATTTTTGGGATCCCAGCTGGGTCCATATCTTTCTCTAATTTGTATAACGGCTCTTGTAGTCTGTCAAAATACAGCCTGTCGTGTAAAATGATTACTACCGACCGACTCCTGCTGGGTCCACTAACTTGAACCGTACGCAGCTTTCGTTGGGAGTCTGGAGAGGGTAACGGTGGAGGGAATTTTTTTTTAAATCGTTGGAGTAAAGACACCTTTTGGTATTAACTTTAGTTTTAAGAATATAATTTAAAACTGTCGGGTATATAATAATCTCCCTTACAAGCCACCAGTATACAGTTATAGCGCGCGAAATACTACACGATGTGGTCCAAAAAACGGAACAACCTATATATCCACTCGGTATACCTTATACCAGGGATGTAGTCGAGTCCATCACAAGTCACTGCAAGTCCCTGCAAGTCCCTGCAAGTCCCTGCAAGTCCCTGCAAGTCCCTGCAAGTCCCTGCAAGTCCCTGCAAGTCCATCACAAGTCCTCCAGTTCCAATTCAAATCACAAGCTATTCAAATCAGCTTTGATAAAAGCATTCCTTTGTCATTGTTCATCCAGTTAAGTCCATCACAAGTCCTCCAGTTCCAATTCAAATCACAAGCTATTTAAATCAGCTTTGATAAAAGTATTCCTTTGTCATTGTTCATCCAGTTACTTGTGACTGCCTTTGTGAAAGGACTTGTGACTGGCTCCACGAAAGGACTTATGAACGGACTTGCAGGGACTCGACTACAACATTGCCTTATGCTTATACCTAGCAGCAAGACCGAGGGACTCCCCTATCGTCCCCCATACCTAAACAGTCTCCAGACTATTGTTACCTAACGCGCCCCTCCCCCTCCTAAAACAAACAAACAGGAATTCCTGAGAAACCACATGATTCCACAAGCACAATGACCACCAAAAAGAAAGGGGGGGGGGGTCCCTTTGTCTCATATCTCGCTTCATTATCTTTCTAGATTAAAAAAAACCATACCAAGGTCACCCGAATCGGTCAATTAGTTTTCATTCTAACGAACCTTTTTCTCGAACGGGTCGGGATTAGGTGATCCGCAAAAGTACAACAGCGATGAAAAGATATAATAGTATTATGGACATAACACCACAGCGTGAACGGTGAAGGGATTAATAGGGTAAACAGCAAATTAAAAGAGAGAGCTGTGGTACTGAAAATAGGCCGTTCCGGATTTATTTATCGACCTGTGTACATAATTACCATTTAAATTTTTGAAAACAAACAAATATATACTCGAACCCTCTTAGTCTTACCACCCCCGAAAATGTTTTTCTAAGTTCGCTCGGTAGTTTTAGTAAAAAGTTTGAAGCCTTATTTTAAACTTTTCGTTTGGTCTGCTCTATTTGTCTCCAATTATTATTCACTAATTTTGAAAAGTTTTTTTGATGACGAAAAAATTATCTTTTCTAACCCGTCCAAATTACTGAAGTTTATCTCGAACCGTTACTCTATGTAGTCAGCATAATAATATTATAAAAGCTATTGCTACAACATTTCAAGAATGCTACAAAATTTTAAGAATCTATGAAAATATTAAAATAAATAAAACTGCTGCAAACTACTTTCTTACTGGAATAACCCCGACAATTTAAATATGTTATTTTGATACTCTATAATAATCCTTAAACTTATAATTTATTTCAATTTCAGTAAACAGTAAACAATAAAAATTTAATTAAAAAAATGCGCGCCTAATTTTTTATTTTTTATCAACTTTTCAATATTGGATAGACGACCAGGTGTATTGTCTGCTTTTGTCTTTTATTGAAATCATTCTTTCAAGTTAATTACACTGATTAGTAATTAATGATGAATTTTGTACTGCTTCTGTTTTTTTTTAATGAAGAGGTCTTAAAACATGGAGAGGTCTTAAAACTTTCTTATATAGAAAGTTCCTCATCGCTGCAGAACCAGTGCAAGATGTTTGTTTCCAGTCGATGATCATAAAATGAGCAAGTCTAAATTCCTGACATTCTACTGGCTGAGTTACACGGAGATAACGCACACACGCCCAATAAGATGGTGCTAGTCGCGTAGTGGATGCTAACTTACTAATTGCAGTCCGTTCAAATTTTTTAACTTCAATCAAAGCTTCATTTTTCTCTAGCCAAAACTTACCGCTTTCCGATGCGATTTCTTTTAAACAATCCACATATCCAGCAGACAATAGTCCTCTGATTATTAATCCAATTTGCGTTGTTTCTTCTTCTTCTTCTTCTTCTTCTTCTTTTGTTTCTTCTTTCGATGATGATGCGGAGCTAAGACACAGCGAGAAACTGGGAGGAAATGACTCAAGATTGTCCAGAAGACGAACTCAGTTGAGCGAGCGTCGTACCGTGCAGCAGAAAACACGGAGAGAATTCGCCAGGAATTTTCCTTATGCCGGTTTGGACCCCACTGCGCATGATCGCCTCGCGTGCCGTCTGGTCGCAGTCGTGTGGGTGGGGCGTGTATGTGTGTGTGTGACACGCATTGGCTGGTGTAGGGTCATCACAGATATTCTGATATGCTAGCAGCTTACCATAAAAGGTTCGCGCAGTATTGGTGCGGCAGAACCGGGCAAAGGCCTTATCTATTTCGAATTCAGTTTGCGTTGGGGGATGATGTTCTACAGTGAAACTAGGAACTAGGATGAGCTAGGAACAGGGCAAACTTATTCCAAAAAATTAAACTATAGGCCAACGTACGTATACCAACGTAAACAAGTTCGGATTTATCTAGAAATCTCTCATGATTTACCAAAACTTACAAACATGCAGTATTAAAGAGATATCGATATACGTTTGGTAATTACTCCAAAACATTAATGGCAATAAAAACTTACTTGGTAAGAAGTACAGCAGCTTTGGATAGTATAATGCATTTTTAGAAACTTTTCACTTCGAAGTACTGCGGTTATGGAAAAATATATCACTTTTTATCCCCAAAAATTTGAATCTGAGAAGCGTTACTGCAGTGACGTTTCTCAGATTGTGTATTCCAATACAGATTATTCTCCCTGCGTGGACATAACCTCTTCAGATTTTCGGCAATATCTCAAAATCGCTACCACCTTTTGAAATATAATGTTTACAGGTTAGTTTTATGGTATATATCTACATGTATAACTATATAGGATTGAAACAAACAATGGGTTCCAATTACCAAACGTATACGATCCCTTTAAATGGTGTTTATTGCCAAAATTCAATAAGAATTTCAGCGAGTCATTGCCGTGTTGTATGGTAATTTTTTTGGGAATTAAGGGAGTTAAAAGTTATAGGCATTTCCTCCCTTGGGTAGTTCATGCGGCTTTTGATACGATTGAGGTTTTTAATAAGGTCACAATATTGGTAAAGAATCATAGACACTTTTAGAGTTTGGTCAGCTAGTTTGCTCTGATCTGGGGCGTTTTCCAAACCCCTGGCTTCTGCTCCGTTCCGGCTCCAGTCCATTGCTAAACTGCATAAACGAAGCCTTAACGAAGACGAAGCTGGAATTTGGAAAACAGCCCTAGTATCTGACGACATGACTCTGACTGTCGCCACCAGGGGCCAATTTCACGGAGCTGCTAAGCACAACAATTTGCTTAGCACAAAACAGTTTTGCTCATTAAAAACAAGTTATCAGCCAAATTTCTACGTGTTTTTCATGCTAAGCAAAACACCAGCTGATTATCAATTAAAAACAATAAAGATCACGTGAATATTTGGTCTGTAACCTTGATTTTACCAAGGACAAATTTTCATGCTAAGCAAATTTTTGTGCTTAGCAGCTCCGTGAAATTGGCCCCAGATAGACGGCCGGCGCCGGCCCGTGTCCGAATTAATTGGCTGCGGCTTGATAGTACACACGAGTCTATGAGAAGCGGTTGCAGCCGCTATACGTACCATCGACTAATAATGGGCCAATAATGGGACGAATATTGAATGATATTGAGTAGGAGATCCAAGCTTTGTTTTTGTTTGTTTTTTTAAACGGAGGAAAGGGTCTTTATATCGGCCTCAACGCCCCCCCCCCGCCCCGCCCCCTAGGCTTAGGCCTTAATTGGAACACACGAGGGCGCTCTCAAAAAAATTATTTTACTGGATGTTCTAAATTTAGGTATTGTTTCAGTTATGGCTGAAGAACATTTGTTTGTATATATTGTACAATTATACTATTAGGTATTATACTTGCTAAATAAAGGGCTGTATTTTATTTTGTAAACATTCAGACCTATAATAAGAACAACATATATTTGTTCCAACTTTAGTTAATGCTTCCAAATGATTTTGGAGCTAACAAAAAAGCCCCGTCTGTTGATGATAACTCAATTTAGAAACCTCTTCGTGTAAAGAATGCGGGCCAGGTGATAATCTGGTACCTCTTGACGGATTTGCACGTTGGATGATAACATTTGGGCAAGTTACCAGACAGAGAAAATTATCGATTTCCCGAGGCAATATTTTGATTGGAAAGAAGGAGTTTTTAAACGTTGGATGTTTTCTACTGCGTCGGTGGTGTAAATGTAATGGAATTTTCCTCTTCTTACGATGGAAAGACCTTAAGAGTAAGTCAAGTGTTGTAACTAACGTTAGTGGTCATGATGTTAAAATTGATGGTTGTTTTACAGCAAAATTCTCGATCTTTAGGATGAGCAGTTCAACTTCGGAGTGGAATTTCAGTGTCACGCGTGACTGAACACACACAGGCAGTCTATTGTGCGTGGGAAGAAAAGCCACATTCCTCCTAATTCTTCTCCATATAAAAGGCTGAATTTTTGCCTGTATTTGTGGGCGGGGTGGTATTGCAAGGAATGTAGTTTGCCTATTTTAGACACCATTTTTTTTATATGTGAAAAATATCTTCAATAAATATTTTTATTTTTATTTTTCCAATTTGATTGGAGATGACTGGTCGTTGACTACAGTGATTATATTATTGCTTTTGTCTTTCCAACGCCTATCTTATATTGCGATATAAATTTGTATGGCATGAATAAATTAATAATAATAATAAAATATGATGGGAAAAAAGTGGCGGCAGATACTACTACATTCTTTTCAAAAGAGTTACCAAATGGGTAGTGTAACTAGACTTTGCATTCTCGAGGTCGGAATGATGTCACCGGGCCTTGTTTCTTGTCTCCGATTGGTCAGTGGTGGCTGTTAGTGTTAGTTATCGCACCCTCTGGACTCAAGTCAAAGGGGAATGAGTAACAATGAATAGTGTTGTGGTCAATGTGTACCCCTAGAACTCTGGGGCTCCCGACGCCCGTAGGGCGGAGCCCCATAGATAGAGAGGGTTTTTACAGGTTAACCGCCGTTAAACAATAGAAACCGTGCACAAATTTCGGGTAATAACTCCATACTGCCGCACGGTCTACCCCAAGTAAAAATTTGTATGAGTACTTTATCAACTCACCCAGCTGTAACAAACCAAAAACCGGTCGAATCTTGGCCAATTTCTGTTAAAAAGGTGAAAACTATGCCCGTTCCGCAAACGCGACTGTTACAAGATGGCGGATAAACTCGTGCGTAATAATTCAAGCCGCATGCGCATTAGCCGTTTTTGAAACACAAGCTTCATCTTGCGCGGCCTTATCATACAGTTTACCAATGCGCTAGAGGCAAAGCCACAATATACCAAAACCAGGGTTTGGAAAACAGCACCCATTGAACGATGTTATCCGCCATCTTGTAACAGTCGCGTTTGCGGAACGGGCATAGTTTTCACTTTTTTTACAGAAATTGGCCAAGATTCGACCGGTTTTTGGTTTGTTACAGCTGGGTGAGTTGATAAAGTACTCATACAAATTTTTACTTGGGGTAGACCGTGCGGCAGTATGGAGTTATTACCCGAAATTTGTGCACGGTTTCTATTGTTTAACGGCGGTTAACCTGTAAAAACCCTCTCTATCTATGGGGCTCCGCCCTACGGGCGTCGGGAGCCCCAGAGTTCTAGGGGTAGTCAATGTGAACAAAAATCTAAATAATTATTTATTTTCCAACACTACACTGAAATATTTTCAAATTTCATTGTTTTATATAGTAACACAATCTCCCACGTTTCATCAAAGAAAAAGAAAAAAATTCCTTTTTTATTGCTGTAAAAAAAATTGACCCCAAATTAAATTGAAGGTTTCCCCTTTGCCCAGCTGCATGTGCAATAGGTGGAACAGCCTCCGACTATCCCTGACTATGACAATAGCAAAAAAAATGTGATCTGCAAATAAATTTAAAATATATTGGTGTTTTTTCTCACAGAAAAGATGAAACGTCAAGACCCAACTAGTATCAAACTGCAGCAGTTTGTGTGTGATTCATCCTGTCTCGTTGTTGCGATCCACTAGCAATCAGCGTCAACATGGCATTAAATCACGGGAGTTTTAACTCCAGGGGTCGCAGCCTATCCACCAGCTCGGCGTCTAGCTACAGCTTGTCGGATAGAGGGTCGTCCCTGACGTCGGAGATTATGCCCGTTGGACAGTACAACTCTAAGAAGGTAAAGACATTTTAGGCTACTTCCAGAACTTTGTTTGTTTACAAACCCTACACTTTAATACAGAAAGCCCAATTGAACTTGCTGAAGCACAACATTTCCATTTCTTTAGCGAAATGTAACTCGCTTATTGCAGTAGATATCCTGTTCCCAAAAAATTAAGTTTATTTTTTAGAACTCACGATTGCTGGACGGCGATATTAAAAAAAAAAAAAGAACGACATTCGAATAACTGCCCGACGCCGATTAAAAACGAATGCCGTTTTTCTTGCTTTTCCCGGCATCCATGATTGTAAAACTTCGGACAGGTTAGTTGAACAGTTCGCGCCGGGATTATTTTAACATCACCGAGCCGAGGCGCGGGATTATTTTTTAACAAAACTCGATCCGAGGTGGGGTTCAGGTCGATGGTACCGGGAAGCTGCTCGCTGCTGACAGACATTTCCGGCCTTGATCGCTGCTGACAGACATTTCCGGCCTTGATCGCTGCTGACAGACATTTTCGGCCTTGATCGTGAATTGTTGACGGATATGTCATCCGTTTTGAATCTGGGGAAAACTGTGGGTGTATATATATGGTACGTCCTTCGACATGAACTGGTTAACCCTAACTCCCTACACAACAAAGGAAGTTGGAGGATTTTGAAGGAATTGTATTGTTTAATAACAATGGTGAGGGAGTTAGGGTTAAACAATTTTTTCTATAAAAAACAACACCCCAACAAATCCACCTATTCCTGATAATTCAAGCAATTACCAAAGGTGTACTCTACCTTTAACCAGTTTGTGATGTTAAAATAATCCCGGCGTGGAATGGTTAATCAAACAAAGGCATCACAGGCCATTGCCCAAGGCCTAAACCATTTAATCTACATGTATTTTTATTTCCCTTACACAATTACAATTTTTTTTTAAAAATTGGCCTTCTGATAAAAGAAAAATTGACCTGCTCTCTAAATTGCACTATTTTAGACCAGAGGCTAATTTCCCAGGTAAAATACTGCTATATTTGCTATATATCGACAATTTTGACTACCAAATTATAAAGAAATATCTGACTTAATTTGAAAGTAAATAATGATTCTAGGCATCCAGCAAAAAGATTGGTTCAGAAATTGTTACGATAAATTGAATTTGTTAAAAAAAATTCTTGATGGCCAGACGTGGAACACGGGGCTTGTGTTCTTCGGCAAGACATTTTACTACAATTGAGTCTCTTCACCAAGGAGTATAAATCGTGGCGTGATGAACAGGGTAATAACTGTGAAGCACTCTGAACCTTTTTTTATGTGCATGAATAAAAAAAATGCTGTATATTTGGAAGCCCCACATATTTAGTACACGTAGCCCGGTACATGTAGTAGAAATTGTCTTGGCGAACAGCAAACTCAAATATAAAACTTGCACTTTGCCTAACTGTTCCGTGACCCTGTGACCTGCAATTCTGCCCGGTGGCAAAAATCTGGTTCCGATCTTGGGGCTAACAAAGTGCAATACTTTCACAATTGTCAGGTTTTCATACCTGCTTCAGATAATGCCCAATATTGTTGCTGTTGTTGAATGGGTGAAGTCAGGCGCCGCACCTCAAACAAACCTGATACTGTTGACACGAACTGCGGGGTACCGTCCTCGAATTACACAGTGCATAATTGTTTATCCCGGCGCCTGCTCTAGTGCGAAAACCCCCGGGGCATTACAATTGAACATCGCCAACGTCCCAAAGATATTGTCTGACCAAGTGGAAAATGGGGAAAATAGAAATCGACATTCCTTGTGCATTGTTAGTTTACCACTCCTTATACTTTATGCATACTTGTGGGATACGGCCGAATAGTTATATCCAGGAATGCCGGGGGTTTTTTTTTTTTTTTTTTTTTGGGTGGGGGGGGCGAAAACACTTTTTCACCTTGACATCAGGGGCAGGTTGTTGCAGAATGGCAGATCATATATATCGTTGATTTTTTTTTTTATTACAAAAGTTTGCAAGCTAAGTACAGATAAAAATGTATTGTCTGTATGTTCCGTGAAATTTTGGGTGGTTTTGAAAGCCGATAAATGTAGAAAATGCGTTGCTTTAAACCCTAAACTTACTAACTCCATCAAAATCCATGTGTCAGTCCTGGTCGGTGATGAAGGTTTCGAGATCTGGTCTCAAGACTTTTTTTTAAAGCTCCGTCTCGTCCAAACAAAGGCTCGACTCCTGGGTCTCGGAGGGCTGGTCTCGGTCTCGAATGTGCAGGTCTCCGCCTCGGTCTCGGATAGCCACGGTGTCAGGTTTACCCTCGAGACTCGTTGAGATCACAGCAAAATACAATGCGCCACACAAATTACGTTGCACCACAAAAATCTATAATGCTGTATGACTTTACGTAAAGAGAAAAAGAGGACAAGTTGAGTAAATTAACTCAAAACTGTTTTGTCTCCATCGATGTTTGTTTTTTTAAAGTCGTCCTGTCGTGTCTGATACATTGTATACTGGTCCCGGTATTTAGATTTAGTAATGACACCATACATTTTTATTCATTTTTGGTCTCGGTCTTGGTCTTGGACTGCAAAAGTCTCGGGTCTTAGAATTGTAGGTCTTGTGCTGCGTTCTAATCGCGTCGTGTTTATCGTGTTTACGAGTTCACGAGTCGTATAATGGCGTTCTAATCGCCTGGTAACTCGAGGTGGAATTTTGTTCTCTATGTTTACGACTTCGTAAACGAATGGAAGACTCGCGCATGCATGTTGGTTCACGTACATGTACGAGTTCTTACGCGATAAAGAATGTCCTTACCACACCACTAACTCGACTGTGCGCGTGCGTCTTGGTGAGTAGTGTTTGGAATGCAACCTACTCGTGAACATGGAGAAATTCACGGTGAACACGATAAACATGACGCAATTGGAATGCAGCATTAGTCTCAAAAGACTCGGTCTCGGTCTCATTCTGTAAGGGTCTCGACTACAACACTGGTCCGGGTACATTGTTTAGGAGAGGATTTGTTTTTCTTCAAGGCATTAAGTAAAGGGCAATCGTTGTAAATTTGTGATATTTTGATCGAATAATATTCATTTTGTAGAAAACATGTAGCATACGGTGTGTGTGTAAATACAATGGTGCCTTTTGCTAAATTTATGTAAAACAGTTACGGTATATGTACAGGTACTGGTACTATCATTAATATTTATGTTTGCCACTTGAAGGTACAGCCAACCTGTGCGTGTATATTTGCAAACATAAAAAAACCAACTAGGCAATTATTATGAAATATTGTACATGTACCAGTCGGTACCTTGCCTGACTGTAAGTCTTAAGCATCATGTGAAGTCAAGGTACCGGTGTGCAGTAATTTTCAAGAAAAGTAGATTTGTTTTGAATTAATTGACTAATAAAAACTATTTTAGCAGTTTGCGCCGAAGGACGTATATGTATACGTATGCAAAGTTTTTTTCCAGATTCAAAACGGATGACGCATAAACACGCCACGAGCAAGGCCAAAAATGTCTGTCAGCAGCGAGCAAGGCCGGAAATGTCATGGGTGTGCTTCCCGGTACCATCGGCCTGAACCCGCCTCGTTTTGAGTTTCGTTAAAAAAAATTCTGTTTCTCAGCGCGGTGATGTTAAAACTAATTTCGGCGCGAACTGGTTAACCGACTTTAAAAATAATGCTCCCAATTTACCCAATTTAGTTTGGTCAATTATATTTTCTATATAACAACAAAACAAAAACAAGTCAAAATGTGTCTGTATTAATGTGAGTGACATCAGATGTAATCACATTCCATTCAGTCATTTTGTTTAAAAGGTAGGATACACCATTTTCAGATATCAAAAAAATTGTTACCAAAATATTAAGAAATATCTTACTTATTTGAAAGTAAATAATGATTGTAGGTATCCAGCAAAATAGTTTCGCTAGATATTTTGTAATTGTTACCACCCAAATTTATTTTATGAAAACAAATCACGATCGCAGGACGGCGATCGCAAACAAAACTAAGAACAACATAAGAACCACTACCTGACGCCGGTTGAAATCGAACGCTGTCTTTTGTGCTTTTCTCGGCATCCATGATTGTAAAACTTACGGACAGGTCAGTTAAATGATATTTACTATAAAATACAACCCCCAAATCCACTAATTCGTGATCATTCGAGCATTTACAAATGGTGTATCCGACCTTCAAAAAAGAGATTAAAATAGGAAAGGATTCTGACATATATTCATACCCACATGTATTGTGTACTATGGTGTATACATGTATAATTTTATAATACGGTACAATGTACTGTTGACGCATCGGTTCAAATTGATCATAATTTTTATGGGATGACTCGTTCAGACATCCTCTGTTGATGAAAAAATTGTTTTAATTCAGCGTTTCGGAACACAGAAGTCCAAAGTTCACTAAATACTGCATGCATACATGTACGCACGCGCACAGGCAATGCCGTAAAATATTGTTTCAATAAAAATAGACACCTGTGAAATGCTAATCAGCATAGCTGAGTAAAAGGCTACTGGGCTAGTACCCTGTACGTGTACTGGTAGTAAATAAATCTAAAATATAAATCAATATTGGAGAGCTGTTTCAAATACTTGTGCAAAGTGTGTCATAATTGTGGAGAACGTACATGTACAGCATCTGGTGTGCCTGCCATTGTTTATACATGTAGGATACACCATTTGCAGATATCGAAAAATTTGGCAACCGAATTATTGAGAAATAAACCTACATATTTGAAAAAAAAAAATGATTCTAGGCATCCCGAAAAAGTGATTGCGCTAGATATCCTATAATTGTTCCGAAAAAATTGAATTAAAAAAAACCCAAAGATTCACGATTAACAGACAGCGTTCGCGAAAAAAACCACAAGAACAGAATAAGAACTACTGCCCAAACGAACACAGTTTTTTTCTTGCTTTCCTCGGCATCCATGATTGTAAAACTTCGGACAGGTCAGTTAACCAGTTCGCGCAGGGATTTTTTTAACATCGCCGAGCCGACGGGCGGGATTATTTTTAACGAAATTCGATCCGAAGCGTGTTCAGGCTGATAGTGCCGGGAAGCACACCCACGCATTTCCGGCCTTGCGCGCTGCTGACATACATTTCCGAACTTGAACTTGGCGTGTTTATGCGTCATCCGTTTTGAATTTGGGGGGAATTTTTGCGTTTATATACGTCATCCGGCGCGAACTGGTTAAACGAATTTACTATAAAATCCCCCCCCAAAAAAATCCACCCAATGGTGATACATGTAATTCAAGCAATTACCAATGGCTTACCCTTAAAATAGTAATTTATACTTTTTAAAATAAACTTTCTTCATTGATTAAATGGAATTATATTAGAAGTTTTTACCCAGTTCATAGCGCATTGAACAATAATAATTAAATATCAATTATTAAGGCTTACCCTTAAAATAGTAATTTATACTTTTTAAAATAAACTTTCTTCATTGATTAAATGGAATTATATTAGAAGTTTTTACCAGTTCATAGTGCATTGAACAATAATAATTGAATATTGAATAATAAATCTTGAACAATTGAACAATAATAGGGCATTATAAAACAACATTTAAAACCAGTCTTCACAAATCCCCATTACTATTACATGAGTAGTCTGGTTCAACATGGAGAAATAAGTTCAACAACCTTGCACTCTCTTCCCACACAAAAATCCAAGTCTGGCATCCTGCATTCTTTCCACATTGTGCACAATAGTCCTACCCTGTGTCGAAGGTCGTCTTCGACTCATAGGTAATTTTGACAGTCCCACACAAGGGCGCCACTTGAGCCCCCCCATTTCGTTTCCTTTTGTCAACTGATAAAAAAAAAACGGTCCTACTATTCATAAACCGTCCCACCATTACTTCAGTCGTGTAAGTACATGTGTGTGCTCTATACAGTGAGGTATACACTTGTTATTGCTTTGGTGGTGTACATGTACACCCCCACACACACACACAAGACAAAACCTGAGCATTTTGCCAAAATCAGTGGATAAAATTACCTCTCCAATTGCTGAAAAATAAGGAAAATTCCAGGACATCCTTGGATTATAATGGTCTATAATTCATTGCCAGTAATGGGAGACAGACAGTGAATTTTTTTATTCAGCTTTCGTCTTCCAATATGGACCGGGATATTCAGGTTTGTGGTTTGAATTTTATTTATATTTTTTGTTTAGCCTGTTGACCTAAATCAACTTGCACGACACGTTTTGTGTAAATTGTACTTTTTTTCTTCACAGGATCGGAGTGAATTTATTGATATATTTTGTTAGGGGTGAACTGTATGCATGCATGAGTGATTTTGTTAATAATGGCAGTGGGTTTTTGCAGTTGCAAAAGTTCCAACAATCTTTGTATGCTAAAACTCGGAAGCTACACTGTAAAACACATTGGCTGAATACACCATAAAACTATGTGCTGTGCAATGTAAATGTACATTTTATATGTAAATGTGCATTTTATAAACATACACATTTTATAACATACACACATACTGATAGCGTTAACCAGTTCGCGCCGGTATTATTTTAACATCACCGAGCCGAGGCGCAGGATTATTTTTAACGAAACTCGATCCGAGGCGAGTTCAGGCCGATAGTGCCGGCAAGCACACCCACGCATTTCTGGCTTTGATCGCTGCTGACAGACATTTTTCTGGCCTTGCTCGTGACGTGTTTATGCGTCATCCGTTTTGAATCTGGGGAAAACTTTGCGTGTGTATACGTCCTCCGGCGCAAACTGGTTAACTGTACCTACGGCACATTGTACACACATGTACATCAACATGTACACGTACATACATACATGTACGGTACATATGCTGGTCTAGGATTCTGTTAAGTCTAGACAGGTCTAACGGTACACTTGTGGGATGTATACGCTGCGCTAATCACAGACCAAGGAGGTCAATCATTATAGATTTTCATCAGCGCAGTCTTATTTATAAACAACCAAAATTAATAGCAGCCCTGATTTACATGTATTATACATTGTAACTGCATGCAGTACATTTTGTAGTGTCCGTAATATATTTTGTTGTTGTTGTGTATTCTGGTTTTTTTTCTTAACATATTTGATGAAACTGTAATTCACTCCAGTATAATTACATTTACCGGTATACAGTACATATTCGTGAATTCGAGAACTGGAGTGCATTTTGAAATACCGTAAATGTTTAAGCTCATAATCTTGGACAATATCGCTATCGGACAATACTAGGTAGGGCTATTTTCGGTACTCGCAGACATTTTGCAAATTATAGGCATGCAGAGAAAACAGAAACTGGGCTTACAAAAATAATTAACCTGTACCCCATCCTAATTCAATGCCACCACACCCCCCCCCCCCCTTCCCTCATTTTAATCACCAGCGATGTACATATTTTGACTCATAAGTGGGCTTGTAGTAATGTGTCAAACTTTGATTGAGCGAGGCGTAATTTATGTGCCGGCTGTAAAAATCCTGCATGACAGGGCCATGTGACTCATCCATACAGGCCGTTGTCATCATTTACGCTCTTGTTATCATCTCACAGGTTTTGTAGACAATTTCAGTAAGCTTTTACAAGTTTTCTTCTGTCTTTAATTAATTTTTTTCTTTCTGGGGGTATCGGGCGGAACGTAGATCTGTTTGCGCATTTGTATTGTTTTACCGCGGTGCAGCGCTACATGTCAGTGATGGAGGTTGCGAGAATTTTTTTTATTTTTTAATAAAAGTGTTTTATCTCTATCGATGTTTGTTTTTATGAAGTCGGCCTTTTACACTATACATGTATGTCGGCCATAGACTGGTTCCGGTATTTATATTTGGTAATGAATTCAACACCATGCATTTGTATTCATTTTTTGGTCTCGGCCCCGAAAGTCTTGGTCTCGATCTCGAAAGCCTTGGTCTCGGTCTCGGTATCGGTATCGAACACCTTGTTCTGTCTGGAAAGCCTTGTTCTCGGTCTCGGTCTCGAAAGCCTTGGTCTCGATCTCGAAAGCCTTGGTCTCGGTCTCGGCCCCGAAAGAATTGGTCGCGGTGTTGGTCTCGGTCTCGACTACAACACTGCTACATGTGTGAAAAGTTTCCAATGCGTTCTCTTTTTTTACTCGGAGTAGAAGTGTCAAGATGTACCCTACAATGTCACCGGTAACTGTTGCAAGACACATGTACTGGTACGGGATGTACGTACATGTGTACCGGTACGTACATGCATACACAATGTACACACTGTACACATTGTATTTGTACATGTACCGGTACCCCAGGCATACATGTAGATTTTGTATGGTTTACGTGTACCTGTACAGGTACAAGTTTATTCCCCATCTGTTCAAAATTACGTGTATAAAATGGCATTGGTGACATTTGCAAAGTTCATCTCAATTTGCCATGTTACAGATTTCATCCAATACAGTGTTACAAGTATACGTAATGTACACTATGCAAGGTACAATGTACGGTATACCATGGATACATACCGGAACATACATGTGCATAATTTGAAACACACCTTCACAGCTGAACGGTTTATGTACATGTAGATCATAAGTACAGTACATGTACCGGTATCACAAACCGTAGTTCACATTGCGTTTATGTGTTCATGTACAGGTACGGTATGTTTATGAGTTTGTAGACACCGGCAATCGTGGACTAGGGACAAATGGGTTAGGAAATTTAAACAAAAGGTCCACGATTGACCGACCGTCCACGATTAAAAAATCGTTTACAAAACCTTTCGAAAAAGTTAAAGTACAACCTAACGAGGCACAATAGGGGTCCACGATTGCCAGTGTTTATGTACGCTCTTGATTTCATACATTTCATACATTTTGTACAATTTAAAGACATGTATCGATTAATTATTTTTCTTCAAAATTATTGTGAAGTTAACTTCATCATCGCATTTATCGAGTCATGTCGAGTACAAATGTATCTAAACCACATTGGAAACAAAGTTTACAAATTGGTTATTCATCAGGGAAACACCCTCGCCTACTGGGTATATACACCCTTTGCTACTGGGTATATACACCATTTGCTACTGGGTATATGTATACACCCTTTGCTACTGGGTACACCCTTTGCTACTGGGTATATACACCCTTTGCTACTGGGTATATACACCCTTTGCTACTGGGTATACTTCAGACAAAGCATGACTGTACACAGCCCGACACAACAAACAATGTGTCACCGCACAAAAATCACCGGTAATCCTATAAGAATGTACTCGTTGTGATTCCGTTGCCAAATTCTATTTGTGAATTGTGAACCGTGGGCGGCACATTATCATCGTAGGGATCTTGTGTATAGGGGGGAACACCCTAGCGGTATGATGGCCGTGGGGCCGATTCATGTAGGATTTGTAATGCAGGTTGTTATGACACACTTATGGTACAATGTGTACACACAAAGTGTGTGCACAAGTAAGTGGGTGCCATTCCTACATACAGTAAGTATCTATCTATGCTTATTACATCATGTGAAGGGATATTTGGTACCCTGTGGAGACTTAAAGGTAGTATACACCATTGGTCATTGCTTGAATTATCATGAATGAGTAGATTTGGGGGGTTGTATTTTATTGTAAATATCGTTAAACTGAGCTGTCCGAAGTTTTAGAATCATGGATGCCGAAAAAAGCACGAAAAACGGCGGGTTTTTTCAACCTGCGTCGAGCAGTTATTCTTATGTTATCTTTGTTTTTTCGCGCTCGCCGTCCGGCGATCTCGAATTTTTCATTATAAAATTATATTTTTCGAAATAATTACAGGATATCTAGAGCAATCATTTTGCTGGATGCCCAGAATCAACATTTACTTTCAGATGAGTAGGATATTTCTTAATAATTCGGTAGTAATTTTTTTCGATATCTGCAAATGGTGTATACTACCTTTAAACACAATGGGGACAATTACTCGAAAAAAAGGGTGTGCCTTCTTATTCCTCCACGGTTAGAGTTAGTGTTTGGGAGTAACTTTTGATAATATAGGGCATATTAATTGCGTTGAAATAAATCATTTTGAGAATTGTTTTTCTTCAATTTTCTAACTAATTTGTACACAAGTAAGTTACATGCAGGGTATATTGGGGTATATTGGGTCAAAATTTCAACCCAGGAAATTAATTGTGGTTGAAATAGAAGCATTTAAAAAAAAATTGTCTATTTTCTAACCATTTTGTACACAAAGTTAGGGTAAAACATATAGCATATTATTGGGTCGAAATATTTCAACCCAGAAAATTAATTGTGGTTAAAATACATAGGAGCATTTTTATTTTTGTTATATCTTTTTTTCTAACCATTTTGTTCAGTAAAAACAAAGCTCTACAAGGATACAAACATGTGAATACGGTAAGTGCACATGTTTTGCACATGTGTAAGTACTACAAACATGGGATGAGTCATGGTCGTTCATTCCAAAATAATTTGACTGGTCTACATACACTAGTCGTAGCTGTGTCAGAGGCCCATTTTTCTGAAGGGGTATCTAGTTGAACCGAATGATGTATGTATGTACATAAATAAAGTATAATGATCGCTATGATTGCCATTCTGGACCATACTAAAATTTGGTTAAAAATATAAAATCACTAACAAACAACAAGCATTTATATTTTATAAATAAAGATAAAAAACACCAAAACTTGACGAGTGTTTTGCAATACTAAATATATATACATAGGGCCTTTTCGAATCCCTGGCTTCGTCTTCGTCTTTGGCTTAAGGCGATTGTTGACTCCCAACTGCGAGATCTCCAGCCACATTCTGATGCCTGTTCTGTTGTGCTTTAGAAACATTCACTCGATTGATGTGAACCCGAAAGTTAGACTATTTTAATTTTCTTCCATTTCTATTTGCTTCCCAGTAATTGGGAATTCAGAGGCAAAGCCAAAGCCAAAGACGAAGCAACGGTTTCGAAAAAGGCCCAAAGTTATAAGTCAGCCCGGAATCCACCAATGGTTGTAATTAATCCTGAGGGCCAGGTGTAAGAGTCGGTAACCTTTGGTCCATGTAACACCTGTACCCGGTACTAATCATTCTAGAAGACCAGTGCACATTGTAGGCGCACTACATTGTGTACATGTACACAGTATCCACGGCAGTAATCTTCAGCAACAAAAATAGGACTGCCCAGGGCTCGGGATTACAAAAAGAGAAAGGTTGACAAGTTGGTCCCGCAACGGAACTAAGCCAACTTCATTCCAAGCTTCATACCCTAACCCTCTGGGCCCTTTTGGCTGGGAACGATCCATAATCCTGCAAAAATCGTCGAGTTGGAAACCATGTTAAAATTACATTAAACACCCTCAATCCTGGTAAAATCATCTGTTCGGTGGAGGGTGGGGCCTTGTAAAACCCTAACCATTCCAAATCCTCCAAAATCCACTTTGCAAATTGCAGGGTTGGAAGTTGATGCATCAGAGGATTTTTGCAGGATTGAGAGTGTTTGGGGTTTTTGTTACTGAAGGGTAAAGCAGGATCCAAGGCCAATTTCATAGAGCTGCTAAGCACAAATATTTGCTTAGCACAAAAAAAGTCTTGCTCATTAAAAACAGGTTACCAGCCAAAATTCTACGTGTTTTTCATGCTAAGCAAAAAACCAGCTGATTATCAATCAAAAACAATAAAGATCGCGTGAATATTTGGTCTGTAACCTTGTTTTTGCCAAGGACAAATTTTCATGCTAGGAAAATTGTTGTGCTTAGCAGCTCTATTAAATTGGCTCTTGGTCATAAAGGTGTAAATTAATGCTGGATAACTTCAATTTCGCAGGATTGAGGTTGTAAACTTGGGTTTTTATCCAAATGAGGATTTTGGAGGATTGAGGTTATTGTTACTTTGTACTTTCACACTGCTCATGCTCTATGCACACATGTAGCTTCAGTCAAGGTGTAAGTTATGTGTCAAGGATAGGAAACGTTGGCATACCAAGGGTCATGTGTGCAGACCCTTGTTGTAATACTAATAGGGCACTTAGCAGCTGTTTGTTCCATGTTTGGCTGCTTTATACGGTAGCTCAATGGTAAACCCACAGCAGGATTTTGCAGGATTTAGGCAGTATACATGTACCGGTACATGCATGGCTGAATGTAAACAATCCTGATGTGTACAGTACAGCCTACATTGTCCAACTCAAAACAACACATCCTGCAAATCTACCGATTTATTTGTGGCCTCAATCCTCCAAATTCCTCCAAAACTGCCCAGTTGATGTTGAAGCATTGAGGTGTGCAAAAAGACCTTGATTTTTAGATATAAAAACAAAATTTAGTCCTGTTATTTTTTTTTTAAATGCCAATTTGGAGATCTGTCGTGGTTGTACATATAGGACGCATGTGACGCTTGTAAGTGTACCGTACTTGACTTTGCCGTGAAATTACCGGTACATTGAAGACAATGAGTTTCCATGGTGACGAGTCATTCCAGAACATTAATCAACGTCATCGGGAGAGAAAAAAAATTGAAAATGCCAACTTGACAACAACGCACGTCATGAATTATTATAGAGCATCGATATATATGTGTATGCCTGTTTTAATAATTTGTGATTAAGCTCATTGTCGTCGATAGTGACGGTTGTCATGGTAGCCTTTGGCAGCCATTTATAATCTGAAGAAGGATGCGGGTCATGCTCAGTGGACCGTATTGGGTCAGGTACCCTATGTTGGTATGAGATGAAATATGGGGTATGGTAGTGTGGCACCAGCCTATGTACACGTATTCTTGTACACAAAATGTCCCTGGGCCAATTTCATAGAGCTGCTTAAGCATAAAAAGCACAAAACATTCTTGCTTAGTAAAACCAGCTTACCAGGAACAACTTCCTGTGATGTATATTATTTGTGATTGTGGAATTTTGGCTCCTAACATAATTTAACAAGCAAGAGTTTTTGTGCTTAACCAGTTCGCGCCGAAATACATGTACATACATTTACCCAGCAATATGTACCTTCACCCAGCAATATATGTACCTTCGCCCAGAAATACATGTACCTTCGCCTAGAAATACATACATGTACATGTACCTTTGCCCAGAAATACTTGTACCTTTGCCCAGAAATACATGTACATGTACCTTCGCCCAGAAATACATGTACCTTCGCCCAGAAATACATGTACGGTACCTTCGCCCAGAAATACATGTACCTTCGCCCAGAAATACATGTACCGGTACCATCGCCCAGAAATACAGGTACCTTTGCCTAGAAATACATACCTTCGCACAGAAATACCTTTGCCTACAATGTATGTATTGTTTTCTTATTAGAAAGCAATATTGTTGATTGCAATAAAAGATTATGTTCGCAGTCATGTCAATATATAATTAATTTAGTACAGTGAAGAATAATTATAATAGTCCTACATGTACATCTACTTGGGTAATATGCATACAAATCTTTCCATTTTGCAGTGCCATTTTAATTGGGCTCATTTCATCATAATGACTTGATTAAAAAGTCAATCATAAAATACTCCAGACAGTTTCTGTGGCAACCAGTCAGCCAATGTATACATGAAGGACAGGCTATATTGGTTTGCTCGGGGTAATCATGGAGGTAGGTAATTGGTTTTTGCTAAGGTCGTTAGGAATGTTAGTGTTCCATGGACAATTTGGAGACAATTGTTGCTACATGTATATTGATTTTATGGACGAAGGTTATACCATACGTAACGGTACATGTACCTCTTTTTATTACATGTACAGTATGTGTATGTACAACAATGTATTATTCATGAATATGGCATGGGTATAACAAACGTGTAAGCACTCGTCCCTCACCACTGTGGCCCGGGTTCGATTCCTGGCTCGGACCAATTATGTGAGAACAGTTAGTTGTTCATTCTCTCCTGTGCCACAGGTTTTTTTCGGCATCCATGATTGTACGATATTAAACGATAGTAAAATTCACCCATCCCCCCCCCCCCTTAAATCCACCCATTCCTGATAATTCAAGCAATTACCAATGGTGTAATCTACCTTGAAATGTATGCCAAGTTGCGGAGTAGAATAAATAAATTAACTCTCTCGTGTGAAGCTTATTTGGATCGACTTGCCTGACGTTCGTAACACTTGGACCAGAAAGTAATGTCTGTGACATTCTGCATATGCATCGTTCGAACGATTGTGGGCATTTGCCGAAATTTCTAAAATTGCATCTCTGATGATACGTCTCTTTGGAAATGACATTCTTTTGGTTATTTTCTTCAAAATGACAGCATGCCAGAAGGAATGATTTCACAGGGAGTTTATCCCTCTTATGGTTTTACCTTTCAAAACCTTTCAAAATCTGCTTAATGGGCAAAATGGCTAACAATAAGTATGAACCTTTCAAAACGCTCCAGAATTTGTTGCTACTGCACTACTACACCTTTCAAAACCTTTTGAAAGTTATTTTTTTTTTCACACCAGTTTGTTCAGAGAGTTGTTTTACCTTTCAAAATCTTTCATAGGTTCCTTTTGTCAGACAGCTTTCTCACCTTTCAAAACACAAGTTAGTCCAGGAAACTTGAAAGGTTTTGAAAGGTCTGAGAGCTCTATGGTAACTGCACTATATATAAGAGGGCTAGAGTCATTAATATCTTTACAATAAGTAAGTATTTTTGGTTGGTCACTTTTCGGATAGGTGCAAAAGGTATATTCCACCTTTTAAACCCTAACTCCGTAGTGTACTTTACCAGGAACCATCTTTGCGAATTCCAACACCGTATTGGCAAACTGTACACAAAAACTGTTGGACTCTGATTCAAGAAGTATACTTAAACCAGTGTAAAAGATTAGTTTAACCAGTTTGCATCGGATGACGTATATATACGCAAAGTTTTCCCCAGATTCAAAACGGATGACGCATAAAAACACGTCATGAGCGAGGCCGGAAATGTCTGTCAGCAGCGAGCAAGGCCGGAAATGTCTGTCAGCAGCGAGCAAGGCCGGAAATGTCTGTCAGCAGCGAGCAAGGCCGGAAATGCGTGGGTGTGCTTCCCAGTACCATCGGCCTAAACCCGCCTCGGATCAAGTTTCGTTAAACATTATCCTGCCCGTCGGCTCATCGGGGTCCAGTACCTAACTCCAACAAAACCTGTTGTTGGAGTTTGACTGGATGGGGATGGTTTTTAAAGGGTTAATCTTTATTTTTGTTATCTGTTTTGGGTGACACAGGCCAAGTTATGTGCCTCCATACGCTGGCTGGTCTCCAAGGCCTACAGTAGCGCCACCATCCCTCCCGACATCAGGAGCCCATTCTTCAAGGACAAAGAGGTGAGTCCGCAGTCTTCTTACTGATACCCTGATCTTCAAATCCGACTTGAATCATGATACATTTTGTTTTGGTGAAGCTGGTATAGACGATGTGCCCTCCGACGTCACGTGTTTACATCTGTATTCAAATGTGCCCAGCAGTACGCGCACGCATCATGTTTTACATAAATTTGGTTAAGATCTGCGGCGTCACTCTTTAAGCGAATTTTATTTAAAATCCGAAATAACTGAACCACGGATCATGATACCCGTACATTCTTGATCGTGATACATTTTGTTCGGTTGAAGGGTGAGGATCATATGCGACCGGCGGTTATCTACCAGCTCTCGTCGGGGGAGCTGTACAGCCGGGCCTGCGCCAACATCTTCCCTCCGTCCCTTCACCAATGGCAGGGCCACTGGAGCGTCATTCAGGGACTGTCGCGACGGGGGATCTACGTAGTAGACGACAAGCGTCAGCCGGTCACCGAGGCGGTGCTGACCCAGACGCAGAGAATCAAACTGGTAGGCGGAGATAAATAATAACACTGGACCCATCCCCCTCCCCCCCACCACCCCGAACCACCCCCTCCCCCCTCCCCAACTCACTACCCCAACTCACCACCCCTTTCCCCCCCCAAAAAAAAAAAAAAAAAAAACCCACCACCCATCTCCTTACCCCCTTCCTAAAAAAAATGGTCCCTACTAAAAGCTCAGAATTTAAGATTTACAAGATAAAAATTAATAAGATTAAAACTGTTGCAAACTGCTTACTGGCTGGAATGACCTGAAATATACAAATCAAATAAGTTAAAGAAGGGCCTAATATTTCGATCTTAACAAGATCTTCTTCAAACAAACCCCACTCCAAACAAACAATTTTTTTGCGGTACCGAAGAATCAAAGGACGATTTAAAATGTGTCACATGGGATAAAATTTGAAGAAATAAATACATAAACCACATATTTGATGACCCAAACTATCGCATTCCCGAACATTTTCATGAAATAGTAATTTCTGTCATGTCTGTAGCTAAAGTCTGGAAGCATATTTTTAAAGAAAAACTAAACAATTTTTGTTAAAGTGTTTATGATTTTATTGCATTCCCGGTATTCGTATAAATCTCTCGGCACCAGACTATCCAACTCAATAATAACAAATTCCTCGCACTGGTGTTGACTCAACACCATTTAAAGGGATCGTATACGTTTGGTAATTGGAACCCACTGTTTGTTTCAATCCTAAATAGTCATAGATATATACCATAAAACTAACCTGTACAAATTTCATTTCAAAAGGTGGTAGCGATTTTGAGATATTGCCGAAAATCTGGAGCGGTTATGTCCACGCAGGAAAAATAATCTGCATTGGAATACACAATCTGAGAAACGTCACTGCAGTAACGCTTCTCAGATTCAAATTTTTTGGGGATAAAAAGTGATATCTTTTTTCATAACCGCAGTATTTCGAAATGAAAAGTTTCAAAAAATGCATTATACTATCCAAAGCTGCTGTACTTCTTACCAAGTAAGTTTTTATTGCCATTAATTTTTGGAGTACATGTAATTACCAAACGTATACGATCCCTTTAATATACGAATTCCCGCATTCTGGGCCGCGGCCCAATTCCAGTTTATGTTTATATGCCTTTGTTCCTTAGGCACGCATCCGTATTAAATTGATAAAAAGTCAGCCCCTGAACATGCTGAAAAAACCCTCCAAACCTGCCAAAGCATAACAGAGGATTAAATTTCCCGAGGTCGAATGGACAGCTTGGGTGCGGAGGGGGATTAACATCCCCGCAATTGCCAGACAGAAAAATTGGGTTGCGTTGCCATTTGGTTTAGATTTTTTTTGTTCCCTAACAAATCTGAGACATTCATTTCTGTATTTTTTCAAGGATTTTGTCAACAATGGGTACATTTGAATAAAATGTGTACCTTTTGCAAACGAAACTAGTAATGCACCGAAACTTCGGAATGAGATCAGAGGCCAATTTCATAGAGCTGCTTTAAGCACAAAATATTGCTTAAGCAAACAAAATCCTTGCTTGGTAAATCAGGTAAGGAGCCAAAATTCAATGTGATCGTTATGCTAAAGCTAACAACAAGCTAAATATCAATCACAAATAATATTCACTACATAACATGTAGTTTTTGCTGGTAAGCTGGTTTTACTGAGCAAGAATGCTTTGTGCTTATCCAATTTTTATGCTGGTTAAGTACATGTACAACGTGTACGTATATATATGTTGAAGAGCTGTAACGACGTCAGCACTCGTCAAAGTTTCACCTGGTGAACGGTCACATGTCACAAGTCTATTTAATCGATGTCGTCTTTACTTTACAGAATGCCCACCTTGCTGTGATGGATTCCATAATGACCGCCTACACTGGCGAAGTGGTCAGCATTGAGAAGATCGTACAAGCTGTCCGGTAAGAATGAGCCGTTAAAAACAACATTATTGTCATCTCTCCCTCAAAGCAAGGACTGACAATTATTCAGTTCAACTTGTTTAACCATGTCAATAAATTATCTGTGTTACTTCTAGGGACGTGTATATGTAATGCTTCTGGTTTTTTTGCAAGTTCAGTTTGATTTAGTCATTTGAGGGATTCAAGGATTTGGTTTATTGATGTCCTGCTTCTGAAAGGATCTTTTATTAACCTGTAAAGGAAAATGGAAAAAAAGACTACTAAAAAAAAATGTCAGTCGGTTTCAAGTTTTTAGGTTTGAGCGTAACTAGTTTGAGTATGAGAACATTGTGCCCATATGGGAGATAACGTCTGATATATCTAGACATATTAATTATGCAATCCTGTGTGCGAGCCAATCGAAATAGACTGATGTCATTTCAAAGCTGCTGATTGGCCAATTTGGCTGCCGTGTTTTTGTAACACAGCAACGGGTCACGGAAGATGTGATATATCACGTTGAAAAGGCGCCTGCTGAACGGACAGAATCTCGCGGTCCAGATGCAGTCTTGTCTTTTGCCGAATCAATCACCGAATCTGATCGCATATCAAAGACGCTCGTTCATCAAAACGGATATTCGATAGATTAACAAATATCTTGCCTGTTAATACATCATCAAGATCATTTCCAATGCCATTTTTAGATGTATAACGACCTTCAACGCATCCAGTGAGTTGCCCTTTGACCTGGAGAACGCCCTCATCTTCTGGGTCAACAAGGTGTGTGTTGCGGTGCGGCACCGGACGGAGCGCGAACGCAGAGGCCAACAGGACCAAACACAGAAGGTACCGGAAAGGATCCTATACTTTGTTACGCGTTACAAAAGCTAAAGAGCACGTACATGTATTAGGTGCACATATCCACGAGAGGCCAATTTCATAGAGCTACTTAAGCATAAAAAGTGCTTAAGCACAAAACATTCTTGCTTAGTAAAACCAGCTTACCAGCCACAACTCCATCTGATGTTGTGATTGGTATTTATCTGTTGTTAGCTTAGCATAACGATCACATGGCTCCTAACTTGATTTACCAAGTAAGTTTTTTTTTGCTTAAGCAACATTTTGTGCTTAACCAGTTCGCGCCGGAGGACGTATATACATGCAAAGTTTTCCCCAGATTCAAAACGGATGACGCATAAACACGTCACGAGCAAGGCCGAAAATGTCTGTCAGCGGCGAGCAAGGCCGGAAATGCGTGGGTGTGCTTCCCGGTACCATCAGCCTTAACCCTAACCCTCCAGGGTATTTTGGCTAGAAACCCTGCCAGACGCAACAGATTGCATACTTTGTCACATTGACTTGTGTGCAGAGTCCAGCAAGGTCAAGCAGTCACCACAGATGGACTGTGCTGGATCTGGCAGGGTTAGGGTTAAAATAATTCCGCGCCTTGGCTCGGTGATGTTAAAATAATTCTTGCGCAAACTGGTTAAGCAGCTCTTTAAAATTGGCTGGGGTATTGGTGTTCCTGGCACTCGCATCATTATTACCCTGCTCATTGGGTCAATACAACAGTCCAAATGCCACCTCGGCTCCCTGGGTGGAATACCTTTCCTTGCTTCCCAAACCACAAAGCAGCCTTAATTTTAGCTGCGGACCCTATTTTGTGAAGTGAAGTGAAGTAAAGTCAGTGGTCCTTTGGCCCCGTGGCACCAACAAATCTCTTGGTACGAAAGGACCCCTGACTGTGCTTTACAAAACACGGTCTGGAGCTAAAACTACACTAGCCCAAATCAAGATATCTTGATATCATCGTTTTTCTTCTAGAAAGATTCTCCATCCATTGGTATAGATAGTCTCGCCCTCAGGGTAGTGGAAGTACGCTTGTCTGGTTTTTTGTTCATGAGCCATCTCATATAAAATACAATTTGTAATAACTTTGTTCCTTTCCTTGCCCAGGTTCGGATAAAAAGGCAGCAGCTACAGCTGAAAGAGCTGCCTTGCGTTCCCGTCATCAAGAACGTCACCAAGGACATATCTGACGGGCGGAGCCTCTGCCTGCTGATACACCACTACTGCCCTCACCTCTTCTCTTTAGATGGTAACTGTGTTCTTTTTTTAAAAATTTGCCAAATGAGACCCGCTTTTAGGAAAAGTCAAAATAATTTACGCCCAGCCTTTTTATATGTAATGGCCCGCTCAACATTGAGAGGGTGAGATTTTTTTAAAATCAAAATTAGATTTTTCTTTTTTGTCTTAAATGACACCTTTAACACGTCGACTGCCGGGCATAATTGAACAGGGCGCCCCCATTTTCCAAGCAGTGTACGCATGCGCATACTTATAAGGTACTTAAAAAAACAAAACGTAAAAAAAATAATTTGAACAAAAACATGTATGTCCTCACCACACTGTATTCAATTTACAATACAAAAGCCTTTTAAATTTTCTACGAGTATACTCGTAGTGGCAGAATCCGTTACACCTGTTACTACTACTATACTCGTAGTCGGCAGTCAACGTGTTAATGTCTAATAAAATGAAAAACCTATGTAGCCCCTCCGGGAAAAATGGCAGTCTTGATTCGCCCCCTGCGCATGACATACTCTGACTGTGTGCCAAATTTCATGTTCGTATCATCAAAGGCAAAATCCCATCACCTATCTGTCCTACTATATCTGCATCTGGAAACTACTTTCAAGTTATTCTGTCCAGTTATTATTCATAATACCTTTTATTATTTTCCTTCAACCCTTTTCTTTGTAGATGTGGACCTCCATGACACCATGTCCTTCGCCGACTCGGTCAACAACCTCCAGCAGGTGGAGAACTTCCTGGAGGAGCTGCTCCCAGAGACTCACCACTTCACCTTTGAGGACCTTCTGTACTCCCCCGAGGTCCTGCGAGTCAACATCCTGGCCCTCATCGGCGAGCTGTTCTACTGGTTCGAGGTGGCCAGGCCGCCCCATCTGGGCTTCAGCCAGGACCAAGGTACTAGGCATCAAAACTGAGTACCCGAAGTACCCGACCGTTGATCTCGATAACTGCTTCCGGATTATGAGATTGAGTACCCGTAACCAAATTACTTAGTAACTTCTACAAAAAAATCAAAAGAGAAAGGTATCTGAAAGTTTTAAAGGTGTTGTTCTTGTTTACCAATACTTTAAATGTGGTTGTTACAGGGCAACAAGTCCCCGCGACCCCCGAAGGAAGATCCAGGGGCCAGCAGCTGCCACCGATTCCCATCAGCTCGGCGACCAAGAAGAGTTTTCACGGCGACGCATCGTCACCCAGGTCGGAGCTACAGAGCGCCGCGAGCAACCCGGAAATGAACCGGATCACGTCCGCCAGTCCTCAGTGAGTTCTTGATCCTTTCCTGGAATATTAAGGCCATTCAAAGCATCGTAACAAATATTGCCGTAGAGTTTATTGTCAAATCGTTCGGAAGATCAGTCGCTATTAAGCAAATTGACACAAAAAAGGGTAAAGTTTAACTTGTTCCCGCCGGAATTATTTTAAATGTACTTGGAACTTTTAAATGTATACATGTCATCCGACGTGGATTGATTAAGGAGATTTCAACTACGAAATCTATGAGTCTATTATTTTCTGTTGATGGCTCAACAAAGTTACGCCGTGGTAAAAATATTACCAATCCTTAAACCCTAAACACTGCCAGACGTAGCACAGTACATCAGTTGCTTTCAACACTAGTGCATAAATGGCCAAGAACGAGATTATTAAGAGCTAGTCCTGATTGAAAAATGCCGTAGATGGATCCTGCTGCGTTGGGCAACAGCAGACTTTAAGAAAGCTTGGTCTTGAGATTGTTGACCTGATGGATCTTGCTGCACTGAGCAAGCTTAGTCATTTTTAACAAGTGGTACCTGTTGCTGCTTCTGGCAGGGTTTCTTCCCAAAAAAACATCGAGGGTTGCGTAGAAAACAACAAAATAGGAAGAGCACATGCGAAGAGCAAACCAAATGTCTGTCTGTTGTTTAGGAGGTCTCAATCCCTTCTGGTCCATCGAGAGAGGAAGCAGCGCAACGCCCTCAACGCTGACCAAACGGAAGAGACTCTCTCCAACCTGCGGCGGTCCAGCTCCCTGGAGAATGTGGAAGCCAGACAGTCCTTTCTGGCCTGGCAAAGCCGGGAGGAAGCCAGGGAGAGGTAGGTCTGGGCTGGCCGGCAGAAGAAGGCTTGCTAATTGGAGAAAGTTCTGGACTTGCCAGTCAAGCGACAGCAGAAGTGCACACAAATATATAGTTTTGTCCAGTCAGTACCGATTCTTATGTATGCGCAACGTTGCTAGCAGTTATGAAGAAACAAAATTGCCAGCCACAGAGGGAGGGTAAATAAAGAATGTGATATGGTCCTGAAGTATGTGTTCCAGATACTATACATTGAAATTCTATGATCTATCACTTTTGTAGGGCACAGACGTTTGGAACCTTGAGCCCAGGAGATGGCCCAGCCTCGTCCGTTAGGGATAGCCACACTAGCAACCTCCTTGCCAATGTCAGCATTCAGAGTGACGTCAACGAAAGCCAGAACTTTGCCGAGCTCAACACACTGCCGAACCTGAACGGTCGAGCGTCCAGTGACGGCAACAGCGGGGGACTTTTGGCATCCTCACACTTTGAAAATGACGACGATTTAGAGGTGGAAAGCTTAACCTCGGCACTGTCGCGCATCTCCCAGCAAGCTGAGAAGCCGGTCGCGCGGAGTATGAACGAGGAGGTGCTTGCCAGTAGATCACCGGAGGATAAAAACGGCCGCCTGACCGATCAAGAGTTCACCAACGTGACTCCTCTGAGTAGCATGTCCTCAAAGCCGAGCGAGTCATTGGACTCGGAAACTGTTCTAGCCAACCAATGGGATACGAGACGGATGGCGCCTGACCAATTGTACGACAGGAACGGTCGATCTGACTTGTCGAGGGCCAATGCTAATGGTGGATTTAGAAATTTTGAAAAATTGGAGCAAGATCTGGAAGTGACACAGTCACGGCGGCGGCTAAAGCTGGATATCCAGCCTGTTGATACAAAGCAAACTGAAAGACTCCTCCCAGCAGTTGTGAAGCCGCTCAAAGAGAAATCTCGCAGTGTGAACAAGAAAGAGGAGAGTGGAGAAGGGAGGAGGATCGGCCGCAACCCACGAGAGGAGAAACCTAGGAGGTCGCCCAACCTAAATAGCAGCAACATGACAACGTGGTCCAGGAAGCAGAGCACTGGTGGGGAAGGTGATTCGCCGGAGAGCCTGGATGCCACAACGCCACTGAGCGGTGAGAGTATAGCCGATTCCCTTGCTGGGGATGTTGCACAGCAGCATCAGCACCGCTTGGCCTGGCAGAAGCCAAGACCTGCACTGCACCAGGTCGATCCCACTTCTGACACCACCTCTCACTATGGCCAACCTGAAGAGCCGCATGTGGCCCATGCTAAACATGGCGATGCCTTCTTCATCCACACTCATGCACAGCCTGAGCAATCTCTAAGAAGTAGTTCTCTTAGCAGGACTGGCACTGGTAGTAGCTTTACTGTCGCTGACAGGCAGTACACGGCGTCTAGCGCCCGGGAGGCTGGTATTCCTGTCGTCTCTTCTCTGGCTGATCTTCAGGAGGGGGACAACCCGGCGTCTTACGACCACCGAGCTAACCCCCGCCATCCTTCTGCTCACCCTAACTTGCATGCCGCACCCTTGCACCATCCTGTTTCCGCTTGGCACCCTACTGAGGGCCCCTCTAGCAACCCTCGCCCCTCTAGCAACCCTCACCCCTCCCACAACCCGCATGCTAAGTCCAATCCGCCCATGCATGAAACAGCTTTCAATCCTTACGCTTTGCATTCAGGTGGTGACAGGCCCGGCCTGGCGCATGCCGAGTCCCCACGGGGACGCCCTAACGCAGGTATGGACACAAGTAGTGATAACATTCCCCACCATCCTCATCATCATCATCATTCCAAGAGTCCGGAGAAAGAGTCCTCTAAGTTGCATGCTGAACTGATTCAAAGAGAGTCCGCTGCAGACCTTCGCAAACCTCTCCTAATGAACTTTAACTCCAACCTCAGTCCCGATGAAAAGTCACCCTCCGAGAAATTCATTATTCCAACTACCTCATCCCTTGTCATTAACCCCAACAAAGATGATGACCTTGAAAAGAAATTAAACTCCTCTAATTCCGCAGTCTCTCAGGAACAAGAAGACCTTGAAGACTTTGAAAACTTAGAAGCCCAGTTGTGCCACGAAAGCCTTCCCTTGGACACAAAACACACTAATCAAGAATCCAAGCCCAAGTTTGAACAAAACCCCGCCAGCTCATTAATTATGCATTCAAAACCCGAATTAATTCCCTCAACTCATCCAATCATAGTAGAGCATTCCCGCATGCCACTAGAATCTGCCAATAGCGACCCCCATAGCCAGGTGCTTACCACCTGGGGTGCTAACTCAAATCAAACTCCTTTGTGTGGCATTATTAACACAGGTGGTGGAGGTGGGGACCCGACCCAGCCCGGGAAACCGGCGGCTGGTGACCTGGCTCAAATCCGGGCACGCCTGGAGGAGAAACGCCGCCTAATGGACTCTGACAAGCGCAAGCTGGAGCGCCAGTTGAGCAAACAGCGGCAGCGCACGGGGAAGGCCGCGTTTCTCCAGGTCCTCGCCAATCAGAAGCGAGCGAAGGAGATTGCCAGCGAGGACCAACCAAGCAGGACTCAGGATGATGGAGCCCTTGGCGAGAAACTAAAATCACAGGATGGCTACTCCCGCGAGGAGATCGAGCGATCCATTGAGAGATCGCGATCCCAGTGGGAAAGCAACCAGGCTCAGGAAGGCAAGATTACATTTGCCGATCTAGGTTCCAACAAGGAGAAACAGGTCTCTAATCGGAGTACCGCGGACAGTCCACGATCACAGAGGCCCACAGCTCCAAGCCAACCCACGGCTCCAAGCCAACCCACGGCTCCAAGCCAACCCACAGCTCTAAGCCAACCCAAGGCTCCAAACCTACTCACGGACAGCCCACCTAGGAGATCTGAGTCCCCTCAGAGCATCCCGGAGGTCTCAGCTGGCAAAGGCAGCCCGGGTTCCAGCTCTGGGTCCCACTCCCCACACATGACGTCGGACGAGTACAACAACTCCTTAGAGAAGCTCAACGCCAACTTGTCGCAGCTGCAGAACGAGATTCAACGGTTGTCGCTGCGCCAGGAGCAGATGCGTAGCGTCATGGAATCTCCCCGCCCTCCAAGCGAGCGCAGCCAGTCCCCCCAGCAAGCTCTGCCTTCAGATGCCAAACCGTTTGTGTCGCTTGCCGAGAGCAGTGCACCAGCCGAACCTCAAGGGTTCTTTTTGACCTCGGACACGAACAAAGAACCCGAGTCTTTCGTTCTTCACGACAATCCAGTGTATGACATGTCTGCTGTGGATGCGCAAATGTACAGCCCCCGCCCCGTTGGCCCGGTGCAGAAGCTGCCTCTAGAAATTGGACGGGGCTCCATTACGGGATCTTTGGAGCCATCCCAAAGTCTGAAATCGTCCTACCCAGCCAACCAAGTCCCGTCCTCTCCAACAGAGAACACATACATCATTTCGCCTTCGGTGACGCCAATCAAGAAGAACCGGGACGTCAGCGAGACGAGCAAGACTGAACCGCCGCAGAATCTGACCCGCGTCTTGTCGTCTACGCCGGCCAATGAGCAGCCACGCAACGCCGATGCCCTGACCAATCAGCACCAACCGCCTCTCCCGACGGTCGCAAGCTTGTCCAATCACATGGCGCAGATGTCGAAGAAAGAAGGCGATGACGAGGTTGTGAGAAGACCGCCAAGAAGTCGCACCGAGGCCACGTCGCCAACTCGGAAAAAGCGCAGCTCGCTGTACGAGATCGTCGGTGAGGGCGGCGGCGACGACGGCGATACGAGTAGCGACGATGAACACTTAGTAGTGCTCCCCTTAGATTCGACAGGAAAAACAACCTTAAACCCAGACTCGAAAGCTAAGGGATTTGTTATTGTCGCAGAAACGGTGAGTTAAAATATTAATATTATCCACTGACCAAACCGTGCCAAGATTATAGCACTTTATGCCGAATAAAAGATCCCAATGCGCTTCACAATTATAACCTCTATTTATCTTGCCATGAAACTATAAAAATAAGGATGAAAAAAAGACAGAATGGAAAAATAATTGAGAAAGTTAGAAAAACAAAAACTTGTAAAAGGGCATTCGTTAGACTGCATACCTCCGCCCAAACATAAAAAACGCACCACAACCATAAAAATGTCCAATCTCCCAACGTTAAAAAAAAACGTTCAAAGCGATCCAGATTCCTGATCTTGATCCAGAACAATTTAGTGGAATCGTCCGTGACCCATAAACTATCTACCAACCAAGTTTACCAACCAAAAGTCCAGTAGTTTTTTCCCTTCCATAATCTTACTAACAAACGGACAGACCGACACCCTGACAGACAGACAGACGGACAGGCACATAACTGCCGGCAAAAACCTCCTTCGCAGAGGTTAACATCGACAACCCCACTAGAACTGCAAGACGGTTGGAGATCTGCGAGGTTGGCGAAATGTCCCCACACGTTGGCCCACAAGCTTTCTTAGGGACTCTCGTTTTCCTTGACTCCACACAGGACCAATTGGACGAGGTTGAGAAGCGCAAGAATCTGTTCCTCCAGAACAGACTCAAGAAGCAGGAGGAGGAGAAGGCCAAGAGAGCATCCAAGGAGGCGGACATGGAGAAGAAGAGAGAACAGAACAGGTGAGCTTGGACAATCAATTACCAATCCCTTTCCTGGACCGTTCGTTGTCTAGCCCGCCCGGTATTAAGTCAAAGGGATTGGGACTTTGGACTGAAACGATCGGGCAGGATTAACTCAACCAGGCTCACAGGCTCAGCCAATCTGCAACGCGCTAATCTTCCAGTAGGCTGATCATGGAAGGCAAAGAAGTAAATCTTTCTCTTTGCTTCAGTTTATCTCAGCCATCTGACCCAAATAATCCTCTAACAACGGTATAACCTAAGATGCCTTTTGTTCAAGTTCTGGGTTTACCTGTTGGGACCAGTTGAGGTGTTGATGCTTCAGTAACATGGTGTCTTCTGGCTGAATACCGAGTGGGGTGAAAGGGATTGTTACTGGGCCTGGGCCTGGGCCTGGTACCTAGACGGTCTGTTAAGATGGCTCGGGTGGCTTGTGCGTAAAGTGCTCGCCTCTTACCAATGTAGCCCAGTTCGATTCCCGGCCCGGACCATTTTGAGTAGAGTTGTGCGATGGTTCTCTCCTGTGCCACGAGGGTTTTCCTCCAGGTCCTCCGGTTTTTCTCCCTCTGGAAAAAGCAAACACTTTGGATCTCAGGCTGTGCTCCAGAGTCATATATGAGTCGATGTGGCCGGCTGCCATAGGCGCCTTTACGTGCCAGCGACTCGATCACGTTGTAGCCGCGTCCTTCGCAATTCAGCATCCCAGCTACAAGTATTAAAGGATGATGAATTAGCCTCCCCAATTATTAATATTATTATTATTATTATTATCGTCCGCCTAAAGGTCCAGGGGCCAATTTCATGGAGCTGCTAAGCACAAACATTTGCTTAGCATGAAAATGTGTCCTTAGCAAAAACAAGGTTACAGACCAAATTTTCACGTGATCTTTACTGTTTTTGATTGATAATCAACTGTTTTTTTGCTTAGCATGAAAAACACGTAGAATTTTTGCTGGTAACCTGTTTTTAATGAGCAAGACATTTTTGTGCTAAGCAAATTTTTGTGCTTAGCAGCTTCGTGAAATTGGCCCCTGGCTCTAGGACGTACGAATTGGATCGGATTGACTGATCAACTTCAGGAAAATAAGACCAATTGCCAAAACGGGAAAGCAGCCATTGAGTGTTTGAAAACTGAGCCATTCATTTTTGTTGTACTTGCTTTGATTTTAAATTTTTCTGTGTTACAGACGGAAGCAAGAAGAGTTGGAGGCTAAGAAAGCCGAAGAGAAAGCGCGGAGGGAACAGATCAGACTGGACTACCAGAAACGCAAACTACAAGAACAGCAGGTACCAGACCTGGACCTTAACAAAGTCATGCTTAATAACAAAACAAAACGAAGCAAAGCAGTTTAAACTTATGATTTAACAAACTTATGTGCTAAGCAAAGAATCAGCTCAACCAGTTGGCGCTGGGATCACCGAGCCGAGGCGTAGGATTAATTTTAACGAAACTCGATCCGGGGCGCGTTCAGGCCGATGGTACCGGGAAGCACACTAACGCATTTCCAGCCTTGCTCGCTAGCAGACAGACATTTCTGGCCTTGCTTGCTGCTGACAGACATTTCTGGCCTTGCTCGTGACGTGTTTATGCGTCATCCGTTTTGAATCTAGGGAGAACTTTGCGTGTATATACGTCCTCCGGCGCGAACTGGTTAAGCATAAAATGTTCTATTTCAATGGTAATGTTTAGGGTTTTGCATACAGCTGATTGTCGAGCCTAACGTGAAACTTTTAAATTAATTAGTAATGAATTATAACTTTAATTGCACTATGCTCTATTTATAAGGCTGCAACGGTTACACGGTTACACGGTTAACCGACCGTTCTAACGGTTACACGGTTACATTTTTCCGGTTCGGTTAACCTTTTTTTTATACATGTATATTTTATATTTTTTTTATATTTTTTTTTTTTTTTTTAATACAAAAAACCTACCAATTGTCAACTTTGTCCGGGTTTCGTTGGAGATTTGGTTGGGAAAAGGGATGGTTTCGTTGGAGCAGGTCACAAATAGTACAACTGATTAAATTGTGTATGGACTGATAGCTTATCTAACATATAGTCGGCCTACATTACACAAATTGATGCAGACAATTAGCAATCGCAGAACTGCTCAAATTAGCAGCGCTAATTAGATATATATTTTTATTTTTTATTTTTTTTTTATATTGCTACGGTTACGGTTAACCGTAACCGTAAAACAAACGGTTACATGGATAATTTAATAACCGCAAACTGACAGGCTTAAATTCTACCAGGTGACTGGTCTATGTCGGAATATATAAATTATTTCTTGTTATTTAAATTATTTCCATTATTTAAATCATTTCCATTATTTAAATTATTTCCATTATTAAAATTATTTCTATTGTTATTGAATGTCTTTCTTTTGTTATTGAATGTCTTTCTTTTGTTATTTAATGTCTTTCTTTTGTTATTTAAATGACCGCAGGAGAATGAACCAGCTCCTACGAGGCGGGCCAAGTCGACCAAGCCCCGTCCAAAGTCTTGCCTAGTGGAGGACCAAACGGACTATGGCCGGCCCGCGACGAGTCGCTACACTTCAGATCGGGACCTGGACCATTACAGTAAGTGTATTGGACATTCTGGGGTCGGAGGTCAGACGAAAAAAGGTCATTGGAGGTCATCTTTAAGGATCAAAGATCAAAGGTCATTCTTGATGTTGACCTTGTGCCGAATAATTGATCCTCATTTACCAAAAAGAACAAATTCAGACGATGTCGGACAATTCGTTCCCTGTTGAAACTGGGCCAGGGTTAAATCCGGGCCACAGGTTTTAAAAGGGTTCAGGGTCAAAGTTCAAATTGCATAACACATGGACTCGGTTCAAAGACTGTAGAGGGCGCTGTGTAGCAGGGATTCGAGACATGCTGGCGCAGGTAACTTTTTAACAAATTTTGTCCGATATTCCAATTTTTGGAATGAATCTCCACAAACTTGGCGCATTGTTTGCGAAAAGACCCATGCAGGAAAAATGGGGTCAAATGTGTTAGTTTTTTGTGTGGTTTTTTTAATTAACTTTCTACGCATTTTTAAAGTTTGAAATTTTCAAATCAGTTTTGCTCAGAGGCCATTGGATCGTGAATATTAGTTTTCAATGCATTTTTGTATTTATTTTTTTGATGCTGCATATGAAAGCACTGCGCATTGTGGTCCTTGAGTTCTCGATTTTGTTTTTAATTTTTGCATTTTTGAAAAAGTTATTTTTGTTTCTTTTTTCTAAGGGACATTTCTGTTCAGTCAAGATTTATACAACTACAATACTAAGTTAAAATTAGGATCGTTAGAAAGCAAACGCAATGATTACACCGCTCTCGACTGTCAGTATTAGGTGCCTCGAAGAGATCCCAAGCAGCGAGTGCGCCCTCTAGTGGCGACATTCGCCACAGAGCGCCCCCTGTTGGCGGCCTCGAGTCAGCTGGGGCTGTGGGCGGAGGAACCACCGGTACGTTTGGTTAATGTGGCCTGCCTGCCATGCTTTTATGTTCATGGTCGACGCATCTCACCCATCAACAACAACAACCAGAAATTGTTTAAACTAAAATTCATCGTTTTGCTGTTTTTTGTTCATGCTAATATCTCATTAACAGGAAAAAATGTAGTATCCTGACGCCACTTTAGCAATTGTGTACAAAGTCTATAACAAGTAGAGAATTTATTTTAAAAATTACACGTATTTCCTAACAAAATTGGAAATGTTTCTCGCTCCCAGATTCATGTCGTTTTCAACATTTTTGTACTGATTGACCTTCTATTCATTGAGATAATATGTGACCTGGCACCACAAAATAGGTGGAAAGAAGCGAAATTTAAAAGTTGACATTATTACATTTTTAGAAAGAAGAAGTCCTAAGCTTTCAAATGATGTATTGTGTGTTGCTGTAGCTTATTTCTAGCCGCCGCTATACTCTTTTGAAATTGCTGAAATTGAGAAAACGGCGTTCAAAGTCTGTGAACCGTGCCAACTATACTATCACTCAGTGCAATTCATCCACAAAAAAAAACCACTTTAGAGTTTTAATTGAGCTATAAAATTTTGGAATATAATAAAGAATTTTTTTTTGTATGTAAAAACGTTAACAACTCTAAACCGACCTTCCACTTGAAAAATAACTCGTTTTGGCAATGTGCGACTTTCCGCTCATTTCGTGGTGCCAGGTCACATATATGAAGGAGAAAGTGGAATCGAGCTGCAACATTCTTCCCCATCATCCCTAACAATATTTTGATAACCCATTCTATTTTACCATTATTTCATCCTAAATATTTGTGCTCCTAAGCAAGGGTACACACAAATATATTTCTGTCACGTCTAAGTAAAAAGTTGCTGCCACTCAAACAAATAAAAAAATGTTCTAAGGGTCATATTTTTACAACTTTCATCAAAGAATGTCCTGATTTGGTTGATCCCGTTCCTTGCAATCCTTAAAACTCCCCAGCATTTATTGAAGTTTTTTTCTACAGCGTTGAAGCCGCCTTTTCATATGCAAATTTCTTTTGTCTGTTACACACACACACACGTTGCCTTTGCGTCGCGTATCTGAACAAAATTACTCCATCGAGCGATTTTGACGAACGACTGCAACGGAAACGCAATGTACACGTACGTGTACATATTGAAAGGGTCATTTGCTACATTACGAGATCGTTTTTTTGTTTGGTGTCCAATTAAAATTGATGGATATAAAAGCGTGAAAGTGTGTGCGATGGCAACGTTTGCTGGAGTAGAGCGCAGTCCTTTTATTATCCAGCTTTTGCGATTAAAGCTCTTAAAAAGTCCTTGATTTGATGTTTGCTGCCAAAGTCTGTTTAATAATACAGCTGATTTGCAAAGTTGTTGCAAATTGTTTTCTCATTTTTTTTTCGTTTATTTTTGTCAGTTTAACAGAATAATTTTATTTCAGCTCTTTTGTGTTTATAGTTATTTATATCATTTCTCTTTCACATTTATTAACAATTTTTATAAAATGGTTAATTTCTGTCATTTTAATTCCACCAATTAACTTTTATAATAACAATAATGAAAAGAAACTTATAGAGACTTTAGGTTGTGCAAATCTATTTCAATTCTTGACATATCTTATGGCAAATCTAAACTTTTTAAACATGGGTAATTCGACTAATTTGGGGTCCAAATTGTGTGTCCCAGTTTTTACATCGGACATAAGATTTCTTTTTAAGGAGATAAGAGTGATTACGAAAATCAAAGTATATTGTAAAACCCCAAAAGTTTGAAGTCAGTTTCAAAAACACGTGCATGGCAAATTACACAACCCATGTGTATAGCAAGAACGCCAACAAAAAGAGTTGCAGAAAGTCTTCTTTCAGGTTTTCATGGTAGTCATTTCTCATCATTCACCCCCACCCTATCATTTCAACTCCTCCGCACAATTTGCACTAATAAACTCGGGCTATAATATCAATGAACCCCAACAGAGAAAACCGGGCCTTCGCCTTCGCCCAAGCAGCAGCAGCAGCAGCAGGGGGTCCCCCGAGAAACAAGCGAGGGCGCCGCACCGGAAAAACTAACCCCCAAAACCCCGAAATTGGAAATGCAAAAGCCCGAGCCGGTTGCCAGGCAGGAGCAGCAGCTGACCCCCCAGTCCCCTAAGGTCAAGGAGGTCAGGGAGGTCAGGCAGATCAAGCAGCCGTCCCCGGTGTACAGGAAGGCGGACAGCCAGGAGCCGCCTCAGGTCAGAGGTCAAGCGGACGAGGTCGCGGGCGAGTCGAGCGCGGCCAGTGTGATGTCACAGGACAGTAGTGGTTCTGGGGGCAACGCAACTCCGGAATTTAAGGGTTTGTTGATCGTCAACTTTGACTCCCAACCAACCACAACCTCGCTTGAGCATTTGGGCATGTTTTTTGGGTGTTGTAAACTTGTTTTGCATGTGAATAAATGTTTCTTTTTTTTCTTTTTCTTTTTTTTTTGGGGGGGGGGATTTAGTAGCCTGTATGTAAGCATGGCTTATTATGATTTTCGCTGCCCAACCTTTCTGATTTTTTTTTTTACTGATTTCTCTGTTGGCATGTCTGCAAAAATGCTCTCAAATGTGTGTTCCATCTTTGATTCCGCTGTTTGTATGGTTTCTCTTTTTGCCTTGTGTCTTGAAGTCTCTTGTCTGTCGGGTTCTTTGAACGAAATTTTAGGTCGTTGCGTTGAAAGTGTCATTCTGACATCGGAGGTAGTAACAAAGTAGTCTGTCCCGAGCCAATGTTGCCTATCGGACGGTGTTTATCTTTGATTTCAGTAGCGTAAAACAACGGAGAATGTTTATATTTTTCCCCGGGACGGGATGCTAGTCCATTGCAGGTTACTCCTAGCTAGCTTCAGTACATCAATTCTTTTTGGTACATTGCGTTATGGGGACAATCCATAGGGTTTTTGTGCTAAGTGAAATCTCTCTAATCTCAAACTCAAAACACTCTAAAATTATACAAATTTTCAACATCACCCTAATTTGTCTTCTTCTACATTTTCTGTCATTATACCCTAAACCAAATTTTACCTTGTTCTATCTTTACTGAAGACCCAACGTGCTATGGGGACTCGAAAATGTCCCCACTACTCGGTCTGTCTTTTCCCAGACAAAAAGAGCCTGTCCCCACAACTCGGTGGAGGCTCGTACCCATTCATCCTCGAGGGTGGAAAGAGGCAAGTTGGGACAAAGTGGCTTGCCCAAGGAGACCTCGTACGGCCAGCAGCTGGATTTGAACCCCTGACCCTATGGTTACAAGTAACAAGCCCCAACCACTAGGCCATTAAAATTGAAGGCAAATAAGGAATCCTTTCCATGGAGAGGTTTATGTAAACCTTTCAGCCAGTTTATTTTAAACATGTTAAACAATTAATAACAACAATTTCTATTTTAATAGGATATCAAATTGTTTCCTAATTTCATTTCTGTTATTCCTCCAATTTCAGCATTCTGCACTGTAGACTTTACACTTTTTCCTATTTTTCCCCCCGGAAGAGTAAAATATCTCTATAACACTGTCTTCGAAACTGGCTTTCACCAGAGCTACGGCTACGTCTATTGTCGGACTGCTCACGCGTAGTTGTAAATGGACGAACACCTAAGACAATAGCCATATCCACAAGAGATTTGGACACGGCTTATGTTCGCCATTCGTGGATAAAACATATTGATGCGGTTTTGGCTGGGCTACGGTTTAGATGTGTGCGATGATCAGATGATTTGATGTTGAGCAGGGTATTAAACATTGTAGCATTTTTTAGTTACGTTCTTTTCGCCCGAGCTTGTTCGGAGGATAACCTCGTTCTGTGTGTGGATGCAGTTGTCTTTACATTTGTGATCAACCCATTCCTGCTTGCATGCTTGCTGTCGTCGAATTTTACCCAACTTTGTCGTTTTTATTTTCTTTGTTGTCCTCAACTCCAACTTTTGAAAGTTTGTAAATGAGAAGCAGATATGTGATCATAACTTGGTGTTTGTCAAAACTTGTATAATTTGCATTTCTATACCCTGTACCACCTCTATGTTTTTTCCTGATCCATTTTTCGTGCCTTTGTTTTGTCTTCCACATCTCTTGAGCTAAACCCAAGCTAAGGCCATGTTTGCAACCGGCCTCCTTGAGCTATTGTCGACATTTTCCCACGTAGTTGCAGTTTGTAACCCTCATACCCAGTTGTACCCGGGTTCAACGTACACCCATTGAACCCAGACATCTACGCTTGTACATGTACTTGCTCGCCTTTTTGTAACTCTCATACCCAGTTGTACCTGCTACTAAAACTAATTGAACCAAGACATTCACACTTGTACATGTACTTGCTCACCTTTTTGTAACCCTCATACCCAGTTGTACATGTACCCGTCCCTAACACCCATTGTACCCGCACATCCACGCTTGTACATGTACTTGCTCGCCTTTTTGTAACCCTCATACCTAGTTGTACTCGTCCCTAACACCCATTGAACCCAGACATCCACGCTTGTACGTGTACTTGCTCACCCTTTTGTAACCCTCATACCCATTTTGTACCCGTCCCTAACACCCAATGTACCCGGACATCCATGCTTGTACATGTACTTGCTCACCTTTTTGTAACCCTCATACCCAGTTGTACCCGCCCCTAACACCCATTGTACCCAGACATCCACGCTTGTACATGTATTTGCTCGCCCTTTTGTAACCCCATACCCAGTTGTACCCATCCCTAACACCTACAACTGTTCCAATTGTCACCCATTGTTTGAATATCTTTGCTGCTGTTCACTGTTTTAAAAGTTGATACCCATCTTGTTCATGTAGTTTGTCACAAATACTACAAATAGGCACTGGGGCCAATTTCATGGAGCTGCTAAGCACAAAAATGTGCTTAGCACAAAAAAAGTCTTGCTCGGTAAAAGCAGGTTACCAGCCAAAACTCCATGTGCTGTTCATGCTTTAGAAGCAAAAACCAGCTGAATACCAGTCACAAACAATATACATCACCTGAAAATTTGGTTCGTAACCGGACCCTGTGTTTGCCAAGATAGAATTGTCATGCTAAGCAAATTTGTGTGCTTAGCAGCCCTATGAAATTCGCCCCTGTTTGCATAGTGTATTGTTTACATTGCTTTAATTCACAGTGTCATTTGCACGTTTGTATCTTCTTGCAAAACACAACAAAATGCATTTCAGTGAATGACTGCTTGAAATGCATGCATTTTTTTCTCCAAAAACATTGAATATGAAAATTGTCAAAATTATGGGACTCAGTTGATTTATATCTGGAGTAAGTTTTGGGTTGTTGAGAAAAACCAAGTCTTGTGAATGCGTACTGAATGTATGCAGTATTTCAAAAGTCAAATTTCAAAAGTTAAATTTCAAAAGTTAAATTTCAAAACTTGAATTTTAAATCTAAAATTTCTCACCGAAATTGGATTTCAAAATCTGATATTTCTTACCGAATTGGGATTTCAAATTCGGATTTGAAGTTGACTTGGTCTTGGTCATTAACAACTGTTTACAGAAAACCCTTTCGGTGAAGATTAAACATCTTTTCCACTTTAATACAAAATGATTCATGTTTTTTCCTTTTTTCCTTCAGGTCCCAAGCTGTACGTGAAGCCGACCTCTAAGTCCAATCGCCACATCATCACTAACGCCATCTCCCACTGTGTCCTGGCCGGCACGGTCAACAAGGATCACAAGGAGAAGGTCTTAGAGGTACGGATGGCCCCGGCCCAAAAAGTAAAACAACCTCCTAGCCCCTATTACTCTCGGTGTTGTGGTGTGGAGTCCCTCACAAGTCGAGTCAAACTCAAGTTTTGAGTCCTTTTTACAAGTACGATCACGGGGGATGAGCAATGTCAAAGAATAGCTTGTGCCGTAGTCTCTTTGAATAGGTTGTGACTTGATCACTGGTAGATGTGATGGACTTGTGTCGACTTGCTAAGACTTGTGTGGACTTGTTAAAAATTGTGAGGCCTTGCGGGGACTTGCGTGAACTTGCGGGGACTTGCGAGGACTTGCTAAGACTTAAGGCTTGTCAAGAATTGCGAGGGCTTGCGAGAGCTTGCAAGGACTTGCAAGTGCTTGCATGGGCTTGCGAGGACTTGCGAGGACTTGCGAGGGCTTGCAATGGCTTGCAATGGCTTGCGATGCCTTGTAAAGAACTGCGAGGCCATACGAGGACATCATACAATGACTTGTGAGGATTTGTGGAACCTTGCAATAATTTGTGATAACTTGCAAGGGCTTGCAATGGCTTGCAATGGCTTGCGATGACTTGTAAAGAATTGCGAGGACTTGCGATGGCTTGTGAGGACTTGCGATGGCTTGTGAGGACTTGTGATGGCTTGTGAGGACTTGCGATGGCTTGTGAGGACTTGCGATGGCTTGTGAGGACTTGCGATGGCTTGTGAGGACTTGCTTTTTAAAAGTGTCTGACAACATAAATCTTGTTACTCTTCAGGAGTTGGCCAAGGCCGAAGCGAAGCATTTCATCATCCTGTTCCGTGACGCTCAGCTTCAGTTTCGCTCCCTGTACGGCTACTCGCCGGACTCGGAGGAACTCTACAAACTGTTCGGCGTCGGGCCCAGGCACATCACGCAGAAGATGTACGAGAACCTATACAAGTAAGTTCAATCTACAGAACTGTACAGGAAAGAGATAAGTGTTGTAGTCGAGACCGAGAACAAGACCAAGGCTTTCAAGGCCAAGACCGAGACTAAGGCTTTCGGGATTAAGACCAAGGCTTTCGGGACCGAGACCAAGGCTTTCGAGACCGAGACCGAGACCAAGGCTTTCAAGACGAGGACCAAGGCTTTCGAGACCGAGGCCAAGGCTTTCAAGACCGAGGCCAAGGCTTTCAAGACCGAGACCAAGGCTTTCGAGACCGAGACCAAGGCTTTCGAGACCGAGGCCAAGGCTTTCAAGACCAAGACCAAGGCTTTCGAGACTGAGACCGAGACCAAGGCTTTTGAGACCGAGACCAAGACGTTCGAGACCAACACTTCAGAGACCGAGACTTTTGCAGTCCGAGACAGAGACCGAGACCGCAACTTCCGAGACCAAAAATGAATACAAGTGTATGGTGTTTAAAGTCATTACCGAATCTAAATACCGGAACCAGTCTATGGCCGACATACAGTGTAACAGGCAGACTTCATAAAAACAAACATCGATGGAAATAGAACAATTTTGAGTAAAAAAACTGTTTTTTATTTGTTTGTTCAGGTACAATTCCGGGAGTAAGCAGTTCAGCCAGATCCCTTCCAAGACCATGTCTGTATCGGTGGACGGGCTGACCATCGCTTCGTCATTCTGGCTGAGCAAAAAAGGCCCCTCCAAGAGAAAATGAAGAGAACAAATCTCGCGTCCCGCTTGACCCTTTCGAAAAAATAAATAGAAATTGCAGAAATTGCCAGATTGCTAGTGTGTTTCACTCGATCCCGCGAAAATTTGCCACGATTTTACGTCGCTAAGTATTAACCAGTCATTACTCGACTTGCCGAAGCATTGTCAGCTCTGCATAAATTATTAATATTTCCTTCAAAAACTCCCAGACCCTTCAAAATCCACCGGACGATTTGTGCATTTTTAAGGATTGAAGGTAAACCCCCACCCCCATAATGGACCCTTCCTATTTGTCAGTCAGCCAGGGTGTGCATTGACCAATGAGATTGCAGCTGTTGGTCAGGTGACTAGCTGAGTCACTTATTCATAAGCACCAACTGTGAGAAATGTACACAAACCAAAAAGTGGGCGGGGCTTCTGAAACGGAACGGTCCATTACTCTACAAGTTGAAATATAAGGGGTGGTTTGGTTTGTTTTAACACGGTGAAGGATTTTGGAGGATCCAGAAATGTTGCTGGCAAATTTGGTTAAATGTGCAAAAAACAAATAATAATTCAACAATTTGCTCATCGATGTGTAAAATGTTTTACCTATTCAATCCTGGTTTTTTTCCCCAAAACTGTTTTTTCTGACTTTTTTTCTTTTTATGGAAATTGTTTTCCATACAATTCCAGCGTGGTACGCATCACGCTTTTCTTTCAAGTGCCGTATAGTATATAAACGTATATTAACCAAACGATTGTATTTAAAAAAACGTTACTAAGCGTACATATTACAAGTCAGTGCAATGTTATATTCGTGTTGCCTATTAATGGTCAGTTGCTGTTGTCAGTGGTCAAATGGTGGTCGGAAAAAACTAAAAATATTTGACAAAACTTTTAAACAATTCTGCTGCGGAAGAGAAATTTAAGAAAAAAATAATTTCGCTGTAAACAAATTTAAACGGGTTATTTTGAAAAACTTATTTTAACGATTCCTGGACATCAGAATTGGACATTAGTTTCGGACATTTTGAGATTTTTTTTTTACGATTTGGGTTCAAATTATGTGGGTGGGATTCGGGAGCCTTGATGCCATTAGCTTGTCTAAAGACTGGGGTATTCTAGGAACCAGACATAAATGTATTTAATTGGACATAAGTTAGCCTTTTGAAGTAATAATTGCTTATTAACCCTAAACCACCCTAACCCTTCGAAATCTTTTAAAGAAAATGGAGAAAAAAAAGTAAATTTCTCTTTGTGGTAAAAATAAAATGCCATTTCAACCTTTTTTCTTCTTGTTTTGATCACAAACAAAAGAATATTAAATCCAAAAATATAAGCTAATTACATCTCTTAATTTATTTTCTTTATTTATCTGTCAAAACAGTAAAACAAAAAGGGTACATTTATATCACATAATATTACATTTTCTGTTTCTCAACCATTGTACAAAGCTCGACCCTAGGTTTCAAATAACAATTAATTTCAGCATTATTTTACAATATTCATATTTATTATTTGACTTTTGAAGTTGGTTATTAATACAAAAGGTGGCAGAAGCTTAATAAATAAATAAATATTTATAAATTATAATTTAAAGGGATTGCATACGTTTGGTGATTGGAACCCACTGTTTGTTTCAATCCTATATAGTTATAGATATATACCATACAACTAACCTGTAAAAATTTCATTTCAAAAGATGGTAGCGATTTTGAGATATTGTTGAAAATCTGGAGCGGTTATGTCCACGCAGGAAGAATAATCTGCATTGGAATACACAGTATGAGAAACGTCACTGCGGTAACGGTTCTCAGATTCAATTTTTTGGAGATAAAGTGATAATTTTTTTTTCATAACCGCAGTACTTCGAAGTGAAAAGTTTCTAAAAATGCATTATACTATCCAAAGCTGCTGTACTTCTTACCAAGTAAGTTTTTATTGCCATTAATTTTTGGAGTAATTACCAAATGTATACGATTCCTTTAAGGCCTGTTCACGTATCATGCAAACTTGGCGCGATGTCACAAAGGCTGTTTAAGACCAGGGGCCAATTTCATAGAGCTGCTTAGCACAAAATTATGCTTAGCATGGAAATTTGTCCTTGGCAAAAACAAGGTACAGACCAAATTTTCACGTGATCTTTATTGTTTTTGATCGATAATCAGCTGGTTTTTTGCTTAGCATGAAAAACACATTTTGACTGGTAACCTGTTTTTAATAAGCAAGACTTTTTTTTTGCTAAGCAATTTTTGTTGCTTAGCAGCTCTATGAACTTGGCCCCAGGGGCCAATTTCGTGAAACATGCAAGCACAAAAATGTGCTTAGCATGAAAATTTGTCCTTGGCAAAAACAGGGTTACACAAACCAATTTTTAAGGTGATGTTTATTGTTTGCGACTGGTATTCAGCTTGTTTTTCCTTAGCAAGAAAACACATGTAGGTTTGGCTGGTAACCTGTTTTTACTAAGCAAGATTTTTTTGTGTGCTAAGCAATTTTTTGTGCTTGCATGTTTTATGAAATTGGCCCCTGTTCACATTTTACATCTCACAAATGGTTTTTATGTCCCAAAACACACATTTCTGTTCGCATTTGCGATAACTGGTGTTTAAAATGTATCTAGGTCTGAAGAGTATTCTGAACATGCTTTGCAATAGTCGTAGGAACTTTGAAGGTGTTCAACAATTATTTCTAAGGAAGGGAAATGATTCATGTTGAGCATTTTAAATATTATTAATTGGAAGATCTTTTTTCTTTTTTTTCTTAGGATAAGACAAACTGCCACTTTTATTCAAACAATCCTTCAATTGTTTTTTCCATTCAAAAAGCGATACAAATTAGAAATTTGTACGAGTCTTTGCAAATCTATTCAATTGTTTTGAGAAAAAAAAAACAGAAGCTGTTCAATTTTTTTTTAATGTTTATCTATTCAATTGCAAAAAGAAATTAACAATATGTTGTTGCAATTTTCCTATTTAATTATGTTTGTTGAGGGTTTGAGTCTTTTTTTTTTTAAAGAGGCATTTGTATATAATGCAAGTAAGTTAATTTGTACCTATAGCCAAATGGAAAGGCAATGTGGTTAACATTGTAAGATTTACAATTTTGTTTGCTTTTTCTGTATATAATTTGTTAAGAGCTCGGCCAAATAAAAGGATAAAGTCAGTGAAATTATAACAGTTAATTTCAACCCGTTTTTTTGTTTTGGTTAAATTGTTTTTCTTGTGAATTAGACTTGCACAAGTCGTACCTTGACCAAAAGATTGGCTACTGTATGTACATGTACGGTGCAGGCCAGTAAATAGGCCAAAATCACGATTTGCATGCCCTCCGTTTCTTGTTCTAGTATTAGAGCATTTTGTGGGGCATGAACTTGAGGGTTTTGTAAAGAAAAAAAGTGCAGTGGACTGCCAGCTTGTATTAATACTAGACGATGTGCCCTCTGACGTCACGTGTTTACATCTGTATTCAAATGTGCCCGGCAGTGATGCGCACACATCGTGTTTTACATAAAATTTGCTTAAAGACTGACGTCGCAGGTCAGATCGCCTTTGAATTATGTGACCTCTGATGTTATCTCTTAACCAAATTTATGTAAAACATGATGCGTGCGCGTACACTGCCAGGCACATTTGAATAGATGTAAACAGGCACATCGACTATACTGTGACCATAAACTGAAAGATTACGAAATTAAGCAACTCGGAGAGGTTGTATTTTTTCCTGAATTTCAGGATCTATGGAAGTTATTTACTTGTGTGCGGACCAGTTTGTCTTGGGCTGCAAAGCGCCCTCTTTTGTCCAAGTAGTGACAGGCCGGCTATCTTTTTCTAAATTCTCTACCCAACAATCAAATAATTTTTACAGATTTATACAGTGTATTAAAATTGCACACATTTTGTACGCTTGGCAATACTATGGCTGTTAAAACGAATAATTTATAAACACTCCATTTTGCTTTGCTTTGCTTTGAAACTATCTAAATCATCTAAATCTATCTAAACATCCCTAATGAAAGAGAAGCACTGATGCTATGCATTGAAAGAAAAATTGTTTTTTTATCAGTAACTTTTAGGGTTAACCAGTTCGCGCCGGAGGACGTATATACACACAAGGTTTTCCCCAGATTCAAAACAGATGACGCATAAACACGTCACGGGCAAGGCCGGAAATGCGTGGGTGTGCTTCCCGGTACCATCGGTCTAAACACGCCTCGCATCGAGTTTCATTAAAAATAATCCCGGCGCGAACTGGTTAAGGGAGGCTAACAGCTGCCTTGTTTGCCCTCGTCGGACACCAACAGCGTAATTACCACGTGGTCGTCTTTTCCCTGCCAAAGCATCTCCCCTTCAAACTCCACCAGTCCCTGCCTGCGCGCCCTCAGCAGAATCCCCACCAACTTATTGGAGATCTTGACGTAGATCTCAAAGAGTCTCCCGAACGTGACGACGCGGTGCCGCCCGTCCTCGCCGCACGGCCGGCCGACGCGCTGGACGACGTCGATCAGATTCTGGATCTCGCCCGAGATGCGCTGGCCCGCGGCCTGGCCGCGGATCGCCGTCATGGACCCTTCGACGGGACGCGCGTAGTTCGGGTCATCCCGCGGCAGCCTGGCGCGGGCCGAGGCCCCCTCCCATTCCGAGAAGGGGTTGATGAGCTGTTTTTCCTCATGTTTTTTCTCGACCTGCTTCCACAGAGCGATTCGGTTGCTGACTGGCGCATGGTTAAGATTGGCCTCTTCATCAGACATCGTCAATGGTTTTTGAGATGACTAAACCATCTCAGTGACTACAAAACAAAGAAAAGAGACACAAACATAAAGCATTATTTGTTACGCAGTGGCTATCGTTATGGCAGTTGACGATCTGATTCATCGACAAGCCCGGCCTGGCATTCATTACTCTGAAACTTTCATTTTTTGACCCCGAATATCAACCAACAGTAAATAGTCTGGTTCCAAGAGCAATATCCAAATATTAGTGTCAAGGTGACATAGCGTCGGGCATGTCGTGTAACCAGATAGTTGACTGCCGTAACAATAGCCACTGCGCTTATGATGTTACTGGATCCAACCATTTATTTAATTGAATTAAAATGATGTAAAAATTGAAAAAAGAACATCAGTGTGTTTGTAATTGCCACCAAGTACCACAAAAGTGTTCTATTTTTGAAGAAAAAAAAGGAAAAATGTACTTGCTGTTTTAATAATAATCACAATCACACTGCACTGGGACACTGGGTGTTGGTAAAAGTCGGGCACTCGCATGACAAAATTCCTTTTATTGTATATTACGTTTTTTGAGGGGTTACCTTGTCTGTCAATGGCAGGGTTAAGCAGCAATGCATCGATTAATCATTGAGGAATTCCTCCATGGATTAATCAAGTCAATAAGTACATGTTTGTCGACAGCAAAAATCAGCTTTACTCACAGTCACACAGCGCCAGTGCAGTGTACGGTCGCTTGTTTACAAAATAATTTGACCTTGACTGCAGATGAATAACCCGGAAGTGATCTGCTCAACCTGACGTGTCCCAACAAATTTTTAATAACATGTAGTTGGTGCTAGAGCGAAATTTGTAAACATATCACACGATATTCTCGCAAAAAAACTGATTACAAATTCTTAATTGTAAAATGCCTATTTGACAAAACTACAAATGACGTGATTTTGACGAAACTAATGATTTTTTTCCTAAAATGTTTCTCTATTTCATGATCTATTAGTTATAAAATAAGAAAAATGCCGGTTCGCTGGTATTCAACAGCCTAATTCAGTGCATTTGAGGGTCGGTGTTGTAGCGGGTACCATGCATGTACCAGCCGATTGTACAATTCACACGCTGTATTGCAAAATGGAGGAACTCAACAGAATTTACTGCGCGCTTTTCGCCCTTTTTGTCATTTTCCTTTCTTCTGAAAATAAATTGGTCGCCGCTTACTCTGGTATGTATAGCTGTTCCATGAATTTATTAACATTTTGTGATGATTTTGAGTATCGTGTGTTTATAATTTTTATTTTTGTTTTATTTTATTTTAAAAATATTTTTGGGGTTCCTTTTTTTAAATTTTTTTGGGGGGAGATTATGTATGGAAATTGAAATATTATACTATACTTAAAGGTAGGATACACCATTGGTAATTGCTTGAATTATCAGAAATGGATGGATTTAGGGTGTTGTAATTTATAGTAAATATCGTTTTAACCATGGAGGAATAAGAAGACCTGTCTGTCTGAAGTTTTGTTCTCGTTTTTGTCTTTCTACCCAGATGATTTTGAGTATGACTACGTGACCTGTGGATCCATTATAAAACTTCTGAACGTAAGACACAACGTCCGGCTACACTCGCATGACATACGATATGGCTCGGGCAGTGGACAACAGGTACGGCATGATAGTTTGAAACCCACTCTAACAATTTGTACTCTAGAAGATCCTACCCACACTGACCTCACCCTTTAATCCCAAGGCCTAATCCTCCTTTTGTTGATTGTTCCATTGGACTCTGCGCTTTTTCTTTTGTGTTTCTTCCGCCAACCATGATGTGCATCATGCTGTATGCTGCCCTATATATATATATATGTTTGTTTCTTGTACACAGCCATTTTGTCTCTGAAGAAGATCTTGTTAATAAAGATCGAAATATTACTATTGGGCCCTCTTAACTTATTTGATTTGTATATTTCAGGTCATTCCAGCCAGTAAGCAGTTTGCAGCAGTTTTAATCTTATTCATACTCTCGGAACTGTGTACAAAAACTACAACTTAACCAGTTCGCGCCGGGATTATTTTAACATCACCGAGGCGCGGGATTCTTTTTTACGAAACATGATCCGAGGCGGGTTCAGTCCGATGGTACCGGAAAGCACACCCACGCATTTCCGGCCTTGCTCGCTGCTGACAGACTTGTCCGGCCTTGCTCATGACGTGTTTATGCGTCATTCGTTTCGAATCTGGAAAAAACTTTGCATTTATATACGTCATCCGGCGCGAAGTGCAGTGCATTAGGTAAAAAAAAATTGGTTTTCTCGACTTATTAATATTATTCTTGGTGTTTTATGTATTTTGTCTGGATTTGGCTTTCAGTCAGTGACGGGAGTTGAACCGGCTGCGGACAAAAATAGCTATTGGCAGGTCAAAGGTCAACAGGCACAGCCCTGCACAAGAGGGTGAGTATGTTACACATTCCAACTGTGTCGAGCATGACCCAAGATAATAAACATATACGTACCACGCTGTGCTAGTACATTGTAGGTATTGGCAGTGCCGATTGACAAAACATGAATCCTTATGACCTGGGGGGGCTAATTTCATAAAACATGTAAGCACAACAAATCTGCTTAGCATGAAAATTTACAAATCAAATTTTAAGGTGATGTTTATAATAATTGTTTGTGACTGGTATTCAGCTGGTTTGTGCTTAGCTCAATTTATTCCAAAGATATACCACAGGAAAGTTGGCAGTGTGCCGCCAAACTTTAGCGATCTTATTTCGTTTCAAAATCGATTCCGAGAAAACTCGTAATCGATTTTGAAACGATTCACGTATGGTCACTCGAAACAAGGTGTTTTTTTGAGAACATTCCTTAATTCTGACCTGCGCTCCCACGAAATCAGAGTAAAGTCGACCTTTTGAGATATTGATATTTCCAGATTCCTTGAATTCTTAGCTTTAAAATGATATATAATTTATTGGGTAGGGTATTAGAAAAATTATCTAATATTGAGCAAAACCAGCGGTCATTACACACATCAAATTAAGAATAGTTCAGAATTAATTTTGCTACATTTTACTTCTAGGGTACGCTCAGTAAAAGATTTTGTTCAGCTAATTTTTTGCAAAAAATACTTGGTAGTTCATATATGTTGGAATTGTATCTTGCCAAAACCCCCAAAACGATTCCCCACTGTCAAATCGGCTATTTTTAATCATAACTCAATATAGCATAGCGCGACTTTACGCCGTTTTCGTCGGAAGCAGGTCACATTTTATGAATACACATTTTAATGCGTGTTTGTATGATACATTTTATTGAAAACAAGGACGCCAGTTAAATGTGGAAGCACAATTCGCCTTCTGCACGTGGAAACCAGAAAAAACCTACACAGTCATCACTTCTCCTCGCCCCTCTCTCACAACCAAGAGGTCAGCGGTTTTGGCGACGACGGGGTCGGGGATGACGGTAAGCTGGATATTTTCACGGATTCATATTTTCTTTAGGAGCAGATAATTGCATAGTTGTATTCAAGTCTCTGCAAGTCCCTGCAAGTCCATCACAAGTCCTTCAGTCTCAAGTCAAGTCACTAGCTGTTCAGATGAACTGTTATCACAAAAGCATTCCTTTGTCATTGTTCAACCATTTACTTGCGACTGGCTTTATGGAAGGACTTGTGACTGGACTTGCGAACGGACTTGCGAACGGACTTGTGACTGGACTTGCGAACGGACTTGCGAACGGACTTGCGAACGGACTTGCGAACGGACTTGCGAACGGACTTGCGAACGGACTTGCGAACGGACTTGCGAACGGACTTGCGAACGGACTTGCGAACGGACTTGCGAACGGACTTGCGAACGGACTTGCGAACGGACTTGCGAACGGACTTGCGAACGGACTTGCGAACGGACTTGCGAACGGACTTGCGAACGGACTTGCGAACGGACTTGCGAACGGACTTGCGAACGGACTTGCGAACGGACTTGCGAACGGACTTGCGAACGGACTTGCGAACGGACTTGCGAACGGACTTGCGAACGGACTTGCGAACGGACTTGCGAACGGACTTGCGAACGGACTTGCGAACGGACTTGCGAACGGACTTGCGAACGGACTTGCGAACGGACTTGCGAACGGACTTGCGAACGGACTTGCGAACGGACTTGCGAACGGACTTGCGAACGGACTTGCGAACGGACTTGCGAACGGACTTGCGAACGGACTTGCGAACGGACTTGCGAACGGACTTGCGAACGGACTTGCGAACGGACTTGCGAACGGACTTGCGAACGGACTTGCGAACGGACTTGCGAACGGACTTGCGAACGGACTTGCGAACGGACTTGCGAACGGACTTGCGAACGGACTTGCGAACGGACTTGCGAACGGACTTGCGAACGGACTTGCGAACGGACTTGCGAACGGACTTGCGAACGGACTTGCGAACGGACTTGCGAACGGACTTGCGAACGGACTTGCGAACGGACTTGCGAACGGACTTGCGAACGGACTTGCGAACGGACTTGCGAACGGACTTGCGAACGGACTTGCGAACGGACTTGCGAACGGACTTGCGAACGGACTTGCGAACGGACTTGCGAACGGACTTGCGAACGGACTTGCGAACGGACTTGCGAACGGACTTGCGAACGGACTTGCGAACGGACTTGCGAACGGACTTGCGAACGGACTTGCGAACGGACTTGCGAACGGACTTGCGAACGGACTTGCGAACGGACTTGCGAACGGACTTGCGAACGGACTTGCGAACGGACTTGCGAACGGACTTGCGAACGGACTTGCGAACGGACTTGCGAACGGACTTGCGAACGGACTTGCGAACGGACTTGCGAACGGACTTGCGAACGGACTTGCGAACGGACTTGCGAACGGACTTGCGAACGGACTTGCGAACGGACTTGCGAACGGACTTGCGAACGGACTTGCGAACGGACTTGCGAACGGACTTGCGAACGGACTTGCGAACGGACTTGCGAACGGACTTGCGAACGGACTTGCGAACGGACTTGCGAACGGACTTGCGAACGGACTTGCGAACGGACTTGCGAACGGACTTGCGAACGGACTTGCGAACGGACTTGCGAACGGACTTGCGAACGGACTTGCGAACGGACTTGCGAACGGACTTGCGAACGGACTTGCGAACGGACTTGCGAACGGACTTGCGAACGGACTTGCGAACGGACTTGCGAACGGACTTGCGAACGGACTTGCGAACGGACTTGCGAACGGACTTGCGAACGGACTTGCGAACGGACTTGCGAACGGACTTGCGAACGGACTTGCGAACGGACTTGCGAACGGACTTGCGAACGGACTTGCGAACGGACTTGCGAACGGACTTGCGAACGGACTTGCGAACGGACTTGCGAACGGACTTGCGAACGGACTTGCGAACGGACTTGCGAACGGACTTGCGAACGGACTTGCGAACGGACTTGCGAACGGACTTGCGAACGGACTTGCGAACGGACTTGCGAACGGACTTGCGAACGGACTTGCGAACGGACTTGCGAACGGACTTGCGAACGGACTTGCGAACGGACTTGCGAACGGACTTGCGAACGGACTTGCGAACGGACTTGCGAACGGACTTGCGAACGGACTTGCGAACGGACTTGCGAACGGACTTGCGAACGGACTTGCGAACGGACTTGCGAACGGACTTGCGAACGGACTTGCGAACGGACTTGCGAACGGACTTGCGAACGGACTTGCGAACGGACTTGCGAACGGACTTGCGAACGGACTTGCGAACGGACTTGCGAACGGACTTGCGAACGGACTTGCGAACGGACTTGCGAACGGACTTGCGAACGGACTTGCGAACGGACTTGCGAACGGACTTGCGAACGGACTTGCGAACGAACTTGCGAAAGAACTTGCAGGGACTCGAATACAACACTGGATAATTGAAGCGTAATTAGAATACAAGTGTAGTTCTTACTCCAATACATTGAAACAAAACATGCAGTTGGATTGTGAAGGGTTGGGTGTTTAGGATTCATATTTTTATCGTCTTTGTTTGTTTTGTTTTGTTCTTTGCAGGTGATAACTGGGTAGTCGCATGTTCATCAACCTACTGGAATAGAAACGATCCAATCAGATTCAAGCACGTCGTTAGTAACAGGTAAGGGTTTGAGGACGCTAGAATTGAGATTTAAAAGCTTTGCATGGTGGAGACTAGACTTGGAAAGATTTGCGGTAACACCATGTGAAAAGATCTCTTTTGAGAAGAGGTAGGGAGGTTCTGTCAAAACCACCGGTTCTTATCAGAAACCACCCTACCTCTTCTCAAAGGAGATCCTTTTCACATGATGTATTACCGCAAATATTTCTAAGACACTATAATTGATGTCTTCATTCTGGAAAATAAAGAAAGAGTTGTGTAAATTATTGAAAATATCTGTGGAAATGCTATAGATTTGAGATTGAAAGCAGGGGCCAATTTCATAGAGCTGCTAAGCACACAAATTTGCTTAGCATGAAAATTTGTCCTTGGCAAAAACAAAGTTACAGACCAAATGTTCACGTGATCTTTATTGTTTTGGATTGATAATTAGCTGTTTTTTTGCTTAGCATGAAAAACACGTAGAATTTTGGCTGGTAACCTGTTTTTAATGAGCAAGACTTTTTTGTGCTAAGCAAATTTTTGTGCTTAGCAGCTCTATGAAATTGGCCCCTGGAAAGTGAAAGGTTTATGATAGTGGACCCTATGTCACGTAGCTACTTTTTGTGAGGAAATCCAAAAAAACCTCACCAGTTTCCGAACAGGAAATCGAGTACTCATAACCAACTTTAGAATTACATACATGTAGTAACTTGGACAATAAAAAAAGACAAAAAAAAGAAGAAAAGATTTTGACAAAACTTTCGTTCCACAACGATCACCTCAACAACCGCTAAACAGCTTGTTAAATGCCTGTTAACCAGTTCGCGCCGGAGGACGTATATACACGCAAAGTTTTTCCAAGATTCAAAACGGATGACGCATAAACATGTCGCGAGCAAGGCCGGGAAATGTCTGTCAGCAGCGAGCAAGGCCAGAAATGCGTGGGTGTGCTTCCCGGTACCATCGGCCTGAACCCGCCTCGGATCAAGTTTCGTTAAAAATAGTCCCGCGCCTCGACTCGGTGATGTTAAAATAATCCCGGCGCGAACTGGTTAATTGTTTACGGCTTAATCACCTAGTTAAGTTAGTCTCTTCAATGATTTCCACTATGAACGAATAAGATTTTGCTATAAATATTCAACAACTCCGCCAACTCACTCAAGATTATAGTCCATACCTAGTTTGTCAGTAGTCAACAAAACTAGTCAACTAGTCCAACCATCCTGCATTCGATCATCAACTATTGTCCCTCACTTGAACCTACTCCATGATTAAACTTTTTGATCCCCCCCACCCTTTGTGTTGTTTCTCTCTTTTCGCAGTTACCTGACGGTGCCCGGAGACGTCTACGGCCGACCCATCCACGGCCAGCGAGAGATCTGCACGGTCCCCAACGCCAACCAGTCCAACCAGTGGAAAGCCATGGAAGGCGTCTACATCAAGCCGGCAGAGACCAGCGGGGCCGGGAAGGACTGACTAGACGGGGAGCAAGGACTCCGTGACGAGTTATGATGATACGCTCAACTTTTTAATTATACCCTAACCTCGTCCCAATACTACTAAATACTTGAGTAAACTGCGGTATGCAGTACTCTTACTATCGCAAGACCATCGCAAGTCCATCACAAGTCCATCGCAAGTCCATCGCAAGACCATCGCAAGTCCATCGCAAGTCCATCGCAAGACCATCGCAAGTCCATCGCAAGTTCATCCCACGCCCATTACAAGCCATTGCAAATCATATGAAAGTTTATCGAAAGCCCACCACAAGTCCATTAACCAGTTCGCGCCGGATGACGTATATAAATGCAAAGTTTTCTCCAGATTCTAAACGGATGACGCACAAACACGCCACGAGCAAGGCCGGAATTGTCTGTCAGCAGCGAGCAAGGCCGGAAATATCATGGGTGTGCTTCATGGTACCATCGGCCTGAACCCGCCTCGGATCGAGTTTCGTTAAAAATAATCCTGCCCCTCGGCTCAGTGATGTTAAAATAATTCCGGCGCGAACTGGTTAAAATCCCAACTTTTTTCCCCTGTACATCTTCTACCTGATGGTTAACCTTGTTTGTACCTTAGCTGTGAGGTTCACCAAAGATACACAATACCGTCTTAAAATCATTATAGGGCCTCACAAAATACATTGTATTTGTTCCTTTTTTTAACTTCAAACAATGTAAAAAATACACTATTGCGGGTGAGGGGTTTGTTTTTTTATTTGCTGCAGAAAAATGTGTTTTTAGTTGTTGGCTGCTTTAAATATTTGGTGCAAATTCTCTGGAGCACACAACTCACATGCGCAGCTTTCTGTTTTGTAAAAGTGCAAAAGTGATTTAAATACACGTACACCATCATTTTTACCTCCCGGTTTTACCTCTAGGTTTTACCTTCAGGTTTTACCTTCAGGTTTTACCTCCAGGTTTTACCTCCAGGTTTTACCTCCAGGTTTTACCTCTAGGTTTTACCTCTAGGTTTTACCTCTAGGTTTTACCTCTAGGTTTGACCACTAGGTTTTACCTCTAGGTTTTGCCGCCCGGTTTTACCGCCCGGTTTTACCTCCCGCTGAAACCTCTTGGCGAAACCTCTTGGCCAAACTTCCCGGTTTTGCCGCCCGGTTTTGCTGCCCGGTTTTACCTCTTGATGAAACCTCTGAGTGAAACCTCTCGGTTTTGCCTCTCGGTTTTGCCTCTCGGTTTTGCCTCCCAGTTTTGCCTCCCGGTTTTGCCTCCCGGTTTTGCCTCCCGGTTTTGCCTCCCGGTTTTGCCTCCCGGTTTTGCCTCCCGGTTTTGCCTCCCGGTTTTGCCTCCCGGTTTTGCCTCCCGGTTTCGCCGCCCGGTTTTGCCGCCCGGTTTTGCTGCCCGGTTTTGCTGCCCGGTTTTGCTGCCCGGTTTTGCCACCCGGTTTTACCTCTTGGCGAAACCTCCTGGCGAAACCTCCCCGTGAAACCTCCCCGTGAAACCTCCCCGTGAAACCATTCTCTACATGCTTCATATTTGTATTTTTCATTTCACTCTTATGTTAGTTTTTAGTGTTTTTTTAATACATTATACAGTGGTGTATTGCTATAGTTATATCTTTTCTGTGGTTAAATATTTTGTTTCTTTTGTCAGTGTCTATTTTTGTCGATTTTAAAATTCACAATTTAATTGTTTAAAAATGTTTTTTTTCTACATCCTAAAATATTAACAAAACAATCAAAAAACAATCTGGAAATAAAGTGAATAAATTTAAATAAAGTTAATTTAAAATTACTACTTTGTATTGGATGTATTTGTTAATTAATTGGTTTTACCCTTAAAGGTAGAATACACCATTGGTAATTGCTTGAATTATCATGAATGGGTAGATTTGGGGGGTTGTATTTCATAGTAAATATCGTTTTACTGACTTTTCCGAAGTTTTACAATCATGGATGCCGAGAAAAGCAAGAAAAACAACGTTTTGTTTTCAACCGGGGTCGAGCAGTTATTCTTATGTTATCTTTGTTTTTTCGCTATCGCCGTCTGGCGATCGCGAATTTTTCTTTATAAAATTTAATTTTTTGGAATAATTACAGGATATCTAGCGCAATCCTTTTGCTGAATGGCCTAGAATCATTATTCACTTTCAATTGAGAAAGATATTTCTTAATAATTCGGTAGTAAATATTTTCGATATCTGCAAATGGTGTATCCTACCTTTAACGCAAAGATATACCAAAACTGGGAACAGAAGTTTGCTTATGTAATCAATAGAGGGCGCTATGTAGGTTGGCTGTAGTTCTTTCTTTAAATAAATGCGCACCACTTTTGAACAGGGCACCCTCTTTTGTTTTAACTTCATTGCCAGGGCTACAATTTAAATCATCTGTCTTACACAAATTGGTGGAAAATGATACTTTATCCATGTAATCTAAAAATGTTATGAAAATGTTCATTATTGTATTGTATGTATATGTATACATACCCGACTTTTTTATACCTTTAATTTTCTTAAAAGTTTCCCGGTCACATATTTTGGAGGTAGGGTCCTGCATTAATTAGAACCATTTACAAAAAAACTAAAAACAAATTGTTGATATTAAGAGGAAAAGACCGAGAATATTTTTTCCTACTTTATCGTTCACCGAAATTATGCGAGCCAACTCCTAATTAATGCAGACCTGTCATAAATAATTAACAACATGCAAATTTAATTCAGGCGCATAGAAGAAGATTCGCCCCGTATTAAACGTCCCGTGCACTGTACGTACGTGTACCGTGCACACGCACTCAGACGTACTACGTATGTACACACGATACGCGCTGTCCGTAACAATCTAGCGCAGTGCGGCCCGAATTCGGTAAAGTGGCCTCCCGAAAACCTCGACGAAAAAATGATGTATTTCCCCAAAATTTTACCGCAGGCAAGCCCAACTAACACCATAATGGACTGAAACGGAACCTTATAGATTGCACACTGGAAGGGACCCGAAATTCTTCAATTTTGGGGGATATTTCTGAGCTGTTGACGAGGTCGAACGCAGGAGCAGGAGTGAGGAGGGTGGGCAAAAATTAATAATGATGGCGACTCCACAGAAGAAGAGCGTGCAACCGCTCGGTGGTAAACCGGGCGGCGCGGCCCCAGCCCCGTCGTCTGCCAAGAAGCCCGCTGCCCCGGCCCTGCCCGAACTGGACCTATCGCATCTCTCGGAGGAAGAAAGACGGCAGATTCAGGCGGTACTAGACAGGCAAAAACAGGAAGAGGAGAAAGAGGCCAAACTCATAAGGTGGGTATCTTATTATTTATTATAGTCTTATTTTAATATTTTAAAACCAATTGTTTAAATTTTAAAATATTTTTTTGAATGAAAATTTTGATCAAGGTCAAGGTACCTAACCCGGCTATTGATTGAAATATCATTAAAACAAAATATATTTATTATAAAAAGCAACAAATGAATTATTCTTTGTGTAATTCCAATTGCAATTTATAGAAAATCTGTACATAAATAAATATTTTACATTATTATTTTAATTATTATTTTAATACTTTTGTAATAGAAATTTGATCAAAATAAGGGGTGTTATTAAAAAATATATTCTGGGTTCAATTGTAGTTGAATCAATTGTACAGATGTCCTAACTTTATTGCAATAAATGAATAAAATAAGACTGTTGTCCTTGCCTGTTTTTATTCATTGTTTGTCAATATGAAATCAATATTTTGTATTGACCTAATATTTTTATTGATGTAAATTTGTGTTCATAATGTTAGTTTGACACGACAATGATAAATTTGTGGCAATCTAATAATATATTGTGGTAATATGTACTCAAAAACTGTATTGAAAAACCAAAGTCCAGAAATGTTCATATTTTAATGATTTGTTTTTCTTTTCTAACATGCTAAGATTCATTGCCATACATGTTCATGTACATACACTTTACAGTTACACCAAAGTAATATCGTTGCCAAAAATGTTGTTCTGCCCTATTAAAACCGTGCTTTTCAACGACTCGAACACTAGAAATATAAACCCGATTTTGTGTCGAAACATGATAGTAGCTGGTTTTGGCATTTTTACAAGTAAAATGTTGTTGAAATTTAACTATCAATAGTTAAATTTCAACAAAATTTTACTTGTATTTAAATCATGTACAATTAAAACTAAAATTTTGTTTATTGATTACTTTCTTGGAGTTTAAATTACACAACTGAGAAAACAGGCTTTGAAATAGCTGGCTCTGTTGTAGAACAACAGAACGATGAACACACACAAATGTGGGTTTTTTTCTCACTTTATTTACTAAAATCAACATTTTTGTGAATGAAACCTGAAACTTTAGGTATTAAAGATATATGTCATTCATTTAAAAAAAATAAAAAATTACTTTTTAATGAAATGTTTATTCTCTCAACATTTAGCGGGCAATTACATGTACATGATAATGCACAGCGCGACTTTATACCCTTTTTTGTGGAGCTGGTCACATTTGGTTGAACATTTTGTGATAACTTATAATACATGGTGACCAACCCAGGATAATCTTTTAGTCTGTGATAACAATTAGATAATTTTGTTTTAGGGGTGAACCATAGAGAAAGAAATTGCAGTATCAAGCATGCAAGTGGCTAGTATTTGGGACACTATTAATAGGGGTGTCATACACACCGTGCAGACCCACTAGACAACGAGTAACAACATGAGAATTTGCAGATCTCATGAAATGTATCATCTGAAAAAGAAAGACTTATATGAAAAATATGAGCAACATACATACTAGAAAAGATGATTTGAAATGCTTGAAAGATGTAAATAGAATAAATGAGATGGTTCAAAAAACACTTTTTAATTACTGTTGCTTAATACGTTTGTTGTCTAGGAAAAAGCGCAATCTGAAAAGTTTATCGGACCATAACTTGGCAACGCTTTGACCGATTTTGAAAGTTGAAAGAGATTTGCAATCTACTCACCAAGCCCTTCAAGAAATAGTCCAAAATAACTTCCTAAAAGCAATATTAAAATTTGTATTGTCCCCCCTACTATTAAGTTTCGTTCCACTTTTGCTCGGCTGGCTTGATAAAGTTGATGAGTTTCAGGTTGCACACTTTTTTAAATATTTTTTTTTAACAGTTTTCTTAAAGGTAGAGTAGGATACAGCATTTGCAGATATCAAAAATGATCTGTATAGCTTGTAATTGTTTCAAAAAATTGAATTTTATGAGAGAACAAAATTATGATCGCATAGAACATAGAACCACTCCCCGACGCCGGTTGAAAACGAATGCCGTTTCTCTTGCTTTCTTCTCAACATTCTTGATTGTAAAACTTCAAACAGGCCCGTTAAACTATATTTACTATAAAAAACAGCCCCTCCAAATCCACCCATTCATGACAATTTTAAGAAATTAATTGCCAATAGTGTATCCTACCTCGACGCCGGTTGAAAACAAACGCTGTTTTTCGTGATTTTCTCGGCATCCATGATTGTAAAACTTTAAACAGGTCTGTTAAACTATATTTACTATAAAAAACAGCCCCCCCCAAAAAAAACCTACCCATTCATGATAATTCAAGCAATTACCAATGGTGTATCCTACTTTTTAAATGTTAAATGGTTAACTAGCTTTGTAGCCCAAAGTCTAGGGAGAAGAATTTCTGTTGCATTATTATTAATTTGTAACCTCCCTTCAATCTACGTGACATGCAAGCCAGATATAAAATGAACAGTATTGATGTACAATAATTGATACACATATTCAAGGATAAGTGTGCAGTGTGCATTTCAACAGTAGACCATGTAATCGAGTTCTGTAATATTTTTTCCTTCAAAAAAGGTTCTGGTTTGATTTCTACAATCGTGTGTTCAGCGCATAGAACATCGTACGTTTGGTGTTTAAAATATCAAACCTCTTGTGGATGATACAGTCGCGTATACATGTACAATGTACATGTATGTGTACAGCGAAACAAAATAACAAAATGCACATGTACCGGTACATGTACCGGTATGTGCATGTACCATGTGGTGCGAAATACGGTACCCTCTGGAGACGTGAACCCAATGGGGACAATGGGAGTGAAAAGGTCTCCAAAGGGTAATTTCTATAGATTAATAGGTCTCCACTAGGAATTTCACGAATTAGATTTGTGGATTTTACTAAAAATTACTCACAAACTAGGGTTAGGATGTGGGTTAGGGTTAGTGTTTGGGTTAGGGTATAATATCGGTTATAATTGGGTCGAAATTTCAACCCAGGAAAATAATTGTGGTTAAAAATGGGAGCATTTTGAAAAACGTGCTCGACTTTCTAACCATTTTGTACACGAGAACAAAGCCATGTCTCCACACTGATACCAAAATGCGAATATGTGTACCAGCAGAAGTTAAAGAATTGCTAATTGCCAGGATGCTTGGTTTGATAACCCTAAAATTAACATCATAAAGACTAACACATTTGATAAGGTGGTGCCTGTATACAAACTTGCATACTCAGTGTACAGTGGTCAGGTGGTGTAGTCAGATTTTTGTGTTTCTCAACAATTGAGTGCATAAAAATACATACTTTTGTATGGGTTTGATTATTTGATAACCCTAAAATTAACATCATAAAGACTAACACATTTGACAAGGTGGGTACCTGTATAAAACCTTGCATACCCAGCGTACAGTGGTCAGGTGGTGTAGTCAGATTTTGTGTTTCTCAACAATTTACTGTATAAAAATACACGTACGTGTGCAACCTACATTTTGTACCCATGTAAACGCGGTTGTAATGTGTATTTTGCACTAAAACTGAATGTTGAAAACAAAATCAAATGGTTTCAGCTCTAAAAGTACAGTAATTGGCTCAAATATTCCTGGCAGATTTTAAAAAAATAAAAAATCGAAATTGCTGGATGCCTACAATCAATATTTACTTTCAAATAAGTAAGATATTTCTCAATAATTTGGTTAGTAAAAGTTTTCGATATCTGCAAATGGTAAACAAAATCCAAATTGCTGGATGCCTACAATCATTATACACTTTCAAATAAGTAAGATATTTCTGAATAATTCGGTTAGTAAAAGTTTTCAATATGCAAATGTGTATCCTACCTTTAAAAACAAAATCACACTTGATATATTTGTGGGATTTATATTTCTAAGTGAAGTATTTGTTATTCATTCACAATTATTGCTGTCACAAACGTCAAACAGTTGCACATTTTACACGTTGGTACTCCCTGTATTGTCTCAAACAAATGAACTGCCCAACTCTCTAACATAAATAAGACTATTTTTTGTTTTTATAGCACTTTTTGAATCAGTGCCAAAGTTATTCAATTTAGAATTTAGAATCAAAGGACAGAATCAAATTGTCCACGTACGCTTTGTTGTGAAGTAATTTCGTTAGAAAATTCAATTTTGCATTATTTGCGACCGGACAGTAAACTCTGCTCCAGCAATGATAGACCGGTACCCGTCCCGCCCCCTCCCTTTCAGAATCAATAACGAAGGGGACAGGAACCAGGATGATTTCTTTGTAGCAAATGCTACCCCTAAAAGCTTTTTAGTTTTTCCTAAAAAGTTGCAGAAATATCAATTAAATAAAAAACAAAAAACATCTTTTTATTTAGACATAATGCACAAAATGCAAAAACCCACAAAAGTACACGCATTATAATTTTTTCAAAGTGTTACAAAAAATTCCGGCCAAGATTTGATATTTTTGTGTGCAGTGAACACAGCAAACATAATTTCTTCAATATATTATAGATAATGAGACCATTGATTGCTTTGTTTCTGTTTTACAAATTCATGTTCCAGCTCTATTCCATTTTAAAATAAAAAACTGCATCCCCCACCCCCCCCCACCCTAAAAAGAAAATGAGAAGGTTAAATCAATGTCACCCTCGAAAAGGGCAAAGGGTCCTCCACGCCAAGTCATAAGTCTAATGGAATTGTCTCGATCATTGCTCGTGTGTTTGATAAGGCCCGGTGACATTAGAGAGAACGGTATACTGTACATACGTGTATAGCCATCATGCCAACGAACGAACCTAATTTATTTATTTTCTCTGGCTCATCTGCATATGGATGTCTGGCGATTCATTTGCATACGTAACGTCGTTGTACTTGCGTGCGCGTGTGTGTGTGTGTGTGTGTTCGCTACACTGAATCAGGGCAAGAGATGATCACACAAGCGGCCAGGCCGAAATTAAATCATGTTTTGTCAAAGCTGTTGGATCACGGACGGGTTTAGAGGCCGAAATCTATTTTATTTTAAAATTTAAACATCTCAGTAGGAACTTAAAGGTAGGATACACCATTGGTAATTGCTTGAATTATCATAAATGGGTAGATTTGGGGGTTGTATCTTATAGTAAATATCGTTTAACTGACCTGTCCGAAGTTTTACAACCATGGATGCAGAGAAAAGCACGAAAAACAGCGTTTGTTGCCAACCGGCGTCGAGCAGTTATTCTTATGTTATCTTTGTTTTTTTGCAATCGTCGTCCGGCGATCGCAAATTTTCCTTTATAAAATTTAATTTGTTTAGAGGATAATTAGAGGATATCTAGCGCAATTATTTTGCTAGATGCCTAGAATTATTATTTACTTTCAAATTGAGTAAGATATTTCTTAATAATTCGGTAGTAAATATTTTCGATATCTGCAAATGGTGTATCCCACCTTTAAGAATTGTTGGAGACAAAAACGATAAATTTGATAAAATGTGACTGTAGAGAGTTGCAAGCATTTTCTTGATTTTCTATTGTAAAAAAAAGGAAGTACACGTGACTGAATTAAACTCTTATAAAAGTTCTGAAAAAACCCCAGAAAAAAACCAATATAGAATCTGGGTTGAAGTTCTGTTTTCCCTTCTCCATAGTTGAAGCAAACCTAACCACACACGAGTCTTTTTTTGTTTTGGGTATTCAGAATTCTAAAAAGCTCGTCGCTGTTTAACCCCAATAAATATTAAACCGATCCACGTGTATGTACAGCACTTTGGTAATTCCATCCCCTCCCCCGTATCAATGGCACGTATCATAAATTCACCCGGTCATTATGTTGTGTAGCTCTGCACCCCCTCATTCTTGACATGAATACAGTCATAATTGAGCCATTCCTATTGGACGCCACTGGACACCTAAGCCTTTTGTACATCGCCAGACCGCGTTGTGGGACGAGATCTTTTTTTTTCTCTCTTTCTCTGCGTAGCACTTCTGCGGCGGGCACCCAGGCACGATGTCTAGCATTTATCGCATGTTCTTTTTTTTGGTCGAAACATTCATTGTTTAGTCACGTGTTTCTGAATTCGCTACCCTGTAGAGACTTTAAAGGTAGGATACACCATTTGCAGATATCGAAAATATTTACTACCGAATTATTAAGAAATATCGTACTCATCTGAAAGTAGATAATGATTCTAGGCATCCAGCAAAATGATTGCGCTAGATATTCTGTAATTATTCTGAATTTTTAAAAAAAAATTGCGATTGCCAGATGGCGATCGCGAAAAAAACACAAATAACATAAGAATAACTGCTCGACGCTGGTCGAAAACAAACGCTGTTTTTCATGCTTTTCTTGTCATCCATAATTGTAAAACTTTGGACAGGTCAGTTAAACGATATTAAATACTATAAAATACAACTACCCATTCATGATAATTCAAGCAATTACCAATGGTGTATCCTACCTTTAACACAATGGGGACAATGGGAGACAAAATGTCTTCACAGAGTAATTTCTATAGATGAATAGGTCTCCACAAGGTTTTCACAAAATAGATTCCTGGATTTTTATACTTTTTATAGCATTTTGAAGAGAATTTTTAGACAGTCCAAAATGTTTTTACACAAGAATAAAAAGATGTCCCCACACTCTGCAGGGATACAAATTGCAGATATATATGTGACCCGCTACATCGAAATCAGGAATAAGTCTCGAAATGACTTTTGGAGATATGCACATGTTGAAAAAGGAAATTTCATAAGCTTTCTAGTGATACCCATCACAAGTGTGTATCTTCTTAGGTTAACGAGTTATGGTCTGATGAAGATGACAAGTGTATATTTATTTGCCGAATCCACATTCCGAGAAAAACAGCTTAGAAATAAACAAAATTGACCAAAATCATACAGACAGCGCACACAAATCCTCTTCATTTTCATCTTTATCGATCGTTTTTACATACAAGATTTTAATGACAATAATCTGTGATAACTATACTTCCTAAAAATACAATGTTCAGAAAAACGACTTGGTCACGATTTTCACCCATGCGTTCACTTCAACGACCGATTGCGTAAAACGGCCTCGGCGACTTATTCCTGATTACGATGGAGCGGGTCACATGTGTTTATACGAGTAACATCATTCCAAGTAAATCCCTGATTGTCTATAATGCTTTCAGTTTTTCCCCCTCCTCAATCCACTGTCTCCATCTCCCCTAAATGCCAGAGGTCCTTGACAGGTGGTTCTGGTTGCCATGGTAATAGTCATCCATGTTTTATTAGAGGTTGAGGGAGGAGGTTGGGGGGGGGGGGGGGGGGTTGGAAATGGATGTGTATGCCTTCGTGCTGATGATGACCGCAACAGAACCAGCGCTGTACACACAATATGATAATCACGTCTGGGGAAGAAAAAAAAATAAAAAAAATCTTGTAATTATTAATTCACCCTGACGCAGCGGTGTGCTAGAATAAATTGTCAACCTTAATGATAATAATACAGATGTCGACATGCCTTCAATGCATTAATGCCATTAGGGGATTTTATTTTTTTTTATTAAAAAAAATGAAAAAACACATTTTTTTTTTTTTAGTGGGTTGTTCTGGGAAAAACTGGGCGCTGCCAGTTGAACACTGCGCGCCGCATGCACGTACGTCACGGTGCATGTTCGTGGGTAGCACACATGTACCGTACTCACGCTCGCTTCCCTTAATGAGTTTTTCACCGTGCACAACCGAGTCTAATGAGATTGGTGTGGTTTTTTTGTTGAGTGATGTCGCAGACGGACGACTATGGCCTTTAAAAAAAATAATAAAAAAAATGATTATGTTACATGTACATGGACAATGTAGAGGTTGACACTGGCCCGTATGTTTTTGGTAGATGTGGGGGAAAAAATATGTAGATTGAAGAATACACAAATTAAATCAATTTCTGAATTTGCATACTCCATTTAAAAAAAATTTTTTTTAAAGATAACTGTTTTATCTGTCTTGTATACTTTATGTGTAGGTTTGATTTTTAAGGATTTACCTTTTCTTTCTAGAAAAATACAGTGAATTTTTAGGGAAGAAAAAGAATGAGGAAAAAAAATACAGTGCACTTTTTATTTGCACTGTTTGTATAATTTAGAACTTCAGATTTTTCTTTTCTTTTAATTTTTTCCCCAAAACATGGTATAACGCATTTTTATATTTACAATGTACATGTCCCTGTAGAGACAGGACATTGTTATTTTATTTGTTCCTTTACTTAAGCATTCCCCCATAGACTTTCTACACAAAATGCCTTGTGGAAAATCTTTCTCTTTCAAATTTCCTCGTGGAAAACACCTTCCTCTTAAAATGTTATCTCGTGGAAAACATTTTCCTCCTTAAAGGGATCGTATACGTTTGGTAGTTACTCCAAAAATCAATGGCAATAAAAACTTACTTGGTAAGAAGTACAGCAGCTTTGGATAGTATAATGCATTTTTAGAAACCTTTCACTTCGAAGTACTGCGGTTATGGAAAAAGATATCACTTTTTATCCCAACAAATTTGAATCTGAGAAGCGTTACTGCAGTGACGTTTCTCAGAGTGTGTATTCCAATGCAGATTATTTTTCCTGCGTGGACATAACCACTCCAGATTTTCGGCAACATCTCAAAATCGCTACGACCTTTTGAAATGAAATTTTTACAGGTTAGTTTTATGGTATACTATAACTATATAGGATTGAAACAAACAGTGGGTTCCAATTACCAAACGTATACGATCCCTTTAACATTTCCTCCTGGAAAACACCTTCCTCTTTTAAATGTTCTCGTGGAAAACACCTTCCTCGTGGAGAACATCTTCCTCCTTAACATTTCCTCGTCAAAAACACCTTTCTCTTTTACCTTTCTCTTTAAAATGTCCTCATGGAAAACACCTTCTCTCTTTAAAATGTCCTCGTGGAAAACATCTTTCTGTTTAAATTTTCTTGTGGAGATCTTTCTTTTGCTCTTTATTGTTTGTTGGTCTCCACAGGTATAAATATTAGAAACTGTTTAATCGTACGTACATGATTACATACATGTACTAGTGGTCAGGTTTAAAACCAATTTTTTCGATATTTTATGAGGAAATATTTTACCTACCGGTATTTGAAAGTAAATAAGGATTGCGCTAGATATCCTGTAATTGTTCCAAAGAAAAAACCCAAGAACAACATAAGAACCACTGCCGGACGCCGGTTGAAAACGAACGCCGTTTTTCTTGCTTTTCTCGGCATCCATAATTGTAAAACTTCGGTCAGGCCAGTTAAATGATATGTACTATAAAATACAACCCCCCAAATCAACCCATTCATTATAATTCAAGCAATTACCAATGGTGTATCCTACCTTTACATTCACCCATTCATGATAATTCAAGCAATTTACCAATGGCGTATCCTACCTTTACATCCACCCATTCCTGATAATTCAAGCAATTACCAATGGTGTATCCTACCTTTACATTCACCCATTCCTGATAATTCAAGCAATTACCAATGGTGTACATGTATCCTACCTTTTAACACATTTTCCTCATATTTTGCCCTTTTCATAAAATTCATCCCGTACATGTGGTAGAAAATGAACTGAAAAATATAATACACGATATATATCTAAAAGGCATACATGTGTTTTTTAAGTAAATGTTATGCTTACATATTTTGTGTACATGTATGTATGTATGTGCATGACACCACTGAACATGTGCATTATAAAATTGAACAGGTGAGGTCTTACACACTTGTACTGGTATTCCACACAGAAATGATTTATGTATAATGTGTGCATATTAAAAAACAAAATTATAATTGTTCAATTTTTTGTAAACACAAAACCTGTCACATTGAGTTAGTCTTGCATACGCACTGTGGACCTCCGAACAATATAGGTCCACACGATGCGGGAAGAGGTTACGGTTTGTGGACTTGCCCAGGTCCACAATCCGTTTTTCAGTTTCCGAAAAAGAGCGCTAGAGGAAAAACGGGTTAGGGTTATATATAGAAAAGATAGAAGGAACAGCTGAGAGGCCCAGAATAAAAATTTGAGGGTAAATTTGTTTTGGGGAAGCGAGAAAAATGAGTATTTAATAGTCGAAGTTTTTTAACTACACGAAGACAAAGGAATGTCCACAGTACGTATGTAAGGTAAAGCTAGTTGTGTGCATATCAAAAAACACAATTATAATTGTTCAATTTTTTGTTGAAATAACACAAAACCTGTCACATTGTTTTGGTTTTGACATCCAATTAAAAAAAATATATTCTCATTTATACTGTCACGCATGCACTATACTATTTGATGTCTGTTTTGCTAATTAATCTTAAATCTGATGGCATTAGTATTTTTAGGGGGATGTCAACCGAACCGAGGTGTGTGTGTGTGCATTTAGGACCGTTCCATTTGAAAACCACAGGGGGACTAGGGCGACGATTGCCGTTCTATATTTATCCCCTCCTCCCTGTCACAGCAGATTTGCATAATTACCATTGATCGTTCGTGTACACGGACGCCACACGCACAGCAGTTTTTTTTTTTTACTGTGGTTGCAATGGGAGTAACGTTTAGCAAATAACGCTCTCGTTCCTTTCGCAACCCCTTTCCCCCAACTTTAGTATAGGATTAATGTGCTCCATTTTTGTTGCCATCTTATATGTGGAGCAGCGGGGCACGTCGCGTTTATAAGGACTCATCATTTATTGATTGCGGTGGCTCGGTGCTTTTCGTTGCCTCGTAGATTTAGCGTGGCTCTCGTATACATGTGTGTGTGAGTTAGTACGGTATTTCGTACGCACTGTGGACCTCCGAGCAATCGACGTCCACAGGATGCGGGAAGAGGTTTACGGTTTGTGGACTTGGACAGGTCCACAGTCCGTTTCGCCCTCTCAAAACAAAAACAAAAGCTTTAGAGGAAAAACGAGAATTGGGCAGAGCTGCGAATGGAGAAACAGCCGCAAAATGATTTGGGGCGATTTTCAGTGATTTGGGGATTTTACATTGTTTGTGGTGCTATTTAGGTTTCAACTATTCTGTAAAAGTTTCAAATAAAATCTTCATCGACAAAGCATTTTGTTTTATACAAAACTCAAACTTTAATTAAAGGTCTATTTCTCATTTTTTCAATTCAGACAATGTGATTTTAAAATTGTATATCTTTACTTTGGAATATCCAATAAAAAAACAAACCAAGGTGGCATTTAAAAGAGCAAGGGGTACATTTTACAAATATTGCAGAAACTCAAAATTGACTTCTTGCCCAAAAGTGCCTGATTTTGACATTATAACCGCATCACAAATTTCCATACATGAATAGGTCTTTGCAAGGTTTTCATGAAATAGATAAATGGATTTTACAAAAAAAACTTGGGTTAGGATTAGTGTTTGGGTTAGGATTAGGTTTTGGGTTTAGGGTATAATATACATGTAGGGTATATTTGGTTCAACCCAGGAAATTTACCGTGGTTGAAAATACCGTTGGAGCATTTTGAAGAGAATATTTTTCCACTAATTTTGTACACGAGAACAAAGAGATGTCTCCACAGGGATACAAATTTGCGGATTCACGCACAAATTGTGTGTACAATCAACCTCCTTCTCTGGATCTAAAGAATAAGCGAGAAGGGAATAGAGCAGAAAAAAAAAATCAATCAATTATGCAAATGAGACACGAAGCACTTCAATGTGTCAGTCTGCTGACGATAATGGGACATGTGCGTGTGAGAGGGAAATCTTAAACTATAAGTGATATGTAACCTGTTCTATTACGAAACCCCGACAAAGTTGCACAATGTGTTTTATTGCAATGTACTCGTGAAGTCATTTTGGGGTGGATTTTACCATTTTTATTTTATTTTTTTATTTTATTTTTTCTGAATCACGAACTATTAATCTACAGTCTCCACCAAATTTGAGTGTGTTTTTTTTGTCGATTTTGAGAAACAATTGTGCATAGAAATCAGTAATAGGCTTTTCTGAACTTCAAAGCTGTTTATCTCATAATTAGGTTGTCAGGGTTTTATCACTAAATTCTTCCACCAGGGATGATATCGTAGGGTGGGGGTACATTTGTAAATGATACATCATTCTGAAGCCGAGAACCTAGAGAATTTGAAAATTTAAAGCAAAATCTAAAAAACTAAAACTGTCAACTTTGTCCGGGTTTCGTTGGAGCAGGTCACATATGTGTGCATAACCATTACTAAACTGTAAGTAAATAACCAGGTCTCAAAAATCTTGTGAAATCTGGGCATCTGGGGCCAATTTTATAAAACATGTAAGCACAACAAATTTGCTTAGCATAAAAATAGTTTTGCTCAGTAAAAACAGGTAACCAGCCAAAACACCATGTACATTCATTATTTAGCGTTGGTTCTCTTTCTTTGATTTTCTTCTTTCCTCACTTTCTTTCAGAGCCTTGAAGGATGACCTGGACCGCGTCCAGCAGACCACCCAGGCCGTGGCCGTCGAGAGCAAAACCAAAGGAGCCGCCGTTGCCCAGAACACCAACGGCGCCGTCTGCCAGATCTGTCACAAGACCAAATTCGCCGACGGCGTCGGCCACTCCTGCAGCTACTGCAACCTCAAGTCCTGCGCTCGCTGCGGCGGACGGGTCACGCTACGCTCAAATAAGGTAAGAGGGCTCCCGACGTTGTCCGCGCGCCGTGGGTGCCCGGAATCCCAATCAAATCCTTTTGGGGAACTTCGGCACTTTGGCACCGCAAACCCAGAGAAACTCTCAACAGCTTGCCTCAATCATTGGTGCTATAAAATAAGCCAGTTTAGGTATCCGAACTGCTCATGTTTTTTTTGTTTTTTTGAGATAACAGTTTTATTCTGTACCGGTACGTGCAAAGGTATAGCAGGGACCAGCAAATTTAAAGAGATCGTCTTGTTCTAAAGTAACATTAACAAACAAAAAAAATGTTTGGATAGCGAAGTGTTTCCTGGCATTTACGTCTAAACTTTAGTTTTGTTCGATTGCACAAAAAAATATACAAAATGCGGATTTGGTTACCACGTCCCCCATAGCATCTGTCACGGTTTTTCCCATTTATAAGAAAAAAACGTTGAATCTTGTTGTGGAATAAACCAAACTGGCTTGTTTTAACTAATGCAGCAAGCATTGAAGTATATGCTTAGAATTTCTCGAGGCCCAAGTTCCTAAAAGCCCGGTTCGTCCCTCGCTCAAAAAGCGAGTGCGAATTTGAGCTGCGAATTTGCCAAAGTTGAATACAATTTGACTCGGGCAAACTTTCGCAGTGAATGTTCGATTTCGATTTCGCGTTTGTCTGAACCGTCCTTATTACTGTACTTGGGCGTAGTATAGTCAATAGTTTCCATTCGCTGCATTCATGCACCATTTATTATCCAAATTTGTAAAGCACGGATGCAACATTTTCATTATTGCCGGCAAAATTTGATTGAAAAATTGAACAAATACACGAGCTTGTACGTGTAATTGATCAAACAATAACGGTTTCAATTCGGAAAAAATCTTAGGTGATATGGATATGAAAGTGCGTGTGTGTGCGCGCATGCAGCAAAATTCAAATACTCGTGAACGGAATAATTCACACACGCACAGGCAATTGTTGTCGAAGGTGGGCATCGAAACATTTTACGACCGCAATTGAAGCGAGATGCCAACATCGACGAAACATTAGTATATTTTGGCCATTTCTGTGTGAAGTACGGTACAAACCGACCGACGTAACGAAAGTAAATTGGCTCATATTCTGTTTTCCATGCTGTTACCATGGTTTTTTAGGGGTGTAGCGATTCACCGATGCATCGATAATCACCATACTGAGATGTCGCGATACGGCAAAGTGATACGAACAATTGGTATCACGATACAGAGAGGGCTTATAGGCAGAGGCTAAAAAGGCTAAATGAGCCATAAAATTGTGGTTTTTTTTTGTGAACAATGATATTTCGGAGGAAAAAATGTATCACTGTTCAACCGTATCGCAGCCGCAAGTACATTTACTTTATGGAGCATAATTTTATTACCACAACCAGTGGACCGGAACGGTACATACTGGTAAATGCATTTTTTTTTTTTTTTCCTAATTTTTTTTTTTTGCAAATGAAATTTTAATTTTAAAGTGAAATTGGAAAAACTTTTGGGGTTAGACGTTTTGGGTTGTTTTCTTGTGGGTTTTTTTATTTTTTATTATTTATTTATTTATTTGTTTACTCTTTGTTCGATACGCATCGTGCTACATATCTATCGTGAGAAAACGATATCGTTACGCCACTTATGGTAACTGGATTTGTGCACATAATGCTCCATTTTTATGAATGTCTTTCTCCTTTGATGTTTTTAAAAGCCGCCCGAAAAAACGCCATCTTCGGTTCGACCAAAGGTATTACACAACCCCAACAAAAATTCCTGCCAATTTCTCAAAATTTCATTTTGTTGATTTTGATTTTAATGTTAGATCCCCTCAATCTTTGCATTCTCTGTTGATTATTAACCACAACTTTTGTAGCTTAGTTTCCCCTTAACTTACCTATTTCTTTGTTTCCTTTCTTTAAATTATTATTATTTTTTAAAATAAATTTACTTTTTAAAAACTTCCTGCCTATTTTGAATTTAATCTCTTCTGTCGAATTGTGTGTACGCTAGCGCCCTCTGTAGACTATTTTAACAATGCCCTGACCTTTAACCCTTACCCCCTAGTCACTCGCACTCGAAAGCATACTACCAAACCTAACAAACTTCAACAACTGCACACAGGTTCAGTAGTTAACCCTAACCCCCTAGACTCTCGCACTAGAAAGCATACCAAACCTAACAAACTTCAACAACTGCACACAGGTTCAGTGATTATTGGTACTGAACCTAACGGTACTAAACCTGCCACACTCCAACTTGTTGAAGTTTGATTGACTTGGTATACAGATGGGTCTATGCATTGAGTTTTATTGTGGACCTCAACAGTTTGTTTTCTTTGGCCTTTCCACTGTTTTTTTGTTTAAAAAGTAGGATACACCATTTGCAGTTAGCTACCAAATTATTAAGAAATATTTTACTTATTTGAAAGTACATGTAAATAATGATTCTATGCATCCAGCAAAATGATTGCACTAGATATCCTGTAATTATTCCGAACAATAAAATGTAATATAAAACAATTCACATGAAAAATGCCCGACGCCAATAAAAATGCTTTTCTCATCATCCATGATTGTAAAATGTAGGACAGGTCATTAAAACGATATTTACTATAAAATTCAACCCCCCCCCAAAAAAAATAAAAATAAAATAAATTCTAGCATAATTTGGATAATTCTAGCAATTACCAATGGTGTATCCTACCTTTTAAAACTTTCTTATTGTTAACCACCTTAACCACAATTCCAATTATTTCTGGAAGATTAATCCTTTCCTCGTGTTTCTCAACATAAATTCACCCATGTGTGCTAGTTTAGATGCAAATATATGCAAATATATGCAAATGTACGCACTTGTATTCCCAGCTCTGTAGTTTCTCTCGTAGTTAACGTTCCAATATTTGTGGTTCAGCACCAGTGTAAAGGATGGGTACCAGTGCAGAACGGGTACCAGTCAGAACTTATAAATGTTTTTGTTGTTGTAATTTGTTTTATTTTATAGGAGCAATTTTGACCCAATATACCCTATTATTATATCCTAACCCTAACACAAACACTAACCCTAACCCACATCTTAACCCTAGTTTTGGAGTAATTTTAGTAAAATCTAAAAAATCTATTTCGTGAAATTCCTAGTGGAGACCTATTCATCTTTTGAAATTACCCTTTCGAGACCTTTTCACTCCCATTGTCCCCATTGTGTCCCACCACAACACCAGCATGTGTTGTGTATGGTACCGATGTACATGTACCGTACATGTACGAGTAATGTAATAAATTGATAAAAAAACAAAAGTCATTTGAGAAAAAAAATCTTGTGAACGCGAACCCGCATTTTGGTGGGTAAGGAAATTAATGATTAATTCAATTCATGCAATGCTAGGGCTCAAAGTTTACCCCGACGCGACGGTGACATTTCCAATTTTTCGGACTGACAAATGTCAAGTTCTGAACCGGGGAGCAGAGAATCTATATTTTTTTTCTTCTCTTAAATGTGAAAACTTGTTAGAACATAGAGGCAATTGAACAATTATGGTCGAGAAAACTAAATAATCAAAGTTCAAATTCCCTGACATTTACTTTTTTTTTTTTTTTTTCTTTTTTTTTTGGGGGGGGGGGGGGGGGGGGTGGGGTTAAACCCTGACATAAAAAAAATAGAATAAAATACAAATGTAACTCCTTTACTCTAATTGAGATAACTCGGCTGGGGTATAATATATAAAGTGAGAAACTACATTGTAAACCAACAAAATTTTAACAAAATTGAGCAAAAATATAAAGAAGATTGTCACTCTACGCTATTCTGGAGGTTAGATTAAAATGTCGTGACCCCATGGCATTTTGTCGACGAGGGTTATCGCGTGGACGGTCGACAGCTCGGTCCGATCGAGGCGGCCAGGGGGAGGTCTTGTTACCGGCTGTGAGGTTGGTAATGAGAGGGTGAACGAGGCATGACCAAATCAGGGAGCCCAACGCCCAAATGAAGGTGTCATTTTATTGGGGGTAGAGGAACAGGGATTGGGTAGGGGGGGGGGGGGGGGGTTATGGATGGGGAGTAATAGGGGTTGTTGGGGTAGGGGACCGAGTGATCATATGACATTTACACGTAGGATGTTTAGATGTTCAGCTTTCTTAGTATGGTTTGTTTTTCTTAGATAAATAGCAGGGTTGTAGTCGAGTCCCTGCAAGTCCGTTCACAAGTCCTTTCGTGAAGCCAGTCACAAGTCCCTTCATGAAGGCAGTAACAAGTAAACTGGATGAACAATGACAAAAGAATGCTTTTTGTCAAAGCTGATTTGAATAGCTTGTGATTTGAATTGGAACTGGAGGACTTGTGATGGACTTGCAGGGACTTACAGGGACTTGCAGGGACTTGTGATGGACTCTACTACATCCCTGGTAAATAGTAACATTTGTGACCTGTTCCAACAAAACCCGGACAAAGTCGACTTTTTAGTTTTTCAGATTTTGCTTTTTTCAAATTCTCTAGGTTCTCAGCTTTAAAATGATGTAGCATTTACATATGTACCCCCACCCTATCTTCCCTGGGGTCGGGATTTAGTGATAAAACCCTGACAACCTAATCATGAGATAAACAGCTTTGAAGTTCAGAAAAGCGTATTATTTCTATACACAAATGTTTCACAAAATTGACAAAAAAACACACTTCTGGTAGACGGATTTTGTTCGAATTTGAGGAGATTGTAGATTAATAGTGAGTGACTTAGGAAAACCTAAAACCTCAAAATGGTAAAATCCATCCCGAAATGACTTCAGGAGTACATTGTGACAAAACACATTGTGCGACTTTGTCCGGGTTTCGTTGGAACAGGTCACATTTGATTGGGACATGTAGTTCATGACAATGTGCGTTGTCTGACAACATGTACATGTAGTTTGTTGCAAATTGTCTATAAATGGGAACTGTCATTTTCAGTGTGCCACGGTTAAAAGTGGCTAATTTATGTCATCTTTTTAAGGCCAGATTATACCAGTATTTTTAATGCAAAAGTGAATGTGATACGTGTACAAATTTGAAAGAGCAAAGCATTCGCTGGAGTTGAAATGCATTCAACTTTTTCGAATTTGCAACGTGGAAACTCTCTGTGACGTACCAGTACGTCACAACCCCACCCCCACCCAACCCCCACCCCACGCCCACCCCACGCCCACCTCTACAAATACCCCACCCCACGCCCATCCCCACAAATACCCTCACCCCCACAAACACCCTCACAAACACCCCCACCTCCACCCCCACCCCACCATCATTATTTTCGTCATCCCTCGTCCACACAATCTTAAAACCTCTCTTAATTATCTTCCAAACCACAAATCCCCCACATCCTCCTTATAAATCTCTCTCTCTCCCCGAGATTCAACTCAAAAGCCTAGGACGTCATGTCTCATTTCCTCGAATAACATTCATAAGATTTTCCCCCATATTAAAAAAAAAAATGGGGACAACGAGTTATCAAAGACATCTCCGTAAAACACGGCGAAGTGTTTACGTTTCGCATACTCGCTAATCCAGCATCAATACGGCGCTGTAAAACCTGCCGCCAAATTTCTGTTCCTTTGTTTTTTTATCTTTTTTTAGTTTTGTTTAATCACTGGCTACAGCTAGTCTGGTTCCCTGACTCGACAATGCCCAGACAAAAAAAATAGATTATGATACGCTACACCATACTTTAAAATAGTGATATTGGGCATTTTGTCGTCTGTTCGACGTATTTTTTGGCCAACACAAGTTTTAATTTTATGCAAAATTGAAAAACAGTCGTGGGTCGACGGACATTTGGTTAATTACCTTTACAATAATTTCACTCCCGGAAACACTCGGCCATCGGCAATGTAAACGATAGTATCTGAAAGTCGATGGAAATCTTTTTGGAAATTGAGATTCGTACATCGTAAATCCTCCCGTTTTGGTCTGGTTCCCTGAATCGACAATGCCCAGACCAAAAAAAAATAGATTGATACACTGCACCACACTTAAATTGGCTTTAAAAATAGTGATATTGGGCATTTTGTCGTCTGTTCGACGTATTTTTTTGGCCAATGCAAGTTTTAATTTTATGCAAAATTGAAAAAACAATTTCGGGTCGACGGACATTTGGTTAAATACCTTTCCACCCGGAAACACTCGACCATCGCCAATGTGAACGATAATATCTGAAAGTCTATGGAAATCTATTTGGAAATTGGGATTCGTACATCGTAAATCCTCCCGTTTTGGTCATGTGACGTTGGCGGCTACCGAACCTATATTTATATTTATTTATTTAAATTATTAATTATAAATTTAAATTTATTTAAATTATTATTTATCTACTGGCAAAAATCAGTGGCAACGTAAAATCTCACTACTTAATTTTTTTATTTTTTTTTATAAAATAAATATGCACAAGAAAAATTAGAAAAAAAACCTCAGTGCCGCATCACTGCTTTAATTTCAACGCGCCAAAAAGCGACCAGATGTGGTGGTTACATCAGAATGCGTCATAAGCCGTTTGGTTGGACTGCCAACACTCCGTTCGCCCCGGCGGTGGATGTTAATTAGCCATAATGGCCTCTCACTTAGGGCACCGGCGGGGTACCGGCGATATCCTAATGCATGTTGACATAAAAGACGACATGTTAATTTCATATTCGTTAGCCGGTTGCATTTAATGTCCGGCGACGTTTTATTATTTTAATTTTTTTCCTGTGGGTTATATACAATGAATACCCGTCCCGATGATTTTTTGGTTTGCTATTCGATGGCATACGCTCAGACGCAAATTTGTGTATTGACTTATTAATATTAATTACCATCCCCAACAGGAGATTTCTTAGCACGCTTAAAAGTAGGATGCACCATTTGCAGATATCAAACAAAATTATTACTACTGAATTATTAAGAAATATCTTACTTATTTGAAAGTAAATAATGATTGTAGGCATCCAGCAAAATGATTGCACTAGATATCCTGTAATTGATAACCCTAGATATTCTGTAATTGTTTCGAAAAATTGAATTGTATAAACCAAAATTCATGATCGCCGGACGGCGATCGCGAAAAAACCAAAAACAACATAAGAAAAACTGCCCGACTCCGGTTGGAAACAAACGTTGTTTTTGGGCTTTTCTCAGCAACCATGATTGTAAAACTTCGGACAGGTCAGTTAAACGATATTTACTATAAAATACAACCCCCAAATCCACCCATTCCTGATAATTCAAGCAATTACCAATGTATCCTGCCTTTACATCTACCCATTCCTGATAATTCAAACAATTACCAATGGTGTATCCTACATGTACCTTTACATCCACCCATTCCTGATAATTCAAGCAATTACCAATGGTATGCTACCTTTACATCCACCCATTCCTGATAATTCAAGCAATTACCAATGGTGTATCCTACCTTTAAATCCCCCATTCCTGATAATTCAAGCAATTACCAATGGTATGCTACCTTTACATCCACCCATTCCTGATAATTCAAACAATTACCAATGGTGTATCCTACCTTTACATCTAACCATTCCTGATAATTTAAACAATTACCAATGGTGTATCCTACCTTTACATCCACCCATTCCTGATAATTCAAACAATTACCAATGGTGTATCCTACCTTTACATCCACCCTTTCCTGATAATTCAAACAATTACCAATGGTGTATCCTACCTTTACATCTAACCATTCCTGATAATTCAAACAATTACCAATGGTGTATCCTACCTTTACATCTAACCATTCCTGATAATTCAAACAATTACCGATGGTGTATCCTACCTTTACATCTAACCATTCCTGATAATTCAAACAATTACCAATGGTGTATCCTACCTTTACATCTAACCGCTTCTGATAATTCAAACAATTACCAATGGTGTATGCTACCTTTACATCTAACCATTCCTGATAATTTAAACAATTACCAATGGTGTATCCTACCTTTACATCTAACCATTCCTGATAATTCAAGCAATTACCAATGGTGTATCCTACCTTTACATCCACCCATTCCTGATAATTCAAACAATTACCAATGGTGTATGCTACCTTTAAAGATATGAAAACTTGAATATCTAACGATGAATTGCAATTGTTACATGATTACAAAAAATGAAGAAAAAAATCACAAAATAGGGACATAAAACTTCAGGTTAATGTAATATTTTCAGGGGCAGCAGTTCTTTATAACATGCGATAAATTGTTCGTCGGAACACATTTTGTAGAACTCTTTCCACAAAAATTTACACAAACTATTAGACGCCCTTCTTGGGTTATTGCAAAAAAAGAGCACTGATTTAACTCCAACTTTCCTAAATCCTCCACAAATCTTCTTTGCGAATTTAAGAATTGAGGTCACTTGTAAGTTGATGCATCGGAGGATTTTGCAGGATTGTGGGACATTTAGGGTTTTTGCCGCTGGAGGATAATGCAGGATCCAGGTCATAAGGCCTAAACTAATGCTGGATGATTTTGCAGGATTGAGGTTACTTGGGTATTTATCCAAATGAGGATTTTGCAGGATTGAGGTTAATTGTTACTTTGTACTTTCACACTGCTCGTGCTCTATGCACATTCTCCATAGAGCTTCAGTCAAGGTGTAAGTTATGTGTCAAGGATAGGAAACGTTTGCATAATAAGGGTCATGTGTGCAGACCCTTGTTGTAATAGGGCACTTAGCAGCTGTTTGTTCCATGTTTGGCTGCTTCATAGCTCAATGGTAAACCCACTGCAGGATTTTGCAGGATTTAGGCAGTGGTCACCAGTAATAAATATTGGAGGATTCTGCAAGATTCAGGTTTACATGAAGTTTTAACTCTTTGGAATTGCAGGAATTTGCAGGATTCAGGTGTTTGTGTAGGAAAAATTGGCGTAGGGAGTTTAGGGTTTTATTATAAATAGGTTGTTATTGTTGAAAGTTACTTAAACATTTGCCGAACAGGCCAAATTTATGAGGTTTATCATGCTGTAGACAATGGCGAGTATCACCGAAATTCCTACTTTTTGTCCTGCTTTTATGAACATTTTGATACTGTTTTTTCTTCTTCCAATTTTAATAATTCACCCTAGTCTACTTGAAAACACAATCACAACACACGTATTTATACAAAGCACTGTATAATATGCATGTACAACATGTAAAAACATGTACGTATCATATATCCACCGACACTATGTACAGTGGCTATAGCATCCCGTATTCACAGCCCCGGTCATGTTTCCCCGAGATACATTGACGTCAACTGTTCAGGTCCCGACCGAAAAATTTACCCTCGCCAATATATATATAATAATAATAATATAAAAAAAAAACCAGTCTGGCTCCGGGAGATCGCATAAGAGTGTATACACCTTCAGTAAGCCGGCTTATGCAATGCAGCCACAGACTCTGACGTCATTGTCACAAGGGCATTATAGTATGGATTTTTTTTTTTCGAGCTCCGTCCACCGCCGTTATGTACCGCGACCGACCGGGTGAGGCCACGTGTAAAGAAAATGACGTATCTCTTGCAGCCCCCCTCTTCCATACCTCCCTTCCCCACCTTCCCCCTCCCTACTTCCTTTTCCCCTACTTCCTTTTCCCCTACTTCCCCCCCCCCCCTTCCTCGAATTGCCTCCGCATTAGAAATGTGAGCCGACGGGGCAAGCCCGCATAAATATTTAACGGCATTCGTTAAGAGGACTCGGTGAGTCGAGAAAGAAAAAAACAAAAGAGAGTTATTAGCTAGTCATTTGCAACGCTACAAAATATTAGCCACGTCAATAATTTAAGACAAATTTGGAACAAGAGCTGTGAAGTGGGCATTGAGATAGAAGGTGAAATTGTAAACGTCGGGTACATTTTGTTTTCTCTCCGAGTGTGAACGAGCTGTTGTCATGACAACTTATGTTGTCTTTTTTAGTTGATGTGTTGTTTAATTCTTTGCCAACAAAAGAAAGTGATATACGTGGATGTATACGGGATGTACCGGTACATGTATAGCGTGCACATTTGTATGGAATTTTATGTACATGTATTTGAAAGGTAGGATACACCATCTGCAGATATCGGAATATGTTACTACCGAATTATTTAGAAATATCTCACTTATTAAACAAAATTAATAATGATTCCAGGCATCCAGCCAAATGATTGCGCTAGATATCCTGTAAGTATTCAGAAAGAAAAACAAATTATGAAAATATAAATTCCTGATCGCCGAATGGTTATTATTTTCGGAAAAAAACCAAGAACAACTGCCCGACGCCAATTGTAAACGAACGCCGTTTTTTCTTGCTTTTTTTTTCGGCATCCATGATTGTAAAACTTCGGACACGTCAGTTGCCAACTGGCAATTGGGAATTTTTGTTTAATAAAAATCAATTCTTTATTTTCAAATAAGTAAGATATTTGTTAATAATTTGGGAGTAAAATTTCTCGATATCTGCAAATGGTGTATCCTACCTTTTAAATAGAGAACGCCACGTATTAAAGTCTTAATTTATTTTTTTATCGGTCAGTCACTTTCGTTTTGTCTCGATGTATTTTTGACAGCTCACACATGTTTCTGTAATGTGTGGCTCAATAATAACAATATCTGGAATAAAATAATTATAGATACCTTGCACATACTTTCCTGATGTTGTGCAGAATGTCAACAATAGATTTTTGTTTTAACAGGAGTCTAAAAATACCTTTTTGGAAAAAAAAAAACCTGTGTTATGATTCCGGTAACCACAACATGAATTGGAGACACGTCTTTTTTTTTCTTTTTTTTTTTCTCTTCCCTGGTGTATTGATTATTTGATTCGGGTGGAATTTTTAATTTAAGGCACGAACACGTGTATCACTAAGTTGCTATAAGCCGTACATGTACATGTGTTTAGAAAGCAGGTTTTATTTTTAACCAGTTCGCGCCGGAAGACGTATATACACGCAAATGTTTTTCCCAGATTCAAAACAGATGACGCATAAACACTCACAGGAGCAAGGCCGGATAATGTTTGTCAGCAGCGAACAAGGCCAGGAAATGCGTGGGTGTGCTTCCCGGTACCATCGGCCTGAACCCGTTACCAGTCAAAAACTGAATGTAATTTTTAATGCTAAGGCAAAATTAGCTGAATACCAGTCACAAACAATAAACATCACCTTAAAATGTGTAACCCTGTTTTTGGCCAAGGAAACATTTTTATGCTAAGCAATTGTTTGTGCTTACATGTACATGTTTTATGAGATTGGCCCATGGTTGCACTGGGCCTTAACCCGTTCCATTAACAAAAATGACATTACATTTAATTAAAGGGATCGTATATGTTTGGTAATTGGAACCCACTGTTTGTTACAATCCTATATAGTTATATATACACCATAAAACTAACCATGCAAAAATTTCATTTCAAAAGGTGGTAGCGATTTTGAGATATTGCCGAAAATCTGGAGCGGTTATGTCCACGCAGGAAGAATAATCTGCGTTGGAATACACAATCTGAGAAATGTCACTGCAGTAACGCTTCTCAGATTCAAATTTTTGTGAATAAAAAGTGATATTTTTTTCAATAACCGCAGTACTTCGAAGTGAACAGTTTCTAAAAATGCATTATACTATCCAAAGCTGCTGTACTTTTTACCAAGTCATTTTTTATTGCCATAAATTTTTGGAGTAACTACCAAACGTATACGATCCCTTTAACGGCCAAATAGGAAAATGGCAAACATTTTGCAAAAACAACCACAATTTCTTGAGCACTTTTCCACAGTGCAGTCGTGACTGATATATTGTTGCTCATTCAAAACAGAACAACACCTGTGCATTAAAATTGTACGACATCACGTTTCACATGGACTTCATCTGTTCAGCGGGCCACGAAAATATTATTCAAGGGTTGGACTCAATAATTCATGAACCCGTAAATGGCCAAAAACAAAAGGTCAGTTGAGCGGAAAGGCCGAGTCATTGCTAATTAGCTCTCATTAACTTATTAATCGGGGTTCGGTGGTTTTTTTCGCGCAGCCATGAATTTTGCACGTACCGCTGCGCAGTTGCACACTATCAAGTGTGGAGTTTATACTACTTTACTGTTTAAAGGTAGTATACACCATTTGCAGATATCGAAAATATTTACTACCGAATTATTAAGAAATATCTTACTCATTTGAAAGTGAATAATGATTCGAGGCATCTAGCAAAATAATTGCGCTAGATATCCTCTAATTATTTCGAAAATTTAATTTTATAAAGAAAAATTCCGGACGGCAATCGCGAAAAAACCCAAAGATAACATAAGAATAACTGCTCGACGCCGGTTAAAAACAAATGTACCCATTCATGATAATTTAGGCAATTACCAATGGTGTATCCTACCTTTAATGCTGTGCATCGGAACTGGGTTCCCCGACCGCTGATGTCAGGAACCGGTTCCAGATTTTGGGAACGGGTACCAGTGGACCAACCAGTTCTGTCTCCGACGATGAAACAAAATGGCATTTAAATGGCATTTTTGCGGTCAAAAAAAAAATAAAAAAACCTAGGCTACATTGAAAATTGAAACAGATTTTGCATACGTGTGTTTTTAATGTGCAACAGATGACACACGTACAATTTTTTGGACTTACAGATTAAGGGTTTCCCTAAAAGGAAAAATAAGAACATGACCATCCCTTCAAATGTTTGCACTGCCCCACTGTACAACAAAATAACATGCGTTTTTCTCGAGGTTATGCTTATTCCGTGGTTATGCTTATTTTTTGGTTATGCTTATTTTTTGGTTATGCTTATTCCGTGGTTATGCTTATTCCGTGGTTATGCTTATTACCTTGTTATGCTTATTACCTTGTTATGCTTATTTCGTGGTTATGCTTATTTCCTCTGGTTATGCTTATTTCCTCTGGTTATGCTTATTTTCTGTGGTTATGCTTATTTTGTGGTGAGACGGGTCATCTGACGAGATACAATTATTTTGGTCACGGTGCGTGTGCAGTGAGCAAGGTTGACACACTTTCCAAAAAAAGTGTCGGCGTCGTCGTACGGTGTCGAATATTCACCGAATGAATCACGCGTCTGAAATATTAATGTCACATACACGTACCGGATCGGTTCTCTCCCAATTCACTCGAAGGCCCTTTTTTGTGATGCATCCGGCTGAACATTTGTAAAAAAAAATTAAGCTAGAATTACATGTAGGAGTACACAGTATGTAATATGTAGCGGTAGGAAGGATTGAGTAGGACATTTTGTAAAAAAAAAAAAAAAAAAGGAATTTGTCAGGTGCATTATTTCTGATGAATCGTTACTTCCGGTCGGCCGATGTGATTAAACAGGGCATCTCCGTAACGCTTCCGCATCTCAAAGATTAAGGCGGGGTAGAACAAAAATAAAAAAATATTCTCCATGTAATTAGCCCGTATTGTTTTAACTGTCATGCTCTTAATTACCTCCCGGGTTGATTGATGGTAATGCTCGGCGGTGCATCGCTGCATGCTCCGTGCCACTACTTATTAGGAAGTCGTGACAATGTCGAGTTTTGCGGATTAGGGCTGGGCAATAGTGCAGGTTTTTTGTTTGTCGATTGCATCATGAATGTTTTCACTAAATTACAGCAAATGTGCTGTAACGTTGGAGATTATTTTGTATTCTTTTGAATATGAAATCAGCATCTGTGTTTATAATCTCCTTTAAAAGTAGGATACAGCATTTGCAGATATCGAGAAAAAAATAATACTATTAAAACATATCTTACTTATTTTAAAAGTAAATAGTGATTGTAGGCATCCAGCAAAATGATTGCGCTAGATATCCTGTAATTGTCCTGAAAAATTTAATTTTAATTAAAATGTGTCACGATCGCCACCTGGCGATCACGAAAAAACAAGAACCACTTCCCGACGCCTGTTAAAACCGAAACGCCGTTTTTCTTTTTTTCCCTCGGCATTCATGATTGTAAAACTTTGTATCCTACCTTTAACCAGTTCGCGCCGAATGACAACATAACGCAAAGTTTTCCCCAGATTCAAAACGGATGACGCATAAACACGCCACGAGCAAGGCCGGGAATGTATGTCAGCAGCGAGCAAGGCCGGAAATGCGTGTGTGTGCTTCCCGGTACTGGCTGCCTGAAGCTGCTTCGGATCGAGTTTCGTTAAAAATAATCCCGCGCGTCGGCTCGGTGATGTTAAAATAATCCCAGGGCGAACTGGTTAAATACCTTTTCCTTTAATGTGTTGCTTTTTCCTATTAGTGCTGTGCATCGGAACTGGGTACCCAACCGCTGATGTCGGGAACCAGTTCCATATTATGGGTTCGGGTACCAGTGACCAACTTTTAAAAATTATCTTCGTCAGACAATAAAAAACAAAATGGCGTTTGAATGGCATTTGTTGGAAATTGTTTAAATAAAAAAACCAGGCTTCATTTGAAAATGTTAGTGTTCCCATAATGTTTAGGGTCTCCAGTAAAGGGGTCTAGAGGTAGAATTGGGTTAAGGTATAATGAAAGAAAATGCAGAAGACGACCATAAATTAGGATGAAGTTCAAGAGTCTGGGTTTAGAGAGATTTCCCTCAAGCACACAAACCCTATGGAGTGTCCCCGTAACGTCATGTACGAAAAGAATTGACGAACTTACAGTGTGAAATATTGATGTAAAAATGTTAAATATTGACAACCACATTGGCGCGTAGTATGAAACGGCCCTCACAGTGTCTTTTGTGAACAAGGTAATAACGGGCCGAGATCAAGAAGTCCGCAATAATATCTTTCTCTTTCTGCAATTTGTGCACGCAGGTTTTATGGGTGTGTAAACTGTGTCGCAAGAAACAGGAATTTCTCACCAAAACTGGACAATGGTACCACGGTCGGCAGGGCAAACCGCAGAGCTTGGACATCGTCAACGCCGCGCAGACACCCGATGGCGGCGGCGGCAGCAAACCGCAAACGCCGCAATCGGTCAAGGACGGGCCGCAGATGCAACAGCAAATCATCAAACCCCAAACGGAACAAATTCTTCACAGTGCTAAGCCAGGTGGTGGTACTACTACTAACAACAACAACATTAAGGAGAACTTGGGCGCTGTCACGCCAGCTCGGCCGCGCTCTGTCACGCCGCACAGCCAACTCACTCGCCAGCTGTCTAAGAACGAGGAGTCGGAGTCCCCGTCGCCGCATCCCCCGACCAACTCTAAACCCGTGCACCGGACTCACAGTAGAGAGCTCGGTAAGAGGCCCGGCCACGACGAGCGGACGCACAACGCGAGAAACGATCCCAACGCGAGAAACGATCCCAACTTTGATCCCTCCAGTGACGTGCATTACCAGGATCGCCGGCGGGAGTCGAGGTACTCCGTGCGGGATAGGACACCGGATCGGGACCGCTCCACCAGCAGCGAACGCACGACCATGACGGAGCGTCACGGGCGGGACCCGGCCAAATACGCCGGGCGGGAACGTGAGCGCGAACACTTCTCGGAGCAGGATCCCCGGCGGTTTAAGAACCAAGACCACTCGAGGGATTACGGGAGGTATCCCGAACACGAACGAGAAAGATTCAATCACGGATACGAGAGTCCCGACAGCAGGCACAGCTACCCGGAGGAGAGGTATTACGCGGGGGATCACGAGCGTAATTACTCAAAGGAGCAGTTGGTGCGTCAGGTGAGCGGTAGAACTTTGGATCGTCAGCGGAGGATGTACGGGGATGATCCGCCGTCGCCGCATTACCCGCACGAACGTTATGTGGAGCGCGCCGGCTCGGACCGCGAACGCAGGGACATCGATCAAAGGGAAATCGACCGCAGGGAAACAGACCACCGGGAGATTACGGACCGACGGGAGATGGACCGCAGAGACGTGCCTGAACGGCGGGAAGGTGTTGGCGCGCCTCAGATGGAACCCCGGGAGTTTGAGCGCCATCCCAGCGAGCGTCGCGTGTCGCGAGCCCGACGCGAGCGGGACCGTAGCCCCGGTGATCCCAAGCGGACCTCGCCGCGGAACGAGGAGCGTTACGGCGAGGAGTACCGCCGCGGCGCGCCCACGCAATACCCCCCGGAGGCCCTGCCTGCCAAACGGGCCGGCAGCTCTCCACGGCACAGCATCACCGTCGAGGACGTGGATGCTCAGCGGGAGCGACTCCTTCTAGCCGAATCATATGGTGCTGCCGGTCGCCTGACGGAGATGGGTCAGAAACAACACCTGGACCCCAGCTCGGCCGCAACCAAGACCAACAAGCAAGAGTCCTTGACGAGGAACAATAAGGCCGATTCCATGATCAGGGCCGACTCGTTGAGCTCGGACCAGAGCGAGTGCGTCCGGCCTCCACCGCCCAAACCCCACAAAAACAAGGGATCCCGGAAGCGCAGACAGTTCTCGTTGAGTAGCTCCGAAGAGGAAATCCGGTCGACTCCAGAATACACCAGCTGCGAAGAGGGAGAAATAGAGAGTGAAAGTGTCAGCGAGAGAGGTTTGTGGTCTTCCTTGTAAATTCGTTTTCCTCACTTATTATGACATATTAATGGCTCTTCAAAGAGATTCCCCACTATTCAGTTCTTCACTGAACTCAATTTACTGACTTTGGAAAAGCTGGGATTTCAGTGAAGCGCAGAAAATATGTGCTTAGAGGAAGAAGTTAACATGTACATGTAGCTAACATTTACCTGGGACTATTTCGCAGCTGAATTTTGCTATGCTTAGCAGCTTGACGCTTTTCGACACTTTTGATGTTTTTTTTTACAGTTTGATCATTTTGACAGTTTGATCATTTTGACAGTTTGATCATTTCAACAGTTTGACCTTTTTAACAGTTTGACCTTTTTAACAGTTTGACCTTTTTAACAGTTTGACCTTTTTAACAGTTTGACCTTTTTGACAGTTTGACCTTTTTGACAGTTTGACCTTTTTAACAGTTTGACCTTTTTAACAGTTTGACCTTTTTAACAGTTTGACCTTTTTAACAGTTTGATCTTTTTGACAGTTTGATCTTTTTGACAGTTTGATCTTTTTGACAGTTTGAATTTTTAACAGTTTGACCTTTTTAACAGTTTGACCTTTTTAACATTTGGACCCCTTTAACAGATTAACCTTTTAAACAGATTGACCTTTCATCAGTTTGACCTTTTGACAGTTTTGACTTTTCCCATTCCCCCTTACCAAAAAAATTGATCAAAATTGGTCCAATGCACCAATTACGCAGAGTAGCAGAGAAAGTCCTTGGCCTCGCCCAATTCTGAAGTGATATTTTCTGAAATTGACTCCTGGGCCTAAATTTCTCAACCGCCCCCACATCACCATTCCTAATCATCTTCTGACCTACCTAGACGTTCCCCTATAGTCGAAACCACATGATAATCAAACCCCCGGCCCTCCCCGATGCAATGTGTTCTCATTCTTTAAAGTGCATTTCTTTTAAGGGGGGAGTAAATCCAGAGGGTTTTCTACCCTATTTCTCATCTCCTAACCTTTATTCTTCCCACAAGGTTTGGTAAACTGCCCACGTGCAGTCACCGTTTCATTGCCGACCCCACGATTTTTTGATGATTTTGATGATGAGAAATGTTACCGAATCCCAAATTCATCTTTTGCTTCTCCAAGAATCAAAAGAAAAAAAACCCAAAGAACTTACGTATTAAAAGAAAAATTGTCACATGGGCCGTGACATTTTACTCCTACACCCACAATTCTGATTCTCATTGTCTGTTCTATTTCATGCAAAAAGGTATGAAAATGCCAAGTTCTCGGGCGATGCACTAGTCAGAATTTCACTCCCCCGGAAAAAAATCTGCCTTCTTCTAAAAAAAATCTTTAAAAAAAAAGATCTTTGGATGATTGTTGGTGTTCTACAACAGTTAAGTTTAGCATTTATCGTTTTCATCCTAAAATGTGATGGTACATGGACCGGTACATTGTAAATTTAGTAAGAAGGATGTTATATTTTCCGAAGAAAAAAAGAAACAAGTTCGTATTTTACGGGGATGAGAAACTAGCTTATATTTTAATATCGCCAAAAAGTTTCATGCGCCATATATTTTATCAGTTTTTTTTAATGATTTTAAAAAGTCAACTCGCAAAGTTTGTCCACTTCGTTTCTTACAATGTACAATTAGAAACAAGGTTTGAGACGTAATTTAACTAAAATAGGAAACTCTCTTGAAAACCTTAAAGCACCAAATGGTGTGGTAGTTCCGATTCACCATAGATTTGTCACAATGCAGGGGAGCCGGAGACCTGGGAGGACCGGTGGTCACATGACCAGGACGGACCATCACTGATGCTGGTGAGATCACGTGACGATGACGATGTCATGATTGATGATGTCATCAAAAAAACCAAAAAACACCAGTCATCGCCACATTTGTATTTTATTCTTTTGTTTATTGACGTGAAAGTTCTTTGTGAAGCGAAATTGTTGCTAGGATGGATGGATACAGCGTGGACATTTGTAGTCTGGTAACCTGAAGCCACATGGGGATTTTGTGTTGGTTTTTTAACAACATATCATTCAGAGAACCTAACTATTCTGATGGACTTAAAGGGATAGTATACCTTTTTAAAACTGTTTAAAAAGTAACCGACCAAATTATTGCTCAAAACTTATTTGATGTAGACATTCATGATTCTTTAAAACCCTCTGTGAAATTATCGCTTCTGGAATGCTGTAATTTTGAAGAAAATAATGAGAGAAGTAAACAAAAATGTGTCTCTGAGATGCATTTAAAAATTCTATTAGTAGTCTGTTTAAAATCAAAATCTTAAAAGGTTATATTTTTTGAAATATACAGCATTCACAGAGTTACAACTTTGTCAGGTTAGTTGTCAAGAACCATTCTTTATATATTTTGATAACGTTTGCTGCTTAACCAGTTCGTGCCAGATGACGTATATAAACGCAAAATTGTATCTAGATTCAAAACGGATGATGCATAAACACGCCACGAGCAAGGCTGGAAATGTCTGTCAGCAGCGAGCAAGGCCGGAAATGCGAGGGTGTGCTTCCCAGCACTATCAGCCTGAACCCGCTTCGGATCGTGTTTCGTTAAAAATAATCCCGGCACGAACTGGTTAAAACAATGAAAATGCACAACTGACAATTGGTATATCATAACTTTAAAAACAGTTATGAGAAATAAAATAAGAAAGAAAACTTTTTGTAGAAGAAAATTTATATTAAAACAAAACGGTTATGCCAACCTACAAAAAATGAGCTAAAATTTCAAATTTCTGGCAACAATTTCACAAAAGACTTTCACGTGACCAAGTTCTGTGGATGCAACTTTTTCTGTACGTTTTTTTTTCCTTTTTGTCGTTTCCCTTTCGTTCTCTCATAATTTTTTGTTTCCCTCCCTTTTTTTGCCGCTCTTCTGATCACATTGCCAACTAAACCCCCGCCCTCTGATAACCCACCCACGCCGCCTCAGGTTCGGGGGAACTTGAGACTGGGACCAGTGGGGGTAACAGCAGCAAGGATAAGAGCATGCATGGCCCCGCCGAGCACCACCACTCGGAATCGGAGCTCGCGATCTCGTCCGCCAAAAAGAAAATAGTCCGGTTTGGCCGGGGGGAGGGGCGGTCCATGGAGGAAGATCCCGAATGGTCCGAGCCGCAAATTAAGGATTCGGGGGTGGATACAGGCAGCAGCACAACCTTAAACGAGGAGCATAGTCTGGCTTCCAAGGTTAGACCTAGTTCCTGCCTCCTAAAAAAACACACCAAAAAACCCACATTTTCTCGTGTTTAAAAGTACTATACTTTGTGTGTTCATACTCTAGCCGTTTTCAAAATACATCAATAAAAACATCTCTACATAGTCCACATTCGTTGTTATACACTTTTATAATTGTTTTCCAGCACTTAATAAACCTATTTTCATTAAATCAACCAAGTTAAAACAAATTATTAATAACAATTACGGTTTATTTGTGGAAGTTCATTGGTTCATTCATTTTTTTGTTCATTGGTTGATTAGTGAAATTGGGTTTGACAATAATTTTTATCAATTTTTGTAGAATAAAAAATAAATAATCATATTTGCACTTTTTCTTCACTTCTTATTGCATGCAATTTACATTTCAACTCTAGTTTTGTTCTTTTTGTGCCAGAGACATCAGAAATGTTCATGCTCATGAAAAAAAATAGCTTTTAAATCTCTTATTTTTGAACTGTAACTATGGTCTCATAAACCTCACTTGCGAATTTTACTGTTGAAAACGTTACTGTTGAAACCTCACTGTTGAAACCTCACTGTTAGAAACTTTGCTGATGAAAACCTCGCTGATGAAAACCTCGCTGATTAAAACCTCGCTAAATAAAACCTCGCTGATTAAAACCTCGCTGTTGAAAACCTCGCTGAATAAAACCTCGCTGATGAAAACCTCGCTGATTAAAACCTCGTTGATGAAAACCTCGCTGATTAAAACCTCGTTGATGAAAACCTCACTGATGAAAACCTCGCTGATTAAAACCTCGCTGATTAAAACCTCGCTGATTAAAACCTCACTGTTGAAAACCTCGCTGATGAAAACCTCGCTGATTAAAACCTCGCTGATAAAACCTCGCTGATTAAAACCTCGCTGATGAAAATCTCGCTAATGAAAACCGCGCTGATTAAAACCTCGCTGATGAAAACCTTGCTGATTAAAACCTTGCTGATGAAAACCTCGCTGATGAAAACCTCGCTGATGAAAACCTCGCTGATTAAAACCTCGCTGATTAAAACCTCGCTGACGAAAACCTCGCTGATAAAAACCTCGCTGATGAAAACCTCGCTGATTAAAACCTCACTTCTGAAAAACTGTGATGAAAACCTCACTGTTTAAAAACTAACGAAAACCTCACTGTTGAAAATGAAAACATCATTGTTGGAAACCTCACAATTGCATTAATAGGAAATACACATGTGTATACCTCACCAATTGTAGCCTGAATGATGTTTTGTTTTATATCAATGACAATATTAATACTAATGAGGTTCAAGGCCTCGTAGTTTTAATACAATCCTGCACTGCAATGTTATGCCATGAAGGATCGATCGTCTTGTGAGGTGCTCTTTATAAAGCTTTACCTAACACTAACGGCAAATTGTGTACAAGCGGAGGTACATGTACCTCACGCACTGAATACCACTGAGGTTATAATTCACTGTTCGAGGTGCTGTTTCATATGCACCTCGGATAACGCGGGAATTGCTGTATGAGGTTCAGGAACAAGTTGATTATTGACACAGTTACTTTTAACAGACAGCGTTTATGATGTCTCATTGCATGTTTTGGCGCTTTTCTCCCTTCTTCTGTTTTTTACTTCCTTGTTTCTATCATTGCTTCGGCATCATCCCCGTTTTTCACATTCCCCACTTGTCGTTACATTTGCATGAAATATTTTGTCCTTTTTTTTTTTTTTTTCAATCTCGATTTGCATTTTTGCAGCATGATTCATGTAATGTGTACATAGTTTCCGATCAGTTCCTACCGTATAAATTGGACATGACGATATTGAAAAAAAAAAAATTTGAAAGATTTTGTCTGCCCCAAAATTGTTAAAAAAAATTCTCGAAACAATTGAACCAATGAAACTTACATGTCGTAAATTAAAATGACCCGTACAATGTACATGTGCACATATATTCACTTATATTCACACAAAATATTCACTTATTTACATGAATTAAGTTTATGTTCTTGTTAAAATACATACATTTTGGTACATGTACACTTACATCACATACATGTACGTTTGTTTATGGTGTAAATCGAGGAGTTTCTTTTGTTCCTCTTGATTATTTCCTTTGTTTGTACTTTCCCCGACGGCTCTCATTAGTTTTGTACACGAATCTCAATCGAGGTCGTCCTCGATTCTAACCCTAACCCCAATTCACCTTCGTGTCGCCAGGCTTGTTTCCTCCATTTACACCATAAACAAATGCATTATACATACCCTGTACATGTACAAAATATAATATTTTGCAGGTTTTTTGTTTATTTAGAACATTTATGGAAATGGAAATTGTCAACAATAGTTGACCTTGACTGAGGTGTATAATATGAAAGTGTGCGCGTTTGTGTGTTTAGATAAAGCGTTGTGCTATTCACAGACTTTGTACATGTACAGTAACGGGAAATTGCGCGAGTCAAATTTGATTTTCAAAATCGAATTTGGGTCCATTTGCGTCGGCACTGCAATTATCCTTGAAACACAACACAGAAAAATTTGTCATCTTTTATTGTATCATTCCCAACTTCTGTTTTTTTATTCCCAGTTCTCCCAACTCCACTCCCATTCCACTCTTATTAATTCCCTGTGCCGTCACACTATAGAAAAAGAGGATCTCGCTAATGCACCGCCGCGTTGGGAGAATTTAATTGATGACCAAATTTGCATAATTGCCGCTATCTTGAAAAGTGTTAATGCATGTTTTTGACAGTGATTCTGTTCCCCTTTTTATTCCAAACTTCTGTTAATTTCTCTTTCCTTTGTCTCTCTATTTTCTGCTACATGTATTCCCCCCCCTATTTCCATATTACAAAATGCAATTACAAATATATAAACGTTGTATTTTGTCCAAGATTCAAAATTGGTACTGAATTTAAAACTCGTGTCCAATTGAGCATCAATCGCTAATAGATTTTATACTTCAGTTATTTATAACTGTTATAAATATCTCACTAGGGCATAAAATATATACATGCACGGATTAACCGTAGGACACACCATTGGTAATTGCTTGAATTATCATGAATGGGTAGAGTTGGGGGGTTGTATTTTATAGTAAATATCGTTTAACTGACCTGTCATAATAACCTGTTTAATAACAATTTTTTTCAGACATCGATTTTTATCATAAATTATTTGTACGTCGGCCAAAAGATAAACCTATAATTTTGTGTACATGTTGGCTGTGCATTATTTAGTCGCCCGCCAACATGTTATCGACCATTTGACATGTCCTACATTTCTAATTTTTTCTTTCTGAATGACAGCAAGTAAAATGGGGTGCCCATTGCCAATACGATCTGTAATCTGTAATCCAAGTAGAAGCATTTTTTATAATAATTCGGTGTGCTGCTTTTGCGAAGGATTCTGAAAGTGCCTTTAATTTTTTTAAGGTGACCCCCTAAAAAATCATCGTAGTTTTTAAACCGCTGTTGTGGCAGATGATACTCAAACTGCTGCACCTTTCGCTGAGCCCCTTTAAAAAGCCTCTTATCAAACACCCCCCCCCCCCCCCTCCACCCTTCTTTCCGAAACCCTGCTTACACAAACTGGCATTTAATGGCGGCAATGAATTATGCAAAATGGGCCGGATATCCCATTTCATTTGGAGTTGGCTCGTCGTCGTCGAGGCTGTTTTATTTGGTTATCCACAGCGTACATGTTCCTTTCTCTATGATGTAGGTAGGGTTTAAAACAAAGTTTACCCATGGAGGAATAAGAAGGTTCCTCCATGGTTTACCTAAGAGATTAAACAATTAAATCAGTTTTTTAATATTACAAGGAAGAGTTTTTTTTGTTTTTTTGTCTGTTTTAATTTGAGTGATGGTGATGACGAGATGCGTTTTTAGTTTCGGTTAAAAAAATGTCGGCCATTTTGGTTGCCGGGGTTACCTGTCCAAAGTGGCCTTGTCCATTATGCTGTCTGGGTGCAGTTTGTGTGTGGGCTGACAATGATGACACGTTTTTTTTCTGGCATTTTCTGAGCTTCAGAAAATGTCTGCAGTATAATTCATCATCCTAGTATATCCGTACAATCGGTAGATGTAAAAAACATTTAGAATTTTGTTAAAAGAATATCTTCCTCTTTTTTAAAATTTGTTTTTTTAACTACTCGTTTTTTTTAACTTTGTTGTGCTTTGAATTCAATTACAAATTCAAAAATAAAATGTTTACAAATTAAAAGCAAGATAAATGCAAATACATTTCAGTTGGGATTTCCCAAAAGCTTAAAAAGGTTTTTGAAATGAAAATATTTCACATTTTACCAACGCAACAACATGTAAGAAGACTATTCCGAAATAATTCTAAAAATAATAATAAAATATTGAATTAAATGACAGTTTTTCCCACAGATTTGTTCACAAATTGGTTTGTTTGTCATCCACACACAATATCAACATCATTGTGGTCAGTGATGCGGCACCCTACACATTCCGGGCAAAATATAAATAAAAATATAAATATCGCTTATTTAGGGTTTTTTTAAGCAAAAAAATAATATATACGATTACTGGACAGAAGTGCTATTGTGCATTGCCAGCGATTGGTTACCAACCGATGGGTTACCGGCCTCAAATGCTGTGCGTTATGCATCACGTGTAACTGGTTACCAGCCCAAAAATGTACATTACGCATTCCAAGTGATTGGTTACCGACCGATAATCGGTTACCGGCCGCAATGCTGTGCATTATGCATCGCGTGTAACTGGTTACCAGCCGGCGGGTTACCAGCTCAAAAATGTGCATTACGCATTCCAAGTGATTGGTTACCGACCGATGATCGGTTACCGGCCGAAATGCTGTGCGTTGTGCATCGACTGTAATGGTAATACCGGCTGATTCGCACCCATGCTTCTTGCCTAGCAGCGCTGGCCCGTAACCGCCTACCAGGCCAACTTGGTAATTAAACCGAATCGCCGGAGTGCGACGCTTAAGCCTTATGTTGCCATATGCATGCGTGAACGAGTACAGAACATTTGCAGATATCAAACATTTTTACTACCGAGTTATTAAGAAATATCTTACTTAATCGAAAGTAAATAATGATTCTAAAGAATCCAGCAAAATGATTGCACTAGATATCCTGGAATTTTTGTGAAAATTATAATTTTATTTAAAAAAAATCTTGATCACTGGACGGCGATCACAAAAAACACACCAAGAACCACAAGAACAACTGCCCGACGCCGCTTGAAAACGCAGTTTTTAATGTTTTTTCTCGGCATCCATGATTGTAAAACTTCATAGGTCAGTTAAAATGATATTTACTATAAAATACAACCCCAAAATCCACCCATTCCTGATAATACGAGCAATTACCAATAGTGTATCCTACTATATTAAGCTAACCGAACATTTTTTATTTATTAAATTGAAAGATTTTGCAAACACCTACACGAATAAAATCTCATGACATCGATCTTTCCGTTCTTTACATCGCTACAAATCTTATTTTATCTCACAATATATTTGCGAAGTTTTATTGTGTTTTTTTGCCAAAATGGATCCCACTTTATGTGTAGAGGAATAAAATAGTTTGTGTTTGTTTGTGAGATGGTTGATTTTGTCATGAGATAGGCATCTTGTCCTTGTAGGCAGTGATATGTAAAAAATGTAAAAAATGTTTCACTTTTTTTTTTTTTTTTCATAAATTGTTTCATTTTGTGTTTAGTCAAAAAAAAAAAAAAAAAAAAAAAAAAAAATCGAACAGGAATAATTTATTGATTAACCACTTCGCGTCAGAAGACCCTCTGTAGTCTCATGAGTGCTTTTTTGTTCGTTTAACACGTTCACCTAATGAATGGCACAGTTCTTTGTCTAAAACATTGTGGCACTTTTTACATAACTTTTCTTTTGTCATCCAACAGTAAAGCTCAATGTCAATTTCATTGCATGCATTTGATTTGAAAAGAAAAGAAACTTCAGGCATTTAATGAATTAATAGAGATTTTAAAAAATATTTTGTAGCTACCCAAACATTTACCAACCAAATATACTGTTGTAAAGTTTACTTGTTGTAAAGATATTTTGACTTTTTCTGTTTCTAATAATATATTATGTTTTATTATACATGTACAACACCATCCAATTGATGGATCGTCCATCATGTGCATTGAACTATTCGACCCATCACACGACGCGAACCCGCACCGCCCAAAACGTTCTATCACATGGTTCTATCAAACGGTGCGAGCGCATTGATAGAACCGGAATTTTTTTTTCTCTAATTCGCTATCAGTACTACATGTTTCTTACATTGATGCACGCACCAGGGGCCAATTTCACGGAGCTGCTAAGCACACAAATTTGCTTAGCATGAACATTTTTCCTTGGTAAAAACAAGGTTACAGACCAAATTTTCACGTTATCTTTATTGTTTTTGATTAATAATAAGCTGTTTTTTTGCTTAGCATGAAAAACACGTAGAATTTTGGCTGATAACTTGTTTTTAATGAGCAAGACTTTTTTGTGCTAAGCAAATTTGTGTGCTTAGCAGCTCCGTGAAATTGGCCCCTGTTTATAAGTTACTAATCAGATGACGAGGAGTTCTTCAGGCGTTGTATAAAACAAATAATGAATGTTTGACACTCGAGCGATGGAAAGAATAATTTCTGACAGATGGCATGTTCTATTCCACTCGGCGAACATGCCATCTGTCACCTCATGAAATTATTCTTTCCATTGCACTCGTAAACATTCATTATTCGTAAACTGTACCAAAGCTTCAAAGTGGGGGACCTACATGTACCGTACCACAATGCAATACAATAAAATAACTCCAGGTTTTGTGCTATTTATAAAGCAACAATTTTAAAGCAAATATTCACAGAATATCACACAAAAAAGAACAATCTTGGCTTAGAATGGAACAAAATAAGAGACCACATTTAACCAGTTCGCGTTGGATGTCGTGAGTTTGTCTTGCATACGCACTGTGGACCTCCGAACAATATAGGTCCACACGATGCGGGAAGAGGTTACGGTTTGTGGACTTGCCCAGGTCCACAATCCGTTTTTCAGTTTCCGAAAAAGAGCGCCAGAGGAAAAACGGGTTAGGGTTATATATAGAAAAGATAGAAGGGACAGCTGAGAGGCCCATAATCCAAATTTGAGGGTAAATTTATTTGGGGGAAGCGAGAAAAATGAGTATTTAGTCAAAGTTTGTTAACTACACGAAGACAAAGGAATGTCCACAGTACGTATGTAAGGTAAACCTAGTTGTGTACACGCAAAGTGTTTCCGGGATTCAAAACGGATGACGGATAAACAAGTCACAAGCAAGGCCGGAAATATCTGTTGGTGACCGGCTCGCAGCAGGCGAGGTCGGAAATATCTGTCGGCAACCGGCTTGCAGCGAGCGAGGCTGTAAATATCAGGGTGTGCTACCCACAGATGCCGGCCTGAACTCGTCTCGGAATCGAGGTTCGTGAATAAAAGAATCTCGCTCCTGGGCCCGGTCAGTGTACGAGTTAATCCCGGCACGAACTGGTTAAATAAAAACTTATAACTCCCTAATAGTGTGACCATCTTGCCACCACTAACTGTCCGTGTTTGTTCCCCATGTTTTTTTTTTACCCGATTATCACACCACCTGATCCAGATATATAATACATATGACGTCAATCACAGTATCAAATATAAAACAATTCACAGAGAATATATATTTTTTTCACAGCAAGGAAATAAGTATCATTTTCACCTTTACCAATTAAAAAAAAAGAAAAAAATTGTCACAATTTGGACGGGCACACCAAGGTGACCGGCTCTACAAAAAAGTGTTTTAGATCGCGCTGTGCACTATAATCATGTAATGGCCCGCTCAACATTGAGAGGGTAAACATTTCATCAAAATGTGGTTACCAACCGATGGGTTACCGGCCAAAAATACCTTGCGTTATGCATCGGATATAACTGGTTACCAGCCGACGGGTTACCGGCATTTTTTGTCATGAATGACATCTTGAATACCTACAGTTTCAGGTTTCATTCAAAGAAATGTTGATTTTGATGAATAAAGTGGGAAAAAAATAACATTTTGTGTGCATCGTTCTGTTGTATAATTTGAACTCCAAGGAAGTAAGCAATATGTAAACACATCATATCTCCAAAATGAGAGGGGCTATGGAGCTCTATTATATACCAAATGAAAGCTTACATTGTGGGCTTTTTAACCATGTACATGTATATACAGTAACTCTATTTTACTTTTTTTGGTGACAAATTTCAGCAAAAGCAATTAGTGTAAAACATTACCTTTTATAATAAAAAATACGTGTTTGTCATTAAACTGAATATTTAGCTCAGTTTTACTTTTATCATTATTATTTCCTGATATTTTTTGGGGAAATAATGGAAGAATTTTAAGTTGAAGTAGCAGCAGTCTGTAATGCAATGTAGGAATTTACGAACTTGAAGCACATCGATGGAAAACAAATTCCTTGTAGATAAAATGCCCTACTCGTAAAAATTGGAAGAGATTGCGAGTATCAGATGAACTTAGCAGTTAAACTAGGATACTTTATAATTTACTAGAAAGTTTACGCTTAGCAAATTTATTCCCATGCTTAGTGGAATTCGGCTGGGTACCAGCCAAAAGCTTCTACCGTCCACTTTTGGCTGGTACCCATTTACTTACCAAAAAATATAATTAATACACAAATAATTGTTTCTCAATAATTAGAAATATTAATGTTAACAATAATTGGTACGTGTAGAGGATTAAGGCAGGTTTATATTTAGACGTCACAAGACGTTTGCTGCGCAAAGTTTACCGGAGTTGAAATGTGTTTAACTTTTTTTGCGAATTCACAGTTTGTATAAATTGGCCCAAAGCTTTTTTAGTTTGCATCATGCTAGAATATATCACCAACGTAGAAATGTTCTGGTTGTATTTTTCAATAATGCATGCCCATATAAATGTGTGTGGTGATTATTTTTTTACATGTATTTTGAAGTTGAAAGTTAAAAACCTCGCATTGTCAAAAAACTGAGTCTTATAATTTTTATCAAATTATAGATGAAAGTGACACGTTCTACCTTAAACGATGGAAAGATCATGGTTCAATAATTTACAATATAAAATTCACCGATTCAACACATACACTACATTATTAAGTAAATACGATGTATTACATGTACTAAATAAAATTAAAACAAAATTTAACCTAAATCACACGTTGCGACAATCGTAAATGACAAAAAAAGGGTTCACCTTTAAACATCGAACTTTGACATCAGTGCACTGCATGCTGGGTAAAAACATTCTATAGATACCAGTGCTTAGTTGCCATTGGCTGAAATACGTTGTTGCTATGGAGAGGGTTGCCATGCATGCGTCTACCCTGCTGCTGTTCTGTGGTGAAATGATTTTTTTTTATTACCTCCCATCTTTCATTTTCCATCTCCATTTTTTGTTTGTCTTCGTTTCTTTTTGGGTTATTTACAACATTTATTTATATTTTTAGTTTATAGATTTAAAAAATCTTTTTCTATTTTTTGTTTTTGTTTTGAAGGCACTTCTGTGACATTTGTGTTTTGAGTAATTGATGTAGCTTTCGATGATATGGAAATAGAGACTTGATTTATCATATCCGGCCTTCCAAAATTTGACAGAGGTTTTTGTTTTTTTCACTCTGAAATTGAAAGCTTTAGACCTGGAGCTATGCAAAGTTTTCAAGTCTCTTCCTTTTTTACCGACAAAGAACAAGTGGTCAGGCCCTAACATTGGCAGCTTGTAAAAAATGATATATATTGTTTGGGGGGGGGGGGGGGGGGGGGGGGGGAGAAAACAAATCTTTAAGTGAAGTTTACTTCATGAAACTTGCACTCTCTCAACATTTGGAAGGCCTACTTTTGGGGGATATTTTCTTTATTTTGCTCAAATGAAATTAACATGGAACCAATTTCACGGAGCTGCTTAAAACCTTGCTAGTGAAACTAGCTTACCAGTAAAACTAGCTTACCAGCCACAGTTCCATGTGTATATTGTTTGTGTTTAGTCGGTTGTATTAGCTTAGCATAACAATCACATGGAATTTTGGCTTTTAACCAGTTCGCGCCGATATTATTTTTACTTTTACTTTTTTTTCTTCAAAACTTGATCCGAGGCGGGTTCAGGACGATGGTACAGGGAAGCACACACCCACGCATTTCCGGCCTTGCTCACTGCTGACAGATATTTCCAGGCCTTGCTCGCTGCTGACAGACATTTCCAGCCTTGCTCGTGGCATGTTTATGCGTCATCCCTTTTTGAATCTGGGGAAAACTTGGCGTGTATACCTACCGGTGTACATCCTCCGGCGCGAACTGGTTAAAACCTCGCTAGTGAAACTAGCTTACAAGCCACAGCTCCATGTGTATATTGTTTGTGATCTGTCAGTTGTTAGCTTAGCATAACAATCACATGGAGTTTTGGCTTCTAAACTGATTTACCAAACAAGGATTTTTACGCTTAAGTAAATTCTATTGCGAAGCAGCTCTATGAAATTGGCCTTTTATTTTCACCTCACTAACTATTTAATCATCAAAATTTGGTTTTAGACTACGAAATATGAAACTTAGCTTAACCTCAACCTCGACCCGCCCGACTTTTTTTCCACTCCCACTCATGAATATTCAGCACCCGGTCACATGGACGCCGGACCTCGACAACAACCGGCTGATTGGCCACATGGTCCTGAAGAAGAACCAGGGCGACACCGCCGCCCCGCAGGACTCCAGCGCCATCTTGGGCCTAAAGGTCAAAGGTGGTAAGCTGAAGGAGGCTGGCAAGCTGGGGGCTTTCATCTCGCGGGTCAAGCGAGGGAGCATCGCCGATACTGTCGGTCATCTGCGTGCAGGTGAGGCAACCTCAACCCTAGCATCAACCTAGTACTACAGAATACAGTATTACTACACCTCATAAATATTCATGAGCAAATTGGAGCGCGTCACTAAGCCGATTCAGCCGCGCGTCCGGGAAGTAAAAATGATACGCTGCCAGCACCCGATTTCACTAAACTCTTCGTAACTTACGAGGCATCGCAGCCCTGCGACGCGTCTTATCTCTAAGACGCGTCGCAGCTGCGACGCGTCGGGAAATCCATTTCACGAAACACATCGTACGTGCGACGCGTCGTAGGTGTATTTATAGCACAAAACAGTGACTGTTGTATGTACCTATTCAACGCACAGTAAATAGCTGTCTGGTATTCAGCAAAGAGTCGTCGAATCTCTTTGCTGAAAGCTTCAAAAATGTAAATCAAAATGGCTGACGTCTGATGCATTTTTAACGAAAAACAAGCTTGCTGTAGACCTCTAGCAAATTTGAAATTTCAAGTGCACTATTCAAAGTTTATATTCATATGACTACGATGTATGTTTCATTTACAACTTCCCACACATTGTCCGAGTATTCTAGTCTCGTTTATTTCATTTCTATGGCGTAAAACTGGCTATTGAAAGACGCATCTTATTTTACGACGACCCAAATACACATGGTAACTTACGACGTGTTACTTGCCATTGCCAAGGTATTTGCGACGCATTGAACGCATCGTAACTTTAGTGAAATGGATCGTACGACGCATCGCGAGATGCGACGCGTTACTCTTCGTAACTCGAGTTGCGACGCGTCGCATAGTTTAGTGAAATTGGGGGCAGGTGACGTCATCCCGGTGAGTATCCAGCTCACTGCCGTGCTGTATTCTTTCCTGGTAGCACCAAAAATTCTCTCTGGAACCCGCCTCGTAGACACATGTAGTCTGTGGCATATAATCTTTACGGAACCGGTCTCTGTAAACGTTACTAGATTCCCGTCATTGACTGACGAAGAACTTGAAACATCTTGTGCTGAATAAAGATGCCAAATCTACGAAGGCCGTTATCGACAAGGCAGTGAATATTTATGAGGGTGTAGTAAAACAAATCGCGTCGGGAGGTAGTCGAGCTGACCTACACCAATAATGGGACCAGTAATTCCCACTACTTCCTCCTCAAACCATGCTGTATTTGTATACTCACTACAGTATACTTTATACTACACTGGGCTATGATACCGGTACATGTAATTCTAGTAGTATTTTGTATTAGTATATGTGACCCGCTCCAGGAAAAGGTGACATAAGTCGCAAAAACTAAAAATAGAGTTATGTATATAATTAAAAAGTCCAGGATATAAGCTTTCATTTGGTACATAGTACAGCTCCATTGCCCCTCCCGTTCTGGTGATATGACGTTTTTTCATATTAATGGTTCCATGGAATTCAAAATACACAACTGAGAAAACAGGCTTCGAAACACAACAAAACTAAGACAATACATTGGAACCATGCACTCTTAAAAGGTTTCGTTTCACTTTATTTATCGAATTCCAGCTTTTTGTTAATTAATTCTGAAACTTTGGATATTGAAGATGTCATTTAAGACAAAAAATGAAAATCCGATTTTGACAACAATATTTACCCTATTAACTTTAACAGGCCATTACTCATAAATGCATAGCGCGACTTTTGTCACTTTTTCCTGGAGCGGGTCACATACATTTTATGCAAATCTCCCAATACAATACTTTTGACTACAAAACAGTTATTTAATAAAGCTACATTTGGTGAAATGTGCCTCTTAAAAAAAACATCAAAAAAACCCAAAACATTGTGTCCTTGACATATGCACACCTTTTTCCTCCTCCTGTATGTCATGTTCTTTATCCCTGGGTGCCCACATCTTTTGTGCAATGTGCCAAAACGGTACGGCCAGTAATGAATTTCTTCATTAAAATACGTTACGTGGGCACGTAAATGTGACAACATATAGCATCAAAGCACATGTTCGGCCGTAAATGTCAGACACGATTGCCAGAGCGCTGTTCCGGAGCGCGCTTTTTATGTCGGCGTTGATGGACGTCGTGAAGAAGAAAGAAAAAAATGTACTAATGTAGGTCAGCTTAGCACACTGCTGACGTATCTTGTGAACTTAGAAATATGACATTGTGAAGCACAGGGAGTGTACAAGCTGGCCCCTAAAATAAAATAGAAGGATTCTCCATCCATTGGTATAGGTAGTTTAAGCTTTGGGTGGTTGAGGTGTGCTTGTCTAGAAGGATTCTCCATCCATTGGTATCTAGGTAGTTTTGGCTTTGGGTGGTGGAGGTGTGCTTGTCTAAAAGGATTCTCCATCCATTGGTATCTAGGTAGTTTAGGCTTTGGATGGTGGAGTGTGCTTGTCTAGAAGGATTCTCCATCCATTGGTATAGGTAGTTTGACCTTTGGGTGGTGGAGGTGTGCTTGTCTAGAAGGATTCTCCATCCATTGGTATAGGTAGTTTTGGCTTTGGGTGGTGGAGGTGTGCTTGTCTAGAAGGATTCTCCATCCATTGGTATAGGTAGTTTAGGCTTTGGGTGGGGGAGGTGTGCTTGTCTAGAAAGATTCTCCATCCATTGGTATCTAGGTAGTTTAGGCTTTGGGTGGGGGAGGTGTGCTTGTCTAGAAGGATTCTCCATCCATTGGTATAGGTAGTTTTGGCTTTGGGTGTTGGAGGTGTGCTTGTCTAGAAGGATTCTCCATCCATTGGTATCTAGGTAGTTTTGGCTTTGGGTGGTGGAGGTGTGCTTGTCTAGAAGGATTCTCTGTCCATTGGTATAGGTAGTTTAGGCTTTGGGGGTGGGGGTGTGCTTGTCTAGAAGGATTCTCCATCCATTGGTATAGGTAGTTTTTGCTTTGGGTGGTGGAGGTGTGCTTGTCTAGAAGGATTCTCCATCCATTGGTATAGGTAGTTTTGGCTTTGGGTGGTGGAGGTGTGCTTGTCTAGAAGGATTCTCCATCCATTGGTATAGGTAGTTTTGGCTTTGGGTGGTGGAGGTGTGCTTGTCTAGAAGGATTCTCTATCCATTGGTATAGGTAGTTTTGGCTTTGGGTGGTGGAGGTGTGCTTGTCTAGAAGGATTCCTCATCCATTGGTATAGGTAGTTTTGGCTTTGGGTGGTGGAGGTGTGCTTGTCTAGAAGGATTCTCCATCCATCGGTAGAGGTAGTTTTGGCTTTGGGTGGTGGAGATGTGCTTGTCTAGAAGGATTTTCCATCCATTGGTATAGGTAGTTTTGGCTTTGGGTGGTGGAGGTGTGCTTGTCTAGAAAGATTCTCCATCCATTGGTATCTAGGTAGTTTAGGCTTTGGGTGGGGGAGGTGTGCTTGTCTAGAAGGATTCTCCATCCATTGGTGTAGGTAGTTTTGGCTTTGGGTGGTGGAGGTGTGCTTGTCTAGAAGGATTCTTCATCCATTAGTATAGGTAGTTTAGGCTTTGGGTGGTGGAGGTGTGCTTGTCTAGAAGGATTCTCCATCCATTGGTATCTAGGTAGTTTTGGCTTTGGGGGTGGAGGTGTGCTTGTCTAGAAGGATTCTCTATCCTTTGGTATACATGTAGGTAGTTTTGGCTTTGGGTGGTGGAGGTGTGCTTGTCTAGAAGGATTCTCCTCCATTGGTATAGGTAGTTTTGGCTTTGGGTGAGGGAGGTGTGCTTGTCTAGAACGATTCTCCATCCATTGGTAGAGGTAGTTTTAGCTTTGGGTGGTGGAGGTGTGCTTGTCTAGAAGGATTTTAGCTCAGTGGATATCACACTTTCCAAGAAAACAGTTTAAAAGAAATGCCACAACCTTTTGAAAAAATAGCAATCGATTGTTGGAAATCACCTACCGGTATTTTTCTTGATTTCTTTGAAATGACTGTAAGCCAGATAGTTTAGCTTATCGATAATAAGCAGGTTAATTTTTTAGATAATTGCTTAATGATATTATAAAACAAGGCATTATTATCAACTAATTAAAATGTTGAATACTTAACTAGTTTTCAATTGTCATATTTTTTTATTTTTTTATATTTTTTTAAATGTTTTTTTTGTTGGGTGCAGGTGATGAAGTTCTGTCGTGGAACGGCCACAATCTTCAAGGCAAAGATGTCAACGAGGTCTACACAGTCATCTTCGAGTCGAAGAGCGAGCCCCAGGTTGAGCTGTATGTGGCCAGACCGATAGGGTAAGATGTCGCCAAACACAGGCTCAAAACTGTGACACATTCCCAACGTTTTGACTCGAACAGAGCATTCCAAAACTGGTCATACCCTGCCCACCTTAAAAAAAAAAAGCCATCCAAATTTGGGATTCTTTAATTTGTGAAAGATGTTTTTCTTAAACAATTTTTAGTCTTCCAAAGGATTTTTTTTTGATAGTAGAATTACACCAAGGCATGTCGCAGTACATGTAAGTTTTCGCGAGGCCGCGCTAAGAAAACGCCCTAATGGGAACATACATTCACGTTTTTGTATCACTGTGGAGACATGGCTTTGTTCTCGTGTACAAAATGGTTAGAAAGTCGAGCCCGTTTTTCAAAATGCTCCCATTTTAACCACAATTATTTTCCTGGGTTGAAATTTTGACCCAATATACCCTATATTATACCCTAACCCAAACACTAACCCTAACCCACATCCTAATCCTAGTTTTTGAGTAATTTAAGTACAATCAAAAAATCGAATTCGTGAAATTCCTAATGGAGACCTATTCATCTATAGAAATTACCCTTTGGAGACCTTTTCACTCCCATTGTCCCCATTGTGTTCAAGTCTCCAGAGGGTACCGTATTTCGCCCCACGGCTTTTGTGACATATTTTGCCACCCTTTCCCGGCAGCAGTGAAATGGACCAGACAACGAGGGAGAAGATTGCCCAGCAGTTCCGCTCGCATCGGCCGGACTCCATCACCAAACGCTCCAGCCAAAGTAAGAATATAGCCCCCCGAAAAACTCTCCAGCTTGCCTCGGTCCAGACCCACAGAATAGGTTTAGCTTTTTTCCCTTGCAATGGTTTAAAAAAAGAACAACGAGACAAGCGGAAACTTTTGTGTAGCTACTCGCGTGTCACGCACTGAATTGACGAATAGTAGCGCCAACGTGTGCACCGCTGCGTCGTTCGAACACTTGCGCGCACTGTTTGCAGAAATGTCCAAACGTTCGTCTCCGAGACGCACATATTTGAAATGAATATTTTCATCAAAATGACAACATTCCAGACGGAATAATTTCACATGGAGTTTAGAATCCTTAATATCTTTGCAACAAGTATAAGCTTTTCAACAGTATTTTTGTTGGTTATTTCTTTGGATAGTTATAATGATTGTAGGCATTCAGCAAAATGATTGCGCTAGATATCCTGTAATTGTTCCGAAAAAAATAGAATAAGAACCACTGCCCGACGCCGGTTCAATACGAACTCCATTTTTTTGCTTTTCTCAGCATCCATGATTGTAAAACTTCGGACAGGTCAGTTAAAACGATATTTACTATCAAATACAACCCCCCCAAATCCACCCATTCATTCAAGCAAATTACCAATGGTGTATCCTACCTTTTAAAAAGAGATTTGCCTTTATTTTTTTGGTTTTCTTTATAAGTGTTTTGCGGAGAGAATGGAGTGTATTTCTTGGTTAGGTGTGTAGGTGTTTGTTCTTGTACCTGTGCAGGCTCCAGCGGCTATGAGTCCACCACCAAGCACAAGGAGGAAGAAGAGGTCCCGCCCCAGGTGCGGCACAAGCGACCCTCGGTCACTATCACCTCGCCAGGGAGCCCCGGCATGACCAGACGCAACGGTTCCCCCCTGGTGCACGGAGAACTGCAGGTGAATTATACCCTCGCCCTTTTTCTTTTGTGGGTCACCATTACAAAAAAAAATTGGGAGGGCAATTACCAGTCCTAAATTAAGGTGGTTGTTAACCCACCTTTCTACAAGTCCAGAGAAATTTGTGTTTACGTTTAGAAACAATCCTGAACAGTGCGAGGTCTGGCTAATAGTTGGATCTCAAGAAATTATTATTAATTATTATTATTATTAATTCTTTCGGGTAATGAAACCAAGGATCCCTTAAAAGCGCTCTAGGCACTGTAGCTCGCAAGCCTGAAGAAACCTGTAGAGAGAAGACAATGAGAAGAAGGTACAGTTTTAAGAGATGGGAGAAAAAAACCCAGAAGAATATCCTGAAGGGAAAACCCACGGAGTCAGGGAGGGACCGAAAACCCAATCTACTTTATTGGCCCAGGCGGGGTTCGAACCCAGGTCATAGCGGTGAAAGGCGAGGAAAGAACCGCTATGCCAACCTGACTCCCCATGTGGCCAGTTCTGTACATGTATACGATCTCTAAAGGGCCACATTTTGAGATTCAATTATAAATCTGGACATAGAATTATTTCTAAACAATTACCTTAAATTTAGGTTAACTTTTTTTTTGGAACCACCCTGTATGTTGAAGTTTCAGGTTAAGTTTTTGAGAATTAATTTTTCCTACATGCTTTTATGTATTTTCATGAAACTCTGATGCAGTACCACAATTCTAAACTGGATTACTGAGGTCAAAGGTCATGTAGGCGTCATTAGAGGTCATTATTCAAATAGGCTTCAAATGCGCTTCATTTTGTCAGGAAGTCTCGCATGATGTTTCAATGTTCCAAATCTGAACTAAGTTTCAGTCGAGTGGTACAATACATATTCAATGCCATCATGTGGTCATCGGTTGCTTGTGTTCTTGAGCAAGGCATTTTACCGCAACGGCATTAAACACCTTGTATGAATTTCTCAGATGAAACTGTGGTATGACAACACCAACTACCAGGTCGGCGTGACGATTCTCAGCATCCAGGGCCTGCAGCCGCGGGAGAAGACTGGCGACCTGCGCAACCCTTACATCAAGATGTATCTACTTCCAGATAGGAGGTCAGGAACAAGACCCCCAAAAAAAAACTGCGGGAATTTTAATGGGCTCCGTGCGCACTTTTCCTTGTGGTTTATTTGTGTTTTATTATATTTTCGAAGACTGCCCGATTAGTTTCTTACCTTTGTTATCAGTTGAAACAGATTTTTTAAAAAATTTTTTTGATCTAAATGGTTTGTTTTTTCTTCTCTATTTAAGTGACGACAGTAAGCGTCGCACAAAGACGCTGCACAAAACCCTGAATCCCAAATGGAACCAGACCTTTCTGTACGGCCCCTGCAAGAGGTCAGAGTTCAAGGGTCACACCCTGGAGGTCACTGTCTGGGACTTTGAACACTATGGTGCTAAAGAGTTTATGGGGGAGGTGAGTGAAACAGTTTAATGCGATCATTTCAAAAGAAAGGGATGAGGAAGGTGTCGCATGAAATAACCCTTCCAGTGACTGGGTCTAGTTTGCAGGATTTGGTTAACACTAGGTCTTTAACCAGTTCGTGCCAGAGGACGTATATACAGGCAAAGTTTTCCCTAGATTCAAAACGGATGATGCATAATCACTTCACGAGCAAGGCCGGAAATGTCTGTCAGCAGCGTGCAAGGCCGGAAATGTCTGTCAGCAGCGGCGAGCAAGGCCGGAAATGTCTGTCAGCAGCGAGCAAGGCCGGAAATGTCTGTCAGCAGCGAGCAAGGCCGGAAATGTCTGTCAGCAGCGAACAAGGCTGAAAATGCGTGGGTGTGCTTCCCGGTACCATCGGCCTGAACCCGCCTTGGATCAAGTTTCGTTACCAATAATCCCGCGCCTCGGCTCGGTGATGTTAAAATAATCCTGGCGCGAACTGGTTAACAACCAACAAAACCAAAACCAATCCAGAGCTGTCAGGTGGGGCAAATGAAATTGATGAGAACTCTCTAAGTTAAATGAGCAGGCTAAAGAAACCACTAGTAAGTGAATGCAGTTACAATCGGAGACTACGGAGCAATTGTTTGTATCTCGTCTGAACAGAGTTTAGAAAGAGACTCTGAAATCATTAGGTGCGTACGTTTAATTTTGAATACAGTGTCGACAAGGTTTTCTTATAATATGCAAAGTTGAAGTTCAATTGCAATCAAACTTGGGTCATGCATGCAATGTTGTAACCTTTATACGATGGTCGTGTCAAAGGTCGAGTACTGAGGTCAAAGGTCAAGTTGTAAAATAGGGTAATCGCGCAAGGTAAGCGAGACTTGTGTTTCCAAAATCGACGCCGAATAGTGAAATTATAACTGATTATTAAAAAATATGGTTCTGAAACACGATCCATTAAATAAAATTGGTCTTCTATTTTCTTTCTTGTAAAAAGGTCTTGGTGAACTTGGAAACAGCGCCCCTGGATGACGAGCCTCACTGGTACTCGCTGCGCAGCCACAACAAGCAGGGGCCCCTGCCGCTGGCTTCACCGGTGCCCGCCCGGCACCAGATGAAGAACGCGCAGCAGCAGCAGCGCACCAACGGCAGCAGTGGGGAGGCGGGGAGCCGGGGGGAGCAGCAGCAGGAGGAGGTCATGTCGCCGGCGTCCGGAGGGGGCATCACGGACAGCGAGTTCTCTGACTGGGACGATGGTATCGGCGTTGTGACCGGTGAGTTTGTGTTGTACCGTAGTGTCATCGTGAAGCTATATTTTTAACCCTAAGTTCTTAACCCCATGTTTCCTACCCCAAGTGACCTGACTTCTTCAGTATCCTCCGATTCCAAAGTGTTACAATTACATGTATAAACTGGAATCCTCCACAAAATCCTCTTCAGTTTTTGGTAATGGGGACCACTGCCTGAACCCTGCAAAATCCTCCAGCTCTATTAAGAATGTGCTTAGGGGAAGTATTTAAATAACCTGAATCTTCCAAAATCATCTTTTGGATGAACACCTAAGTTCTTTTTTCACCTTGCTTCTACTTTTCTTACTTTTTCCTAGTTTTTTTTCCTTGCTCCTATTTTTCCTACTTTTTCCTTGACATTTCTACTATTTCCTTGACATTCCTACTATTTCCTTGACATTTCTACTATTTCCTTGACATTCCTACCATTTCCTTGACATTCCTACCATTTTCTTGACCTTCCTACTATTTCCTTGACATTGCTACTATTTCCTTGACCTTCCTCCTATTTCCTTGACATTCCTACTATTTCCTTGACATTCCTACCATTTCTTTGACTTTCCTACCATTTTCTTGACCTTCCTACTATTTCCTTGACATTCCTACTATTTCCTTGACATTCCTACTATTTCCTTGACCTTCCTACTATTTCCTTGACATTCCTACTATTTCCTTGACCTTCCTACTATTTCCTTGACCTACCTACCATTTCCTTGACATTCCTACCATTTCCTTGACATTCCTACCATTTCCTTGACATTCCTACCATTTCCTTGACATTCCTACCATTTCCTTGACATTCCTACCATTTCCTTGACATTCCTACCATTTCTTTGACATTCCTACTATTTTCTACCATTTCCTATTATTTCCTAAGGGTATTCTTCGGTCCTTTGTTCCTGCACTTAAGCATTGTCCCATAGACTTTGTACATACAATTCCTTGTGGAGACATTCTGATGTATCAAAGCACGGACGGAATTGATGGTATCCCACTTTCGTGTTTTAACTACTGTGTAAAACCTAATTACTGTGTGTGTGTGTAGGGGCTTCTGTGGTTGGAGTGGGTGATGGTGCGTCATCACTCGGTGAGCGATCACTCGGTGAGCGTTGTCGGACACCACCGGTCAACGAAGGTGAAAGACTAAACCCCACCTCCCCCCTCATCACTCCCCCTGACACACACTCTCAGCCCCATGATTTCTCCCCCGGCTTCAAACATTGTCGTCAAATTTCAAGTCGATACAATGTCATTTCATTTGCAATTATTTTTCAGCAGTTTTCAGATCAGCATATGGCTGGTGGCTGGTTCATTCTCGTTGCGAGAGCGAACGCGAATTTGTGACAAATTTACAAAAATTTTTTTTTAATAAATTTAATGTTTTGCGACGTCAAATTCGCGTGAAGAATGAACTGGGCTTTAGTTTATGCATCCTATTCAATTTTTTTTTTTTTTTTTTTTAATGAGCATATAAATGTTTTATTCATTTTGATGTCGAAAAACTAAACACGAAGTCGTTTTTCAAAAACATTAATTGTGTCTACGTTTTTTCTACTTTTGTGTAGTCTGTACTAACCTTTTGTATTGCTTGCAGTTTTCCACATTTTCTGCATGACCGCCCAGCCTGTAGTTTTCAGCAACATTTTAATCTCTTTCCCAATTACTACCAAAACCATATAATTTGTCGTGTTTTTTTGGTACTAACATCTTTGTACCATTTTTCTTACCATTAATGTATTAGTCTAGTTAAAGGTAGGATACACCATTGGTAATTGCTTGAATTATCATAATGAGTATGATTTGGGGGGTGTATTTTATAGTAAATATCGTTTAACTTAGCTGTCCGAAGTTTTACAATCATGGATGCCGAGAAAAGCACGAAAAACAACGGGTTTTTTTCAACCGGCGTTGAGCAGTTATTCTTATGTTATCTTTGTTTTTTTGCGGCGATCGCTAATTTTTCATTATAAAATTATATTTTTCGGAATAGTTACAGGATATCTAGCGCAATCATTTTGCTGGATGCCTAGAATCAACATTTATTTTCAAATGAGTAAGATATTTCTTAATAATTCGGTAGTGAATATTTTTGATATTTGCAAATGGTGTATCCTACCTTTGAAAATATCTTTCTTTATCTTGCCATTTTCTTTTGTTCAATTTTTTTTTTTTAGTCGAGGAAATCTCAGCAGTCATGCAACTTATCCTCGGATTAACTGATATCCTTATTTTTCACCTCGCAATTATGCCATTAATAACTAAAAAACACTGAACAAAGTCTTGTAAAGATTATAATATTTTGGTTGCTGTTACTTCCAAACTGCATGCCTGCCTCAGGGAATTTGGGGGGAAAAACCATTGACAATAATTAACCAGTTCGCGCCAGGATTATTTTTAACATTCACCGAGCCGAGGCGCGGGATTATTTTTAAACAGAACTCGATCCGAGGCGGGTTCAGCCCGATGGTACCGGGAAGCACACACACGCATTTCTGGCCTTGCTCGCTACTGACAGACATTTCCGGCCTTGCTCGTGACATGTTTATGCGTCATCCGTTTTGATTCTCTGGAAAAACTTTGCGTGTGTAATACGTCCTCCGGCGCGAACTGGTTAAAACTCATTGACTCAGAATGGACCAGTTTTGACCAGTGCCTCTTGTGCCACATGTCCAAGTGCGGGAGCCGTAGGCTCCTGGCAATTATACCTTGTGAGTTTTGAATGTTCAATTCTCCTTTTCAATCTTTCCAGGCTCGTCGGTCGTTGGGGTAGGGGACGGCGCCAGCGTCTCCTCCCTAGGAAGCAGCGGCAGTCCGCCCCCAGCCAGCGAAGACGACAGACCCCTCCCAGCCAGCGAAGACGACAGACCCCTGAACGATCAGGTCCCCTACGATCAGGTCCCCAGGTCCCCTACTTCCCAGAGACGGTCAGGAATCGGTAAGTTTGTTGCCGAAGGCCCCCTCTTCCCCCTCTAAAGTTACCGTTATTCTTGCGAACCCCTGCTTCGAGTCCTGGTCCTAGACTAAATTTAGACTCCATTTTCTCATAACAAGGGAGCATGACTTCAGCAATTTAAAAAGAGTATAACGGCGGCTAGGAATAAGCTACAGCAACACACAATACATCATTTGAAAGCTTAGGACTTCTTCTTTCTAGAAATGTAATAAGGTCAATGTTGTTATTTTTGCGACTTTCCACCCATTTCGTGGTGCCAGGTCACATTTATGAATATTCGTCTGATATATATTTGTCATGATATTTAATAAGCAGGAATGATCAGTTGTTCATAGCTGGTAGGATAAGTTTTTACAAACTTGTCTCTGAATGAAGTCGTCTTTTGATTTGCAGTTATACCACCCCAGCCGGAGGAGCTTTCTTCCCACTCGCGAGAGCGCCGCGGCTCCGCTACCACCCTAGCTGTGCCGGAGAGGGCGTCGCGGAGCCGGCCCCGGAGCCCCTCTCCGACGCGACGGGAACGCACGAGCACAGAGCCAGCGGACCTGTACCGCAAACACCAGGAAGCGCCCTCGCGGTTTGTGAACTACGTGGACGACACCGACGGCCAGAGCCGCCAGTCGCCGACGGTACGAACTCAGAGAGATCGGGAGCGGAATAGTCGGGACCTCGATCGGGACCCGAGGAGTAGAGACTTGAGAGAACGAGACCTGCAGGATCAAGATCCGAGGGAGCACGAGTCGAGAGACCGGGACTTACGGGACCACGACTCGCGTGACCGCGACCCCAGGAATCACGAACCGAGGGACCGGGACCAGCGGGAGTTGCGAGACTCGGACCTGCGGAACAGTCGCGGCCTCAGCCGGCGGGAGCCACGCGAGCCGGAGCTCCTGGACCGCGAGCTGCGGGACCCGCGTGACCTCCGCGATGCACGCGACACCCGGGATGCACGCGACCCCCGGGAACGGACCCACCGTGCCCTCTCCCCGCCTTCCGGGTACGACTACGACCGGATGAGCGGGCGGCGATCGCGTTCCCCGAGCCGGCGCGCCGACCTGCAGCACGGGGGGGATCCCCACCGCCGAACACAATCGGAAAACCGCGGAGAGATGGACTTCGAAAGGCAGTACCGGTCACATCCCCGCGGTTCCATCGCCTCCAGCGTTGACACTTCCAGCCTGCCCAACTCTCCGGTCCATGGCGGTAGAGGAAGCCCCCTATCGACGCCTTCCACGCCGCGCAAGCACAGACAGTTGCCTCAGGTCCCTGCACATCTCAAATCGGACAAAGGTAAGCCTTATACTGTTACAAATTCACTTCCATTATACCAAAGTCCTTTCACATTTGACCTGTGACTTTGTGACCTGGTGTTTCAGGGACGGCGGAAATGGAGGAGCGAGCCCGGCAGATCAAACTCAAGATGAAGATCAACCAGTACAAGCAGGCGGTCACGGCCAATACGCTGTCCCCGCACGGCACCGCCGGCACGACGGCCGCATCCTCGTCCGTGGGCGGCGCATCCTCGTCCATCCAGGACGCCCCGCCCAGGACCCGCCGCAAGCAGAGCCCCGATAACATCTCCCTCAAGTCCTCCGACAGCAACCTGTCGAGTACCAGCGACGTGTCGGCTATTACACAAGCCAGCACGGCCAGCGCTTTCTCCACGCAGTCGGAGCGACGACCGACTAGAAAACTCAGGTGAGTGTCGCTGCCGAGTTTTTGTAGGATGGTTTGGTGAGTTGGAGTGAGTGTGAATGATTTGAGTTGTGTGATTACCCACGGAGATGTGGCTGTCCAGAAAACTTAGGTGATCAAAGGTCATTTGAGGTTAAAGGTCATTTGAGGTTAAAGGTCATTTGAGGTCAAGTGTCATTTGAGGTCAAGTTGTAAAATAGGCTTGAATTATAAGACTTGTCTAATTGAAAACTTGAAATCCAATTGCAATCAAACTTGGGTCATGGATGCAATATTGTAACCTTTATATCACGTACTGAGGTCAAATGTCATTTGAGGTCGAATGTCATTTGAGGTCAAGTGTCATTTGAGGTCAAGTTGTAAAATAGGCTTGAATAGTCAAACTTGTCGGGTGTGTGACTACATTTCTCGGTTGATGTTAAGATATTTTTAAAAAGTGTGTTGTGTGAATTTGACAAATACTTTGCGGAGTGGAGCATTTCAAACCCGGATTTTCTGCACCATCACTAATGCTTTGGCAAACGCCATTTTGACAAAAAAAACAAACTTCTTCCCTACGCAGCATACTGGCACTAACAACGTACTGATTGTACAAAAACATGAAACATGCTTACAATCTTGCACATATAAATCCTCTTTTTTTCATGGAAACTGAATTACTAACAAGCCTGGATTTCTCTGCAACAATTTAAGCCTAACATCGTAGCCATCATTGCCATTATTTTAAGAGTACTGCAGTTAACTCAATTACATTTACGTAGAAAAATGCAGTAGTATTTTGTAGTATTAGGTGGCGTTAGGGTTAAACCATATGCTCACTATAAAAATAGCCCATATATAAATATGTGTAGAGTTTGGGCCCAGTAATACATAAATCTAACTTCTGCTTGTTTTAAAGCAAAAAGTTATGTTAAAATCTTTTTATTTGTATTTATTAAAAAAATTAGTAGTTTAGGCCTAATTTGTCTAATTGGAGACTTACATTTTTGTTTTGTTATGGTCACAAAATGTATTATCTTATATTTAAGTACCAATTAAAAAAAGAAAATCTTTATTTCTTTTCTTTTCTATTCTTATTTATTTTCTTCTTATTATTATTATATTTATTATATTTATTCAATTACCTCCAAATAGGCACTTGGGGAGACAAATTAGCATAAGTTTTTAGGTAATTATAATAATTATTATAATTATTAGAAATATTATTGTTTTGGGAGGTCTGGTTTGTTTTTATGCAATAATGAGATTCACCCGCTCAGAAATATGAAACAACATATACAACATATGAAGCAAAATACAAGATGGAGGAGAACCCCCCCCCCCCCCCCCCCCCCCCAATCTTCATTCCTCCCTCTGTTGTGGTGGTCATTGTGTTTGCGGAATCTCAGCAATTGTATTTTTAGGTACATGTAGGGTGTAAGTTAACAATAGTCTAGAGAGTGTATAGATACACATGAACAAAGAGGGGGAAGCCTCATGGGCAACATATGAAGCAATGGGATGGAGAGAACCCCCCTCCCCCCAATCTCTTTTGTGGTGGTCATTGTGCTTGCGGAATGTTGTGGTTTCTTTTGAGGTTTTTAGGCGTATGAAGCACAATATGTGGCAGAGAAAACCCCCCCTCTTTTGTCTTGACCATTGTGTTCCCGGAATCTCAGGAAATCCTTTTAGGTTTCAAGGGGGGATGGGTTAGGTTACAATAGTGTTTAGTGTGTATAAAGTATAGGGATAAGAGGGGGGTACCCCTCTGCCACATATCGTGCTGGGTATATTTTTAGGAGGGGTGCGTTAGGTAACAATAGTCTAGGGAGTGTATAGGTATGGGAACTAAGGGGGGAGTCACTCGGTCGCATAACTTGCTGGCATAACAGTGGCAAGACCTTTTAAAATGTCAATTACCAGTATGCAAACTAGTTTTGCTTGAGTGGTTTTTCTTTGGACGCCAAGATGCAACAGATGCCATGCTGTGTACAAACCTTCATGGTGTGTTGTCAATCTTGTTGTATCATGAAGCTGTTTTCTGTACAACTCCTGTATGGAGTTGCCTTGTTGGTGCTATGTCTACTGTTGGGCTTGGGCCAGGATTTTGTTTCCCTGTTGGGACTTTGAGGTCCAGTCTTTTAGTGCCCCACTAGAGCCCCAAGAGTTGTCCTGTGTGGATGAGCTTGTGCCTGTTCCTGTGTGGAAGACTTCATTGGTGATTGTCCGAGGCCTTCTTTGGGGGACCAACCAGCTGGATTGGAACCCTTGACCCTCTGATGATGGGTCATGGACCCTAACTGCTAGGCGACACTACCCTTGTAGGCGGGCATGCCTCGCCTTGCCGCCGAAATGACTGTGGATGTACATGTAGCGTATTCTGTTTTCTTGGTCTCCCCTTTTATTTCTTCCCCTATTTCTTGACGCTTTTAAAAGTTTTTCTTTTGTAGCATGATCGTACAAAATTGTGAAATTGCATGGTGTATCGATAGATTTAGAAACGGTGTACATGTATATGTACTGTGGTATGTATACCTGGTATAAGTAGCAGGGTCATTTAGAACTAGATTTCATCAAGCTTCTAGGCAAGCTTTATGCCAAGGCCAAACTAATATATAGTTCTGCTTCCCCGGTTACCCAACTGACCCTAATTTTATCTCCCTTCCCCTAACCTTTTTATCAGCAAATTGCAAGAAAAAAAAAAAAGAATTACAACAAAATTAAAATTACAAAAAAAAAAAAAATCCTTTTAGTTCTTTACAAAATGTTTCTCATCAACATATTTCCGTTCAAAAATCTTGTAATTTGTTTTCCTACTTGCGTACATTTGTGGGTTTTTTAAAGTTTTTTTCCCAGTTTTTTTCAGAAGGAACCGTTGTTTTTTTCAAGTTGCCTTCGTGATAAACGTTACAAGTTCTCGTCACTGCGCGATCACGGTGATGAAAATGCGTGCGTAATGCTCCATGCAGCAATGCTGTACTGGTTCCCGCCGCAATGCGTTTATCAGTGTAAAGTGTGGTATTGCTCGCGCGCACACACCATGAATTTGTCTCTAATCGATCGTGTTGGTAAAATACACCAACAAAATTGGCAAACGACCCAAACTTTTGACCCACCGAAAGGCATGTAATCGGAAGTAGAACTATTATTATTTCTGCTAACAAACACAGCTCATCATCATTATCACTGCATGGCTATCTTCTCTTTAATTTTCCTTTAACTGCCATCATTCCTTTGCTCTTTACTTTTTCATAGATGCGTTTGTGTTTTTTGTGTTTTTGTTAATGCATGATGTATGTTACTGTAGTGCGGTGTAATCATGACAGTAACAAAATTGTTGGTGGAAGTTGTCATCTTGTTTGTGAATTTCCCGCCGAAAATTCTGCCGTACATAAATTCTGCCGTACATGTAGTTTTTTACGATTGCCCATTGCCGATTATCCCAAAAAACTGTTACTGGTTATCCCAAACTGACCATGTTTTTGAGAAAAAAAAGTGTATACTTCAAGACTAGTTAAACAGAACTATTCCAGCAAAAATTCTGATTTTTCGGGAAGAGGAAACATTTTTGCGACGCAACTATGAATTGCTGTTACCCTGTAATAATCTGAGGCCAATTTCATAAAACGTGTAAGCACCAAAATTTGCTTAGCATGAAAATTATTGCTTGAAAAGTAACGGGGCTACAAACCAAATTTGTTGTTGATCATTGTTTTTGACTGGTATTCAGCAGGATTTTGTTTTATTAAAATGAAAAGCACAGGGAGTTTTGGCCGATAATCTGTTTTTACTGAGCAAGACTTTTTTTTGTGCTAAGCACATTTGTGTGCTTACATGTTTTATGAAATTGACCCATGTGTAGGCCTTGGTGTGTTTTGTAAGTTGGCACCAAGCTTGGCAACTACGAAATGAAAATGTATTTGTTCTTGATAAAAATTACGGCAGAATTATGTTAGTGGATTGCATGCATATTTTGGTAAATAAAGTGGTGTATGTAGATTCTTTGAAACGTTGTAACAAATTTAATTCTCAAGCAAAATGTCTCTTTTTGGGTTTTTTATACAACTGAAATCAAAATATTGCTTTCCAAAAATTGCTTCCCAAGATTCTTTCCTTGTGTAATTTTTTTTTATTGAATTCCTAAGCTTATCTGCTTAAGATAAAAACCACAAAAGCAGTGAAGTGAATAAAATGTTGGCGTAATCCTAAAATCCGAGGTTTCATTTTGTTAGTGAATGTTTTTTCTTGTTGGGGTGCATGAAGTTTATGTTCCCTCTATTCCAATCTTGGCATGTCTGTCAGCTGTGAGCTCTCTGAATGTGCCTAAATTGCTAAATCCTACTCGTCTTTCGTTACAAATACTTTTTTTTTTCTCTGAAGACAATTCTCCTTGAGATTATAAGCCCCATGTTATCACCACGAAATGTCATCTGAAAAAAAAAACCTTTCAGAGTGGAGCCGTCAAGTGATGCTATTTTGTGTCGGTGGAGAGGCCGTTACCGGACCGCCCCCGTCCCGGAGACCAGACTGGCTCATGTCGCGCCTTCGAGATGAAATGGCAAAGTTGAGTCCGGAAGCCAGTATGTTGTGGCGTTGACAAAAGTGTTCATCCCCCGAAAATTGAAACGCGGACAGCCGAATTGGAAATGCCAAAACACGAGTGTACTGTACGGTAAGATTGTATCCGGGGTGACAGTAAATGCTTAAAAGGTTTGTGAATAAATTAAAATTTGCTTATGAAATATTTTGCATTCAAATGGTCGATCAAAAATATTTTCTTTTTGCAATTATTCCAAAAGTAACCAACCAATTTTGTTTATCCCGACGCTTACTAGGATTAAATATCGTACTAGTACTAAACACCCTGTTAAATTATTCTGTCTGACTTTTAGAAGAAATTTAGAAGAAATTAATAAATTTAGGCGATTTCCAACGCTCGGTCAATTGAATTGTTTTTATCATTAACCAATTAGCGCCGGGATTATTTTGACATTGACCGGGCCCAGGCGCGGGATTGTTTTTTTCAAGAACCTCGATCCGAGACGGATTCAGGCTGGCGTCTGTGGGTAGCACACCCTGATGTTTCCGGCCTTGCTCGCTTGCGAGCCTGTTGCCGACAGATATTTCAGGCCTTGGTAATGGCGTGTTTATCTGTCATTCGTTTTGATTGTGCGTGTGAACACTTCGTCAGAAGCGAACTTGTTAGAGATTGCTTTTGACAAAATAACATTTTTCACCATTATCCACTGAGCTAAAACTTCAATTTTTGTTGAATTTTTACATTTGTCTTTGGATTTTGAATTGTTTAATTCTTTGAAATGAATAAAATACATGAAATAAAAATAATCCTATAGGCCTTTTATTAACCTAACGTAGTCTTTTATTAACCTAGTCCTTTGTAGTCTTTTTGTAAATAATTTAGTAAGCAAATGTACTACAAGCCCATGTACTTGTAGGTACCTATGCAGTTGGACTCCAAAAGATTAAACCCAATGCCATATATTTGTGTACGTCGAGCAAAACCCTGGGTACTAAACCATCTAGGTACATGTACCGGTATATAATATGTCAGATGTTGTGTACATGTATATAATTTTGAAAGAATAAAATGCTTTAGAGGCTTAAATAATATAAAAGTAACAAAAATTGTTAAAATACTTAAAAGGTGATTATAATTATGTTAGGCCTACTGCGTTATCAATTTAGTTTTTTGAATTTGTAAAACAGTTGTGGACAGATTCATCATACAAAGAGTGTGTGCGTTTGTGTACATAGCTGGTGATGGTATAACTGGTTCCGAACCAGTTTAAACCAGTAAACAAGCACTCGCCAACTACCAGTTAAACTGCTTTTAACCAGATTTGTTTCGCCTGTAGACTAAACTAAAACTAAATAAAATAATTAATACAGTGCAGTTTACTTGGTCACAACATCAATATTATAAATATAGATAATTGCTTTGGTTTATCTAAAGCAAGGACTTTTTTTTACAACCAGCACATTGAAAGGTATGCATGGAGGTGCCTTGCACTTTCACGACCATCTGTTTAATAGCCAGTGCTATGTATATCCAGGTATGAAAAGCAAATCCTCGATTGTACAGTATTTATCGCTATAGAAAAACAAATTAGCATTTTAAAGTACACATTACCTTGAAAAGATTATCTATTTTTGTCTCGTTTGCAAAACCTCTAAATACATAACTAATACATGTGTCAAAACCACAACAGTGTTCGAAAGTACATATTATAAAGATAAGTACAATAAACGAATAAACAAACGGTACAGATAACCAACATTGGTATTATTTAGAACAATTGAACAAGCTGCAGTATCAATACATTCAGTGGGGCCGTTTGAGAGAAGGCGATGTGAAGAAAGTACAGTTTGAGGTGGGAGAAAAGCCCAGCAAAAATATTCTGGAGGAACCCACAGAATCGGGCAGTGACTGAGAACCTAATCTACATTTGTGACCTGCTCCAACGAAAGCTGGCCAAAGTTGACAATTTGTTTTTAGATTTTCCTTTTTTTATCAACTCTCCAAGTTCCTAGCTTTAAAATGATGTATCATTTACATTTGTACCCCCAACCCATCTCCCCTGGGGGTAGGATTTAGTGATAAAACCCCGACAACCTAATTATGAAAAACAGCTTTGAAGTTCAGAAAAGTGTATTATTTCTTATACACAATTGTTTCACAAAATCGACAACAAGAACACACTTCTGGTTGACGGATTATGTTCAAATTTAGGGAGATTGTAGATTACCAGTTCGTGACTCAGAAAAAAACCTCAAAATGTTAAAATCCACCCTGAAATGACTTCACGAGTACATTGTAATAAAACACATTGTGCGACTTGGTCCTGGATTCGTTGGAACAGGTCCCATATTTGGCCCAGAGAAGAAAAAAAAACCGGGTCGTGATGGAAGTAGAGGAAATAACCGCTGCTCCAACTTGAAAAATAAAAAAGTAATTGGGAAAAGGTACATAATAACAATAATGTATGAAGCAAATAAACTCTCATATTTAAATTGTTCATATCCTGCTACCTGTTCTGACATGATGATCTCTCTTTGTTCTTTCTGAACAGTGCCTTTGCCGAGAAATTGCAAGCGACCGCTCCTGTCAAGAAGCCGCTGAATCGCAGCAACAGCAGCGCGGACATGTACGCGTACGATCGGAACGAGGGCAGTATATCGGACTCGGCGGCCGACGCCAACATCCACGAGGGTAAGAAGCGTCGGGCCAGCATCGGGTACAAGATGGCGTCGCTGGTGGGGCTCTCCAAGAAGAGTAACAGTACATCCAATTTAGCAGGTACATGTGTAGAAGAGTATAAATTGTGTTGGTTCCTTGTGTTTTGGGTTTTGTTCTGAATATTTCTCTGCTGTACTCTGTGAAAGGTTTTTTGTGATGCAGTAAGGTGCAGATGAAGTAAGGATTTGAGATGCTCTGCGATTCTTGGTAATGCTCTTTGATGCTCCAAGATGCTCCAAGATACTTTGCGATTCTTGGTAATGCTCTGTGATGCTCTGTAATACTCTGTGATATTCTGTGATGCGATGCTCCAAGATGCTCTGCGATGCTCCAAGATGCTCTGCGATGCTCCAAGATGCTCCAAGATGCTCTGCGATGCTCCAAGATGCTCCAAGATGCTCCAAGATGCTCCAAGATGCTCCAAGATGCTCCAAGATGCTCCAAGATGCTCCAAGATGCTCCAAGATGCTCCACGATGCTCCACGATGCTCCAAGATGCTCCACGATGCTCCACGATGCTCTAAGATGCTCCAAGATCCTCTGCGATGCTCCAAGATCCTCTGCGATGCTCCAAGATCCTCTGCGATGCTCCAAGATCCTCCAAGATCCTCCAAGATCCTCCAAGATCCTCCAAGATCCTCCAAGATCCTCCAAGATCCTCCAAGATCCTCCAAGATCCTCCAAGATCCTCCAAGATCCTCCAAGATCCTCCAAGATGCTCCAAGATGCTCCAAGATGCTCCAAGATGCTCCAAGATGCTCCAAGATGCTCCAAGATGCTCCAAGATGCTCCAAGATGCTCCAAGATGCTCCAAGATGCTCCAAGATGCTCCAAGATGCTCCAAGATGCTCCAAGATGCTCCAAGATGCTCCAAGATGCTCCAAGATGCTCCAAGATGCTCCAAGATGCTCCAAGATGCTCCAAGATGCTCCAAGATGCTCCAAGATGCTCCAAGATGCTCCGCGATGCTCCGCGATGCTCCGCAATGCTCCGAGATGCTCCGCAATGCTCCGCGATGCTCCGCGATGCTCCGCGATGCTCCGAGATGCTCCGCGATGCTCCGAGATGCTCCGAGATGCTCCGAGATGCTCCGCAATGCTCTGCAATGCTCTGCAATGCTCCGAGATGCTCTGCAATGCTCCGAGATGCTCTGCAATGCTCCGAGATGCTCTGCAATGCTCCGAGATGCTCTGCAATGCTCCGAGATGCTCTGCAATGCTCCGAGATGCTCTGCAATGCTCCGAGATGCTCTGCAATGCTCCGAGATGCTCTGCAATGCTCCGACATGCTCTGCAATGCTCCGACATGCTCTGCAATGCTTCGAGATGCTCTGCAATGCTCCGAGATGCTCTGCAATGCTCTGCAATGCTCCGAGATGCTCTGCAATGCTCCGAGATGGTCTGCAATGCTCCGAGATGGTCTGCAATGCTCCGAGATGGTCTGCAATGCTCCGAGATGCTCCGAGATGCTCTGCAATGCTCCGAGATGCTCCGACATGCTCTGCAATGCTCCGACATGCTCTGCAATGCTCCGAGATGCTCCGAGATGCTCTGCAATGCTCCGAGATGCTCCGACATGCTCTGCAATGCTCCGACATGCTCTGCAATGCTCCGAGATGCTCTGCAATGCTCCGAGATGCTCTGCAATGCTTCGAGATGCTCTGCAATGCTCCGAGATGCTCTGCAATGCTCCGAGATGCTCTGCAATGCTCCGAGATGCTCTGCAATGCTCCGAGATGCTCTGCAATGCTCCGAGATGCTCTGCAATGCTCCGAGATGCTCTGCAATGCTCCGAGATGCTCTGCAATGCTCCGAGATGCTCTGCAATGCTCCGAGATGCTCTGCAATGCTCCGAGATGCTCTGCAATGCTCCGAGATGCTCTGCAATGCTCCGAGATGCTCTGCAATGCTCCGAGATGCTCTGCAATGCTCCGAGATGCTCTGCAATGCTCCGAGATGCTCTGCAATGCTCCGAGATGCTCTGCAATGCTCCGAGATGCTCTGCAATGCTCCGAGATGCTCTGCAATGCTCCGAGATGCTCTGCAATGCTCCGAGATGCTCTGCAATGCTCCGAGATGCTCTGCAATGCTCCGAGATGCTCTGCAATGCTCCGAGATGCTCTGCAATGCTCCGAGATGCTCTGCAATGCTCCGAGATGCTCTGCAATGCTCCGAGATGCTCTGCAATGCTCCGAGATGCTCTGCAATGCTCCGAGATGCTCTGCAATGCTCCGAGATGCTCAGATGTGTTTCGTGAAATTCTTAAATTCTGAAATTGGTTGCGCTGTATGCAGAAGTGGATCAAATCTTCATTCGCAGTTCATTTCTTGAAACCTCCTCTTGAGCATTTCTGGTTGTTTCACCGTCTTCCTTCATACTCGTCATCATATTTAACCAATCTTGTTCGTTTTCCCTTGCTTGACAGGCAAGAAGCCACGGAGTAGTATAGTGCGTAGTGAGGAGGTTGGCTTGGCTGCTGAGATGAGGAATCGTCTACAGAAGCAAGCCAGCCGAGAGAGCACAGACGGCAGCGTGTGCAGCTTCAGTAGCGACAGCTCCAGCCAGTAAGTAGTAGTAGTCACGAATCTACAATTATACAAAACGATTGTACACAGTAACGATGGCTTCTAGATTTCACGCCTAGGTCCAATTTCATAGAGCTGCTTAAGCACAAAATGTTGCTTAAGCACAAAAACCCTTGTCTAGTATATCAGGTACAAGTAAGAAGCCAACATTTTATGCGATTGTTATGCTAAGCTAACCACAGCTAAGTACGAATCACAAATTAACACATGACATGAGTTGTTGCTGGTAAGCTAGTTTTACTATTAAAGCAATTAATAAAAGCTTAAAGCAGCTTTATGAAATTGGCTCCGGATATTTTGTGTGTTCTTTGTTAACCCTAACTCCCTAGGGCATGTGCAAAATTGTATTAAATTGGGCGGGTTCGGGATTGTTAGGGTTAACGCCTGTTTGCAGTGGGAATTGCAGTGTGCATGAAACTGCATAACTCATTATCCACTTGTCTTGTACGATTTAACAATGTTCACCATTGTACCAATATTCCTATTTTTGCCACTGAAGCGCTTTTTTCTCTTTAACCTATTCGCGCCGGAGGACGTATACACCCAAGGTTTTCCCCAGATTGTAGAACCTTGTAGAACCTCTTGTAACATTGTAGATCCTCCTTAGAACCTTGTAGAACCAGTTTGATTTCCCCAAGGCAGGGCAGTTTCAATGCTTTTTTTCATGATGACGTTTTGACCATTGTTGGCCTGGAGGTGTTTGCACGTTGCTGTTAGTGCACACACACGTTAAAATTAGGCCTTGAATCAACCACAATTGTACTATTATGGCCCTCACCCCAAACTTGCGCTCAGATGCATTGATGCAAACAATGACTGTTTGGTTTGGTTGTTTTTCCTCACAGACTCTGGCTGCCGGGCAACTTCCGCATGGGTCCTGAGGGTCAGTTTGACGGCTTCCTGGAGGGGCTGGGCCCCGCCCAGCTGGTGGGTCGGCAGGTGTTGGGATCCCCCTGCCTGGGGGACATCCAGATCGGTCTGGAAGACAAGAGGGGCAATCTGGACGTTGAGATTATCAGGGCGAGGGGGTTGATGTCCAAGTCGGTCTCTAAGATGCTCCCTGGTGAGTTACCTGCTTGGCGATTGTTCTCATGTCGGGTCTAGGCCTGAACCTTTAATAGTCTTCTTCTTTTTTTTTTTTTGCCTGAACGAATTTTAGAGACTATGCATTCACTGTTTCTGTATGTACTAGTAGCCCGTCTGTCCATACGTAGTTTGTCCATCCGCCCAGGTCATTTTGGTTTATTAAATTTTGAGAAATTGGTCTCGTATGCGAAGTTGAAGTCCAATCAAACTTGGGTCTTGGATGCAATATTGTAACCCTTGTAATCATGTTTGAGGACAAAAACCGAGGTCAAACTTAAAAAATGGGCTGGAATTGTAAAAATTGTCTCATTCTAAAATTCGAAGTCCAATTTCAATAAAACTTGTTTCTAAAATTAGTATCTAAACTTGTTTCTAAAATTAGTATCTAAACTTGTTTCTAAAACTAGTATCTAAACTTGTTTCTAAAACTAGTATCTATCGAAAAAGCTAACTTGAAGAGTCCTAGTTGTTGTTACCCAATGTTGCAATTTTCAGTGGAGGTCGCCTTTCTACTTTTACTTTTACATGAAGAATGCCGACATACATGTCCAACAATATTCCTAGAATATTGCCTTGTTCATATCTGTGCTTGAAGCATTTGTTGTTGTCGGACGATGTTCATTGACCTTTTTTTCATCGGGCACCATTTTTTGTTATTTATTTTTGTCCTCTCAGCTCCCTACGTCAAGGTTTATCTGATGGATGGCAAGCGCTGCGTGGGCAAGAAGAAGACCAAGATAGCTCGCCGGACCCTGGACCCGCTCTACCAACAGGTGCTACAGTTTGAGGAGGACTACCGCAACAAAATACTCCAGGTACGGGACGAGACGGCGGCCTCTGTTTCCTCGATCCTAGACCTCTACCTCCCCGATCCTAGACCTCTACCTCCCCGATCCTAGACCTCTACCTCCCCGATCCTAGACCTCTACCTCCCCGATCCTAGACCTCTACCTCCCCGATCCTAGACCTCTACCTCCCCGATCCTAGACCTCTACCTCCCCGATCCTAGACCTCTACCTCCCCGATCCTAGACCTCTACCTCCCCGATCCTAGACCTCTACCTCCTAGACCCCTACCTCCTAGACCCCTACCTCCTAGACCCCTACCTCCTAGACCTCTAGACCCCTATCTCCTAGACCCTGGGGTTTGACAAGACCCCAAAAGCCACCCTTGAATCGGCCTTAATTGCGGCGGCACAAAACAATTTGTGACTGCTTTTAGGATCAATTAAAAGGTCTATAAAGATCTTTCTGAAAGAATTGCTGTTTAATGATTTAAAATCTGCCTTGGTGTGTACTTTACACTGTTTGGTGGTTCAATTTCAGATCACAGTGTGGGCTGACTACGGCCGGATGGAGCGCAAAGTCTTCATGGGTGTCGCCCAGATCATGCTAGACGACCTGGACCTCTCCCATCCCAGTATAGGCTACTACAAGCTCTTCAACACATCCTCCATCTCGGAGCTGCACGGCCACCGAGCATCAATCTCTTCACTAGACGGCTCCATGACTTCCCTAGCTAGCGCTAAGTAACCCCTGGTCACAGCCTAAATAACCCCTGTACTGGTCACACATGATGCTCTGTTTTGCTCTGGTGCCCCAAGATGCCCGGAGATACTCTGCAATGCTCTACTATTCTTGGTAATGCGCTTCGATGCCCTCTTTAATGCTCTGAGATCAAAGATGGGTGTGGCCCAGATCATGCTAGACGACCTGGACCTCTCCCATCCCAGTATAGGCTACTACAAGCTCTTCAACACATCCTCCATATCGGAGCTGCACGGCCACCGAGCGTCAATCTCTTCACTAGAGGGCTCCATGACTTCCCTAGCTAGCGCTAAGTAACCCCTGGTCACGGCCTCAATAACCCCTGTACTGATCACACATGATGCTCTGTTTTGCTCTGATGCCCGGAGATACTCTGCAATGCCCGGAGATACTCTGCAATGCCCGGAGATACTCTGCAATGCTCTGCGATTCTTGGTGATGCTCTCTTCGATGCTCTCTTCGAAGCTGTCTTCGATGCTCTGAGATCAAAGATGGGTGTGGCCCAGATCATGCTAGACGACCTGGACCTCTCCCATCCTACTACAAGCTCTTCAACACATCCTCCATCTTGGAGCTGCACGGCCACCGGGCGTCGATCTCTTCACTAGAGGGCTCCATGACTTCCCTAGCTAGCGCTAAGTAACCCCTGGTCACGGCCTAAATAACGGCCTTACAGGCATGGTCGCGAAAAATTAGACAGCGCCGATTGAAACCAATTTAACAGCTCTTCTCTAGACTCGCTCTTTCCAACTGAGGGGTGCTTAGGCCAAAACTAAAATAATTCTGCTTCCAGTTACAGGGCATTGGAAAATAGGGTAGGTAGGTAGGTAGGACAAATATTGGCTTTTATTTTTGTGCACATAATGTAGGTGTAGGTGTAGTCGAGGGTAAAATTTAGTTTTGGTTTTTTTCTTTCATTCCCTGAAAACAATTGAGGTCAGGCCTGTCCAAATAGAGTAGGTAGGTTAACTGGAAGCAGAACTATTACATATTTGGACCTTGCCTTTAATCCAAACCATTATAGCTTCACTTTCGCATTCGCAGTTTGGCAGCGTCTCTCCAAAGCTAAAATTGGTTGCGCACTTCCGTCGACAGCATTTTTTTTTGTTCCGCCGGCAACGATCTTTGTGAACATGCCACTCGCTTGCCCCCATGTGTAGTTTTATTCAAGAGAACTTTAAAATGTTGTGGCACGTGTCGAAAGCCTATCGGAATGGCCTGCCAGTTGGCTTGGGCTTGCGACAAGAGGACGCGACATGTCAGGAGCAGGTATTGTCATCGAGAGTCGGGAGGGCTGTGTCATCGAGGGTCTGGGGAGCATTGTCATGTCTACAGTGGCGAAACTTCATGGTTACAGACTTTTAACTGCTTCAAGATCTTCGCTTTTTTACAATCAGAAAATGACAAGGACACGGCGGCATTGTACTGAGAAATTCCTCGATCCTGGACCTCCATCTCCTCGATCCTGGACCCCTTGGAATTCGGTCATGCCCTCAAAAGCCTAGCCTAGGGCTAGGCTCGTCTCGTGATGTAATATAATTAAAGCCGTCAGTCGGTTTCGACATGGGTGTGATGGGTCGCCTACCCTCAGCATTCCAAAGAGCGACACGAAGCTGCCAAGCCGGCGCTCTGCAAAAATAAAACAAGTCTTTCACAGCAGCCATGTTGGTCATGTCCCCTGCATTCTTCGGTGAGGATTCCTGCCACAGCCCATCACAGGCACCAGATGATTTCAGACAGGGAGAAGAAATACCAGGCATGTTTGTAAGATATAAACAAAATAAGCTTGGGGTGATGTTGGAAGGTCAACATTTGGAATCTCCCTACTTGGCTAAGAGTAGGGAGAATTTATCATCAGAAGAGAAATCAGTATTTAATAACACATGTGCAATAGGCTAAGTCGCCCTTCTTATTTTTATTGTTTAGACATTACAAAAGAAAGTTGCAATTTTACACACATTAATTGGGCAGATATCGCCGACATTTATGAAAATTCAACAACTTGATATAATTTAAAATCTGACTGCAGAAAAACTTGCTGTTTATCATTCCCAGAATGTAAATATTTTATGTAAAGCACTCGGAACCAACCATACATATTCATTATGCATGATATTCCCAAAAAATCACGATTAGACATGTAATCCAATTTAAAACAAAATATTATAAAAATTTACATAGTTTTAAACAAATCTAATAAAATGTTATTTATTATGTATCATTTAAAAAATATTATAGTCAAGAATTTTTTGACATATTGCAATATGATATCGTGCACTGTTATTGCCTTTTTACTGTGACGAGAAATGAAGCGATGTGGAAGAGAAATATTCGGAGAAAATATTGAAGATTACCCACCAAGTAAGTGAGCGAAAATGTAGCGAAAATGAGGAACGTTTTGAGAAAGTATGGTCGCGTTGGAATAAGTGTACAAATTTGTCGGTTTTTTTTGGCTGGTTTTCAGTTTTTTTTCACGTCTTTCAACAAACTATTTATTACATTCAAAGTTTACGTAGAGCTAGAGAAAAAGGTTTTAAAATTTGTTCCAACTGCTTTAAAAAAAAGAACCAGCACTGTTTTGCATTCTGACAGTATTTTTCAAGTTTTAATATAATGTATGTATATTCATTGAAATTTATCCATTTATTAATGTCTGTCAAGATTGGCATATCGCAGATTATTTCAAAAAATGTATTTCATTCCCTTTTTAACTCTGTTTTTATCCTTGCTGTAAGAAATCCTTGTTAAATTGTATTTGCAGTACTGCACTAAAAACCTAATTTCTGTTATATAGCATAATCTGAATTTCCTTGAAATTTACAGTACTGTTAACCAAATAAGGGCATCGCAGCTAAGTTTTTTCGCAAAAAAACCATGATTTCTATGATTGCTGTAAAATTCCTAATCGTGATTTAAATGTCCGAAAAATTGTCACCATTTTGTCCGATAATTGTCTCTAATTGCTAAGGAAGGCGTGGCCTAATGGATCGGTGTATTAATTCCTGCAAAAACATTCCCTCATAAATTCTTTGCAGTAAATTTGTTGCTTTTTCTGTGTTTTTGTCGACCAAACCAATGTTTTAGGGAGACCATTATCAGTCCCAAATTCTGTATTATCATGGACCGTATGTATGTTAAAGTTCATGTTAAGTTTTTTTGGGGAAAAAGTATAATGAATCCTTTATAAATAACTTTTGGTCAAAGTTTAAACGAGTAACAATTATTTTCATTTTCAATGATTTTTGTCAAAAATTGTACTTGTGTGCCATTCAGAAATCAAGTTAAATAAAATGTATTTAAAGGTGTTGCAACCAGTGTAGATTAAATTTAGGTCTGAAATACAAGCTCGTTGGGATTGTGCAGATATGAACCAATTACAGGGTTAAAATCGAATGTAACGCTGGGAAATTCGTTTTAAACTGGTGTTTAATTGGCCAATTGAAACACTTCACCTCGACCCATAGGAATGGCCAAACTGTCGCGAGTATTTATGAATAGATCCCAAAGTTGTTATTTTAACCCCTTCATGTAAAGAGGAGCCCCCTTTCAGTAAAAAAATACATTTCTTTAACGCGCACAACTTTATAAGCTGTATTTCAAGGAAATGGAGGTCGGTGCTAAACTGAACCCAGAAATTTGCATAATGTATATTTTTAATTTACATTATAATATGAATATGCATATATTTGAATTTAATGAATATTTATACAGAGTGCTTCTGGGTAATTTTCGATTTAAAAAAAAAATTAGTTTAACATAAATATGCATTTAATTTGAATTTAATGAATATTCATATGGAATGCTGGGTAATTTTGGCAAATTTGTATTCACAGTTTAATATGAATATGCATTTAATTTGAATTTAATGAATATTCATTTAGAGTGCTTCTGGGTAATTTTTTTTTTTTTCGAAATTTGTGGACCTAAGGTTTATATATAACGTTCGAGAATATTTTTTAACTGAGTTTGTAGCTCAGTTGGATGAGCTCAGATTTGAGTTCTGGGGGTCCAGGGGTCCAGTCTGGGGTGGTCCAGGAGATTTTAGTCATTTTTAAAAATAAATTAACAAATATTTGAAAAAAGGCTATGGGTGGGATGGAACCTTGGACCCCGGGCTCTGTAGCCCTGTTCTCTAACCACCGCACTACAAGGGGTTTTCATATATGAACTATAAAAAAAAAAGCTAAAACCCTTAGGATGTTTGAAATTTATCTCCACAGAAAGTTGAAAACTGAGGGGTATATGCCTTGGATCTGGGGTAGGAACTGGCTTGGGATCGGGATTTTTTGACTTAGTCTCCAGAGAGAGTTGGAAGCTGATGGGTCAGGGTTAGGTACTTGGGACTTAGGTTTGGGCTGATCAACTTGATGGGGAATTTACAAGCTGGAAGGATGGTTGGTACTTATACTTTATACTTAAGCATTTATCAATCATTTCAAGAGAGTATTATCTTGGTCAATATTTTTGGGCCTTCCAAGATCAGACTATGTTCTTCAAAATATCTAACTTTAGGAAAAGAAAATGTTATGACATTAGAAATAAACAGTGCTTCACTACTGACATACTTAGTCGCCATTCCATGCTTGTGGGATTTATTTCTGCACTTGCAATAAAAATCTAGCAGATACACAATTGTGGGTTTAGTTAATATACAAGCTTAAATTGCATTTACCAATGTATGTAACCAATATATGTTAACACAATGTTTAACTGTACAAATACATTAAACAGTTTTACAATTTATAATTGACAATCAATTTTGGTGACAATATCAGAACACTTAAATAGTTTACTTTGACCACAATTAAAAATTGGAAGGGGTTAACCTTGCATTTTTATTACAATTTTGCAAAATGTCATTTTTTTCTCAATTTAAATAAAAATGCAAGGTTAACCCCTTGCAATTTTAAAGTTTCGAGAAAAATGATATTTTTTTATTTTTTTTAATTATGGGCTATCTCTTCAATTATGGGCTATATCTCTTCAATTATGGGCTATCTCTTCAATTATGGGCTATCTCTTCAATTATGGAACCGAATCATATTTTTGCCTAATTTCAATAAATATGCAAGGCTAACCCCTTATTCAATAATTTTGGGGTGATTTGAGACATTTTTGGGCTATCTCTTCAATTATGGGCTATATCTCTTCAATTATGGGCTATATCTCTTCAATTATGGGCTATCTCTTCTATTATGGAATCAAATCATATTTTTGCCTAATTTTAATAAATATGCAAGGCTAACCCCTTATTCATTAATTTTGGGTTATTTGAGACATGTTTGGAACAAAATCATATTTTTGCCTAATTTAAATAAAAATGTAAGGCTAACACCTTATTTATTAATTTTGGGGTGATTTGAGACATTTTTGGAACAAAATCAAATTTTGGCAAATTTTGATACAAATGCAAGGCTAACCCATTACAATTATGAATTTTCAAGAAAAATCTAATTTTAGCAAATTTTGATACAAATGCAAGGTTAACCCCTTTCAATTTTTGAGAGAAATGAAATGTTGCCCAATTTTAATTAAAATACAAGGTTAACCCCTTACCATAAAAAATGACATTTTAGAAAATTTTTATTAAAATGCAAGGTTAGCCCCTTGCATTTTTGTATTTGTTTAGAAAGAAGAAATGTTAGCCAATTTTAATAAAAATACAAGGTTAACCCCTTACAATTTTTATTTTAAATTGGCCACTATCGGCCAAAAATAAAAAAACACTCGCCTATAGATGTTCACACCCCCCACATTTGCCCCTCCCATTTTTGCCAGTGTGTTGATGCCCAACTAGGAATCTAGGACCAAGTAGGAATACTAGCCCCCTATTTGGAATTGAATGCAAATTTGCTTTTTGTTCTTTTGTACACACATTTGCAGCTGGTAGCAGTTAGCGCAAGGAAAGTTTTGGAATTTTTGTTCTAGCTTTTTTTTAATGTGTCACCAGTTTTATGGGTGTTTGATATTTAAGATAAAACTGTCTGTGATTTATATCCGTGATCTAATTACCGTACATTTAAAAAAAAAAAACATTTTCTTGGCAATACTGTGATATTGTATTCAAATGTAATGTGTACTTTGAGGAAGAATTTTTTACACTTTCATATTTTTTTTTTTTTTTTTTTTTTTTTCTAACCGGGTTTCGATTTTAAACTGACCATCTCTGAATTATTTTGCTGTTGCTGGAAATAACACAGGGGTCTATGAAAGCGGCCGTAGCCAAGTTATTTGGTCTTAGCCTGATTAGCAGAAAAATTGTGGTAAGCTTGAATTAGCTGGGAACCAGTCAATTGCAGTATATTGCATGACCTTTTAGGCTGGTAACCCGTTTTTTGCTAAGCAACTAGTTTAAGTGCTTAGCAATTTTCTCAGCTTCGCGGCTCCATGAACTGATTCACCCTCGCAAAAAACCTTAATACCCTATACCAAATGGAAGAGTCCACTGTTATGAATGATTGGGAAGATTCCATTGTGTACAAAAGGGGAGTATTGATGTGTGTTCATCTTTAAATGTTTATTTAAATGTTGTTTATATTAAGATATAAAAGGTGCCCAAAGTGTTATGTAAAAAAAAGACTATGGGTTTCCACGTTGCCTACAAAAATGATTCCACGATGTAGCTGTAGAAATTGATCATATATTTTAGCTCAAATTAAATGTAGAAATATAGAATAGAACTAGATTTAGAACCAATGTCACTTTTTATCATTTAGGTATATTTTAACATTTTATATATAAAAGCCATAACTAAAATTTACGTAAATAAATTGTACATGTACGTATGCGACTTTCTGCATTTAATATTTACCGCGTTTAGTCAGTACACAAAAAAAAGTTATTGCTGTATACGTACATGTAGTTCATGAATATGTATCAACTTCATGAATGTGAAATTACCTTATGAATATGTAATTTACCTTCTGAATATTTATGACATGGCCTATAATGACTGTGCAGTGTTTCTTGCATTTATCTTTCACTGAATATTGAAAAAGAGAGAAAAGTTTACTATATGAATATTAATATTACCTATTGTACAGTTTTAAAATAAACGCTTGTTTAATTGTATCTAAGGAAGTATCCTTTCAGAATTTTACGTGTATAAAATTATAAATGATTTTTCATTTGAATGGCAAAGAATATGCAATGAGTGGTGAATGGTTTTAAAGAAACTATTAGTAGCAATAGAAACATATATGCTATTGTATGAGTTTTGTCTGAATATTTAACAGCTATGAGGCGTTGTTATTTCCATATAGTAGTCTTATTTAGTAAACCTCGTATATTTGTAACCTCGTAACCTGTGTCTGCCATTTTTTATAACCTCCTATGTACTACCATAGTCCTTCACCAGAACCTTGTATTTAGTAGCCTCGTAAAATCGTTCAATTGTATGCCCCATTTTACAGATATTATTCCAAGTTGTCTATTGAACAGTACTGTTTTTGAGAGGTTAGGATTTCCTAGAAAACTAGAAGTTTTGGACAAATCCTTGTTTTGCTTTTGTTATTGAGTGCAATTTGGGCTGCCCTCGCATTCTGTGAGTTATATGAAAGGTTCGACGTGAACCTCATTGAGTGTCAAATCTAAACCTCGTGTGCGCCTCACATGAACCTCATGTTGCGAACCTCGCACGATCTCTCTTTAACCTTATGCGCGCTTCAAATAATACCTCACAGAATGTGAGCAGTCTTGTTTAAAGCCCAATCTATGAATATTTGAAATCACTAAATTTAATTGTCAATTGTTACTTTTTTAATTTCAGGAGAACAAAAAATGAAAACTGGAAGAATTTGGTAGGCATAGTACGATATTGTGACAAAGCCAAGCACAGACTTGAATTAAGACTAGTCTCTTGCACAAAAAGAGCAAAGTATTTTAAACTGTTTTGTCCGATTTCGCACTTTTTCCCTAAAATTGGCAGTAAATTGTTTATTTTATTTTAGTATATGCATTATAACCAGAATCAGGTCAAAAATACACATAAGCAATCCAACTACACTGTATTTATCTTTCCGAGGGACCAAAAAATATATAAATATTTTAAAAAGCAAGTCAAAAAAAGTTGTGCAATTTACCCACGATTTGTGTGTTAGCCATAGAATTACTAGTACAAATGCTGGACTGTCTGTACTAACTAGCATACCTTACCTTTTAAACCCCAGTTTATCTGGTTATAGCCCTGTGTATGTTTAGTGTTTAGTTATCGAACCGAGTTGATAAGAGGTACAGTAGGCGTTGAGTGTTTATATAACGGTTTAAACAAGACTGCTGGTTTGTCTGTTCATGTACTTTGTTTAAAAAACAACTTTCTGCTGTTATCCTAACTATTAACCTTTTTATCTTTAAAGCTTAATACTTTGACACGTTTACTAATCCGAGATAGCAAACCGGGTTATTATATGAGAAGAACGTTTGGTTTATATTAACCTAATAGTTTTGGGGGTTAATCTATAACTAGCCTGGCTATGCAAGTTAGTAAAGGATAGTTTTTAAGTGTCGTTTTATTTTGTAAGTAGTGATTCGTTTGTGAATTTTTTTTTTCATCGTCGGTTTTGTTTTTGAGTCGAGGATGCAATATTTTTGGGTTCGTTGCTTAGAGTTGTACCCCGTTTGAACATGCTTCAAAAGCACTGATTACAAGTACTTGTCACCTGTCTAGACTGACTTATGGCCATAATAAAAATTAAAAAAAATTGTTGCATTTTTGCCTTTTACAAGAATTCATTTTGCCGGGCAAAACAAATATTCAAATTAATGGGATTATTTTGTCTGTTGATAAAAGTAGATTATCTCTTAAAATTGCCTACATTTGTATTGCTATATGTTTATGCTATAGATTTAAAATCATGTATATCATCTTTATCTTCCATGGTTACCAAGCTGAGTGTATTGTTTGCAAGTGGAAATAGGGATACCAGTGAATATTCAGGTTGGCCCATAAAAAGCAGGCAAGCGTACTTCCACTATCCCAAAGCCAAAACTACCTTTAATAATGGATGGAGAATCCTTCTAGTAGAAAAACTATACAAAGATATCTTGATTTGAGCTAGTAGTTTTAGCTCCAGACCCTATTTTGTAAAGCACAATCGGAGGTCCTTTCGCACCAAGAAATAACTAAACGGCGCCTGCGAATTTAACATGACATGGTTTAGCTATTTTTCGGTACGAAAGAACCACCGACTTTACTTCACAAAATATAATCTGGAGCTAAAACCACTAGCCCAAATCAAGATATCTTGGTATCATTTTTCTTCTAGAAAGATTATCCATCCATTTATATAGGTAGTCTTGTTCCCAGGGTAGTGCAAGTATGCTTGTTAGTTGAGATAGGCCTGTCCGGATTTTATAGGCCACCCTGTATAGCCATAATTAATAAATTCAACAAACGAAGTCACAAAAAAACTAATTGTTTAAATTTTATTTAGACATTTGCCACAATTCCAGAATCCATTTTGTAACGTTTATTTAATCATCACAATTTCAAGGTAGTTTCCTTACTCTAGAATTTGATCGTGATCATTAATTAGTCCCTCTCCTTTCTTCAATTTTGTTTCTCTAAGTAGAATTTGAATGTCCGTTAACTTTATAAAAGTGAGGAAAATTACAACAGATTTGTAAAAAAAACATGTATTCAAAAGTATATTTAAAGCGTGTAGCCTACCATTTAATACCAAACATTGTACTGAAAGTTGTTCGAATTAATAGAATCACACTTTTGTCTGTACTTGTATTAACTGTAATGGACTTTTCCATTCAAAACAAAAGGTTGTTTCTGTGAGAGTAAAAGTATATTATTAAAAAAAAAAGTATACATTTAATCCTGTTATTTCTTATCAAAGTATTCCTCAGTGCCCATAAGAAATTCTAAATGGAATAGTCCGGTACTGGGCTGTACCATTCTGTGTCGGGGGTTTGTAATCATGTATTCAAAGGGGTTGGTAAATTTGAATTATTAAAGTAATTGTCAATTACATTTTCTTTATTGTTCCCCCCTCCTCCCCTTCCTTGAACTCCTTTGTTTACTTGCCATGTCAGCTACGTACCTACTTCTTAATTGAGAATAAAACAATCCTAATTATTACAATTGATTACTTGAATTTGTTCGTTGTCATTTTGTGTTTTGTTTCTCGGATTCTGTGTGTTGTGGTTTAATTGTAGGATATTTTAAGCAGGATCAGTGTGTAACGTTATACGAAAGAAAAAATATTTAAGATTTCATTTTCACGAAGTTGTGGGCCAAAAAGATTTTAAAATGTAAAAAAAAAAAAAGTAGGAATACTTAAACGGCTGCGATTAAAATGCAAAGCAAATACGAGGTAAGCTTTAACTACAATTGAAAAATGTGAGACGTTCCCGCAAAATAAAACGGAACTGGGCACAATGGAGTAAACTTCAAAATAATGAATATTGGTAGATTTTTTTCAAATTTTCAGATTTATGGATACTTGTAATCTTTAGTATGCCTACTAACCATTTTTTGTTAAAGAAATAGTTGAGAAAAACAACTTACATTTTTTCAATATCACATATATAAAACTTGACACTTTTGCTTTTGTTACATAAATAAACTTGAACTTTAAACAGCCATAACTTATTAACGAGTTGTCCGATTGAAGTGCAACAAACTGCATTGTAAGGAGAAATTTATCCTCTTTTGCAATACCTGATAACCCTCATTTCAACCTCTGCCCAGTTCCGTTTTATTTGGCCGGAACACCTCACAAATTATCCAGGTTTGAACAAAATGAATTTGATAAAGTTTACTTAACCACAGCGATGATTCCTTTCTTTCTCTCTGGGACGTGAGGTACGTCTCCTTTTCTACTGTGTCGTCGTCTGTTCTCGGTCCTACAAAAGTAACACAAAAATATTTTTTTAAATACAAAAATTGTGCCATTCAAATAGATAAATTTATTATGAACTGTCTAGGGGGCACTGTCTAGGGGGCCACTGTCTTGGGGGCCACTGTCTAGGGGGCCACTGTCTAGGGGGCCACTGTCTAGGGGGCCACTGTCTAGGGGGCCACTGTCTAGGGGGGCACTGTCTAGGGGGCCACTGTCTTGGGGGCCACTGTCTTGGGGGCCACTGTCTTGGGGGCCACTGTCTTGGGGGCCACTGTCTTGGGGGCCACTGTCTTGGGGGCCACTGTCTTGGGGCCACTGTCTGGGGGCCACTGTCTTGGGGGCCACTGTCTTGGGGGCCACTGTCTAGGGGGCCACTGTCTTGGGGGCCACTGTCTTGGGGTCCACTGTCTTGGGGTCCACTGTCTTGGGGGCCACTGTCTTGGGGCCACTGTCTTAGGGGCACTATCTAGGGGGCACAGTCTGGGAGGGGGGGCACGATCTGGGGGGGGGGGGCATTATCTGGGGGGGGGGGCACTATCTGGGGGGGGGCACTATCTGGGGGGGGTCACTATTTGGGGGGGTCACTATCTGGGGGGGGCACTATCTGGGGGGAGGGCACTATCTGGGGGGGGGGGGGCACTATCTGGGGGTGGGCACTATCTGGGGGGGGGCACTATCTGGGGGGGGGGCACTATCTGGGGGGGGCACTATCTGGGGGGGGGGGGACAATCCAGGGGGGACTATCTTGGGGGGACTATCTTAGGGGGAACTATCTAGGGGGGCACTATCTATCACTGTCTTGGGGGCCACTGTCTTGGGGGCCACTATCTGGGGGGCACTATCTAGGGGGCACTATCTATCGTGCAATATCTATCGTGCAATATCAATATCAATAGGGGGCACTTGAGGGCACTATCCTGGGGGCACTATCTAAAGGGCACTATCTGGAGGGCACTATTTTTTTTGGGGGGGCACTGTCTGGGGGGGGGGGCACTATCTAGGGGGCACTATCCAGGGGGCACTATCCAGGGGGAACTATCTGGGGGGCACTATCTTGGGGGGCACTATCTTGGGGGGCACTATCTAGGAGGGCACTATCTAGGAGGGCACTATCTTGGGGGACTATCTAGGGGGGCACTATCTAGGGGGGCACTATCTAGGGGGGCACTATCTAGGAGGGCACTATCTAGGAGGGCACTATCCTGGGTGGCACTATCCAGGGGGCACTATCTTGGGGGGCACTATCTAGAGGGGGGGGCACTATCTGGGGGGGGGGACTGTCTGGGGGGCACAATCCGGGGGGCACAATCCAGGGGGGGGGGGACTATCTTGGGGGCACTATCTAGGGGGGCACTATCTATCACTGTCTTGGGGGCCACTATCTGGGGGGCACTATCTAGGGGGCACTATCTATCGTGCAATATCTATCGTGCAATATCAATATCAATAGGGGGCACTTGGGGGCACTATCTTGGGGGCACTATCCTGGGGGCACTATCCAGGGGGCACTATCCGGGGGGGCACTATCCTGGGGGGCACTATCCTGGGGGGCACTATCCTGGGGGGCACTATCCTGGGGGGCACTATCTTGGGGGGCACTATCTTGGGGGGCACTATCTTGGGGGGCACTATCTTGGGGGGCACTATCTTGGGGGGCACTATCTAGGAGGGCACTATCTTGGGGGGACTATCTAGGGGGCACTATCTAGGGGGGCACTATCTAGGAGGGCACTATCTAGGAGGGCACTATCCTGGGTGGCACTATCTTGGGGGGCACTATCTAGGGGGGCACTATCTTGGGGGCGGGACTATCTGGGGGAGGGGGGACTGTCTGGGGGGGGGCACTATCTTGGGGGGCACTATCCAGGGGGCACTATCCAGGGGGCACTATCCAGGGGGCACGATCTTGAGGGGCACTATCTAGGGGGCACTATCTAGGAGGGCACTATCTAGGGGGCACTATCTAGGAGGGCACTATCTAGGGGGCACTATCTAGGAGGGCACTATCTTGGGGGGGACTATCTAAGGGGGCACTATCTAGGGGGGCACTATCTAGGAGGGCACTATCCAGGGGGCACTATCTTTGGGGCACTATCTTGGGGGCTGGACTATCTTGGGGGCTGGACTATCTGGGAGGGGGACTGTCTGGGGGGGGGGCACTATCTTGGGGGGCACTATCCAGGGGGGCACTATCCAGGGGGGCACTATCTTGGGGGGCACTATCTAGGGGGCACTATCTTGGGGGCACTATCTTGGGGGCACTATCTTGGGGGCACTATCTTGGGGGCACTATCTTGGGGGGCACTATCTAGGAGGGCACTATCTAGGAGGGCACTATCTAGGAGGGCACTATCTTGGGGGCACTGTCTAGGGGGGCACTATCTTGGGGGCACTATCTAGGGGGGCACTATCTAGGGGGGCACTATCTAGGGGGCACTATCTAGGGGGGCACTATCTAGGGGGGCACTATCTAGGGGGGCACTATCTTGGGGGCACTATCCAGTGAGGCACTATCCAGTGGGGCACTATCTTGGGGGCACTATCTGGGGGCACTATCTAGGGGGGCACTATCTAGGAGGGCACTATCTAGGAGGGCACTATCTAGGAGGGCACTATCTTGGGGGCACTATCTAGGGGGGCACTATCTAGGGGGCACTATCTAGGGGGGCACTATCTTGGGGGCACTATCTAGGGGGGCACTATCTAGGGGGGCACTATCTTGGGGGCACTATCTAGGAGGGCACTATCTATCGTGCACTATCTATCGTGCAATATCAATCGTGCAATATCCATCGTGTAATATCTTTTATGTAATATCTACATGTATTATGTAAGTAAATTTCATAGGAAGAAGGAAAGGTACATTCAAAACAAACAAAAAATCAAGCAGAATTTTGTGGTAGTGTCTCAAAACAAATATTGACTGCTTTAACCAGTTCGCGCTGGAGGACGTATATACACACAAAGTTTTTCCGAGATTCAAAACGGATGACGCATAAAAACGTCACATGAAAGGCCAGGAAATGTCAGCAGTGAGCAAGGCCAGAAATGCATGGGTGTGCTTCCCGGTACCATCAGCCTGAATCCGCCTCCGATTGAGTTTCGTTAAAAATAATCCCGCTCCTCGGCTCGGTGAGGTTAAAATAATCCCGGCGCGAACTGGTTATTAACTTGTGTTGTGGTAAAACTAGCCTCCCTTGGTGATCTGCAGACAGTTGCATTTTAAACCGTAATGACGTGTATCGGGTTTAGTTTGACCAGAACAAACAATCCCAAAAACATTCAGTCCCTGCCCGATTCCGTGGGTTTTCCCCAAAAATATATTCTTCTGGGGTTTTCTGGTTTTTTTCCTCCCACCTCTAAAACTGTACCTTCTTCTCATTGTCTTCTCTCTACGGGTTTCTTTAGGCTTGCGAGCTACAGTGCCTCTAGGGGAGGCTTTGGGAATTCCTTGGTTTCACTACCACAAATAGTATGTAATAATAACCCAAAGTCGATTTCAAGTCGTTTCAGGTAGCATGGGTGGCTTGTGTGTAAAGCACTTGCTTCTCACTAATGTGGACGGGGAATGATTCCCGGCCCGGACCGTAATTTGAGTAGAGTTGTGCGTTGGTTCTCTTCTGTGCCACGAAGGTTTTTCTCAGGGTCCTCCGGTTTTCCTCCCTCTGGAAAAATCATATATGAGTCGATGTGGCCGGCTGCCAGAGGCGCCTTTACGTGCCAGCGGCTCGACCACGTTGTAGCCGCGTCCTTCGCAATTCAGCACACTAGCTGCGAGTAAGGATGATTAGCCTCCCCAATTATTATACTATTATAGTTTCCGTTCAGGATTGCACAACATGGGAGGCTAGTTTTACCCACACCACACGAAGCAGTCCATATTTCTATCCTCTATTCCAGCGCAAACCCCAAAACAGCTAGCTAAGCAGTGGGACCAACCAACAGAGACAGACAGACCAGACTACGTACTTTCTCTTGATGGAGTCCCGTTGCACCCTGATGGTCTTGCCTTCCTGGTAGATGGGTCTGGGGATGTGACGATGACGACGGATGCGCTTCAGCTGCGGGTGGTGCTGGAATTTCTCTTTGAGTTTGGCGCTGTACTCAAAAGCCGCTACCTCTCTCTTTTGCAACTGTTATCGATAAAAGAAAATAGAAGAAATACAAGTAATTTATCAACTGTCTTTTCACTATTTTAAAGTGAACAAAAAAAAGTTAAGTCCTACTTAACCAGTTTGCACTGGAATTATTTTGACATTGACCGGACCAGGCGCTGGATTGTTTTTCACGAACCTTGATCTGAGATGGTTCAGACCGGCATCTGTGGGTGACACACCCTGATATTTCCGGCCTCGCTCGCTGCGAGCCAGTCACTGACAGATATTTCTGGCCTACCGTCCAAGAATAAAAAGCATTAAGCATTTGGCAGAGTACCAGTCAACAGCACTACAGGGGACATGACTGTGTGGCTGGTAACCATTTATTGCTAAGCCAATCTCTTCGGTGCTTAGCAGAATTCTCAGTGTCATTAGTACCCGCAAGTCGTAATGTCAAATCTCTGTTGATAGTTTTTTTGTGCTTACCTTTCCTAACTTTTCGGACGCCTCGGCTTTCCAGATTCTGATGTTGGTCTCGTCCGATCCAGAGAGGATGTATTTGTTGTCGAGAGACCATCTGACGCAGGTCACGTGCTGCATTCGCTTGGTGTGATAAATCTCCCTGTAATAACAAATCACAACACCACTATTAACCCTAACAGTCCTCAATCCTCCAAAATCCATTTTATAAATTTTAAGAGAAGACCAAAAAAAAGGAATTTATCTTCAAACTTTCAGGTATAATCAGGATCAGTTTTGCTCTATTAACTTCTTGACGCCGGTATTAATTCCTCACTGCAATGGAATTACACACATGACGGCACAGCAGCCTTTGTCCAGCAGCTGCACTGCACAATGGACGCGAGCGTGCAGCTGTGACACAGGCCGTGTTCTACGGCGGAGCACCGCTGACAACAGCATCCCGGACAAATTCGCGTGCCGTTCCCAGGCATCAAGGGCTTCAGCAAGAATCTCAAAATAATGCGAACCCTCGGTAAAAGCTAAAAAAATTTCAAACTTATTCCGGCCGTTCCAATGCTTACCTGCTATGGCCCCTATCCGACGGAAAGATCCGAACGGATTTATCGAAGCTCCCACTGACGAACTCCTTGCCGGTGGGCGAGTAGTCGACGTCCATAACGGCCGATACGTGATCCATGTGAACATTGAGTGCAATGTCCAGCTTCCGAATGTCAAATGTATACAGACTGCAAAAATTAAAAAGTAAAAATATTCACATTTAATTCACAATGTGCATAATACTACTCTCATTAAAATTCTGGTTATCAATTCTGGTAACCAATTCTGGTAACCAATTCTGGTAACCAATTCTGGTAACCAATTCTGGTTACAGTAATAATAATAAGATAAGTAGTTTGTGGGGAGATAAGTAGTTTGCGGTAACACCGTGTGGTAATTCTCTTTTAGTGAGATGTGTGGTTCTGGAAAGAACCGGTGGGAACTCAATGTTTCAGACAGTATGCTCTGCTCATCATCGGGAGAAGATGAGTAATTATAATGCAGATTTGTAAAGATATCGAGCATAATGCAGGGCTTAATCACGGATAGGCGCAGTCGACACTTTTTTTTGCCATTCATTCTCAATCTTCCAAAACCGCAGGAAGAATTTTTGGAAGATTGAGGAGCGAAAGAAGGTTAAATTAAATCTTCATATTCCTTCACCCGAAAACTGACCTGCAGGTTTTTGTTTAACCAGTTCGAGCCGGGACTATTTTGACATTGAACGGGCAGGAGGCACAACCTCAATCCGAGACAGGTTCAGGCCGGCATCTGTGGGTAGCACACCCTGATATTTCCGGTTTACTCACTGCGAGCCGGTCGCTGACAGATATTTCCCGGCCTTGCTCGTCATGTGTTTATCCGTCACCCGTTTCAAATTCCAGAAAAAAGACTTTGCGTCTATACACGGCATCCAAAACTAACTGGTGCCAATTTCATAAAACATGTAAGCACAAAAATGTGCTTAGCACCAAAAAGTCTTGCTCAGTAAAAACAGGTTATCGGCCCAAAATCCACGTGCTTTTCATTCAAAGCAAAAACCAGCTGAATACCAGTCACAAACAAGAAACATCAACTGAAATTTTGGTTTGTAACCCTGTTTTTTCCCAAGGAAGATTTTTCATGCTAAGCAAATTTCTGTGCTTACACGTTTTATGAAAGACTATCGACTTCCCATTGGGAGAGTCGATTCACTGCACAAAGTCCGTTCTATAAACGTTCCCTTAAGTTCTGTTCTACAAGTTCTTGTAATACTCACTTGTAATCTTCGTTCGCCGCAGTGAACGTAAACGCTTCCATTGGATTCCAGGCTATCGTGTTGCTACGCATGTTCAGCAGAAGTTTACGCAAAGGCGTCGATCCCCGCATGTCGTAGAGAATAATGTTACGGTCGGCCGTGCAGCTGGCCAGCATGTACGTCTAAAAAGACAATATATTTTCAATCAATATTTTCATTCTTATTTTGGGGAAGGGCAGAACCAAACGTCAGAGGTTTAGACAAAACGAGATGGAATTGGGCAGAGTTTAAATTGAGGGTTCTTAGGTATTAGAAAAGAAGATAGAATTCTTCTTACAATTCTGATTGTTGCGCTTCAATTGGACATTCCGTTAACAAGTTACGGCTGTTTAAAATTTGCATTTTATCCAAATTTCGCAAAAGTAAAATATTGAGGCAAAGGTCTTTGAAGTTTTAGGTTTTGTACATGTGATTTTCCCCTAAAAACACTTTTATTTCTTAAGACAATTTCATTATTAGGCAGATCACAAATATCATGAAATTTATGAATGATAAATACATTTTGATGAATGAAATGAAGTCTTGTGCCCTACCTCTATCGGGTTGAATTTCACACTGTGTACACTGTCTGACCCCCAGGTGAATGACCGCAGGGGCTCTGACCGCTGCTCGTCCCATATGTCCACCTGCTGACCGCTAGTGGCAAACTTGGCATCGTGCCAATGGTGGTCAATGGACTGGAACACTGTCTGTGTAAACAAAAACCAAAAAAAATAACAATAAATTATTCTAAAAAAAATTCAAAACTGAAAATATTTGTTCTGTTTTCTTTGGAGCACTGCAATAGTTTTAGCTGTAATATAGAAGGTTTTTTAATTTGGCAAGGCGGGACTCGAACCTGGGACCTCCAGAATACCGGACCGACGCATTACAAACTGAGCTATCTTGCCCTATGTTGGCCCTATGTCTCCCAATTTGTTTTTAAAAAGAGAATAAAAAAAGAAAGGAGAACAAAATAGTGGTACCTTTCCAATAATGGTATTGAGGGGTGTTTCTTGTTTTCCATACTCGGGTGGCTGCATGCTCCACTGTTTGACGGTCTGGTCATCTCCTACCTACACAGTAAATGGAACGACCCAGAGGAGAAAATCCTGTGTTAACAGTAATAATGACTTCAAAAGCAAAAAGGTGGAACCATTTTTTTTTTCAGAGGGTTGCGGACATCCAACAAGTGATCCGCGTATCGCGAAAGTCACCATTTTCCTGGGGTCGATCCCTATGTTTTGTGTTCTTACAAAAAAATCAAATTCTGTGTATTTGAAACGACCTCAAATGACCCTCAGATGACCTATTGACCTATTTCGAACAACTTGTGATGAACCCCACCAAAGGATCACTCCATCTAAGTAGACAAACATTTGAAGCATATTTGAACAATGACCACTAATGACCCCTACATGAACTTTGACCCCAAAAGAGTCGTGTCTTCCCACCCGAGGATATCTGCATCAAATTTTCATCAAAATCTATAAAAACATTATACATGTTTTTCTCTCAAAAAACTTAACCTAAAACTTTAACATACATACGTCCATACAGAATTTCGGACTGGTGAGTGTCTCCCAAAACGTTGTTTAACGATAAACGATAAACTTGAATTTATTGGCGATCACAGAAAACGCAACTTTATTGGTTCGGCTTCGTACTTACTGTGAAGATACTTGTTGCTTTCCGATCTGTGCAGACCCCTCTCACAAACCCGCTGTGTGCAGCGATCGATCTCTCACACTTCCTGGTCGACAGATTCCAAATTTTGACCTAAAATCAACCCCCAAAAACAAATTGTAATAATGAAAACTGGGTACTGCACACTTTTAACTTAATATTGTCCTTTACATTGGGTTCGGGCTTACCACCAGAATACAAGTCCAACAGTGGAAAGAATGAAAAATCCTTACGCTACCTCAGGGGGGGGGGGGGCGGAGGGGGGCCCTTCGAGACTGTGATTGCGAAACGCTGATGTACCGTCCATTTTCAAAATAGGGGGGAACAATTTTCTCACGTGAAAAATAAAGAGTTTTTGGCATCCAATCTTAACATCTTGTCTTTTGTAGTTGTAAAAGGTTGTTATTTACCTTAATTTTTATCATCCAATGACAAACATTGTATTGAAAAAGTCGAAAAAATTAAGCGTTGACGTACCGTTGATGCGCGTGGAGATTGTGCACAAATACTCAAACGACGTTAACAAATACCTCCCCTAAAAAGGGCAATAATAATCGATAAATTGTGAAAAATCGTGCTTCGAACCCACTCATTTTTTTCAATGGATACGTTAAAAAAGGATGTAGCACTGATATACTGAATTTTTTTTTTAAATCTGCCTGTGAACCCCTTGCGTTTTATCGTGTTGTTTTCGAACGAGAATGGCAGAAAATGACATCGCCCCCAAATTTTTTTGTGTAGATCGTGCCTGTGTACCTGGCTTTGCGGACGTTGTATAATTCACTGAATTCGGGGAGCGAGCACGGAGCGAATTTGTACGTGTTTCAACGGTGTGCTTCGAGGTAGCGATCTATACGTATTTACTGTATGAGATGTGCGGCTCATGAGCGTGGAAGTATGAATGAGATACATTTTAACGTTGGTTGCGCACTTTGTTGGGCACCCATTCCGCCCCCCCCTGCGCTACCTCAGCGGTTGTGTACAAAGTTTATGGAGAGTCCAGAATTTCTAACAACATTAGAAATGTTTCTCCGTCTCAAATTCATGTCTTTTAAACATTTTTTGCACAGATTGACCTTCATTGAGATGATATATAACCAACAAAAAACAAAATACAGTGTCAGGTTTTAACATTCTTTCCCTAATGGTTTGAGTGTAGAATTTACCATATGTGACCCGCTCCATCGTAATCAGGAATAAGTCGCTTTACGCAATCGGTCGTTGAAGTGAACGCATGGGTGAAATTCGTGACCAAGTCGTTTTTCTGAACATTGTATTTTTAGGTGTAGTTATCACAGATTATTGTCATTAATGTCTTGTATGTAAAAACGATCAATAAAGATGAAAATAAAGAGGATTTGTGTTCGCTGTCCGTATGATTTTTGTCAATTTTGTTTATTTCAAAGCTGTTTTTATCGGAATGTGGATTCTGGAAATAAATATACACCTGTCATCTTCATCAGACCATAACTCGTTAAGCTAAGAAGATACACACTTGTGATGGGGATCATTAGAAAGCTTATGAAATTCCCTTTCTCACCATGCGCATATCTTAAAAAGAAGTCATTTCGAGACTTATTCCTGATTTCGATGGAGCGGGTCACATGTGACCATCCACGACAAAAGGGCTGTAAAGTCGCCAGAGCTTATTTTGAGAAGAGGACCATTAAAATATGTGAAAAACAATATTAATTTTTTTTTTTTCATATTCAGTGTTACTTGTTGTAGCTAACCGCAAATACCAACTATGTCTTTCAATACCTCATTTTAAAGCTTTTTTCTTGTAGATTTCAATTTTTAAAATATCTCAAAACATCAAGATGCCTACTTTACAGCCCTTTCGTCGTGGACGGTCACATATGGCATTGGATTTTTGTAAGGATGGGTACGTTCCCAGTGAATCACATCAAAAAGGGGTTAATTAACAGGTTTGACATATTTTACTTGCCTGCCCGTCGCATCCCCCAGACAGGAGCGTCGACAGGCTGCCCGGATGCTTGAACATGCAATGCACGCCGTCCGTGTGCCCCTCCAGGGCACCGAGGAACGGCTTGGCGAAGACGCGCTCCAACTTGGTGGCATTCAGCGCTCGGATGTACTCCCGGGGAGCCTCGAAAGGATGCAAAGAGGGATCGTAGTTCCTTGGCACTATTAATTGAGGAAAAGAGAAGGAAAAATGAGGTAGGGCTTAACTATAGAATGCAGGGCCCACGCAGGGCCCACTCACAACTTTCTACCCTATGACATAGAATGGAGTGGCCCTGTATTCTATGGGTATTGGGGTATAGGGCGAGGGTTAGGGTCAGTCCATTCTATGTCCTAGGGCAAATAAAGTTGAGAGTTGTGAGTGGGCCCTGCATTCTATAATTGCTCCTGAGGTAGATTAAAATTCACAGCAGACATCTGGTAAGGCCATTTAAACAAAAAATGTATTTTATTTTTATTTTGTAGAGACATAAATTCAGGACTATGAAACATTTCTAATTTTGTTTGAAAATACTTCAAAATACATTTTTGAAACAACCTACGCATTTGCAAACATCTAAAAACAAAACTACTTAGATATTAATGAAATACCTTACTTGACTGTAAACTTGGGAAGTGAATAATAGTCTAAAGCATCCTGTGAAATCACAGCGTCTGACTCTGATGTGATGTGGTTTTCAAGAGAAGTGGAATTTTGTATCAATTTTCGTTGTAGAAACCCGACTATTTTCAAATCCTACCCCCAATTTATTGAATTCGTCTGAAGAAAGTCGAGAAACCAGACTGCAAGAACAACCCTTTTTTCTTAGTTTTTCCATGGCGTCTTTGAACACAAAACTAATAAACAGGTCAGTTACAATAAAATACCCCAAATTACCCTAAAGTTAAACCCGTCTATTTTCTAAAATTACAGCAAAAGCAAATGGTGTATACCTTTATCTAAACATAAACAGTAGTTCTTTTTACCTTTGTGAATATCATTCTTGGTTTCACGAATATAATTATCAGGGTTACGACTCAGCATTTTCACCTTCATCTTGAGTTCTGTAGTGTAAGAGTTCCAAACAACGTACCGTACACCACACGATATAGACGGGGCGCCTAGCGTTCGGCTCACGTTAGATACGCAAACGTCGTTCACTCGCACTCACAGTCGAGTCACACACATTTCAATGCATTAATGTTTTTGTGTAAGAAACTGGCGTGTGTTCAAACGTACAACAAACTAATACCAGCGGCGTCACAAAACTGCCTTTAACGACGAATAAGCCACGTGTGCGGTGTCACAAAGTGTTGCTTTCTTCGTTTCTAACAAAAAGGTTTCTGGCTCGACAGAAAATTGTCAATTTTGCTGGAAATTACGACGGAGAGCACTCAGCCAACACGTCTTCTCCATTGCACGTTGTACACGCAATGAGCTCACAAATTGTTCTATTATCAAAAAGGGGTGTTTGTCCTGTGCAGTTCAGGAAAATACGAACCACAAACCGTGAAAATAACCATTTCAGTATTTTTAGTGAAATATTATTTGTTAAATATTTGATACGGTTTAAATATTTACAGAATATTTACTCAAAGTTTACTGAATATTATTGCTGTAAAGATCTTTTTCCAAATATCCACCCCTTTCTACAAAAATAGATTCTCCCCAAACTCCCAGAATGCCTGTCATTTCCAAGATGGCAGCGCCCATGTAAGTTATGTTTTCTATGCTGTGGAAATGAATATTTTATGAAGATTCCGTTTATCAGTTCAAATAAAATAAAACAAATATTTAAAATCCAATAGGATTTTCAGAGATAGGCTACTATTTAACAACAATCTGTGTGATCTAGTGCAAATTAACAATATTCCTTCCAATCCATGATGAAGGGAAAAGATCAACACCCCAGCAGCCGATTTCACGAAACTTTACTTTATGGCGTAAGTGGACTTACGCCATAACTTATTGCGTAAGTTGCGCAATAACTTTAGGACGGATTTCACGAAAGTTACGCATTATCGGGATATGTCGTAACTTACCGAGTTACGCCATAAGATGTGGCGTAACTTACGCCATGACTTTAGGTGGCGTAAGTCTTGACTATGTGTCGTAAACATGGCGTTCAACGTGAACACCGAAGAGCGCTTCGCCGTGAAAGATTGTTCCGTGACCGAATAAATCCCCTATATATCATCTCGAAGACGACGAAATCAGAGGACGGTATCGCTCTTCTCGGAAGGGTATTTTCCAAATCGTTAAAGATTTACGACATGTTTGGAGCGTCCTACAAGGATAGTTTCTCATTTTCCGTTAAGTTAACGTTAACGGTTAACGTTAGTAAATGTCGCGTGCAAAAAAAACCACTGTGACCCTCGTTACTTTCTCAAATCACAACAAATCTCCGGCGTACTTTTTTGTCTCAAAAGTTAAACAGCGCCCTCATGCACCCCTAAAAGATGAATGTAGGCCTATATTGGTCGAACAAAATACATAATGTACTCGGGAATGAAAGGGACAATGTGGTTTGTAAGGAGTGCGTTCTCCAAATGTATTGTTAGATAAGCAACCCACCTGTTAAAATCAAATCAAAGCCAGAACCAAAGGATTGTTTTTGTAGTTTTTGTACCCAGTTTATAGGCTTATAGGTTATATAAAACACTACAAAACATGACAAATTGAGAAACCAATGCAAGTCTAGGAACAAGGCTTCTGTTTTTTATTTATAAATAAATTCTACATGTACATTGTATATACACAAATTGTTCCAAGAAAGAAATTATAATAAAGAAAGATATTAAATATAAACAAGACTTGTTTGTATTATCATAGCAATTTTATAAACTTGACTTCTCATTGGATATACAAACAATATGCCTTTCCCTGGCTTCGTCTTAAGTTGATTTTTGGCCTCTAAATGCAGGAACTCGGGTGCATTCTCCATTTTTACAGTATATTTTTACATTATTCTGCTACACAGTGGGTAGTCTTGGTTGCAAGACGTCCTAATCTCAGTATGCAGTGCACGTAGACCGCCGATGCGGCCCCCCTTTTAATAAACGCCATGACCTTTAAATTGAACGTCTTCGCTAATGGACATAATCACTTAACAAAAATTCCCAGCAGAATTTGCATGCGCGTGTGACGTGACATTGTGTGTATAATCGCGTTGACGTAACATGCATAATCATACTCATTGGTCAAGTTTCTGTTACGTCACGTAATTATGCACGCAACGTCACACGCGCATGGAAATGCATCACAATTCTGCTCATAAATTTTTGAGCGATTGTCAGTTAGCCAAGACATCCTGTTTGAACGTCATGGCGTGGTCTGTAGCGTATGTTAAAGGGTGCCCGCATCGGCAGCCTACGCACGCTGCATACCGCGATTAGGACGTCTTGCAACCAAAATTTCATAGTGGGGTGGCTGACTGGGTTTTGTAAGATCACTCCGCTTACGTAATCTTGGAACCAAGACTAATTTCAATGTCAAGTATAAAGGGGCATTCAAAATATCAATGTTTTTAAGTTTGACTTTTAACCAGTTCGCGCCGGATGACATATATTTACAAACACAAAGTTTTTCCCAGATTCAAAACGGATGACACATAAACAAGCCACGAGCAAGGCCGAAAATGTTCGTCAGCAACGAACAAGGCCAGAAATGTCTGTCAGCAGGGAGCAAGGCCGGAAATGCGTGGGTGTGCTTTCCGGTACCATCGGGCTGAACCCACCTCGGATCGAGTCTCGTTAAAAATAATCCCGCGCGTCGGCTCGGTGATGTTAAAATAATCCCGGCGCGAACTGGTGGAGACTATGGAGCGTCAAAAGCTAGTACATGTAGAACAAACATTTTAAGTTTTCAGAAACTGCGACACAGATAGTAAAATCCAAATTTCTGCTAGCATAAAATTCATTTTTTTTTTAACCAGTGTCGCAATTTCTGAAAACCTAAAATTATACTAGCTCTGAGAAAATCGGAAAATACGGTTGTCCACTTTTGACGCTCCATAGGAGACAATTCCCCTACATTTTAGAGTCAACATTTTGTAAACGTTGATTACCTTTAATGGCCCCAATAAATAGGGAAAATTATGACAGTGAATAAAGAACATCTGGAAATGAGAAGTTAAGAGGTTAAGCACTATCTTCAGCTGGAACCAAAATGATGGCACGCTGCTGACAGGCAATAGCAATGAGTATGACCATCTGCAAATTAGCATTAAGATACTGCGACACTTTTAAATGTTCCTTTGCAACCATAGCCTTTCCTTCTCAATTTCCAGAAGTAAATTTGTCCAATTCATACATTTTCCTATTTGTTATTGATAATTCTTTAGGTTGTACATGTTCTACACCACTCGGGGTTGCAGTCTGTGTTGACAGGGCTGGCCTAGCTTGATGATGTAGAGGCAATGGAGGCTTCCAGTTTAGTTAGTAAATCTTTCTGATGGGTCGTGATCAGCGTCGTAGTCATCATCATCATCAGCAGCATTATCTTTATCGCAATCCTCAATTTGAAAGAAAGCTGCAATAAACACAATCGTAAAATGTTGCTTGAAAAATATTTAAGCAAAAAAACCTACTACTAGTACTAGGGCCTAGGAACAAGAAAACACTACAGACTTTTTTTCAGACCAGTCTCATCCCTAGCCATGCTAGCCTGGTTTGTGCACAAATCAGGGTGATGATGTCCATAACGTTAGGCCTAATATTATGCCTAGGGCTAGGTCCCTATGGAATTATTTCCTAGTTGTATTCAGCTCGATCAACACGGAAAGAAAAAAAGAGCACAGATTATCATGCCTAATATTATTATGCCTTACCAATGAATTACTACCACTCTTTTCTCCATCCCGGCCATTTTTATTTTCTAGCTTTTGCAGCAAGCTCCCCCTTCCCCTTTTTTACCTTTCTATATTCATCTATGACCTTTTCCCTTTTAAGTTTTAATACTTTTATAATTGTTGCTGAACAACCGTGTTAAATTTTCTCTCACAAATTCAGTTAGTGCCACTGCCACATTTGTTTTCTTCTAGTTCTATCATTGTATTCGGTATAACGCTAAACATCGATCACAAACATTCAAGTTGCCATGTTGTGCTCACTGTTTTTACCAGATTTACTTATAATTACCCGCTAAATCATCGTTAGCAGACGAACACCGCCGGCCGCTCATCCTCGACTCGATCGATCGACGCAACGATCGACAATATGATCAAGTGACAAAACCTTACGTGACTGATGACAATCCCTATCTTTGTTCAAGTTGCTGCTTCAATTTCCCATTATAGGTCAAGACAAGGCGCGTTCATAGCTCCATGATCGTACTAAACTATGGGTTTTTCATTGAGAAAAAAACGGCTTTAAAATCGGTATTCACACAGCCCCGAAAAAATGGCGGCCTCCAACAAAAATCCGCGTAAACACGTATAATTGTAACGTCTGTTTTATGTATATTTGTGCAACAACTGCAAACAGTCGTTGTTAGAACTTGAGGTCACCCTCGTCCTACAAATATAAATGTTTTTAGTGAAAATAGAATGTTGCGTAGCTAAGTCGAGTTTCGTGAAAACGATTTTAACTTATGGCGCAGCTACGCATTAAAGTTATGGCGTAAGTCTTGCGCCACATCCAGTTAAGGCGTAAGTTACGCACAGTTTCGTGAAATCGGCTGCTGGCCCAACAACAACAAAAATTCACTAATCTCGTTTGTTGACACGTTATAACGTTAATAACACTCAACAGTTGACCTTAACTCATGGGGGCTTTGCGTCCACAGGGTCAGGCGCCTAGTAATAGTAGGGGGGACAATACAAATTTTAATATTGCTTTTAGGAAGTTATTTGGGACTATTTCTTGAAGGGCTTGGTGAGTAGATTGCAAATCTCATTCAACTTTCAAAATCGGTCAAAGCGTTGCCAAGTTATGGTCCGATAAACTTTTCAGATTGCGCTTTTTCCTAGACAACAAACGTATTAAGCAACAGTAATTAAAAAGTGTTTTTTGAACCATCTCATTTATTCTATTTACATCTTTCAAGCATTTCAAATCATCTTTTCTAGTATGTATGTTGCTCATATTTTTCATATAAGTCTTTCTTTTTCAGATGATACATTTCATGAGATCTGCAAATTCTCATGTTGTTACTCGTTGTCTAGTGGGTCTGCACGGTGTGTATGACACCCCTAGTAATAGGTCTAGGGATGAACAATTTTGGAGCCAACATTAAATTTAATCCAATCTTTCCTCTGCCTTTAACCTGTAAACGTAAGGTAAATGTCTCAGAAGTCAGATTCTCAGTACCGGTACAGGTAATCCCTGAACTTTTTGTTAAACTCGCAGATATAAGACTAGTACCACAGATGCCCGGGCCATCAACACAAGTGAGGAGGATTCCTTTGCAGCATCCTCGGTTTCTCTTTCTTCCTCCACTGCCTCCAGCAGCCCGCATCACATCCTGCCTCAGGAGCAAGAGTTCTTAGAGATGTACTTCACCGCCATCAGTCATTTTGCCTTTGACAGATCCAAAGAGCTGGTGGTAAAAAAATTCAGGGCAGATTTGAATGGTTTTGCATTCACATCCCTGCCCCGTTTCCCTTTTGGCTTGGTTCTAACACCTACCCTTACCCCGACCCCCACCCCCACCCCTACCCCTATCCCCAGCCCATCCATATCCCCACCCATATTCCCACCCCTACCACCACCCCTATCCTCAACCCCTGTCTTCACCCCTACCCCCACCATCACCCCTATCCCCCACCATCACCCCTATCCCCCACCATCACCCCTATCCCCCATCCCTACCCCCAACCCCCATCCCTACCCCACCTTCACCCCCTATCCCCATCCCTATCCCCACCACCACCCCTATCCCCACCCCATCACCCCCCACCTCTATCACCCCCCCCCCCCCCCCCCCCCCACCTCTATCACCCCCCCCCCCCTCTATCACCCCCCCCCCCACCTCTATCACCCCCCCCCCCCCCACCTCTATCACCCCCCCCCCCCCCACCTCCATCACCCCCCCCCCCCCCCCCCCCACCTCCATCACCCCCCCCCCCCCCCACCTCTATCACCCCCCCCCCCCCTAATTGTAAGCAATATATAATCGATCTCTGGCGATACATGGCGTCGACTCGTCCATGTGGCAGCCGCACCCTTCAGATTAAGGAGGATAAGCCCCCGAAGGAAAAAATAAAGTGACAGAGCAGTTGTAAACTAATAATGCCCCCCAAAAAAACAAAAAAAACAAAAACATAACAAAACAAGAATTTGCTTGCCAAGGCTCTGATTGTGTGTTTTCCCAACTCGTTCAAAATTCATCATCAACTCATCAGTTCCATTCCTTTGAATCCTTTCTTTTTCCCCTTCATCAGGATCAGGAGAAAGAGGCGAATCGTTCCCAGCCGGGGAGTCTCTGGAGCGGCCTGGTCAATGCCCTCTCGGTCCTAGCGGCGGCCGAGAAGACCTACATGCACCTGGCCTTCTTCGAGCAGAAATGGTTTGGCCGAGTAAGTGGCTACAAGTTTTTAAAAAAACGGTACAGAAATACGTTGCCAAAGGCTGAGAACGCTCACTTGACAACTGGTTTATTATTATTATTATTATTTCTTTTCGTCAATGAAACCGAGGATTCCTCAAAAGCGCCCAAGGCACTGTAGCTCGTAAGCCTGAAGAAACCAGTATAGGAGGATGAACGAAATGCCAGAAACACCGGGGCGAACCCCTTCTCTTTAGCGATAAGTGTGACTGGGTTCTTTTACGTGCGTGTCCAGGTTCAATATATACATGATACACACACACGGGACCTACGGCTTTACGTCCCATCTGAAGGATGAAGCAATAGTGGTTTTAACTGCCTTGCTTAAGGACACATGTGTCGACACCGGGACTCGAACTCACGCTCGGCGGAACAGAAATCCCAGCTCTTAACCGCTCGGCCACGACACTCCACTTAACTGGTTGTTGGTTGATTTTAGCTGCTTTTGCACCGAAATAGCGGCATAGATCTGTGTACTCCCCAGGGAGCTGAGATGATATTTGGAATGTTTCATTGACCCAATGAAATGTATGTAGCGCCGGGATCGTCAGTATTGTTGGAAATAAATACACATAACGATTATTATTATTGTCGGCAATGTTGTGCACATATACACTGAACAAAAATATAAACGCACAAAAATATAAACACCCCCAAAATGGTTATTTGTTTTGATTTGTAAACAACATTTGTGTCCATCCCTGCATCCAGCATGCCAATGGCACGTTCCCGCATGATTTGCGACGTCTGTGGCATGGCGACTTCTGATGAAATTTGACATTTTGAGGTGGCCGTTTATTGTCCCCAGTATAAGGAGTGTCTGAGTACTGGTCACGCTGTTTGAGCAGCGTCTGGACATGCCACATCTGTGTTGTGGGTGGAATCACTGCATCACTGAGCAGTTCCTCACTAGCAGAGATGGACACAAATGTTGTTTACAAATCAAGACAAAGAACCATTTTTGAGGCATTCATATTTTTGTGGGCGTTTATATTTTTGTTCAGTTTACTTTGTCTATTTGTAGGCTGAGACGAGTTTCCCTTTTTACATTTTTTTTTTTTATTTGTCCGATCAGCAAAGTGGCAAGTGGTTGTTCTCTTCGGCCATGAGCGACGTTCGTCGCGTGGAGCTACGAGGGAAAGACGTTGGTCACCCGGGGTCCAATCCAGAAGACCGCCTCCTGGCGCACTTGTGCGAACAGCTGGTCCACTTCATCGAAGCGCGGCAGGAAATGATGGATCTGTATCCTTGGACGAAATTCTCAAACTTTACTTGCCCTGGGGAAAGTTCTCAAAATTTACTCTTCCTTGGGAGAGTTTTTAAAGTTTACTCTTCCTTACTTACTCTAGCCTTCCCCCCCTTTTTTATTTGTTAAAGTCCAAAGATATTAAGATAAGAGCCAGTGTTCATATGTGACCCGCTCTGCAAAAATGAGTCTGATGTCGGAAAATACATTTTTACGTAAAGGGCTGTTTATTGTCTCGGAGGTGAATAATATTTTAGTTTTAAGGCATTTTGGTTTCTCCAACACATATTTTTAGATCTGATCGATTGAAAAGATTGTTTTGATCCCTAAATTAAATTTAATACAGGTTTTGTCATTCTCTTGTGAGAATTGTGAGAATTGTGAGATTGACATCATAATTCTCGAAATCTGCAACCTTGCCTTGATTAACAACGAAGTCCCCAGTCAATGGTCGTTGTCGAACATCATACCCGTGCCAAAATCTAGTGATCTTAGTAAAACCGACAACTACCGTGGCATTAGCCTGACATGTATCATTGCAAAGATGTTCAACCGAATGATACTAAATCGGCTACGCAGGGCGATCGACCCTCACCTGAGAGATAACCAGAACGGGTTCAGAGAGAGGAGATCAACAACAGCGCAGATCCTGGCTCTGAGGCGAATAATCGAGGAGGTTAAGAGCAATAACCTGACAGCAATCCTGACATTCATTGACTTCAGAAAAGCGTTTGATTCCATCCACAGAGGGAAGATGGTGAAAATTCTTAAGGCATACGGAGTCCCAACAAATCTGCTTCGAGCCATTCAGTCAATGTACTCAGGAACCCGAGCCAAAGTGGTCACTCCCGATGGAAACACAGACGAATTCAACATCTTGGCAGGAGTCATGCAGGGGGATACCCTCGCCCCATTCATATTCATCGTTGTTCTTGACTTTGCCCTCAGACGAGCTATCAGCGGACGCGAGGTAGATCTTGGATTCACACTGACACCAAGGAGATCGAGCCGCTATCCCGCAGTTGCCCTGACTGACCTCGACTTTGCGGATGACATCAGCCTCCTCTCTAACTCTATTCCCCAGGCACAGGAGCTTCTCACACGTGTGGAGATGGAATGTAGCCGGGTGGGTCTCTCACTTAATGCCAGAAAGACAAAGGTGGTCGCTTACAACGTCCCAGACCATGTATCCCTTACTACCCTAGAGGGCCGCCCTCTCAAGGAGGTCAGCGACTTCAAGTATCTGGGGTCATGGGTCGACTCCTCTGAGCATGACATTCGCATTAGGAAAGCCCTTGCCTGGAAGGCTCTTCATGGGATGAAAACCATATGGAGCTCTAACATGTCAAGGGATGTTAAGATCAGTTTCTTCCAGGCCACGGTGGAGTCCATCCTGCTATATGGATGTGAGTGCTGGACCTTAACCACGACCCTTCAGAAGTCCCTCGACGGTTGTTACACCAGAATGTTGAGGATGGTGCTCAACATCGACTGGAGAGACCACATGCCTAATAATACCCTTTATGGCATGCTACCTCGGATCTCACAGAAGATCGCATACAGGCGAATGGGCATGGCAGGGCACTGCTGCAGACACCCTGAGCTACCTGCAAGCCGTCTGGTGCTGTGGGAACCGACTCATGGGGTGAAGCGGAGGGGAAGACAGAGGATGAGCTATGTCGGTGTTCTGAGGAGAGATACCGGGACGGAGACCACAACAGAGCTGGCTGCCTGTATAAAGGATAGAGAAGATTGGAAACGCCGTAGGGGATCCCGCCTGCGGGCGACATGATTGATTACCATAGCATCTGATGAAGCACTACAATTGCAAATCTTCATTTCTCTCAAAGACATTTTGAGTATAACTTTCCTAAAATTGTAAAAGACCAATGCATTACACTACAGCGTTGTGCCATATATCAAATGAAAGCTTATTTCCTGCTTTTCCTGACCAACTGTACAATTGAAAAAAACATTTTTAACACATCAGACTCATTTTTGCAGAGTGGGTCACATATTTCAAATCTGTTATTTCAAACTTGTCAATAATAATAATAATAATACAAATAAGAATGGTGAGTTAAAGGGATCGTATACGTTTGGTAATTGGAACCCACTGTTTGTTTCAATCCTATATAGTTATAGATATATACCATAAAACTAACCTGTACAAATTTCATTTCAAAAGGTGGTAGTGATTTTGAGATATTGCCGAAAATCTGAAGCGGTTATGTCCACGCAGGAAGAATAATCTGCATTGGAAGACACAATCTGAGAAACGTCACTGCAGTAACGCTTCTCATCAGATTCAAATTTGTGGGGATAAAAAGTGATATCTTTTTTCAATAACCGCAGTACTTCTAAGTGAAAAGTTTCTAAAAATGCATTATACTATCCAAAGCTGCTGTACTTCTTACCAAGTAAGTTTGTATTGCCATTAATTTTTGGAGTATCTACCAAACGTATACGATCCCTTTAATCATCCTTACTGGCAGCTGAGAAACTGGATTGCGAATGACGCGGCTACAACGTAGTCGAGTCGATGGCATGTTCACAGCCGCCACACAACCCTATATCTGACCACGGAGCACAGCCTGAGATCGATTGAATTTTGCTTACAATTATTATCACTGTTCATCCGGAACGAGACCATTTCTGCCGCAGCTCGAGATCTCGCAATTTGGTCTCTAACCTTCACAGGTACCTGTTTGTACTCCTGGTTGGATAGAGGCAATCGCAGTAAAGTGTCTTGCCCAAGAACACAAGCACCATGTTCCTGTCAGGTTTTGAACCTGTGTACCATCGCACACCATAACCATTGGGACTCCCAGCACCCCCCACAATGGCAGCTTGTCAATGGTCGAATACTTGGGTGGAAAGTCGTAGTTGTGGGGTTCAAACCATTCCCAGTAAAAATATATCGCAGGGTTGCGGCAGTTCCTTAATTATCTGGCACAGGTATGAGAAGCTGTGTTATTTGGGATCTCAGAAAGCCGACATCAACGTGTCCGATCTGAGCGCAGCTGTGGCAAGCGTCATTTCAAGGTGAGAGTGTTTGTGTTAAAGGTTGGGTACACCATTGGTAATTGCTTAAATCATCAGGAATCGGGGGACTTGAGTGTTATTAGCCATTTTTGAGTCAGTCGAGTCTTCTGATGAGGAAGTCATTTGCCCATCAAGACTCGAGTCGAGTCGAGTCGAGTCGAGTCGAGTCGAGTCGCGTCGAGAAAAATTACAACTCTGATGTGATACAGGGACAAATTTCAAACCTAGCTATCCAACATTCTCTCTCGTTATTTTTTTGTATTTCCTGTTTCCCAAGGCACGCCAAGCAGTTCCACCACCCAATCCTTAGCGCCATCCGTTCAAACCTGTCCTTAGAGTTGGAGGCCCTACACGCGCTCTTTAAGGCCCTGGTGCACCTCAGTGAATTCAGCTTCCTGCCGGCTCTGCTCGGCCTGAACGAGTCGCAGTGCAAACTAGACGAGTGGGGTGCGCCCGTCAAACTTAGAGAGGTGCTACATATTTTTTTTAATATTTGGTAGTTTCGCTAGTTTTGCCCGACTTCTAACTAGCCAAAAAATCCTAAAAGAGCTGTTTATTTATTATTTTTTTAATGAAGTAGTCATGTTTTAAATGTTGAGCCTTAATAGCTTTGTAACCAGTTCGCGTCAGGTGCCTTGTATACACGCAAAGTTTTTCGAAAATTCAAAATGGATGATGAATAAACACGCCACGAACAAGGCCGGGAATATCTCTTGAAGCAACCGGCTCACAGTGAGTGAGGCCTGAAATAACAGGGTGTGTTACCCACAGATGCCGGCCTCATGTGAACCCGTCTCGGATTGAGGTTCGTGAAAAACAATTCCGTGCCTGGGTCCAGTCCGGCGCGAACTGGATAAACTGTTGTGTGGTACACTTTTGGCAGTGGTTAAAATGTTGGTGAATTCTGATGAATTCGAAATATCAAACTGCCAAATATGATAATAATAACAAGGTGCTTATACACCGTGGCCCACAAAAAAATAAGCAGTTTAGAATTAATTATAAAAGTAAAACAAAATATGTAAAAGAATCGTTTCTGTAAAAATAAATGGCATGACAATTTTTTTTTGTCCGTATACATGATGGGGGTACACTACCTTTTTCAATAGGCGAAGAAAAAGCTACAGACCATGGCACCGGGGAAAGTCACTGGTATCCCACCACTGATGGTGTGGTACGTACGCTTCCAGGCCGCACAGCTCTCGAAGGTTCGTTCCATAGTCCAGACGGCGTCCAAATTCTGCAAATAAAATTCTCGCATTAAAAACAAATGTTTTCAATGATTGTTTGAATTTTGTTAAACCTAAATGTAGGGTTTATCAATCAATTAACAATTTTTTAATAATTTTTCTTTAATTATTTTTATTGAATTTACATTACCCCAACACCAAATCTATCTTATAATTAAATACTCTCCAATTAGAAATCTTCTTTATAATTTTTGAAAAATAAGACTTTCAATTTATGTTTAAAATGTACAAGGTAATCTTCGTAATCTGTCAATACAATTTCAACAAAAATGATAAAAATCATTAATAAAAATTAATAAAATAATAATAATGAAAAAAATAATGAAAAAAATATAATTAGCGACTTTTATTGTTCTTTTTGAAAAACAGTTCAGCCTTTATTTTCACGAGATGCTCGCTAAGCAAGCACTGCCTGGGGAAATGAAGACACACCTATCAAACATGTCAATCGAATATTACACAAAGTAAGTTTTTTTGTTCATTTCAAAATCTGTGTAGAAAGTAAGCTCTCTTTGACGTTATTTTTGTAATAATAAAAAGATGTCTAATTGTTTTTTAGATATGTGATGGGATTGTGCATGGAATCGGGCACAGTCAGAGTATGTCATGAAAAAGATATTTGGCTATAGGACCATTGCAGATTTGTTCTTTAAAAGTAGGATACACCATTTGCAGATATCGAAAAGATTTACTACCGAATTATTAAGAAATATATTACTCATTATAAAGATTCTAGGCATCCAGCAAAATGATTGCGCTAGATATCCTGTAATTATTCCGAAAAACGGCGATCGCGAAAAAAAAAAAGATAACATAAGAATAACTGCTCGACGCCGGTTGAAAACAAACGCAGTTTTTTGTGCTTTTCTCAGCATCCATGATTGTAAAACTTCAGACAGGTCAGTTAAACGATATTTACTATAAAATACAACCCCCTAATCCACCCATTCATGATAATTCAAGCAATTACCAATGGTGTATCCTACCTTTACATCCACCCATTCATGATAATTCAAGCAATTACCAATAGTGTATCCTACCTTTACATCCACCCATTCCTGATAATTCAAGCAACTGCCAATGGTGTATCCTACCTTTACATCCACCCATTCCTGATAATTCAAGCAATTACCAATAGTGTATCTTACCTTTAACGAGTTATTGCTGTTTTCTTCCAACTAATTCTCAATCCGCCAGAATTGCGTTCTTCCAGAAGAAATCGGACGCCCTGAACATCTCGTTGGTCTTTGACACGCGGGGGTCAGAGGGCACGTACAAAGGTCACGGCTACCACCATCCAAACTCGTTCTGCGAGCCGCCCAAGGGGCTAGACTCCTATCCAGCCGTCTTCTCATTCCCAAGTGTAAGTCGTGGGGGTTTGCCTATGGGCAATGTTAGACAATTGAAAAAAAAGAAGTTTTGAATGGAGACTAATGTCATTTTTGAAATAGCTGTTAATTTTATAGTAATTAGAAAAGTGAGAACCTAATATTTTAATGAGATTTCAAAAAAAATTACAATTTGAGACAGTGCGAACAAAATATCCATGACTTAATTGTGATAATTGACTGTGCTTTGACCTTTTTACACAATTTCTTTTTAATATGATTACAAATTGTTATCAAAATATAGAATAATGTTACGTAAATATTTCAGTAATAACTCTTCCAAATATCCATGACTTGATTGTGATACGTGACTGTGCTTTGACCTTTTTACACAAATTCTTTCTAATATAATTACAAATTGTTATCAAAACGATTATATAATATTGTTACATTGTTAAATATTTTAGTAATAACTCTTTAAAGTTATTTTTCATTTTTAATTTTTTTTTTAGGAGCGTCCTATTCATCTTTGGCCAAATTTGATCATGCTCCTTCCCAGTGCCGAAAGCGGCCCCATCGACAGAGTTGTCCATTTTTATGACAAGGTTAAAATACAAATATTTGAAATCTAACTGTTTAAATATTTTGCCATATCAGAGTCCAGGCATCCTTAGTATCTGAGCTTACTGTGATCACCTGACCAAAAAATGTGATCTGATTGGTCAGTGTACATTGATTAACAGGCAGTTATTTACTGTGGTCACATGACCAAACGTTGTGATCTGATTGGTCAGCGTGCGCTGTTTGATTGACAGGCAGTTTTTTACTGTGGTCACCTGACCAAACGTTGTGATCTGATTGGTCAGTGTGCACTGTTTGTTAGATTGACAGACAGTAAGGTCTAAATTTATGAAATCGGTGAAACGCGATTCAAATGTTAACATGTTTTTGTTATGTCTTGTTTCCAGACTCAGCAGATAACTTACTACATCTGTCGGGTAGACATCAAAATAAGTCTGGTAATCATCTTTGAGGCCAAGAAATCGGAGCGCGACACTCACATCAACAACTTTTTACAAGGTTATTAAATTCTTTCATTTACAAAAAAACATATATAAAGTGAAAAAGATAAAATAAAACCAAAGATTTCAATTAATTAGCATCCCACGAATGATAGTCTATCACTAGCATAGCCTTGTACCTTTTTCTTATAGTATTTTGGAACACATTAGTCAAAAATGTATAAAATAGGTATTATTTTGTATATTTTTTTTCTCGTTTTCTAGAAATGGGGCAGCTTCTACGAGTCAACAAACTGTTCGCAAGTTTGAGACAAGGCGCCAAAACGAAAGCCCTTATGAACTGACGATCGCCGTGGAAACATAATATGTACGGGCAGCTTCTCTGAATCAAAAGACCGACTGACCTTTTGAATGATTGGCTGGTCAGTTGTCACGTGACTTTGGGTTCTCTCTCTTTATTGGTCAAATGTCCATGCTGTGATCTGGGTGTCGAGGTCTGTGCACTGCGGTCTCTCTGCTGAAAATTATGAACAATAGAGGGTACACTGTGTTAGCGAAGCAACGTGGTTGATTCAAGTGTGCCGTTAATATATGCAAACGGGCTATATTTTTGCAATTGCTTTTTCCCAACTGGGTTTAGCCAGTCAAGGGCAACAATTTGACATATAAAGCAAGAATGTGACAGAGGGGAACCCCCCCCCCCCCCCTTTTTTTTTGTGGTGGTCATTGTGCTTGCAGAATGTTGTGGTTTCTAAGGAATTCTTTTTATGTTTTCAGGGGAGGGGGAGGGAGTGTGTTAGGTAACAATTATCTTGAGAGTGTATAGGTATGGGGGAGTCCCTTGGTCTCATATTGTGTTGGGTGAACAAGTGTGGGAAAGGGATACAATAATATTCCTAAGCAAATATGTGACATGCTCCCACAAAACCAGGCATAAGTGAGATACATGTATTGTTATTTCCATTTAGTACACATCTTCAGCTTTCATTTGTTACCAAAACCACCTTTATACCAAACATACTGCCAATTTTATGAGGATTTTATTTGTATGTATTTGGGAGATAAATTACCACTTTTAGAACACAGTTTGCCTCAATAAATGCGCGTTTTTTGTACTTTCTCATCAATAAAGATGATTTTGTTTAACCTAACTGAGGGTTAAAGTATACATACATGTATTAAAGAATACACAAAAACAAAAATCGATGTCCACCATATTTTTCACCCCAATTCAACTTTGACGAGCTGTATATCGAAATAGCCTGTGCGACTTATGTCTGGTTTCGTAGGAGCGGGTCACATAGAAAACTAGGTCGATCAACATTGTTAGTGCCTTTGGCTCGGGTATAAACGTGTCTAGGTCCATGAGCCAGTTTTTAAACGTACATTTAAAACCGGCCAACCACATATTTATTTTCTTTTAATAAAGGACGCACAATATTTTAAATGTGGACTTCAAAATGTCCAAAGCCTTTTTATTTCAATGACATATTTCCCCTTTTTGTTCCGTCATTCTGTCCAAAGTACAATAAAATGAACGATGCAACTTTTTTTTATCGTCAGACAACACGAAACATTTATACAAAACCAACATTTTCTTAAATTGTTTTTTGGCAACTTTTGTGACCTATAAAACACAGACGTTAATAACCATAAACATTTTGAACAAACAGACAATTTTTTCTTCTTTTCCTGTACAGTGTTTTAAAATATTTGTTAAAAATCGATGGCAAAAAAAAAGCAACAAAAACAAACAAAAAATAATAATATTTTTCGTTGAAACTAGGTCAAAATTTACAGAACCCAGATTTAAACTAATTTGCTTATTTATGGCAACTATCTTTTCCCAAAAATGCTTCGATTAATAAATATAATAATAAAATAGTCCATTATCTGATAAAAAGAACCCCCCAAATTTCTTTTTTGATAATTTGCCTGTTTTAGCAACATTTACCTTGCTGTATATTTGTAAAAATTAATATATGTAAATTATATGTAAATTTATGTACTAAAAATGCAAAAAATTAACATTCATGATATGGAAGGTTTTTTTTAAATTAATTGTATCGTTATATTAAATAAACAGTGCCCTCAATAAGTGTTATTTTGTTTGTACGTTTGGCAAAGTAAAGCTTTTCTACGTTAATGGAAATGTTTGAACAAAAAATATATAAACAAATCCACATTTAATACCAATAAAACAATGACAAAATAATGTTATGCACCATGTTGAACTTGCAAAGATAGTTTGGCTGTACCGTTTAGATAATTAAAAACAGTGGAAACTAACGTTTAGCAAGAACAAATTTTCAACAGGAACAAAACCACCAAAACTTGGCTATAACCGTTTGTGACACAATTGTAAAAATTGCGAGATGTTTCAAATTGTGTGCACACTCAACTTTTTACATATAAAAAAATTGCCATCCAATTTCCTGAAACAAATCCAAGATTTAGTACATTAGTCTGGTTCCCTGGAACCATAGCCAAGATCCCTGTGATAGACTGTGTCGTGCCATAGGTACCAGCCTCTTAAAGTTGCCCTATGTTTATTATTAAGCCACGTCTGAATTTTACTTGGCTATGGTAGCGGCTTTAGCCTCTACTCATAAACACGTGTGTAATTTTGAGCCGCAGCCAATTGATTCTCAAACACAGACTTTACACGCCAACAACTTCATGCAGTGAACCAAATCCAAGATGGCCGCCCCCATTTTGTGAATTCTCAACTTGCAGATGAAATTACTTTGCATAATTTGTGGCCAGTCGACTGGAAGTTTGAATATAAAAACAACATTTTACAATAAACATCACGTTTTACAGCTGTGCGGGGCCACCTGAATTTTTAAGTCATCGGAAGGAGGGGGGGTGTTTCAAAATGCGAGTTTTTGTGGAAAAAAAAACATCATACGGAATGATCGCTGATCTCCAACAACAAAATCTGTGGAGGAAGTGCTCGAGTTGCAAAGCATTGTGGGTACAGGTATGTGACAACAAGACCCAACAAAATGTGCCCAGCGAGAGTACAAAGAAATGACGGGGAAAAAGTTCCCCAAAACTTGAGCACTCTCACCCAAGAATATTTAACCTTACACCCCATGCACATATTGAAAGGAGGAACGTTTTTCAATTGGATTCTTCCCCGGAAGACACCTCGCTAGACGAGCTCTCTAATTACAAGGAGCTGCCATCCACTGTTTAAATGCAGTTACAAACTCAGAGGTACTCAAGTCCTAGTGCCGACAATCCCAACACATATGTCATGTATGGGAGGAAGGGTGAGGAGGGGAAAGGGGAGAGGAGGGGGACAAATTTAAAAGAGGTTGTTTTTCAATCAGATTCTTCCTCAGACGACGCCTCGCTAGACGAACTCTCCGATTCCGACGAGCTGCCGCTGTCTTCCTTCTCGCCGTTTTCCTTGGGCTCCTCCTTCACGACAGGCTCCTCCTTGGCCTTGCTTTTGCCCTTCGACCCTTTGCCCTTGGGCGTCGGTGTCTGTGGCTCTGTCTCTTCCTCTTCTTCCTCCTCTTCCTCTTCCGAGGATGACGAGGCTTCAGAGGATGCCGAAGATGATGACCCGGAGCCGGAGCTCGATGCGTCTTCTCCATCTTCTTCCTCTTCTTCTTCTTCTTCCTCTTCCTCTTCTTCTTCCTCCTCTGAGCCAGAGGCTGCCGCGTCGCTTGAGTTGGCCTCAGAGCCCGAGGATGCGGAGCTCGAGTCATCTTCCGATTCGTCATCAGAGTCTTCTTCTTCTTCGCTTTCTTCCTCCTGGTCCGAGGCAGCGACCACCTTCTACAGAATGAGGAGAAGAAAAAAAAGTTTTAAACTCAAAACAGTTTTAAATCAACAACAAAAAACCGAGCAGACAAATTTGTCACAAGCAACACTCTCTACAAATGTTTGCCTCAGAACGGAAAGAGAACCTGTTGGCCATACCTTTCTCTTAACCTTTGGCTTCTTCTTGGTGACCTCCTTGGAGTATTTGCTGAGCCCCGCCTTCTTCAACTCATCATACCGGTCTCGGTCCTCTTTGCTCAGATCCTGAAACGTGGCAATTGGAGAGAAAAACCAGTCAAAAATTAACTAGTTTGCGCCGGGATTATTGTAACATTCCCCGAGGGCGCGAGATTATTTGTTAACAAAACTCGATCCAAGGCGGGTTCAGGCCGATGGTACCGGAAAGCGCACCATGCCTTTCTGGCCTTGCTGGATGCGAACAGACATTTCCGGACTTGCTCGCTGCTGAAAGACATTTCCGGCCTTGCTCTCGACGTGTTTATGCATCATCCGTTTTGAATCTAGGAAAGATCTTTGCGTGTATATACGTCCCTCCGGCCTGAACTGGTTGAACAGATACCAAACAGGGCCCGGTTTCATGGCTCTACTAGCAACCTAGTTCCGCGCTTACGATCGCCACTTTGCGCTAACCCTCGTAAGTGCAGAATCCTTGGTTTACGGGATGACTGTTTACGTAGAAGCCAAAGGTCCACGTTAAGCTTTGATATACGCTTACCGTAAGTTTTGTTTGTAGCTCACCTTTTTGTACTTGTCGATTTCCTTCTTGTATTCCTTCAACATTTTCTCTTTTTTCGCCTCGTAACGTTTCTTCCCATAGGCCGACAGGTCCCGCCACTTGCCAGCCACTGCCTTTATACGCTCCGTGCTGGGCAGCGCCTTGATCTCGTCGGTTCGCATGTGTTCGGCCGTGAAGATTCGATAGCCACTACTGCAAAGTCGCAAAGAAATTAAGATTTAAGAAGAGGATATTATAATAATAATAATAATATGTGACCTGTCATCACAAAATGAGCGTAAAGTTCCCAGTACAGCCAGTCAAAATTTGAAGGGGTGGTCGATTTTGAGATTATATGGTTTTTTTAAAGACTAAATCCCCAACAATCAATTCCCAGTTTTTCAGGACGATCAGATAAAAACAAAATAATTTTTTGAGACAATTTTGACTATGCCTTTCTATGCCTTTCACACAATTTCTCGCAAGAAATGCCCGTTTTCTAATAATCTCTGTATTAAGACTTCATACTAAAAAATAAAAATAAAAAAATATTGAGTATCAAACCTCCAAGTGTTATATACCATTGGAAAGCTCTGTTTCCACAGAATTTAGAAATACCCATATCTCATTTTTAGATTTTGCCGACTTTACGCTCATTTTGTGATGAAAGGTCACATATTAATAATTTGGGAGGCTAATCATCCTTACTTGCAGCTGGTGTGCTGAATTGCGAAGGACCAGCTACAACATGGTCGAGCCGCTGGCACGTAAAGGCGCCTATGGCAGCCGACAAATCGACTTATATATGACTACGGAGCACAGCCCGAAATTGAAAGTGTTTGATTTTTCCCAGAGGGAGGAAAACCAGAGGACCCGGAGAAAAACCCTCGTGGCACAGGAGAGAACCCACGCACAACTCTAACTCAAATATGGTCTGGGCCAGGAATTGATCCATAACTTGAAACACGAAAACTGTGTAGTCGGGTATAATACACCCTAAAAGTTATACAATGTAGCAACTTACTTGAGAGGCTTGTCTGGCTCCGCTTTAAGTAGCTGTCGGTCGAGATGTTTCCTCTGGAAATAAATAAAAAGTAAAAAAACTGAACATCCACATCTTTCTTCCAGCAGAATAAAAAATTCAAAGACCCTTTTTCTCAACAATTTGCTTTTGCGACTTGTTGATAAATGCGAACTTGAAACGGCCATAAACGTAATGTCCGATTGAAGCGCAAGAAACAACATTGTAAGGAGAATTGTATCCTCTTTTTCCTACTAAAACCTGAGAACCCTCATTTCAACCTCCAACCAAAAGTGACCCACTCTGCAAAAATGAGTCTGATGTCGGAAAATACATTTTTACGTAAAGGGACGTTTATTGTCTCGAAGGTAATTTTTCTGTCAACAAATAATATTTTTGTTATAAAAGAATTTTGGTTTCTCAGACACCAATATTTTCAGATCTGATCGATTGAAAAGATTTGTTTTGATCCCTAAATTAAATTTAATACAGGTTTTGTCATTCTCTTACCATAGCATCTGATGAGGCACTATAATTGTAAATCTTTGGGTTTTTTCAAAGACATTTTGAATATAACTGAGAAAAAGCCAATTTCCCAAAATTGTAAAAGACCAATGCATTACACTACAGAGTTGTGCCATATATCAAATGAAAGCTTATTTCCTGCTTTTTCTGGCCAACTGTAAAATTGAAAAAACTTTTTTAACACAGACTCATTTTTGCAGAGTGGGTAACAAAAGAAGATTTTATTTCGAGTGAGCGTGCTTCTCTAGAATACGAGGCCCGTTTGTTTGTTTGTCTTTACCTTTGTTTGTTTGTTACTCTCTGCAGCTTTCTGCACCCAGGGTGTCTTTTCGCTCTTCTTCATTTTCTCCCAGGCTTCTCTCAAACGGGTGGATGCTGCACTTTTCTTCAACTGAAACACAATATCACGGCGGGGAAAGAAATGTTCTTAAGTTTAAATCCACCTTGTCACAGAAACTGCTCATTTAAAAAACATTTTTAACCAGTTTGCGCCGGAGGACGTATATACACACAAAGTTTTTCCCAGATTCAAAACGGATGACGCATAAACACGTCACGAGCAAGGCCGGAAATGTCTGTCAGCAGCGAGCAAGGCCGCAAATGTCTGTCAACAGCGACAAGGCCGGAAATGCGTGGGTGTGCTTCCCGGTACCACCGGCCTGAACCCGCCTTGGATCAAATTTTGTTAAAAATAATCCTGGCGCGAACTGGTTAACAATAGAGAGGTACAGCAGCACATTTCCTGCGAACATCGACACGTAATTTCAGTTTGAATGGAGCCTGAAAGTTAACCCTTTAGTGGTGCGCTTCCAGATCCCTCCAAAAAGAAAAATTAGCGTGTAAATGTCAGAGTTTTGGAAAATAATTGTTGGTACTTTGATTAACCAGTTCGCGCCGGATGATGCATATAAACGCAAAAATTTCCCCAAATTCAAAACGAATGACGCATAAACACGCCAAGTTCAAGTTCGGAAATGTATGTCAGCAGCGAGCAAGGCCGGAAATGTATGTCAGCAGCGAGCAAGGCCGGAAATGCGTGGGTGTGCTTCCCGGCACTATCAGCCTGAACCCGCTTAGAAACGAGTTTCCTTAAATAATCCCGCCCCTGGGCTCGGCCATGTTAAAATAATCCCGGCGCGAACTGGTTAAAAAACATTTTGTGTGGGGTGGGGTAGGTTTGTGTTCGGTTGGGGTAGGTTTGTGTTCGGTTGGGGTCGGTTAAGGTCAGGTGAGGTCAGGTAGGTTCAGGTGGGGTCAGTAGTGTAGAGAGAACTCACCTCATGTTCAGCCATGTAAGCAGACAGATGATGGCTGGTGTAGACGCCTTGACCCGTCTTGTTGGGTTGTTCATCGTCTTCATCTTCATCGTCATCGTCATCACTACAAAGTAAAACAAACCATTAGCATTCCTTGATATCAGAAATCCACACACACAAAAAACGCTCCTTTCCTTAACCAGTTCGCGCCGGGATTATTTTAACATCACCGAGCCGACGCGCGGGATTATCTTTAACGAAACTCGATTCGAAGCAGGTTCAGGCCGCCAGTACTGGAAAGCACACCCACACATTTCCGGCCTTGCTCGCTGCTGACAGACATTTCCGGCCTTGCTTGTGGCGTGTTTATGCGTCATCCTTTTCGAATCTGGGGAAAACTTTGCGTTTATATTCGTCATCCTGCGCGAACTGGTTACAAAAAAATAAAAACTATTTCTTATTTACTTGGCCTAATTATAAGGTCAAAAATAAAAAGTACATACAAGTAGAAACACATTACACTACATGACAATAACTAAAATATAAGTCGGCTATATTTTTCGTATTAATTTATATTTTTTTAACTTACTCTGACTCTTCGACTTTTCGCGCTTCTTGCGCCTTCCGCCGATACTTCTCCTAAAAAAATGTCAAAAACCCCAAAATTAATATACCACACCAAACAACAAACATGGAAGGGGGTGGCAGAGGAAGGGAGAGGGAATGTGAGGGGGAGGGGAGAGGGGGAAGTGACCCAATAACAGTTGTAGAACTTTAAACGGGATGTTATTTAAAAAAATTCAGAGATTACACACAAATTTGCCTTTACCTCTGAGAAACAAGATCAATGCAAAGCTTCAAGAAAAAAAACTAAGTATAATTCTACAATATTTGATGAACAGGACACAACACATTCACAAAAACAAAACAACCCCAAAAATATGAAAATGCGGAAACAAGTGCCGAGCATTTTGACAGTACAATGCATACATGCAAAAAAGCATATGTCTAAGCATCACTACGTGCGAATACATTCATGCGAATACATTTTGTTCAGCAGCAAGAAAAGGGGGGGGGGGAGAGGGGGTTAAAAGAAGAACTGAAAACCAGATTTGCACATTTTAAATGAGTATTAAAAGAAGCACTATAGATGCAATTTGCGTTTGTCTTGTGATGTTCGACTCGGAATTGACTGGGGATTAACTTGCAATTGAAATTTTAACGGACTTGCGAATGACCTGTACGTTTAACTTGCGACCGATATCGTGTTTGAATTATTTACCTGTGAACGCCTTGCGGTTTGACTTTACAAGTTTGAGTTGTGGCTTGGTTGCAACAAAACAAGTGATGCACCGAAACTTGGTCACGACGTTGGCTCATAAGATTCGTCTAAGGCGAGCCGATTTAAACCTTTATTACTTATGCGAAGATATTCTGAAATATCTCAAAATGAACTAGGGATGTCTCTATAAAATACTTGAAGATTTCTCCAAATGATTAGAGAAAGCTTCAAATAATCAAATATATCTCTAAATAACTAAAGATATCTTTTTAAACCGCTGGGAAGAGCTCGTCTTCTAACCAGTTCGCGCCGGATGACGTATATAAACGCAAAGTTTTCCCCAAATTCAAAACGGATGATGCATAAACATGCCAAGTTCAAGTTCAGAAATGTCAGTCAGCAGCGAGCAAGTCCGGAAATGCGTGGGTGTGCTTGCTTCCCGGCACTATCGGCCTGAAACCGCTTCGGATCGAGTTTTGTTAAAAATAATCCCGCCCCTCGGCTCGATGCAACGTTATGAATTTTATGCAACGTGCGCAATATCGATTACCGTTATCTTTTGCAAAGACTACTACGAAAGAGGTTCCAGCAGATCTACAAATGTTCGCTAAAAGTTACGAGAAGTTAAGATTTCGTTTGTCTTGTATTTTGTTTGGTGGTTGTTTGTACCCGATCCTACCTTTTCCCCGTCCGACAGCTCACCAAACTGCCGGGCTAAACTCCTCGTGACCGCGGTGTCGCTCAAGTTTGGATTTTCATCCTTGAACGCACTCCGGTGCTCTTTGGTGTAGAGAAAGAGGGCGGAGACTGGCTTCTTGAGGCGGGGGGAGCGAGACTAGACACCGATAAAAAGGGGGAGGGGGATGAGGCAACTAAAGTAAAGAGGCAGCCAGGGGTGGGGAAGACGGGGTGGGAGGACAAAGACAAGCCAGGGAACAAATAGCGGGGGTCGTGTCATTTTGGTCATTTTTCCCCCAAAGCAATTTCAGCTTCCAAGTCCAGTTTTAACGCGAATGCATTTTTTTTTGCATTTGGTCATAAGCCCCGCCCACAAATCTCTTTTGCTATTTTGTGTCACAGCCTTGATGCTTTTGAGTTAAAGCTGGGTTTTGTCCCGTTTTTGAAACGATTTCGGGAAGAAAAAAAAATGTTGCAACCTGACACCACTTTTTAATGTTTCTTCTTCATATATCGTCGCAATGAAGGTCAGCCAGTGCAAACAAAACGTTGAAAAGACATAAATCTGGTATTTCCAAACATTTCCAAAAAAGAAAATGTTTTCGCCTCTCCATAGACTTTGTACATAACCGCTAGAGTGGAGTCAGGATACTACATTCTTTCCGCGATTTCGTCAACATCAATATCTACCACCTGCAACATCTAGCATGATTTTATTTTGTATTTTTTTTTCACTAACAAATGCTTTACATGCATAATGAAACAGACAGCCATTTTCACATGCAAATTTTCATCACAGCAAACACACAAAAAAACACAAACTACAATTTGCTCTCGTCAATACAAACTCTGCCGGTCTACCAACATTTTTTGGTATTTCAGAATTGTGTATTAAGACAGAGTGTCAGTCCCATTCACTGCACATAATTGGTTTTCCTTAAAGGTCGGCTGACATTGTAAGAACTGTTTTTTTAAAAACACCCCAAAAATGCTTTCAAAAGACGAAGAATGTTTTGGGCAACAGAACAAGATTGCTTATAACTTCAGCACAATTTCTACGATGAATGATGCAATGATTGTCAGTCCACCACAAGCAAAGACCAGTCTTAACCAGTTCGCGCCGGAGGACGTATATATACACGCAAAGTTTTCCCCCAGATTAAAAACCGATGCATAAAACCGTCACGAGCAAGGCCGAAAAATGTCTGTCAGTAGCAAGCAAGGCCGGAAATGTCTGTCAGTAGCGAGCAAGGCCGGAAATGTCTGTCAGCAGCGAGCAAGGACGGAAATGTCTGTCAGCAGCGAGCAAGGCCGGAAATGTCTGTCAGTAGCGAGCAAGGCTGGAAATGTCTGTCAACAGCGAGCAAGGCCGGAAATGTCTGTCAGTAGTGAGCAAGGCCGGAAATGTCTGTCAGCAGCGAGCAAGGCCGGAAATGTCTGTCAGCAGCGAGCAAGGCCGGAAATGTCTGTCAGTAGCGAGCAAGGCCGGGAAATGTCATGGGTGTGCTTCTCGGTACCATCGGTCTGAACGAAACTCGATCCGAGGCGGGTTCAGGCCGATGGTACCGGGAAGTACATCCACGCATTTCCGGCCTTGCTCGCTGCTGACAGACATTTCCGGCCTTGCTCCTGACGTGTTTATGCGTCATCCATTTTGAATCTTGAAAAAACATTGCGTGTATATACGTCCTCCGACGCGAACTGATTGACTCATGCTTGGACTAAAGGGACTTGCGATGGACTGGACGAACACAAAAACTAAACGAACATACACACACAAACAATGAACAAAACCAACGCAAGCATGTCGTTCTTACGTTCGAGGCTTTGGGCGCCTTTTTCGCCTGTTTTTCGATGGCTTCTAATTCAGGGAGGTATTTTTCTTTGTCCTCTGCTGGTAAACCCTGTGAATTAAAGGAAAACAAATCATCATTTTTAGCTGTTCCACCCTTTTATTTTAAAAGCTCATCCGGATGAAGTTAAAACTGCCAAGTTTGGCCACAGAAAGACAGCATTTTTACAAACTCGTTTTTTTTTATTACAAACACTTAAAAGGTAGGATACATCATTTGGTAATTACTTGAATTATCAAGAATGGGTGGATGTAAAGGTAAGATACACCATTTTATTTATTTTGGGGGTTGTTTTTTTGGGGGGAGGGTGTATTTTATAGTAAATTTTGTTTAAGTGACTTGTTCGAAGTTTTACAATCATGGATGCCAAGAAAAAAGGCGTTTGTTTTGAACTGGCGTCGGCCAGTTCTTGTTTGTGTTTGTTTTGTTCGCAATCGTCGTTCGGCAATCATGATTTTTGTTTTTTATAAAATTCATTTTTTTCTGAACAATTACAGGATATCTAGTGCAATCATTTTGCTGGATGCCTAGAATCATAATTTACTTTCAAATAAAGTAAGTTATTTCTCAATAATTCGGTATTATAAATGTTTGACATGTGCAAATGGTGTATCCTCCTTTTAAAAGAATTTGACAAATCTAAGAATTACCAGCGACATTTTTGATAAAGTCCTAAACATAACATGTTGAATGTGGTTAATAAATGAATAAATCCTCATACAATTGGAAGTAGAATTTAAGTAGAATTTAAACTTATTTAATCATTTGGGCAGTCTGGGAAAAAAAAGTTACTTACATCGATGTATTTCTCCAGGTCCCTCTTGTAGTGGACTTTAAGCTGCGAAGAAAGCAGTGAAACACAATATGATAAATACCTGATTTGCTCCAAAAAAATAGGGGCAAGGCAGGGTGGTGCAGGGCAAGGCAGGGTGGTGCAGGGCAAGGCAGGGTGGGGCAGGGCAAGGCAGGGTGGGGCAGGGCAAGGCAGGGTGGGGCAGGGCAAGGCAGGGTGGGGCAGGGCAAGGCAGGGTGGGGCAGGGCAAGGCAGGGTGGGGCAGGGCAAGGCAGGGTGGGGCAGGGCAAGGCAGGGTGGGGCAGGGCAAGGCAGGGTGGGGCAGGGCAAGGCAGGGTGGGGCAAGGGTGAAGCAAAATGGGGCAGGGTGTGGCATGGTGGGGGAGGGTGGAGCAAGGTCAGATTGGAATAGGTAAGGTAACGACTAGGGCACAATGGCCTTGCCTACCTTCTCGACACGATCTTTGTACTCTTGCTTCTTCTTCGTGTCTGTGCCCGACCACAGGGCGCTGCATTCCATCATCTTCGCCCGGGTGTTGGACCCCATATGCCCCATCTGCTTCAGCATCTCGGAGCAGAAGAGATTGTAGGCATTCCTAAATTAAAAGAGAAAGAAATGTTCCCCTTTAGATAAGGGCTTGATTGCACGAGAATATCACACAAACTGGGAGTTGTGCGAGGTGGGATTGGGAGTTGTGCGAGGCGGGGACCGGGAGTTGTGCGAGGTGGGGCTGGGAGTTGTGCGAGGCGGGACTGGGAGTTGTGCGAGGCGGGACTGGGAGTCGTGCGAGGCTGGACTGGGAGTTGTGCGAGGCGGGACTGGAAGTTGCGCGAGGCGGGACTGGGAGTTGCGCGAGGCGGGACTGGGAGTTGCGCGAGGTGGGACTGGGAGTTGTGCGAGCTGGGACTGGGAGTTGTACGAGCTGGGACTGGGAGTTGTACGAGGTGGGACTGGGAGTCTTACGCTGGTGGTTTGAAGGGCTTGCCGTCCATCCCCTCCTTGAGCTTCACTTCTTTCTTCGTCAGCAGTGGCTTTTTGATTTCGGGGACTTTGAAGTTCGGGTTCTGCTCGATGTACTCCTCAAGGTCTTTCTGTTAGATAAAAATTGATCAATCGGAGAACAAAAAAGTGAAAACCAATAATTAATCAGACGCTAGCAGAAAACGGCAACAAATTTTTGTCAACTGGGAACCAGCCACAAGCAGTGTACATACAGGCCTCGAAATTGTACTAGCCCGGCGTACAAAGTCTAGCGAAAACTGCTCCGGGCTACCCAGACCCACTTCCTTGGTTGCCCGGTGGGCTAGTGAAAAATTCAGTAACCTACATGTAAATGTTTAGATCAAAATACATGTTAAAATTGTATTGTTTTTTTGTGTATTAAATAAATATCGGATCAAAATAAACCGAGTATAAACTGTCTTTTGTTTGTGTTTTTCGGCATGATTATCGATAGCCTGGGAGCGCTCGATCCACGCGTGCATGCAGTGCATTGCGATCTCACGAATAGAGTAGACTGGTGGGCTTCAGTGAGATTAGTATAGTATAAACTACGGCGCAGGGTACCGCACATATGTGCACTATTCTCTTTCACATCGTTCAGCCTTTCTTACCATAACGGCCCACTGCGTAGCTGTATAGTACATGAGCGTGCTGCCGTGTCACTAGTAGTAGCGCCTGATAAAGAGTCTGTTCAGAACAGCGCCCTCTGTGTACATTACTACGGATGTACATGTACATTATTGTACGTACCGCGCCGGTACGTGCACGTGCCCGCGCCGAACGAATAGTTTTGTGCATTGTACATACGGGCTAGCAAAAATGTAAACGGGCTAGTAAAATCTGCAGTTTGCTAGCCCGGTGGGCTATCCAGGAAAAAAAGTTAGCGCAAGGCCTGACATAGTGTGACATTTTTTAGGTAACTCTTTTTTTACTAATCGCATATCTTCTGTGCTTAGCATATTTCTGTGCTTCACAGCTCAACATACCCCATATTTAATCTGTTCCTCAAGGGCCTTGTTGATCCACTTCACTCTTTTCTTGTCCGGCATTATCTTCCACTCCTCCCGGAGCTGTGCATCCATCTGACCCCGGGTCACCTGCTCAGGTCAAAGGTCATATTCAAATTAGATTCCTTACTAGACATGTTTATCACAGGTAAATAATATTAAAAATTCACCAGAATCAAAATTCCAACCTCGTACGAAGTATATACATAAACTTTGGGTTTTTTTAAAACAACTCCCAATTTTGGAACAATGGTACCTACCTCCTGATCGTCCCTGTGCAACGCCTCAAACCGTTTGTTCGCCCATAGTTGGTATGGGTTGAGAAGTTTAGGCGGCTTGGGCCCGCCCCCTCCATGCCTCGAGTCCTTCTTGTACTCCGGATGCTGAGCCCTGGAAATGAATATTCATGAAGAGGCAGGGCATATTACAACCGGTTGAGATGCTGAAGGTGTGGCTAACCCAGCTTAAAATGGTCTCCAGCCAAATGCAAAAGATATGTCGCTTATACATGTCTTAACTTGTAATTGTTTATGTACATTTTCTACAAGAAATCTTCCTAATTCTTTTGTAAGCAAAAACATTTTAGCTTAGCAAAATTACTTGCTTACCAAAAGTCGAGCTGAACACCAGTGATAAGGCAGCACCCTCATTGTGTTATTTTGGCCGGTAAACTCAATTTTACAAGGCAAAAGGTTTCCGCACTAAGCATAAAAAAGTACACAAACTTACAAGAATGTTGCCAACTCTTTCTGGTACATCAGCCTCTGGTCTCCGTACTTCTGGTTGTATTTAGCCTGCGAAACGAATGACGATGTAGTTGTATAAACGGCCGTGGTTATCGTAAACCCTCTTGCTCAAAAACACGTCTTGCTCAAGAAGTATGACTTACACAAGAGCATAGTTGCATGGAGCTGCTAAGTATTTTGACCCCAGAAAAAAATTAGTTTGGTAAGAAACGTTTCGTTAAAGGTAGGATACACCATTGGCAATTGCTTGAATTATCATGAATGAGTAGATTTGGGGGTTGTATTTTATAGTAAATATCGTTTAACTGAGCTGTCCAAAGTTTTACACAAAAAACACGAGCACGAAAAACAGCGGTTTTTTTTCAACCGGCGTCGAGCAGTTATTCTTATGTTATCTTTGTTTTTTCGCGATCGCCAAATTTTTCATTATAAAATTCAATTTTTCGGAATAATTACAGGATATAATTATAGTGCAATCATTTTGCTAGATGCCTAGAATCAACATTTACTTTCAAATGAGTAAGATTTTTCTTAATAATTCGGTAGTAAATATTTTTGATATCTGCAAATGGTGTATCCTACCTTTAAGTTTTGTTTTAAATAAAATCGTATACTTTGTGTTCGTGGTTTGGTTAGAGTAAACTATCTTGCTCAAGAACACGATTACAATTGAACCCATGGCATCATTTTTGTTCAAGGAGCTACCAAGCACAATATAGTACTTAAGTAAATATGTAGGCTAGAGGGACTAGCATTTGACTAGGATTTTTTCAGGGTCAATAGTTCAACCCTTGTTAAAGGAGCACTCACAATGTTGTTTGTTTGATTGATTGAATAACTTTCAAAATATATTTTTTTTGACCGATTAACTGCATGTTGTAAAAAAAAGTAATTGAGGAAAAAAAAACTATAGTAATTACAAAGCAAAATTTTAAAAAATTTGAAGAAACTGGACATGATTTTAGAGTACAATGACATAGATGGACACAATTCGATGCCTCATTTGTGACCCACTCTGCAAAAATTAGTCTGATGTGTTAAAAATGTTGTTGTTGTTTTTCAATTTTACAGTTGGTCAGAAAAAGCAGGAAATAAGCTCTCATTTGATATATGGCACAACTCTGTAGTGTAATGCATCGGTCTTTTACAAATTTTTTTGAAATTTGCTTTTTCTCAGTTGTATTCAAAATGTCTTTGAAAAGAAATGAAGATTTACAATTATAGTGCCTTATCAGATGCTATGGTAAGAGAATGACAAAACCTGTATTAAATTTAATTTAGGGGATCAAAACAAACTTTTCAATCAATCAGATCTGAAAATATAGGTGTCGGAGAAACCAAAATGCCTTAAAACAAAAATATTATTTGTTGAAAGAAAAATCACCTCCGAGACAATAAACAGCCCATTACGTAAAAATGTATTTTCCGACATCAGAGCGGGTCACATTTATGAACTGAAAATGGATCCAAAATTCACCTTTTTGTGTTCCGGTAATTCTTTGAACTTCACGGCCAGTGATCGGGATATCTCGTACTGTGGCATATCTGGGTGTTTCTTTTTGAACTTTTTGGCCTTCTCCGAGTAGAACATGAAGAAGGGGGTCAGGGGTTGCTTTGGGAGGTCAGGGTGCACCTGTCATCCAATGAACAGAGGTTAGAGGTTAGAGGTCAGAGGAAGAAAGGCCAGAAACACACAATGGAAAGTAAAACAGATTCCAAAAATGTCAATAAATATATATATCAATCGCTTTTTTAACCAGTTCGCGCCATTATTATTTTAACATCACCGAGCCGAGGCGCCGGATTATTTTTAACGGGTTCAGGCCAATGGTACCGGGAAGCACACCCACGCATTTCCGGCCTTGCTCGCTGCTGACAGATATAACGAACAAAATCTGTGGACTCTGTGATGTTCGTTATAGCGAAGTTTCACTGTATACCGTTGAAATCTGAAGTATTTTATGTAAGGGATATTTGGTTGAACTTTCAACCCGGGAAAGTAATTCTGGTTTAAATAGGCGCAATTTGAATACAGCTTTCCATCATCCGACCATTTTTTTGTACAAGAGAACAAAGCGATGTCTCAATTTGAAGAATTTGTGAAACTAGGAAAAAACGACACTATCATCTGCCCTCGCTTGACGAGAAGATTTCACATTAAAAGATTCACCACTGAAGGGTTTAAGGTGCCAAAAACTAGCCGAAAAAAACCTAAATCCCGCAATTACCTACCAGTTTGCGATGTGAAAATGGATTCTGCACAACTTGCAGGGCGTCGGCGGTGACCTCCGCCATGGTGCGGTATTTTCGAATCTAAAAATATAAAAAAATAGAGGTCGAAACAAGGTCAAACCTCTCATGTTTTATTGATGAATTCCCGGCAGATCGCCGACCTTTTTTTTCTCAACAAGGGAAATGCGATCGCATTGCATTATTGCATCTAAGAAGGTCTTTGGGGGGGAAAAAGGAAAAAAAAAAAGGCCAGGAAATGCCGGCTTTAGATTGCTGATAAAATTCCGGGTTTTTTTTTTGTCGACGGAAGCCTCTGTGAGCAAAGCAGGATTTATTCGCTATGATTCATTTTTTTGTGCTGCAGACGAGTCGATCATAGTTCCCTCCACAATAAACGAGTTCGGTATATCAACTATGCATGCCCACAGTGATACGAGTCACAGGTCAATCGCCCCCGGCAGATCTCCCCGTAATTTGTCTGCGGGATCTTGTCAAAATTTGCCAATGAACGGTTAGGCCAAAAAAAAAAGTCTCCGGTTTCTGGTATGGAGCTTGCCCCAAAAGAGGTGCGGCGACGCGGCTTTTTTTTTTTTTCCAAACAGGTGTGTTTGGGCTACATAACATGTGACCCTGCTATCCTATGAGATGCACGAATAAGCCACTTTGTAATACATGTGTAATGAATGGACAACTGGGGGCATATAAAAAGACCCAGAATGTTGGATTAATAGTAAAAATATACATGGACGTGTTGTGGCATCTAATGTTTGTTGAGAATAAATAAAAATGCCAAAGTATGATATGTCTATTGTATACTCTTTATTTCACAAGTCAAAATGGGAAACTTGTTGAGTTGAAACTGCAAAGCGAATGTCATGCAATAGAAGGAATATTCCTATGGGGTGAAGAATACAATATTTTCCATTTCCAACAATTTGTTCACCTCATAGTAATATTTATTATATTGCACTCCACATAAAACAAACTTAAAATAAATAATCCTGGCAATGATGGGCGACTTAAGTTAGTCCGTAACGCGACTTCGACATCGTGCACATGTGTGCCGCAATGCTGGTATTAGTCTGCTCCCTTACATATTGCAGTTATTAAAAGCGGTTACAAGTTACAGATACACGACCTTCGCTTCCACTCACGTCTGGCTTCTATACACAAAATCACGAAAATACAACGCCGTCTGCAAATGGTGCCCGCCTATTCTGTGCAAAATATATGGAAGCCCAGACAGGCCACATAAAGCCTATACTCGATGGTAACCCCATCTAAATACACGTTCAAATTGTGCAGCAGCAGAATTCTAGACGAACCAGTGAGTTTGGCGGTTTTGAGTCATCGTCTTGCATTAACAAAAAAACTTTTTCATTTTGCCGACGCGCATGGCTACGGCGACGCGCGCGCATACCAGAAACCGGAGACTTTTGTTTTTTGGCCTTAGGGTAAAAAACTAACCAATCTAAAAAAAAAAAAAAAAAAATTAAAAAAAAAAAACCTACCTCATTTTGTATGATGTCCCACTCTTTTTTACAAACTTCAGCCGGGAAGTCTGCAAACGCCACTTTTGTCCAATCCATCTTGGAGATGCAGACTTTGTAGGAATGCTTGTCGGTCTTTGGCGAGTGCTCCTGCACATTTTGTATGAGTTTTATCCGTTCATGGAGCGAAAAGACAATATGAGATCCTCCTGAAAAAAAAAATACAAGGTGAACACATTTGGAGTTCAAAGGAATTCAAAGGAATGTCCAAACAATGTTATGCAATGTTCGTATCTGCATTCAAATAGTGGACGTAAATTACAATAGACGACAATAGACGAATTATAGTCACTATTGACCCCTGATTGACAGAAAGTAAACGATTGAAATTCGCGTGCAAAACATATGGCAGGCCTTCCAAACAGAAGAGAAACAATGAAGGTTCCACGATGGAAAGTGCTAACCAAGAAATCAAAAATTAAATTATCCCTAACTTTCCCGAACTGATTTTTTTTTTTTTTTTTTTATATAATTATTTTTATTATTATTTTTGTTACGAGGACCCTTGGTTCAGGGGTGCCGGGGGTGGGGACCAATAACAAAAAAAAGTTGTAGGTGTAAATAACACCATCATATCTTATCTTACCAGCTTTTGCCACTTTTTTTGCTGGCCCCGTCTCCTGAGCCGGTTGGCTGTCAACGGCGCTACTTGTTCTCTTTTTTCCTCGGGTTACTGCAGGGGAAATACACACAGTGGTTGAAAATATGACTCGATCTCACAACCAATTATAATAAATCTCTTATATTACACGTACAAAACTACTTTCTCTTCACTTGATAAAGATGAAAATTCCCCAGGTTTTCATGACTAAATATCTTAATATTCCAAAACGGACACCCAATCTTATTTATATAATACAGTAAACTCCGGGACCCACGAATTTGTGACCCTTGAAGTCGTTACAAATACGCGAATGCCAACATCTGCTGTAAGTCGTCAATGTTGCCGACTTACAAAAATGTACATGAAAGGCCTACATGAATGCACACATGATTCATATGCTTTCATTTATCCTGGTTTATCTCCTTAACCAGTTCGCGCCTGGATTATTTTAACATCACCGAGCCGACGCGCGGGATTAATTTTAACGAAACTCGATCCGAAGCAGGTTCAGGCCGCCAGTACTGGGAAGCACACCCATGCATTTTCGGCCTTGCTCGCTGCCGACAGACATTTCCGGCCTTGCTCGTGGCGTGTTTATGCGTCATCCGTTTTGAATCTGGGGAAAACTTTGCGTTTATATGCGTCATCCGGCGCGAACTGGTTAATGTCCGAGTTGATTCCAGCATATTATCGTCACGGACTGGGGCCTTGATCATACTGTCCGTACAATCACAGTGTAACATTGATATAGCTAGTGCATGTAAAGATTACATGTAATGTAAATTCGTACAGAATAAGTAATGTACATTAGTTAAATGCGCGCACCCTTTTCGTACCCCATTCAAAATGACGACCCCTCTCCCCCCCCCCCCCCCCCACAAATAGAGCACATTTGTGCAGACTCGAGGGGGTGCTGGTAATGATGTGTCACGGTGTGCAGTATTGGGGGAAACCCCTGCAACCTAACATCAATGCAGCGACCCTGAGCGGTGGCAATAAACAGACATCAGTTAAGGGTAGGATACACCATTGGTAATTGCTTGGATTGTCCGGAATGGGTGGATTTGGGAGATTGTATTTTATAGTAAATATCGTTTAACTGACCTGTCCGAAGTTTTACAATCACAGATGCTGAGAAAAGGCGTCGGGCAGTGGTTCTTATGTTGTTTTGTTTTTATTTCGCGATCGCCGGACGGCGACGGCGATCGCAATTTTTTTTTAATAAAATTCTTTTGAAAAAAAATATAATTTGTTTGAACAATTACAGAATATCTAGTGCAATCATTTTGCTGGATGCCTACAATTATTATTTACTTTCAAATAAGCGAAATTTTCTTAATAATTCGGTAGTAAGATTTTTCGATATCTGTAAATGGACAGTACAACACATGTACCTGCAAATAAGGCTTTTTCCTGACAAAACTATGTATGTTTTTATCTGTGCAAAAAATGTAAGGGTATTATTGTGAATATAGAATGAATATTCATAACCAACATTAATACTTTTACCTGCATAATAGTGATACATCTATGCAAAATTTAAGAATATATTCATTAGTCAATTAATTACATAAATGTAATGAAACACATAGTTTTGAGACTGCAAAGATAGTTGTAAATCATTTATATATTTGTTTATTTACTTTTCCATAAAAGATTGGTTACAGTGCAAAATGCAGAATTTGAATTTTGAAAGCAACGTTTGTAATATTTAACATTTGGCACACGTCAGCAATTTGTACAGTTTTATGTGTGTCAATGAAGAGCAAGAGAAATTATAGAAACAGAAACAAAGGTTTCAGTTTAAAACAATAACTCATTAATTAATAACAATAATTCAGTTTACCATTTATGAGTTTATATATTTACAAAAAATGATTACAAAATCACAAATGTATTCAACTAACCAATCTTGTCATAAATGAATTTAATACAATTTAATGCCAGGACAGGATAATGAGATTTGCCTAAAAAAATAATGGAGATTTAAAGTAGAAGAAACATAATCTTAATACTTCAATAACAATTCTTGTTTTGCAAGTTAGGCCATTTCCAATTACAATATAAAAAGTCAAATACATGTAGGCCCCTACTTATTAAATTATAAGTTAATTAAAATAAAGAATATGTAATATTTTAGTAGGCCCTAGATTGATTAATTTTCACGAACTGAAGAAATCGAGTTCGATTCAAAGTAGGCTTTCCACTCAAAAAAAAATCAACGGATAACTTGAACTTTAAGTGTTTAGTTGAAAAAAATAGGAAAAAGTAAAAATCATTTAAAAAGAAAGATGGGTGGGTACACATCGATTGAATAACAGATAAGAACAAAAATGCATAAAATATATGTGCTGAAATATTGTCAAAAGCTTTTTCTAATATAGCCTAGGGCCATAGTGTAAATTTCACACATTTTTTATGTAAAGGTAATTGAAAATTGTGATAGGCCTATGCAGCAAATAAACAGAAAAGCTGAAAGTAATTGTGGATGAAGGACTACAAATTGCTGGACAGACATGGAAATGAGCGTCGCGTAAACAAAATCAGGTTACGAATATAATTTTATCCACGAATTCACCGCATCGTATCACATTCTATGTGCGGGTATATTGAGAGACAAACGCGGCAGAGAAAATGTCTTCTTTCAGCAATAACAAACGACGAACCATTATTCAATGCCACACGATTCGCCCGACACCGCGAGCTATTCAGTATAAAAATAGTCCCAGCCAGACTCGAGTCGTCTGGGCGTGCAAGTCCCAGACAAGCGCGGTCGGCCGCGGTGAAAAACACGGTGCCTGGAGCGAGCCACAGCAGCTTGCAAAGCAGCGAATTGTGGAGCTGAGGCCCGGGACAGCCGCTGCGCTGCACGCACCCACGGCCTGCAAAGCCCGCCTAAACTGACCTGGCAATATGCCCACGTATCATGCGTGGCGTGGGGAAGCTGCGTCATGCCTGCCTGCCTTGAGCCAGCGTGGCGCAGCCGCCTTGCCCCACTCACTCTCCCGCCGAAACAGCGCCGGAAAACCTACCAAAAACGGTCTTCAAAACCGTCAAATCGATTCAAAGTAGCGACCAGTGTGATCTATAATTCACCAGCTAAATAGTGGTACACGAATGTAAAACGGAATGAATGGAGAATGGGGTAAAATAGCGGGTTTTAAAACGAGGAAATGGTACCGGGAACTCACCCTCCGTGTCGGCCATGATGAAGCGATGAAATGCTGATCAGCCCCAAGAGTTCCCGGGTCAACTCTAGCGGGCACCGCCCGCTACACTTCATCCGCGCATCCCGGTAGCGGTGACGCCTTAGTAAGTGCTGACGTGACTGGCGCGTTCGCGGGTCAGGCGTCGTAGTAAAGTAGTGCGTGATAATAACGGTTATTCTCGGCCGTTTCGAGACGAAAAGCAAGTTTATTGCAAAAAATACAATTTATCGAGATGAATTTCAGCGAAAAGGAAAGAAAAAGCAAGTGAAAGTCTGATTGTTTCACGTTTGGAGGATTTTGTTTCTCACGTGTAGTTAAGAAGCGATATTATCCTCGTTCAAACGCGACAAAAATAAGTAACAAATATCTGACATATTTCTTTAAATAATAGCAGTAAATGCCAACTAATTTATAAGTTATGACTAATTGGTATTATTTTATTGATAATTCTTACACAAATTTTAGGTATTCGTGAATTATAATCAATTTATTTTTAAAGTTGTATTTTTAATATATTCAGATATTCAATTACGCGCGGTAGGTCACAAGACGACCAATCATATTGACAAAAAATGCACAAATTGCATTATTCATGAGGTAATTTAAATCAATAACATGATCGACGGTTGGATGGACCACTGACTAGTCGATCGTGTGCGCCGGCCGTTTATCGCGTACGCGGTACGCGCCCGTACCGTGTGGCTAGCCAGCTTGACGTGACTGGGGCCGGGGATACCACCCAGGAATTGTCCCGTGCGGACCGCACCGCTGTACGGTCCACTACCGGTCCACTACCGGTCACCTTTTACTTTTGCCACTGGCTGATCGCGTTGATTAGACTGAAAGATCCCTCTTTTGTTGCGTGCTACTCTGTGAACATGGATTCAAGGCAGTATGAAGCCTTGCCCCTGAATGGGGCTAAAGTCGAAGAATTTGACATGGAAGAGTTTGTTTCTGGTGAGTATGAAAAATGCAAAGATGTATGCAAAGACGTTGACAAGAAACTGCTGCTGCCTGTCATGGCTGTACCTGTGCTGTAGGCCAATTGCAAAAAATAATAAACCACCAAGTAATGATGCATGCATAAATAAAAAAAATACCTGACTGTATGTGAATACCAGTCACAAACATCCTGTAAAATCACAGCTTCTGGTGTTCTGGTGGTTTTTAAGAAAAGTGGAATTTTGCATCAATTAAATATAATTATATGTACCGGCGTATGTCCTTTTCCTCCCCACCTCGCTCCGCCTCCCTCCGCCTCCCTCCGCCTCCCTCTGCCTCGCCCCGCTCTGCCTCCCCTCCGCCTCGCTCCACCTGCCCCCGCCTCCCTCCGCCTCCCTCCGCCTCCCCTTGCCTCGCTTCACCTGCCCCCGCCTCCCTCTGCCTCCCTCTGCCTTGCTCTGCCTCCCCCGCCTCCCTCCACCTTGCTTCGCCTACCTCCGCCTTGCTCCACTTCCCTCCGCCTCGCTCTGCCTCCCTCCGCCTCCCTCCGCCTCCCCCCACCTCCTCCCACTTCCCCCCGCTTCTATCCGCCCCCTCGCTTCGTCTCGCTCCGCCTCTCTCCACCTCGCCCCGCCTCGCTCCGCCTCGCTCTGCCTCGCTCTGCCTCGCTTTGTCTCACTCTGCCTCGCTCTGCCTCGCTTTGTCTCACTCTGCCTCCCACCGCCTCCCACCGCCTCCCTTCGCCTCCCTCTGCCTCCCTTCGCCTCCCTCTGCCTCCCTCCGCCTCCCTTTGACTCGCTCTGCCTCCCCCGCCCCGCTTCCCCCCGCCTTGCTCTGCTTCCCTCCGCCTCGCTCCGCTTCCCTCCGCCTCCTTCCTCCTCTCTCTGCTTTCCTCCTCCTAGCTCGCCTCGCTTTGCCTCGCTTTGCCTCGCTCCGCCTCGCTCCGCCTTGCTCTGCCTCGCCATGCTCCGCCTCCTTCCACCTCTCTCCGCTTTCCTCATTCATACTCCTGAGCTGTGTGGAGACGAGAGGCAAAGTGGAGGGTGAAGTGGCTTGCCCAAAGACACAACATATGACCAGCAGCTGGAATCGAACCCCTGACCCTCTGATCATGAGTTGCAAACCTTTAACCACTAACTACATATTATGTGGGCATTACGACAGATTTAGTATAAGATGTTTTAAAGGTAGGATACGCCATTTGCAAATATCGGGAATTTTTACTACCAAATTTTTAAGAAATATCTTACTCATTTTAAAGTAAATAATGATTGTAGGCATCCAGCAAAATGATTGCGCTAGATATTCTGTAATTGTTCCGAAAAATGTAAAATTGCATTTTTTGATTTACATTTTTAGAACCCTGCCAGACCCAGCACAGTGCATCTGTGGTGACTGCTTTACCTTGCTGCACTCTGCACACAAGTTAATGTGACAAAGTATGCAATCTGTTGTGTCTGGCAGGGTTTCTAGCCAAAATACCCTGGAGGGTTAGGGTTAAAAAAACAAACATCTAAATTTCTTTTTAAAATTGCGATCGCCATCCGTTGCTTTCCTCGGCATCCATGATTGTAAAACTTTAAACAGGTAAGTTAAACGATATTTACTATAAAATACAACCCCCAAATCCACTCATTCATAATAATTTAAGCAATTACCAATGGTGTATCCTACCTATAAGCTGGCTCACATTGATAAATATTATGTATTACAATAGAAAAACTAGAAAAAATGATAATTTTTTTTCCCAACGTTAAAAAAATGAATCAAAGTGATCCAGATTCCTTGAACTATAAGCTATCTACCCACCAAGTTTAAATAAATCCATACAGTATTTTTTTCCGTAAATCCTGCTAACAGACAAACACAACCAAACCAACCAACAAACAGACAGACGTGGGTTAACAATTGTACATAACCTGCAAAGTTTAACTCATCATTGGTAAATTAAATTAAATTTGTCCAAATTGAAATTGTCAATCCTGTTTACAAAATTTATCAAAAACCCACTATGATTTAAAAAAAAAAAAAAATCCCACCCATGCACACTTTCCCCTCCAATCCCGCGTACAGTACATGTACTAGCAATTTATGAGTAGTTTTTAATATTCAAATTAGCTGCTAAATATTGTCAAGGTGCTGGTACAATAAGGCATATAAATTAACATAATGCCAGGCAGCGGCCTAGTCTAGTAAGTAGCCGAACCTATTGTACGAAATACTCGGACCTAGGTTTGCAGTATAGAAGATCGCTGAACCGTAGAGTTTATAGCTTTTGTCAATAATATAGCAGATGTGTTGGCTTGTTATAGCGTACTGGCTGTATACCTGGCTATAACGATGAATTATTTTCATGTCTGCTAAAGTTGCCGTTTTATTTATTCATTCGTGCGAATTTATTTATTTGTGTGGGTGTGAGGTTGTACCATACTGTACACGTACAGTACGTCAAGTGTATATTCAGCGCTAAACGTTCTGTGCAGCTAGGCCTATACGTACTATAAGTTATTTGGCCAGATTAATTCTGTAATCACCAGTTATTGTGACTTTCGATATTGTGACTTTCGCACACGACTCATGGCTACTGCAACATATTCAACACTGATCGAGGATGATATAGGCGTGCCTAAAGAAGATCCTACCATAAACACAAAAGGTTTGTTTACGATGTGTGTATCTGAAGATTATTTTCATCACTGCCAATCTCTTATGTTTTCACCCTTGTCTGTTTCTCTGTCACGGTGTCTGTCTGTCTGTCTGTCGGGCTGTACGGTATATGTGACCCGCTCTGCAAAAATGAGTCTGACGTCGCAAAATACATTTTTACGTAAAAGGGCTGTTTATTGTCTCGGAGGTAATTTTTCTTTCAACAAATAATGTTTTTGTTTTAAGGCATTTTTGGTTTCTCCGACACCTATATTTTCAGATCTGATCGATTGAAAAGATTGTTTTGATCCCTAAATTAAATTTAATACAGGTTTTTTCATTCTCTTACCATAGCATCTGATGAAGCACTACAATTGTAAATCTTCATTTCTTTTTAAGGACATTTTGAATATAACTGAGAAAAAGCAAATTTCCCAAAATTGTAAAAGACCATAATTATTGTATGCAAATGGTGTACACATTTACATACATACACATACTTTATGTACACTATCTATTCACATAAAGAGATGCTGCGTAGCACTGAAGAGCATAGAAAATGTGAAAATATAAATATACTCAGTGCTCACCGGAAATTTAATCCGAGCTTTCGGTGCAAATGCACCTTCTTCAGGAAGAATTATGGCTTGTTGTAATGTCCCAACTCGGGTTTAAACTGACCTGATCAGCACAGAGGTTTTGAATATTGACGCAAATGCCATACTAGGCTCTTTCATATTATCTAAAACGTCTCTCGTTTGACCAGGTAGAATCCCGAAATTTGGTGAATCTCTTTCACAAAGGAATTATATGTTTATTTCCTTTATACACAGACAAAGCATCGTTGATTGACCCGGTGGGCGAGTCGACAGGGACGGAGAATGCGCCCCTGCACACCCAGCAGTCCGTCCGGCACGAGACCATCTTTGGCTTCGACGGACTGCGCGTCATCGTCGTGTCAGCCGTGGTCGTGTCGCTGGCCATCACCCTGGCGATGGGGATCACCATTCTCGTTGGAGAGCCGCAGGTTTGGTTATTTTGTCCTATCTAAAGGCTGGCTCACATAGTAGCGGCAAAGACCCAATGTTGGCGGCAAAGCGACGGCAAAAGGGGAAAACCAAGATTCGCTGACGGTTGGGAACGACCTCCAGCGACAACACGACGGCAAGGGACGAATGGCTGCGGCAGGGAACGGAGGCTAGCGACCAAACTCGGACGTTGTCTGGGCGGCGAGTGACGATGTCTCGACGGAGCCCGGCAACAAGGAACGAGGTCAGACGGCTAGCAGAGGATTGGCTGGCGGCAAGGAACGGTGGCTGACGGTGGGTTGCGGTCGATATCAAAGCCTGTGTGTGTGTGTGTGTGTGCGGGTCGTATAAATAGTCGAGTTTGGCATTCCCACTCTTCACAACGTTCTGGCGTCACACAACGTGAAAAATCGCACTAAAAGTTTAAAATCGTGGACCATCGTTGCAAAATCGTAACCCATCGCAGGCCACCGTTGCAATGCCGCAGGTACTCGCAAACGACCCGCCATCAACAGTCATCACCCGTCACCCTCCGGCCAAAATTCGCAATCCATCGTCGCACCAAGGTCGTTACAATTTCGTTACTTGCCGCAATGTGTCGTCAGGGTTCGAGATGTGACGTCACTTGCCGTTGTTTTGCCGTCAATGGTCGTTGACAACGACTACCAACGAAATTGTGACGACCTTAAAACGACTAGAGACGGAATCGCACGGCATGGAAACGTCAAGGAAATGAGGGTTGCGGTCTCTAACGAAATCTGAACGGAATCACAACAAATTTGTTGCCGCCACAAAATTTCCAACAAGCTCAAAATTTGCCGACGGACGCGAATGATGATTTCGGTCGTCTGCGGTCGCTAGCGGATTTGTCAGCGACAACTGACGGCAACACACGATGAGTGGCGGCAAATTCAAAATTGAAATTCGCAGCTTACCGTAGCTTGCCGTACCCCCCTATTCGTCATAGTGTGAGCCAGCCTTTAGCACAACAATTTGCTCAGCACAAATATTTGCTCAGCACACAAATTTGCTTAGCACAAAGAATTGCTTAGCACACAAATTTGCTTAGCACACAAATTTGCTTAGCACAAAAAAAGTTTTGATCAATAAAAAACAGGTTACCAGCCAAAACTATGTACTTTCCATGTTAAGCAAAGACTGGTACCAGCTGACTACCAATCACAAACGACGTACATCACCTAAACAAATTGTATTGTAACCCGGTTTTTGCTAAAAAAACAATGCTAAGCAATTTTGGTTGATGCTTAGCAGCTCCATGAAAATGGCTCCTGTACTTTTAGAAGTGAGCAGTTTTGTAAAGAAAACAATTGTGTGGATAAAACTAGAAATTACGCTTTATATATTTATAATCAATCACTTTTTTTTTTTTGTGTTTGAAGGTTCCACGGCACGGCGCCGTTGCCACGGGCAACCAGGTTTGCTCGGACGTGGGCGTGTCCATCCTGCAGCAGGGCGGGTCTGCTGTGGACGCTGCTATCTCCGCCATGTTGTGCATTGGTGTGGTCAACGCTCAGAGCTCTGGCATCGGAGGGTCAGTAACGGTCGGAATCTTGCATTTTTATATGGCTATGCCTATGATTTTTGCTATAAACGCACTACAGTTGATAGCCATAGTCGTAAAGAAACGGCTGAATTTCAGCACGGCTGTATCCATGGAAATGCTGGGAATGTGGTTTAAAGGGATAGTATACCTTTTGCAAATATCCAAAAGGTAACCAACTAATTTTGGTGTAAATATATTAATAACTCTAAACACCCTGTGAAATTATTCCTTCTGGCATGCTGTCATTTTAACCAGTCCGCGCCGGAGGACGTATACACACGCAAAGTTTTCCCGAGATTCAAAACAGATGACGCATAAACACGCCACGAGCAAGGTCGATAATGTCTGTCAGCAGCGAGCAAAGGCCGGAAATGCGTGGGTGTGCTTTCCAGGACCATCGGCCTGAACCTTTCTCGGATCAAGTTTCATTAAAAATAATCACCCGCCTCGACTCGGTGAATGTTAAAATAATCCCGGCGCGAACTGGTTAAAGTAAACAAAAGTCCAAATCGTTTCACTTGAAGATAAACTCACTATCCCACTCACGTTTTGGAAACACTAAACGTGAAGTTCGACTGTGTTTCAAAGACAACAATGCCTTTTGCTAGAAGGCATTTTTCTGTACCGCATCTCCTCGGCAAAGTTGTGGAATATGAAACTTTTTTTGGAATGCAGGGGCGGTTTTATGCTGATCCTTGACGCCGGAGCAGCAGCCTACACAGGAGTCGACTTCCGCGAGACTGCCCCGGCCAACTCCAGACTAGACATGTTTGCAAACAATCCGGACGCCTCCCTCCGTGTAAGTACAATAAATATTCATCCCTCTATGTACAAGTAAAATAATATTCAATATTATAGCATGCTTAATTTCTTTCTGGTAATGAAACCAAGTATTCGCCAAAAGCGCCCAAGGCACTGTAGCTCGCAAGCCTGAAGAAATCCGTAGAGAGAAGACAATGAGAAGAAGGTACAGTTTTAAAGGTGGGAGGAAAACTCCAGAAGAATATCCTGGGTGGGGGGGGGGGACCCAACGAATCAGGCAGGAACTGAAAACACAATGCACTGTATTGGCTTAGGATGGGAATCGAACCCGGGCCACAGCGGTGGAAGGCGAGGAAAGAACCTCTACGCCAACCTGACTCCCCATAAATACCCGAGACAGTTAACCCATTCCCAATTGGTCGAGAGCCCGTCACGCGGCCGGTCTTAAATGGATGATAAAGACTTGGCTGGTCTTAAAGGGATCGTATACGTTTGGTAATTGGAACCCACTGTTTGTTTCAATCCTATCTAGTTATATACCATAAAACTAACCTGTACAAATTTCATTTCAAAAAGTGGTAGCGATTTTGAGATATTGCCGATAATCTTAAGCGGTTATGTCCACGCAGGAAAAATAATCTGCATTGGAATACACAATTTGAGAAACGTCACTGCAGTAACGCTTCTCGTAATTAACATTTTTTGGGATAAAAAGTGATACCTTTTTCCATAACCGCAGTACTTCGAAGTGAAAAGTTTCTAAAAATGCACTATACTATCCAAAGCTGCTGTACTTCTTACCAAGTAAATTTTTATTGCCTTAAATTTTTGGAGTAATTACCAAACGTATACGAACCTTAAACACATTTTCAGTGTCACGTGAAATTTGGACTATGAAATCCGTTCTATTGGTTGAACGTTCACAATCCTCATGCGTAATACTATTATCGAAATATTGTTTTTATAATAGAAAATTCTACTGTCTTGTTCAGGGTGGCTTGGCTGTCGGAATTCCAGGGGAACTTCACGGTATGAGGCAAGCCTGGGAGAAGTTTGGCAAGTAAGTATACCCACACACCATGAGTTTTATGGACCAGAGAGAGGCAAAGTCGAGGTGAAGTGGCTTGCCCAAGGACACAATACATCCCCAGCAGGGGCCAATTTCACGGAGCTGCTAAGCACAAAAATTTGCTTAGCATGAAAATTTGTCCTTGGTAAAAACAAGGTTACAGACCAAATTTTCACCTGATCTTTATTGTTCTGGATTGATAATCAGCTGTTCTTTTGCTTAGCATGAAAAACATGTAGAATTTTGGCTGGTAACCAGGGGCCAATTTCATAGAGCTGCTAAGCACAACAATTTGCTTAGCATGAAAATTTGTCCTTGGTAAAAACAAGGTTACAGACCAAATGTTCAGGTGATCTTTATTGTTTTTGACTGATAATCAGCTGGTGTTTTGCTTAGCATGAAAAACACGTAGAATTTTGGCTGATAACTTGTTTTTAATGAACAAGACTTTTTTGTGCTAAGCAAATTTGTGTGCTTAGCAGCTCTGTGAATTTGGCCCCAGCTGGGTTCGTACCCCTGGCCCTCTGATCACGGGTCACACAAGCCCAAACCACGAGTCCACCTTCCCCACAAATTTGTCAACGCAATAAACTTCAAATTTGTCTTCTCCATATTTTCGTTGTTTTTGCAGGTTGAAATGGAGAGAGCTTTTTGATCCAGCGATTGACCTTGCGCGCCATGGTTTCACTGTCACTGCAAATCTTGGTAAAAACCTAAATCAGAACACCCCTCATAAAAACTTGAAATGTATTGGCCACTTCGAATTGTTACTTAGCAAATGAATTGAAATCAAAAATCCTAAAAATTTGTTTTCTTGAAATATCAATAAGGATAAAACTGCTGCAAACTGCTTGCTGGCTGGAATAACCTGAAATATACAAATCAAATAAGTTAAGAGGGCCTAATATTTCGATCTTAAAGATGGACTACAACGGAATAATGATAAAGGCTGTGTTGCTGTTTTTGTTCGAGAAATGTATAATGATTACTAATATATCATTAGTATTCAATAAAACTTGTTCCTTCATGCAAAAAAAACCCAAAATTGATCGGCGTTCTACGACCCAGAAAAACTTAGTTTCAGCAAAAGCCCTTAACTCATGAATAATTCATACTTTGTGTGTGACGTACTACCCATGACGATTTACTCGGGTCGATCGTGTGCGTGCATTTTTACCGTACAATGCAATGCGGAATAACATGCCTCTGCATGAAAACGCATACACACGGAATAACATGGCGTCTTTTGTTTACTCTCGGTTGCTCATGGGTAGTACGTCATCACTTTTCGCTGGTTTACAAGTCCGCTGGTACTTCATCGTGGATTTCATTGTGGTTTTCAGTGGATCTTTGCCGGGAACCAGTACAGGGCGGGATATTTCAAAATCGAAGAATCGAGGTCTAATTATTTCGGTGAAATTGCAACAAAATTATTTAGAGAAAAACATGACCGTAACAATAAAGTGTTACCTGAACACAACATAAACAAGGTCCGATAATAAATTTAATGTGTGAGTTTTCGTTGTAGTCCATCTTTAACAAGATCTTCTTCAGAGACTCAATGGCTGTGTACAAGAAACAAACATATTATATAGGGCAACATACAGCATGATGCACATCATGGTTGGCGGAAGAAACACAAAAGAAAAAGCACAGAGTCCAATGGAACAATCAACAAATTATATACAGCATTCACAGAGCTAAAACTTCATCAGATTTAGTTGCCCAGCACCTTATTTTAGATTTTTAAGAACTTTTGCTGAGAAAACTGACAAAATGGTCTAATTGTAGCTTTCAAACTTCTATTTCCAAACACAGAAATGGTACTTAAAACAATCCGTTTAGACCTAATGTCCGACAACTTGAGAGCTGTCTTCGCCCCGACCGGGGTGAGAGTTCGAGAGGGGGACTTGGTTTTCAGGACAAAATTTGCTGACCTCCTGGAGAATGTAGCGGACAGCGGCCTCAAAGAGCTGTACACTGGTCCTGTAGCCCAAGAAATCGTTGATATTGTAAGTTGTTCAGGCCCATGGGACGGTTTTAAACATACCTGTTTATAAATACTAGCTAACCACTTTTATTTTTATTCCCATTCGTAAATACCTTTTGGTTCAAAAAAGTCAAAACTAGTAAAAAAATGTTCAACAATTTTACCTCGTGTTTTGAGGAACACCCCTCCAGCTATTTTAATGGTATGCGCCTCACACACGTGTCCTTATTAACCAGTTTGCGCCGGAGGACGTATATACACGCGAAGTTTTTCCTAGATTCAAAATGGACGTCAGGAGCAAGGCCGGAAATGTCTGTCAGCAGCGAGCAAGGCCGGCAATTCGTGGGTCTGAACCTGAACCCGCTTCGGATCGAGTTTCGTTAAAAATAATCCCGCCCCTCGGCTCGGTGATGTTAAAATAATCCCGGCGCGAACTGGTTAAGGAACATTGGTTTTATTGCGCATGTTGTGTCAGGTTTCAACCAATGAAAGGGTCATGAACTAGACTTCAAAAGAGTCTAAATTGTACGCGACACCGAAAAAAAAAAGCGTTTTAAAACTGAGATGGCTTCAGATGGCTAAACTGTGTTAAACTAAAAGTTATTTGTGAATACCTGTTTTTATTTACAGGTAAAAAACAACGGCGGAAACCTGACACTGGCTGATCTGCAAGGCTACAAGCCCGTTGCCATGACGCCCATCAACACTGACTACAGAGGTTAACCACAGTTTTCAATTTTCCAAAATTTACTATCATTTGCTTTTGTCATAATTTTCAGAAATGCATGGATTTTGGGGCTAGTATTTTACGGCATACGCCGACACACTAACCTGTTTTAAAGTTTTGTGTTTATAAATGCTGGGGAAAACTCCTCTAGAGAAAATGCTGTTCTTGTTGTCTGGTTTCCTGACCCTACTTTGGACGAAACAGTAACTTAAAAGATGTTGAGGAATTGTTGGGCCAGGGAACCAGACTATGGGCCAATTTCACAGAGCTGCTAAGCACAGAAAATTGCTTAGCACACAAAAAGTATTGCTTAGTAAAAACAGGTTATAAGCCAAAACTCCATTTGTTTTTTCATGCTAAGCAAAAACTAGCTGATTATCAGTCACAAACAATAACAATCATCTGAACATTTAGTCTGTAACCCATTTTTGCCAAGGGAGAATTGTCATGCTAAGCAAATGTTTGTGCTTAGCAGTTCCGTGAAATTGGCCCAAGCTGGCTTGCACTCGTTTATGGATGTGTAGCCAATTGCAAACTAAATTTGGTAAAATAGAAGTGGTTTTTTAAGGAGAAAAAAAACCAGTTTAAAGATATATGATTTTGTTTTTGTTTTAAATCTCTGTTTTTTTGCTTTGTTTTCAGACTACAATTTAGTAACTTTACCTCATCCTAGCGGCGGGCCCATGATTTTGACCCTGATGAACATCATGGAGCTTTTCAACGTCACCGCAGCGGACAAAGACACAAGCCTGTACTATCATCGCTTCATCGAGGTCTGCGACATTTAGCATAAATTTAGCAATCAAGCAAAATGAGTCTTAAGTCGACCCCATTTTTGTGTAGGGGACACTTTAAGCTTTAATTTGGTGTAAACCCATGTTGATACGACTTTCGGTTCAAAAGTTAAGACATGTTGAATAACGAGGCATTGAAAAGGACCAAGGTGTTTTTAAGGACCAATTTTATTTGCTGTTTGAACAAATTGGAAAAGTGATGACAGGGTCGATTAATATTTTTTTCTGATTCCTTTCTTTCTGTGGTACACAGGACATTCTACCTGACAAATTTAAGTCGCTGTGCCCTTTCCATGACCACCATTCCTGTAATTAATGCATAGCTGACATCTTCGTCTCATGTCTCTCACTGCCCGCCTTATCATCCCAACTTGTCACAGTGCTGATTTCTGTGCCTTTCATAACCATGCGCGGATCCAGGGGGGGGCGCACCCGGCGCGCGCCCCCCCTAAAAAAATCTCGAGAAGATTAAGAAGATCTCGGCGTTGGGGCTTCGCGCCTCCTGCGCTCCCATATCTTCTCCCAATATATTATGTTGACAATTTTTGGCGCCCCCTCTAACCGAAATTCCTGGATCCGCCCCTGATAACTGTCTTGTTTGTTCAGTCATCCATGGCAATGACATAATGAACCTTATACCATTAGACAGAAAACAATTTCCTATGTTTCATTTGTTTATGTGTGTGTTTTGGGGTTTTTGGTTTTTTGACAGGCAATGAAGTATGTTAAAGCTGAGGAGATTGGATTAGGAGAATCGGCGGTCGCCAACTACAGTCAAAATATGATCAGGTAGGCAGGGTGGAAGATATTTATGACTGGGTCTGTGACTGGGTCTGTAACTGGGTCTGTTACTGGATCTGTTACTGGATCTGTGACTGGGTCTGTGTCTGTGACTGGGTCTGTGACTGTGTCTGGGTCTGTGACTGTCTGACTGGGTCTGGGTATGGGTCTGGGTATGGGTCTGTGACTGGGTCTGTGACTGGGTCTGTGACTGGGTCTGTGACTGGGGCTGTGACTGGGTCTGTGACTGGGTCTGTGAATGGATCGGTGACTGGATCGGTGACTGGATCTGTGATTTTGAAACCTTTGCTTTGGCTTCGGCTTCACCTCTGACTTTCTGAATCACTGAGAAGCAATTATAAAAATGGAAGCAAACCTCAATACTTGAAATTTTGGGTTTATATAAACTGATTGAAACTTTCTGAAGCATAACAGGTCAAAAAAAGCAGCTGGAGTTCCCTAAATTGGGAGGCTGAAATCGCTTTAAGCCGAAGACGAAGCCAGGGACCTCGAAAAGGCCCCGAGTGTACAAACCTTCCATACTCACTGTGGGACCTGTGAACAAAAGACGTCCACAGGATGCAGGAAGAGGTTACGGATAGTGGACTTGCACACGTACCCAGTCTGTTTCTTCCTTTCTGAAAAAGAGCTTCAGAGAAAACATTTTGTTAGGGTTATCCGTAGAAAATGAAGAGGGTTGAAGAAAAAAAACCTCTGAAACCGAGAAAAATTAGTATTTAGCCAACAAGGAATGTCCTTAACAAAAAAATTAATTTGAAATTTGAAACTTTTTATTTTAATTATATTTTTGCAGTAAACAGAATGCACAGCTTCTATATGCTAACCTAACTGATGCCATGACGCACCCACCAGACTATTACTTCTCCTATGCCCAAGGCATACTGAAGACTGCGGGTACCAGTCATATATCGGTCATTGATTCCGACAACAACATGGTCTCCGTGACAACGTAAGTGCAGGCCATAACATAATGAAGAGTTTTAGGCACAATAGATGCTAAACACCAGCAAAAAATATAATTTTGGCTTACGAACGCATCCTGTAACTTAAAGGATTCTGTGCTTACTGGGTTAGCGCAGAATATTTCTGCTAGCGCGGTAAGCACACAATGGTGATTGTAAGCGCGGAATGCTGTGAATGGTTAGCAGAGCAATTGTGCTCAGCGGCCAATTTCATAAAACATGCGAGCACAAAAATTTGCTTACCACAAAAAAGTCTTGCTCCGTAAAAACAGGTTTACGAGCTAAAACTCCATGTGCTTTTCATGCTAAGCAAAAATCAGGTGAATACCAGTCAAAAACGATGAACATCGCCCGGAGATTTGGTTTGTAACCTAAGTTTATACCAAGAAAGAATTGTCATGCTAAGCACATTTTTTGTGCTTTCATGTTTTATGAAATTGCCCCCAGATCTTCATTTTCTATTTACATATTCATAATATTTCGTGTTATCGACATCCGTAGGTCAGTAAATACAGCATTTGGCTCACTGCTGATGACGCCCAGCGGTGTGCTTTTGAACAACCAGATGGGTGATTTTGATTGGCCGGGCAAAAGTCCATCGTCCAATAGCAGCAAGGTTGGTTACACTTCTCAGTATATACTCATGCTCCTAACATCGCGTGACATGACGTCAGCGGTTTTTATCTCGAATAACCTTTGACCTTGACTACTTCATCGAGATACGGAACTGGCTTATAGTGAACTCGAAAATTCCATGGACATTATGTGAGGGATTCTGGCAAAATGATACGGACTGGGCACAGGCTATTATTCAAAATAGTGAATGGTATTTTTTTCAAATTTTTAATTTATTGATATTTGTAATCTTTGTTATGTCTACTAACCATATTTCTAAAGAAATGGTAAGAAAATAGTGGAATAAAAGTGTTTTAAGGATAAACAATTGACATTTTTTCATATTAAATGTACAAAACTCGAAACTTCAAAGGCCTTTTTCTCAATAATTTACTTGTTGATATAAGGCAAACTTTAAACAGCCATAACTTGTTAACCAGTTCGCGCCGGGATTATTTTAACATCACCGAGCCGAGGGGCGGGATTATTTTTAACGAAACTCGATCCGAAGCGGGTTCAGGACGATAGTGCCGGGAAGCACACCCACGCATTTCCGGCCTTGCTCGCTGCTAACAGACATTTCCGAACTTGAACTTGGCGGGTTTATGCATCATCCGTTTTGAATTTGGGGAAAACTTTGCATTTATATACGTCATCCGGCGCGAACTGGTTAAGCAATTTATTCATAAAGACCAGGGGCCATTTTCACGGAGCTGCTAAGCACAAAAATTTGCTTAGCACAAAAAAGTCTTGCTCATTAAAAACAAGTTATCAGCCAAATTTCTACGTGTTTTTTTCATGCTAAGCAAAAAAACAGCTGATTATCAATCAAAAACAATAAAGATCACGTGAAAATTTGGTCTGTAACCTTGTTTTTACCAAATTTTCATGCTAAGTAAATTGTTGTGCTTAGCAGCTCCGTGAAATTGGCCCCATGTGGCTCAGGGGGATTTTGCGTTTCAATTGCCCCGATTCACTTGTACACAGTCTAACTACGTCGCGCCTGGCAAACGGCCCCAGTCGCACATGGCCCCCGTCATGGGCCGTAACACCACCACGGCTTGCTCCCGACACTTCGCCACGGGCGGGGAGGGCGGTAGCTACATCACGGCGGCCATAGCCAGCGTAGTCATGGAGCTGCTAGGGTTCCAGTCGTCGCTAGGCAACGCCACCGTGCCGCTCAAACGAGTCTTCTCGTCGCTCATTCCGGACAGAGTCCTCGTCGAAGGTGAGGCTTTTAAGTATTCCTACTTAAAGGTAGGATAACACCATCGGTCAATGATTGCTTGAATTATCATGAGTGAGTAGATTTGGGGGGTTGTATTTTATAGTAAATATCGTTTAACTGAGCTGTCCGAAGTTTTACAATCATGGATGCCGAGAAAAGCACAAAAAACAGCCTTTTTTTTCAACCGGCGTCAAGCAGTTATTCTTATGTTATTTGTGTTTTTTCGCGATCGCCGTTCGGCGAACGCAAATTTTTCTTTATAAAATTATATTTTTCGGAATAATAACAGGATATCTAGCGCAATCATTTTGCTGGATGCCTAGAATCAACATTTACATTCAAATGAGTAAGATATTTCTCAATAATTCGGTAGTAAATATTTTTGATATCTGCAAAATGTGTATCCTACCTCAATCCCTACTGTTTGTTTCACCTTGTTCTTAATTTTTACCACTTTTTCCTTAACATTTCTACCACTTCATACGTTTTTGTCCCACAACTCTGAAAAATGTAATTTCATTAAATACATTTTTTTTACAACAGTGTTTTTACACACTGCATGTCGTATGTTAATATCACAATGAAGGCTTTTGGCGCAGGAGTACTGCAACTGTACTTCTAAGAGCTAAAAGTTGAGGATGGAGCACAAATGTTGAGTACAAAAGAACGTGGCTTATGATACTGTGGACATGGGTGGGTATCACCCAAAACATGTCCTACTTGTTTGGAAATTTGGATCCCACTTTTCTCCTGCGGGGTCAGCTCGAAAACCTGGATATGCAACTAATATGCGGCCGACATTTTAAAATTATAGTGGCTACATATGGTCAATCCCATAATAAGCAATAAAATTTATTGTAAATTTGATAGTTTAGCGTGAAGTAAATTTTTTAATGTTATCCTTTTCAATTATCTAAATAAGACTGACAAAGATTATAAATTATATATTTTTTCTCATTCTGCAGCGGGTGTTTCTGAAAAAATAGTAGCCGATTTACAAGCGAAGGGCCACAACATCGAGACGAAGACAGACAAGGGTTGGAACATGGTTCAGAGCGTCATGAAAGAAAACGACGTCATGTACGCGGTGTCGGACCCGCGGAGGGAGGGTGGGGGCGGCAGCCAATATTGACGAAGGTAGCTCTCTGTATTCAACTTGCATTCCGTGCGATATTTTGTTTCTAAATTTCAATTTCTTTTAACAATACAAAAGTTAATTAACTTTTTAACAGTATGATCCAAACAAAAATTAGGGGGGAAAGGACGAAACAAGGACATTGGAAAACAGAATCGGGATAAAAGTAGGACCCTTGCAGGCTTTCGGAAGTGGTTTTCGTCGATACTCGCTCATGTCCACAGCATCATAAGCCTCATTTGGCACGTTCTGTACTAACAACACTTGTGCTCCATCCTCAACTAAGCTCTTGGAAGTACAGTTGCAGTACTCCTGCACCCAAACCCTTCATTGTGTGATTTACATATGAAAATGTGTAAATACTTATTTAACAAAGATTTATTAAAAGATTTCTTTTTTTCCCCGGAGATGTGGAACAAAGAAAGTAGTATTTTCAAGAAATAAAGTTTGAAATATGTGTTATTTTACTTTACAATGGGGAAAATAGGGTAATTAACATGTACATAGTATATGTAATATAAATTTAATATGTTTAAACTATAAATTTAAGATGTGACTACTAAAAATTGTCACATATTTGATTGTGACCAACTCTTATTTAATTGAATCTTAATGAAAATCTTAAAACATTTTTTTTCTATGAACAGAATTTTCTGATTCCAAAAATGGTACTATATACAAAAAAGATGAGTTTGATCTGTCGAAAAAGAAAATTTGCCATACACGTACGGAAATATTTTAGCGACAGAAACTATTTTGAAGCCTTTTTATCTAAATTATAACAAACGCATGTAGTTTTGTAATTTCCCATAGTGCTTTTTTGCAGGTGGTACCCCCCCCCCCCCAGGCAATTAATTATAGGGCCATGTATACAAAAAGTCTAGCTTATCATTGCCAACATCTTTAAAACCTAGGAGGTTTTTTTTGTTTTTCAATTTTTGTTCTTCTTTGGTTTAAGATGTTTTCTCTCCAAAACAAGTTTGACTTGTCAATTGAAACTGGTTCCCAGTCCCTTTATATCATCAATTCTGAAGGGGGAGGGTGTGGGAACCAGGCTAACCTAAGCCATTTGCGCGTGACCCCGAGTTAAATTTGAATAACATCTGGTACACTGACTTGCTCACACAGCTTGGCACAGTTTAACTTTAAATTCTCCAGACCAAAGACGCTGTTGCTATATCACGTGATTCGGGGCAAGCCTTACGCGTCATACGCTAGCAACCCCCAGCTCTGGAATGGTCTGGTGCCTTTTTGCCATTCTCACCCATTGTAAACAATGTATTTAAACATGGGTAATTTGTATTTATTTTTCGCGTCATACGCTAGCAACCCCCAGCTCTGGAATGGTCTGGTGCCTTTTTGCCATTCTCACCCATTGTAAACAATGTATTTAAACATGGGTAATTTGTATTTATTTTTCGGGGGGGGGGGGGGAGTGGTTCTTTTGGTATAGCAAAACGGCCATTACAAATGGATCAAGGTATATTTGTTAGGTGTAAAACTCAAAAATAGTATTTCAAACATAGTATTACGATCAATTTTTAAGACCAAATTGATTGTTATGAGTACATGTACTAGTGATTATATTGAGTGATTATACTGGTGATTGTAATGAAATGGTACTGCGGGTAAAGGGTGCATATTTTTATTAATTGTTAAATATTGAAATAAAGGAAAATGTGCAAATATCGTCACTAGAGAAGTCATTTCAGTTTTGTTACGTCTGTTGCCATGACAACTGGCTCCACACAAAGGTTACTTTAATAACCATTTTCTTGTACTTTTGCAAAACGTTCGGAGCCATTACAACGAAAACTGACGTCACACGTTGGTACTTTGCTTGTAATATCTGCGATAAATAACCACACATTACCTCATCATCACGCTATTATTGGCAACCGCATGTACTGTCATCTGCATCAATGTCGCCCTGTGCGTCACTATATCCGTCAGTCTGTCTGCACCCTGTACTCCTGACATCATGACAAAAACAAACACAAAATCTGTGTGAATTTTATATTTTTATATTGTTTAAAGTGAGAGTAAACCTTTAGCAACTATCTAAAAGTTAACCAACGTAATTATTGTTCAAAACTTACTTGTCGTAAAGATATTCTCGACTCTCAACTCTTGTCAGATTATTTTTTGTGACATGCTGTCATTTTAAAGAAAATAATAAAAGAAGTTTAAAAATGCGTCTCGGAACGCATTTTTTGAAGTTTCTGTTAGTAGTTGATTCAAAAATAAAATATTAGAATGTTATTTTCTAAAACTTTGTGAGTTTAGTTGTCGAGGACAATTCTTTATATTTTGAAAATTTTTGCTGTTTCAAAAAATAAAAATGAACAAATGACAAACGTTATAATATAACTTTAATATCCATCCTAAAAAAAAACCCAACAAACTTCTTAAACCTAACTAAATAGAACTTACTATAGATATCTATATACATTTCTGAGAAACAAAATGCCTTGAAACACAATGTATTTTACAATTAAATAAGAATTTTTGGGGGGGCTTTCAAAATACGGACAAATAATGAGCTTAACATTTTGTTTTTACCTCCAATACGTCTTTGGTAAAATAATAGAATAATTGTACAATTCATTTCAAAAATAAATATATAAATAACGCTTTTAACAAGTCGTACTATTTAGCTTACCGTCTTAGATTGGGTAAACATTGACTTTAAGAATCATAAGAACTGACTTCGAAAGACAAAACCAAAAAAGTGAACAAAATTCATCGCAGTATTTTCAGACAATGGTGATTTCCATAGCAACGTTCAATGCAGTTGTACAAAAATGTTGGGTGTTTACCTAGCACAATAAGCCATTTGCGAGTTCGAATTTGAATAACATCTGGTACACTGACTTGCTCAAAATGCTTAGCACATTTGAACTTTGAATTCTCCAGACCAAAGAGACTGTTGCTATATCACATGATTTGGGACAAGCTCTTGCAAAGTTACTTAGACGCTCAGCACCAATTGCAATGGATGAGAATATAGCACAAAGACACCACAGGGTCAATTTAATGGAGCTGCTAAGCATAAAAAATTTGCTTAGAATGAAATTTCTTCCTTGGCAAAAACAGGGTTACAAACCAAATTTTCGGGTGGTGCATTTTGTTTGTGACTGGTTTTTGCTTAGCATGAAAAGCACGTGGAGTTTTGGCTGGTAACCTGCTTGCACTGAGCAAGACTTTTATGGGGCCAATAATTATGAAAGTCTAAATTTGGGATGGGTGGGTGTTTCAAAACAATTTCCACCACCAAAAAAAAAAATCGAAATTGAAAAGATAAATTATAATTTGGAATGACCCTTCGGAAGTATTTATATTTGTGAATCCTATTTGAACTAGGAATTGGGCTTTAATTCACATTTCATTTGTTCATTTACTAGAAGACAAATCGAGTTTTGATACTAAGGCCTACAAATTTTATCACAAGGCCTTGTAGAAAACTGTACTTACCTGATTTTAATGTGCGAATGTGTGGAAATAAATTTCTTGGAATGAATTTCTTGAAATGAATTTCTTGGAGCGACTATATAAGGAAGAATAGCTAATCAAATTTTGACAGTAAATAGCATAAATTTGTTCAAGCAAAATGTTTTTTTGCCTGGTTTTAAAAATTGCTACTTTTTTTTTTTTACAATCGTCCCTACTTCAAAACATTTGAGGATGACGATCAATATATCAAATTTGTGAAACATTTTTGGAGCTGTTTAAGGCATGTATACGGCAGACAAATAAAGATGCCATTTTCAAGAGAATTCCTTTTCGATAAAATCTAGGAGAGCCTCTTCCGAAGGATTATACTTCAACTCTTTGCTGTTGTCAAATGCGGAAGATCTGAGGAAATAAAAAAAAAAAAAATTATATTAAAAAAAGTCTGGATTTGAGGCAATTTTTGTTATTGTATTATCGGATTTGTACAAACCTGATACTAGTTCATTTTGGTTGTTTTCAACGGCTAATTTAAACCAGTTCGCGTCGGAGGGCGTGCATAGACACAGTTTTTTCGAAATTCAAAATGGATGAAGAATAAACAAGTCACAAGCAAGGCTGGAAATATTTGACAGCGACCGCCGGTTATATCTGGTTATATCTGGGTGTGCTACCCACAGATGCCGGCCTGAACCCGTCTCGGAATCGAGGTTAATCATAAAAAAACATTCTCGCGCCTGGGCCCGGTCAATATCAAAAAAATCCCGGTGCGAACTGGTTATGGGACATGACTATGCTGGTAATTTTGTAATGTAAGGCCCTGGCAACAAATTACATATTTAGGTTATTCAGTAGAATGTGTAAGCACCAAAATTTGCTTAGCATAAAAATTCTTCCTTGGAAAAAAAAGGATTACAAACCAACATTTCTGAAGATGTTCATTGTTTGTGACAAGTATTCAGCTATTTGTTGCTTTGAATGAAAAGCACGTTTATTTTTGGCAGATAACCTGGCCAATTTCACGGAGCTGCTAAGCACAAAAATATGCTTAGCACAAAAAAAGTCTTGCTTATTAAAAACAAGTTATCAGCCAAAATTCTACGTGTTTTTCATGCTAAGCAAAAAACCAGCTGATTATCAATCAAAAACAATAAAGATCACATGAAAATTTGGTCTGTAACCTTGTTTTTACCAAGGACAAATTTTCATGCTAAGCAAATTTGTGTGCTTAGCAGCTTCGTGAAATTGGCCCCTGTTTTTACTGAGCAAGACTTTTTTGTGCTAAGCAGATTTTTGTGCTTACAATTTTTTATGAAATTTGCCCCTGGTCATTATCACGCAGTAAAGACCACGGGTACTCGCACTGTTATTCCCTAATTAATAAAGAACTGTACCCTTGTTTCTCGCTGGCTGGTGTGGCAGAGCTGGATACAGTTGTGGAGATACTACCCCTGTGGAGAGAAGGCAAGGTGCCCTGACGAGACAGACTAGCGTTGTAGCCTCTGTAGGTCGCTGGCAATAACTTGTCAACTTTATGGCCGTTTTTCTGCAACAGAAAAGCATCGACATTCATTACTTAAAAAAATTACTATTACAATTTTCTTTGCAAACAAGAGAGTGAAATGTAATATGAAATAAAAATTGAAGTGTTAAAGGTGAATTTGGACACCATTTGTAAACTTTCAAAAATCAAATTGCCAAAATATTATGAAATAAAGTGGCTTTAAGGAGTATTTGCATTTATTTGTTTCCCAAAAGTATTCTTTAATATGTTTTTTTTGCTTACCTTTTTATTAGCCGCTTTAAATTTGGAAATGTCAAAGTCTTTCTTTTCCTGTACAGTTAAAAAAGGAATTAATTAACGTGGTTTTTAATCAGTAAATAAATAAGTAAACAAAGCGAATTCAAAACCGGGATAACTTAGTGTCAATTGTAAAAGTCTGAAAATGCATCTGAAAATGTCTATTTTAAGTGTTCTTCTTTTTCTTATTCCTAATTTTGTTCAGTTTATTTAGGATTTTTACAATATTTTGCCAAGACAAAAACCATGTGTACAATTGCCTTTTTTTGGTTTTCACATGTTATTTTCAAAATAATCTTTAAAAGTTTCAAATAAAAAACTATGTGTAAGAAGTTGGTGACATTTTTTTAAATTTCTTTACAAGAAAAAATATATATTTTAGAATTTGTTTGCCAGATTAAATATCACATGGACTGTTGAAATGTTTTTTCATAGTTGTATAAACATGTACTTGGAAATGTTGTATTTAATATCTGAAATTGTCTAACCTATGTAGGCGAACCTAGTTCTAACATTATTACTAAAAAAACACATTTACAAATTATTATTGAAATATAAAGGTTAAGTAAGTTGATCTTTTCCCTGAAAACCTTGACATACTAGAAGATTTCTGATGAAACAGAATTTGCTGGTGTTCTTGGGGGGGGGTGTTGATTTTTAGATTAAGATCAGTGTACTAAACCCCATCCCAGTACTAGTATGATTGACTTACTTGTAGTGGAGGTTCTGCCCATTTCGTCTCCCTTCTTTCCTCCAAATTCTGCCTCTTCCGCATCTTCGACCCTCCATCTTCCGATGCTCTTCGCGATTGGCTGGTTCCGGAGGAATAAGCTGTGGACTCCGACTCGACCTCGGTACGACGGGGGAACCAAGTGTCCTGGTATCGGTCTCTGAGGGCTTGCTCCCTATGGGCTAAGTCTTCAGGCCTCTTCCAGACTGAGATGGGCTTTTCCAGACTTTTGGCAGCAAGGGGTGGCATGCTAGGGGTGGGTTTAGTAATCTGCTGTTGTTGTTGCTGCTGCTGCTGGTGGTGATGTGCATTTTGATGTCGGTGCTCGAGGTGTGTCAAATGTTGGGGATAGAAGTGCGGGTCTTGTTTATTTTCTCGAGTTGGAAATGCTGGCCTATCAACGTTAGGTTGCTGAACAGTTGCCCGCAGGGCCAGGGAGTCGCTGGGCGCGCGCTCTGCCGGCGCACCGACTTGGACACCGGGCACGACTGATGAACACACGGAGGATTTTCTCCTGTGCGCGGCGACCTCCACCACGGAGTCGTGCCCCTCCAACACGCGGTCGATCTCCCCGCAGAAAGTTTCAAAAGCGGCAACGTCGTCCGACTCAAAACTTGACTTGGCGCTCGGGATCAATTCATCATCCTCGTTGTCGTTCGTCCGTGTCGCCAAATTGTCTGTTTTCTTTTTCGTGGTCGCCTCTGTTGTTGACATCTCAGTTACAGGAGTTTCGTTATTGGTAGCGCGTCTTTTTATGGGTTTGTTCTGGCTTGGATCGGCGGGTTGGGATGAACTGCGGCGCCGGGTGATCACACTCCGAGGTACCGGCGAGCTCCGGCTAATGTTTGTGCCCTGCATCGAGGGCTCTGAGTCCCGGCTAAAATCTGTACTGGCTCCACTGCCCATGGTGACCGAAGATACGGCATCTGGGTACGTATGACCAAACAAACATCAAAGGCTTCTCAAAGGTTTGTATCGACGACAAACGGGCCAAGGGAGCTGAGATGTACAAATGACGGCAGGCGGCCGAGTTTAGGCTAGCCACCTACATGTACATTGTGTACTTTCCGAAATTTACGCCACAAACACAGAGAGCGCCCCGCACGTTGTACGGGACAGCTCGGGTGAAGATTCGGAAACTTCAATCGCACCGACGAGGATAATTTTTACCTGATCATGATGGGTTTTGTTGATAAATAACAAAAAATCTACATCACTTGCATTTTCAGTGACACTGTGTTATTACATGGTGTAGGCTTTATTCGATGTACGAGTCGTCTTATAATTTTTACTTTATGTCCCGTCCGTGTTTGTTAGGCATATTTATCAAACATTACAGTCAAAAAAGAACAATGGAACAGTGTCACTCTAGGGTCAATATTGTTGCTTCTTCAACGCAAAGGCTTTTCCCCAGACGAAAACGTTGCAAGGCTAACAATATTCCCCTCTAATTTAGCCATAATAATGTATATTTTCTTTCAGTACAACATTACCTAACGGCCAGATATAAATTCGCATACAAACCTCGGAAATGTCAGCTTAACCATTGAAGAAACAGCGGTGAAATTGGGTTGAAACTTGAATGAAACTTGCATGGCCCGCCCCCGGCCGTTTAATGAAAAATATATGAATGTTTGGTTGCTATGTGCGACCCATTATTCTTTATGGGTTAATTTGTAAAAACAACAGAGTAAACTTCAACGCGAGGACAAAATATGGTCGAGTTTAAATCCTATAAAGTGTTAAAGTCGCCATTCATAAACGGAACGTAGCATTTCTTCCCCGCCGGTATGAGTTTAATCCATAACTTAAACATGAAAAATGAAAAATACACAAATCAAATCCCCCGATTTGAAAGAATGGTACGAACCTCATACTTTTAACTTCCAGCCAATCAGCGCGTGTGTGTATTGTTGGTGTGGTATGTAAAAATGGCGTCTTTACTGCGACTTCACGTGGTGGCGCCCACGTGGTTTGTAAGTTCTACGCTCCTCAGTTTGTTTATAGACATGGAGGAAAAACAAAAACCTTCATGTTATGGTTTATTGATTAAAAACTAACATAAACATTATAAAGTACTACTTAGAAACAAATACAGTTTACCAACCTTTTTTATCGGGGAGTGTTGTTTAGGAGTGTAAAACTCACTGTTCTAATGTTAACATTTGACATAAAAGCGTCAGACTTTAAACATACGACCCAGTTTATGACCGAGGTTCAAAAATGTTAACTTATTCAAAACAGAGCAATTTTAACTTGTTTTCCCTCTAAACTAAAGTATTATAAATTATAATACAAAACCACTCTCAAATAAACAAAAATAGTTACGGGCACATGTGCTAGTCATGCTGAACGAGGGCGCTCTAATGATAAATAAAGGGACAAAGCAGTTTTGACAACAACGCGAACGGGAACGATCGTGTATAAATGTATAACGATTGCGCAGTTGATATCTTGTTGAAGTGTTGGCGCTGGCGTTTTTGCAAGTAAAATTCACGCAGATTAGGGTAAGATAATCGATCTTCTTATCAATTGTAGCGGGATGAAGACTGTTATAATGTAATAAGTGTTAGCAATTTGCCGTCTGAAAAAGCTCATTTTAGTTGTATCATCATGGTTCGTTTACTGTTTGTGAAAATGAAAGTGAAACGTCTGGAATAAACAAAATGATCAGACCATGATCAGGCCAGATCATCAGACCAGATCAGACCATCTGACCAGATCAGACCATCTGACCATGGCATGATCAGACCATCTTATTTCTCCATGGTCAGGCACAGTTTTAAGTAACATCACTAACAAATGCTTGCAAATGTTGGTGCGAAAATGTATCTTTTGAACAAAATAACAGTGGTCCATACATGTACAAAGCCTGTTTTGTTTTTGTTTGTTTGTTTGTTTAGTTTTGTTGTTTTGTTTTGGGTTTTTTTTTGTTTTGGGGGGGGGGTTTTGTGGTTTTTTTGGGGGGTGTGTTGGCACTAGTAAAACAGTGGCTATCGTTACGGCAGTCAGTGATCTAGTTACACGACTACCCGACCTTTCATTAACAATAATTATTTGGCTTGTTTGGATATCGCTCTTCTTGGAACCAGACTGGTTGAAAGATAGTCAGTTTCCAAAAGTGAAAGGTCCAGATAGAGTATTGTGAGGCCGTCAACTGCATTATAACGATAGCCACTGCATTTTTTTGCTAATTTTGTTTTTGCTTACAGACTTTTCATTAAGGTCATGGTGAAACAAAAAGTGGTGTCAGCTACCCTATGTTTGGCGCGATCATGGATCTGCACTATCACTGGATTTCGCAGAAATGCACCGGTACTAGGAAATCCTCGACTTTACTTCCCTAATACAAAACATTTTAGTGCATTTTATACTATAAAATACACCTATAAATGTCCGCCACTTCAGATGTAAACAATAAGTTTTTTTTCCACTTTTTTTTTTTCAGGAACATTAAGACATTTTTTTCCAGAAATTTGTTTTATTAGTAAACAATCTAAAACGAGCCATTTTCGGGATTTCTGGAATACCCCTTTAACCAGTTCGCGCCGGATGACGAATATAAACGCAAAGTTTTCCCCAGATTCAAAACGGATGACGCCATGAGCAAGGCCAGAAATGTCTGTCGGCAGTGAGCAAGGCCGGAAATGCGAGGGTGTGCTTCCCGGTACTGGCGGCCTGAACCCGCCTCGCATCGAGTTTCTTTAAAAATAATCTTCCGCGTCGGCTCGATGATGTAAACATACCATTTTTCTAAAAAATCAAGGGATTTTACATCTCCGATGCATTCGCACATTGAGAAAAATGTTCCAGCTGTTTTTTTGTTGTTCTGGAATAAATTACAGGAAAGTCAATTCTGTAGTCCTGCATTAATTGCTTTGCGGTATAAACATCAATTTTGCTTTTGTTTTTCAGTACACCATTGTATTATTAAAGAAGTGCGTCATTTGACATTTGATATTTAATAAATGCATCAGCAAACGTGACACTTCGCACCTGGTGTCTCCAGCATTCTAATTGTTTATTAACTATTATGAAATATTTCGTTCCCATTTAAAGGTAGGATACACCATTGGTAATTGCTTGAATTATCATTTGGATTTGTGGGGGTTGTATTTTATAATAAATGTCGTTCAACTGACCTGTTCGAAGTTTTACAATCATGGATGCCGAGAAAAGCACGAAAAACAGCGTGGCAGTTATTCTTTTGTTATTATTGTTATTAATGGGGGTTTTTCGCCGGCGATCGCAAATTTTGTTTTATAAAATTATATTTTTTGGAATAATTACAGGATTTCTAGCGCAATCATTTTGCTGGATGCCTAGAATCATTATTTACTTTCAAATAAGTAAGATATATTTCTTAATAATTTGGTAGTAAATGTTTTTCGATATCTGCAAATGGTGTATCCTACCTTTAACTATTATGAAATATTTTGTTCCCATTTAATCTTCACCCCTGGCGTTTGAGTCACAGGTCCATTTTTGTGTAGTTTGTCAATATATTTGTGTGTTGTGTTCGCAAACAGTTTGTTTGTCTGGCTGATAATTATCCGTTTCCTATTTTGTACCTCTTGTCATACATGTAGGTTCGACAAACTTTTGTCGTAATATCTACACTTGTCATGAATGCAGGAATTTGCGTCACTATGTTGATAGGGCTCTGCCAATTATCCAAATATTCGATTATCTACTGATATTTTTAGAGCATTTTTTCAGGCGGGATATCTTTACTCACTAGAAAGTGTCCGAAATCCACCGAAATCCACCAATTTTGTCGCGCACAAAAATGTTGGTGACTGCTCGATATGAAAGTATCCTCCTGAATCCATCAAAACCCTGCAGCACCGCTAGGTTTATTACAATCTTCAATCCATTAAATCCCCCAGTTTTTACTCCTGAATCTGCCGAAATTCTCCGAACTGGGGTATGGAATTTGATTGATCCAGGGAGGTTCGTGTTAACATGTTTACATTGCATAGCCTATTAATTTTACACTTCACCTGGGGCAAATTTTGGAGAATAAAACCTGTAAGCACAAAAATGTGCTTAGCACAAACAAAGTCTTGCTCAGTAAAAACAGGTTATATCGGCAAAAACTCTCCTCGGTTTTCATTCAAAGCAAAAACCAGCTGAATACTTACTTATCACAAACAATAAACATCAAGTTAAATTTTGGTTTGTAACCCTGTAATTTTTTTCCCAAGGAAGAATTTTCATGCTAAGCAAATGTTGGTGCTTACACGTTTTATTAAATTATCACCTGATACTAGTTTGTTTATTTGCAAATGCCCATATGACTCAACTCTCATTAGCTTTATACTTATCTAGAGCTTCTAAAAACAGATTTAATAGGATATTTGTTCATTTCGTTAAGCACATGTTTATACACGCCAACGCATCAATTTCACAATCCTGTAACCATGGAGCAAAAGCTCAACGCTGTAGTAACCTAGTTTAGTTGCGTTCGTCAGTTTAACACACCGTACCACAGGATGTTTTTGTTGACAATATGCACTCGACCTTTGTACCCCGCCACCGCATGTACAGACTAGCCTATGACATCATCACTACACACGTACGTGGTTCTATAAATAACACTCTGGGAGTATTATAAATGGAGCATTGCATTGCAAAATGGTTTAGGGAGGACAATAGTTTTCATTTTGGCTTTGTGGCATATGCATCGATGGTTTATTAAGCTACAGGTAAGTTTTAAACCTTAGCATTGTATATTTTTCATAAATTTAAGTGCCAAAGGAGCTTTATACTAAAATCCATTTTGCATCGTGGAATATGTATGCAAAATGCAGTTTTGTAAGTTTTGTTTTTAACCCTCACCCCTTAGGCTCTCGCACTAGAAAGCGTACCAAACCTAACAAACTTCAACAACTGCACACAGGTTCAGTAGTTAACCCTTACCCCCTAGGCTCTCGCACTAGAAAGCATACCAAACCTAACAAACTTCAACAACTGCACACAGGTTCAGTAGTTAACCCTAACCCCCTAGGCTCTCGCACTAGAAAGCATACTAAACCTGCCAAACTCCAACAGTTGAAAGTTGATTTTTTTTAACCTGTAGGAACCCCTGGTCAAGTTGTTATCATTTTTTTTTGGTGATAGAAAAGAACCACTGTCTATCGTGAGAATGGATGAACCGAATACCCCATCAGAAGCTCAGAAGAAGACCAAGAAATTGACGGAGCAATCAACTTCGGAGGAGAAAGAAGATAGGGATTATGTTCCAACTTTAATAGTTTGTTACAAAGACCCCGCTAAGATATTAAGGTTCGTACACACACAGTTGACCAGGAACTGTGCCATGACCAACCGTGGGTCACCCACAAATATAAATATGCCTGTGCATTCCCCTGAACTCCAACATTTTTACAAGTCTCGTGCCTTTCTGCCCTGAACCTCACAGAATTTCACCGAGTCTTCCTGGGCTTTTGGTACTGAGTCAAACAAAGTCCAACAACAAGTTGCTATGGTTTGGTACCAAACCTGGCAAAACCTAGCAAAACCTGCAGTTGGAGTTTGATGGGTTTGAGGTAGTTAGGGTTAAGGAAGAGAAAACAGTCCATAAACGCTCCATATATATTGCTTACTTATCGGTGAACACTTGAATACTGCTGGTTATAACATACAGTATTGTATTTTGTTTACCTGTAACCCCAAGTAAAGTTTGTATCATTTTTGTGTGTGATAGAAAACAACAACTGTCTAACATGAGAATGGCAGAACCAAATACCTCATCAGAAGCTCAGGAGAAGACCGAGAAATTGACCGAGGAATCAACATCGGAGGGGAAAGAAGACAGTGATGATGTCGCAACTGGGGATGTAGCGACAAATGTTGTCAAGAAATCCCTGACCAAGTTGATCTCTTTGCCCACACCGCCGGCTAGCCCCTGCTGTGCCAATTCCCTTCGTCGCAGCCTGAGCTACCCGCCATCGTCGAGTCACGCCTGCCGAGTCTGCGCGGGGCTCTGCGTCTGCCCAACTTGCGCCAAGAACCCCGACAAGGAGGATGGGGCTGACGCAGGGGGCACCAGACCTTCGCGGGGGAGTCGGCGCCAGAGACAATCCGGGGGCAGCATGCACGGCTGCCACCGGCACAAGCTGGCCAGCATGCGCGACTCCCTGCCTAGCTCGCGGGAGAGTCTCAGGGACAGGGAGTTCATGCTCTTCGACGTGGAGCCAAGCGTCTCAGCGGCAGGGCCTTCCACCACCGTCCTGTTCCCCCGGGGTGAGCAGGAGTTCGGCGAATGCCAGGTCTGCCTCTTGGATATGTTGGCGCGTCCGCGGCTCTGCTGCAAGCTGCACGTCTGCGACGGCTGCTTGCAGTGGTACATTCGGGAGAAAGTGCGCCACCGCATGTTGAGCGTGCGGTGCCCGAACCCGGCGTGCTGCGACGCCATTTGCCGGGAAGAGATCCAGCACCACCTGACGAGCGTGCTGCAGCAGAAGTTCCTGCAGTTCCTGATGGAGGACAACAGCGATCCTGACCAGAAGACCTGCCCGCGCTGTAACCACATCGCCAACTTTCACAATGACGTTGTGATCAGGTAGTTTGCTCAGCCATTTACAGCTTGGAAATAATTTAGTTTTCCGTGGTAAACCTAAAAAAAATCTTTGTTCGTAAAAGAAAAGCTCTTCAATCCTCCTTCTCTTAGTGCCAAAAATGAAGCTAGAATCCCGATCGATTTAAAACCTATCGAGGTATTTTAAACAGTTCTGTAAATCATTGGATATCTCACCCAATCTGGTGGTAATATTTATACTAATCTTCATCAAATGTTTGCGCTCCGTCTCCACAGCAAACACAAGTCTCGGCCGGACGAACAGAAGGTGGCCTGTCTGTGCGGTCTGCTCTGGTGTTTCCGCTGTCATGCCCCCTGGCACGAGAACATCTCCTGTAAGCAGTACCAGATGGGGGACCGCCTGCTGAGAGATTGGGCCAAGGAGAACCACTATGGCCAGCCCAACGCTAACAGGTGTCCCAAGTGCAAGGTATGACGTAAACATGAGAAGGAACTGGGCAGAGGTTGAAATGAGGGTTCTCAGGTATTGGGGAAGAGGATACAATTCTCCTTGCAATGCTGTTTGTTGAACTTGATACGGATATTCCGGATACTTCAAGTTTTGAAGCATTCGCATGTTGAAAACAAGTTTTTATACATGGGATATGCAAAAAATGTCAATTGTTTTTCTGTAAATTTTTTTTTTTTTATTCCACTCCTTCCATACTATTTCTTAACCAAGTCTAGTTAGTAGGCATACCAAAGATTACAATATCAATAAATCACTATTCGTTGTTTTGCAGTTTTTTCCACTATGCACCGTGCCCAGTTCTGTCTCGATTTGCCAGAAATTGAGACAAATATCAGGAAAAAAATATTCAAATAATTTAGTTATAAATATATATGTCATGTAACTAGAAATGTAGCAAAATTTTAAACTAACTTAATAGAATGACCTATGAACCCGTGCAAGGGGTTTATATAAGAGCAAGTTCGGGTGCTTTTGAACTAATCTTTTTTGTCAATTTCCGATTAAACTTCACGCATGCGTGGTCTGTTTTTCACTTCAACTCGTATAGCTGATCAATTAAGACAAGTCTAGTTTGTGAACAGACGACAAAGTATAGGCCTTCATGTTAACGAAGCAAAATGTTAAAAAGAGTTATCATCATTGGAGAAGTTTTTCGTAAACTTTTAAGCAAAATTTGCTCCAGTTTACCTTTTTTTTCTTCATCTTGAAACCGAGACGTTACGCGCGAATGACTAGAGAAACCATTGTCCGGGGTTAGGTTGATCTCGTTGGACTTAATAGCTAGTCAAACCACGCAGCGTTCGAGTGACATCCGGAATAACTAATGGTTAAGTCTAGTCAATCTAGTCACCCTTCCAATTTCCGAACTTGCTTCTCTCTGGCATCTTTAGGTGTACATCCAGCGGAGCTCCGGCTGTGACAACATGACTTGCAGCCAGTGTCACACCAATTTCTGCTACCGCTGCGGCGAGCGTTTCCACTACTTCAAGTTCTTCGGCAACCACCACTCGGCCTTCAGCGTGTTCGGCTGCAAGTACCGCTTGCTGCCCAACAAGCCGGTGAAGCGTCGGCTCATCCGTGGTGCCATCTTTGGTGAGAATTTTGCTTTAAACTGTTAACCAGTTCGTGCAGGGATTATTTTAACATCACCGAGCCGAGGCGCGGGATTATTTTTGACAAAACTCGATCCGAGTTCGGGTTCAACCCGATGGTACTATGAAGCACACCCACGCATTCGCGGCCTTGCTTGCTGCTGACAGACATTTCCGGCCTTGCTCGTGACGTGTTTATGCCTCATCCGTTTTGAATCTGGGGAAATTGTTTGCGTGTCTATACGTCCTCCGGCGCGAACTGGTTAAACAAACCTAAACCGTTCTTGTACACTGATTGTTTCCGTTTGGTAAACTCCTGCGCATGCTACATGAATGCTCATTCTGTTTGTAACGCGCACACATTGTTCTTCTCGCCAATTATTCTCCAGATAGTCCTCGCGCGTTCACGCACCTTTTCGTTGAGATGGCAGCCAAAATGTTACTCAAATAACCGGTCTAGGTTTTTTTTGATAACCTATTTAACTCATTTTTGTAATGAGGTTTTCGGTTTTTTTCTCAACAGGATGCAAGATCGCCGCGACACCCGTTTGCGTTACGCTAGCCGTCGGAGTGGGTTTTGTTCTGCTGGTGACCCTCGGCCCGGTCTTCGCCACGTACGGCGCCTGCAAAGAGTACAAGAGACACCGTTCGCGGCGGCGACGCCAGCGTCAGTTATGTATGCACAACCAGTATCTGGAGTACAGCCGCCAGCTCTACAGCGAGTGAGTTCTTTGTGTTCTTGGGCAAGAGGCTTTACTACAATTGGAGCTCTAGGAGCCGGTACTCGGTGTACAGAAACTGTGGAACGGATGTGTACATGTAGCGTTTCACAATTATTACCCCTGTTTGTCAGGCCATGTGATTTTTTTTGGCAACAGCAGCAGCAGCAGCAGCAGCTCAAGATCGGGGGCCAATTTTATGGCGTTGCTAAGCACAAAAGTTTGCTTAGCACAAAAGTTTGCTTAGCACAAAAGTTTGCTAAGCACAAAAGTTTGCTTAGCACAAAAGTTTGCTAAGCACAAAAGTTTGCTTAGCACAAAAGTTTGCTTAGCACAAAAGTTTGCTTAGCACAAAAGTTTGCTTAGCACAAAAGTTTGCTTAGCACAAAAGTTTGCTTAGCACAAAAGTTTGCTTAGCACAAAAGTTTGCTTAGCACAAAAACAAATCAGTAATTATCAGCCAAAACTATAGTCACAAACAATATACATCATCTGAACGTGTGGCTTGGAAATCTAGAAGAAAGGCAATTGTAATGAAGAATTGGGCGATTGTGTAATTTACGGGCCCTATTTCCTATAACTTAGGAGAAACAAAGTTTAACTTTAAAGTTATTAGACTTACCAAACTAGCTTGTGACATAACACAAAATACCAGGCATGTTGTAAAAACATGACAAAATAAAACCTGGAAAAAAAAAAAAAAAAAAAATGGCGATCACCGCGACACAAAGTCAACACTCAAAAATGCGTAGATTTGCAAGACACCGACCGCAAAACGTCTTAAAAAATGAAATTTTCTATCAAAAGAAACTGTTTCTAACAGAAAAAAACCGGTGTCTTAGAGTTAAGTGAAGTATACTTTAGGGTAATAAAGTCATTTGGGAAAAATAAAAAACACTCTCGACTCGAATTTAGGCCAAAATTAAACAGGGGCCCCCGTAACTACACAATTTGCCAAGAAGTGAGGGTACAAAATCCTTCAGAAACTAAACTTTCAGATCCCGTTTTTGTTTCCTTTATCAATTTCAGAGTGGACAGAGACTATCTGGATTTGAAACCCCGAGCTGCGACCCTTATTGACCTTCCACCATCGTCGTGGCTACCGGAATGCACAGAGGAACCATGTTTTTTGCCGGAAATAGTATGAAAACATTAATGACCAAAGTTTTTTTTTTTATTGTTGGAAGTTAACCCCTACAAAATCCTTCAAAATCCCACCTGAAGCTTTTGGATAATTTTAGCCTTAAAAAATCATTAAGAATCTTAGCTATAAAATATCTCTATCGCTTAATTCACTTGATGTACTTTGTATAAATATCAAATTCAAAAGGTTTTTTGGGCCAGTTTTGAATATTGGTGGAATCAGAAAGGAGCAAACGTCATTGAGAGTTAAATGGTTAAAAAGCTGTCATGTGATCACATGTCATGTGATAACATTCTGACCAATCAGAATATACATTCAACCTTTTCCCAGGATATATATATTATATATATATATATAAGCATGCATATTTAACCAATGGTACAGTTAACAAAATTCAACTATTCGCAATATTTATTAGAATGCATTGTCATCTAAATTATGTAAAACAAACATGTTTAAACTCAATTTTATTTCATTCATAATTCATATCAACATTCAAAAGTTTCATATGCAAACTTTTTATAGTGCCACATTTCACTAAAATAATACTGATTCATGTAGATTAGGCTAAACATAACGAACAGATGACATCAGATAATTAAATAAAACAATAGATTATTTTGTTTATTTATAACTAAAAACAGGTATTTAAGCAAAATAATATATGCTTGAACACTCCTTTCATGTCCGGCACAACTATGTAACTATATTTTAAAAAGAAACTTGTATCAAAATTATGAATATTCTCATATATGTTATAGCTTTTGCCAATATTTTATTAAGTTGCCGAAACAGATTTCCTTGTGGCTGGTCCATTTAGGGTATAGACATTCCATAAATGTAGCGAAATGTTTGTTTTGTTGTTCTATTTTTCTATTGTGTAATAAGTCGGGAAATATGTAAGATTTTAAACTATATTAGCTTTCTAATGATACCCATCAAAAGCCTGTAGCTTGGGATGTATTGCCTATGAGGTACTGACTTGTGATGGCTATCATTGGAAAGCTTATAGAATTTCCAATCTTTCTATGTACACATATCAAAATGTCATTTCCCGACTTATTCCTGATTTTGATGTGCTGGGTCACTACTGGTTTAAAGTTATGAAAATGTGCAAGCTTAACAAATCTGTCCAGTTTAAAACCCTACCTAACCATTCCAAATTGAAAAAAGTAATAAATCAATCAATCAATAATTTGGTTAAAAATCGATCAATTAATCGATAAGGACATCAATAAAAAACAAAAATAAGTTGTAAATAATTATAATAACAATAAAGCAGGGTTTCCGAAATTGTAAATTTCAAAAAATTTCAAATTCTTGAAATTTGTCTCATCATTTAATTATTGTAAATTAAAACGTGTTATAGGCGATTCCAAATGCACGTCCAATGCCAACTGCACACCTTTCTAACGATGCAAAATCTCTATTGTGGTGCAAACAAAGAAATGAATATTGGGTGAATATGTATTGTGGTGTATTTTGCAGAGCAGTTTTTTGTAAAATTTTGCGAGCTGTATTTTGAACACCATTTCATGAGTCGAATCACTAAGTAAAATGGAAAAAGATTTAAAAAATTTGATGTACAAAAAACCAGGGGCCGATTTCATGGATCTGCTAAGCACACAAATTTGCTTAGCATGACAAATTTTTCTTGGCAAAAACAGGGTTACGAACCAAATGTTCAGGTGATGTACATTGTTTGTGACTGGTATTCAGCTGGTTTTTACTTAGCATGAAAAAGCCCACGGAATTTTGGCTGGAAACCTGTTTTTACTGAACAAGACTTTTGTGCTTAGCAAATTTGTGTGCTTAGCAGCTCCATGAAATTGGCCCCTGTTTGGTATTCCAACTGCACATGCACAAGAATTGTTCTCATGGAATTAAACACGGCAGATAAATGCACACAAGTCTATGGGAGGTGCTGTACCCGAAGCTGCATTCTGTGAAATTGTTCATGCAATCGAAAAGACGATTGAAACTTTTGGTCGAACAAAAGTTTAGACACAAAAGACACCTGAAAACACTTCGCTGTCCAAAAGTTTTTTTGAAAAATGTTACTTTAGAACACAACGATCTTCTTCAAATTTGCTGGTACCCGCTATATGCTTTTGCGCGCACACAATGAAATGTTTTTCCTGAAAAAAAAATTGTCCAATCTTTTATGTCCTCATGAACTGGCTTAATATTCATTGATTGTAATAATGTATATTTAAAAATATAAATAATTGTACACAGCATATTTAAAAAAGATACCAACAATTTGGAAGACCGCCAACATAGGGCAAGGATAGCTCAGTTGGTAGAGCAACGCTCCGTTATTCCGAAGGTCGCAGGTTCAAGTCCCGACTTGCCGATTTCTTTGTTTACTTTGAAATTTATTTATTTTATTTTAATTTATTTTATTTTAAATTATAAAGATTTTATTATTTATACTTTTAGTTTATATGCAGTGTTAAAAACTCAAAGTTTTATCATAATTAACCAAAGTATGTCATGAATAGTGAAATTATTTTTTAATGTTGTGCACTGATAATTTGTCGGTGAATCATTTTATAAATGATTTGGTTGATTTATCGAATTAAAATAGACTTTGAATGTTGAACAAATGGCGTAGTTGTTGATTTGTGTTGCTATTGGCGAGTTGGTTGAGGAAGCCGTTCTTTATAGTTCATTAATGTATACGAGTTGCCATTGCTATTTTCATGAATATATATTAAGAAACAACCAAGCTACTGAAAGAAAATATATCGCAAACCGCTACACCGGTTAGTATTAAGTGTCTTCCGTAACAATAGCCACTGCATTTGTCTAATTGCAGCAAAAGTATAAACATGTAGCATTAAAACTAAAAGCTACAAATTAATGTGAAGCTGATAGCTTGTATTTAACCAGTTCGCGCCGGATGACGTATATAAACGCAAAGTTTTCCCCAAATTCAAAACGGATGACGCATAAACACGCCAAGTTCAAGTTCGGAAATGTCTGTCAGCAGCAAGCAAGGCCGGAAATGCGTGGGTGTGCTTCCCGGCACTATCGGCCTGAACCCACTTCGGATCGAGTTTCGTTAAAAATAATCCCGGCGCAAACTGGTTAAAGGAGATACCCAAACACTTTAATTTATTTTCTAACTATTTAATTCTTAACACAAAAAAAGTAGACATACAAGATATGCTGTGATTTCAACACCAAAACACCTTTATTCGTCCTTTTTTTTACATAAAAATAAAAGACTTTAAAGCGTGCAGATTTTATTTTTTGACCATAAAATAATGTATACAAAGCATTTAATATCACATGACCCATCACCGAACAAAAAATTGTATTTTGTTTCAGAAAATAAAAATTCATTTCAGCTTTTGTAAAAAAAAAAAAAAAATGAAAAATTGTTCCAAGTGCTCTAATACTTGAGTCACGCAATGTACATTTATACAGCATATTGTATTAGGCCGAGTAAAACAATTGAATAGTTTCTATTTCTTCCTTTCCTTGTTTCCAAGATGTCGGACTTGCTATTGTCTTAACCTAATATACACTGTTGGAAATTATTTGTGAGAAAAAATAAAAACACTATATTGACAATATACTTACAAAATATATTGAAAAAAAAAGAAAGAAAAAAGGCATTTCAAGAAACATTAAGCAGATGGGAATGCGAAACTACATTTGTTTCAAACTTGGCCTCATCTCAAACTACAATGAATAATCTGTTGTCATTACATATCATTTGCACTTGAGAAAATAAAATTTGCTGAACAACAAAAAATTCCCAAATTCACACAGCCTTTATAAAACAAAAAAAGCACCAGGGCGCTTAAAGGGATCGTATACGTTTGGTAATTACACCAAAAATTACTGGCAATAAAAACTTACTTGGTAAGAAGTACAGCAGCTTTGGATAGTATAATGCATTTCTAGAAACTTTTCACTTCGAAGTACTGCGGTTATGGAAAAAGATATCCTCAAAGATTTGAATCTGAGAAGCGTTACTGCAGTGACGTTTCACAGATTGCGTATTACAAATGCAGATTATTCTTCCTGCATGGATGGGCATAACTGCTCAAGCTTTTCGTCAATATCTCAAAATCGCTACCACCTTTTGAAATGAAATTTTTACAGGTTAGTTTTATGGTATATATCTATAACTATATAGGATTGAAACAAACAGTGGGTTCCAATTACCAAACGTATACGATTCCTTTAAACGTTTCATAAAAAAATAATTATCACATTCGCTACACCGGAGATAATAGCTTTGTGGGATTTACAGCTAGTCTAAAATAAGCCTACAATTTATTTGGTTTGGGGCCGCGAAAAAAATGAATATTTTATAGCATTGCAAAAATGAAAGGATTTGAGAGGCTTATTTTGTGTAAGGATCTGTAGAATCTGTAAGGATCTGTACAAATAATGAGTCAATATCTATCTTCAAAGTTTATATTTACTTAATTCCATCGGATAATTAATTACAGCATAAATATCCCAATAAGTGGATAATTTAAAACTGTCAAAATACTCCAAAAAAATTTCACTACAAATTTTGACGAGAATCAAATATAATTTTTTCAACTTCGCAAATGCCCCCAGAAATTGTCAAAAAAAATCAAACACCAAAACAACCAAAAGAAAATAGTTATAATTTTGCCCAAGGTCGTATCCGATTTTTGTGGCTACTGCTTGAAATTACACACAAGTCTATGTGAAGTGGCTGCAGCCGTTACCATAGACTCGTGTGTAACTTCAAGCCGTAAGCCAAGTAATTCGAACACGGCTTAACAAATTTTTGTTTAACAAAAGTTTGAAAATCTTAGTGGAATTATTCAGTATTTATGAACGCATGATTGCAAAAAAAAATTATCATTATAAAACCCTAACTCCCTAGAGTGTGTGCGAAATCATATTAAAATTTGAGTTTTAATCTTACAAAAAAAGAAGTTATTTTGAGGACAGTAACACTTTAAAATGGAGAGGAATTGTGAATAAATAGCTTGTTGATTTGTGTTGATTAAAGGTATGTAGAATATTCAAATTTTGCATTCTTTTAAGTCAAACTAGGGGCATGGGAACAATTTGAAGGGGGAAGTAAAAGGGGGGAGGGGGGGGGGGGGGGGGGTGGTTGTCCCCTTTTCTCACCGAATACAGCAACTTGGAATTTTCGAAGTTTTACATCATAAATTCTGTCAAGGCAATTTTGTCAGCTTCTAAACCACCTGCCACATTTCTCACTAAAACGCTGCAGCTGTTTTTCAAGGCTAATTACATTTCGCCGAAAAAATAAAACATTAAATATATATGTTATAACTCCATTACTTAACAAGGCTTGAACATTTTTCCACTATGTACATAACACTTGTTTTTTTCTTCCAAAAAGACCAACATTATTATCAATTCTGTGTAATACTGTTTTAGATAAAGGGGATTATAAGAACTATATTACATGGTACAAAGTGGGGAATATTTGTTTATAAATATCAAAGGCACTTGGAATCGGAAGTAAAATACCGAACCTTGTCGGTCTGCGCGCTGCCCATGCGATAATGAGCCGTACGGATACCATTTGTTTGCAGAGAACTTCTTTCTCGTGCGTTTTGGAAAATTGCGGGAAAATTACGAGAGGTGCAAGCATTACCCCTGGAAAAGGTCGTGGGAAACCCCAAAGGTCACTGCTGGGCCAACATGGATTGGTGAGTACAATCTTTACGTTTTAGGCCATTAAAAACATCATTTTTTTTACCATTTTAAGAAACTTTTCAGGGTGATATTATCCGTACAAATGTCTATAGGGTCTCGTACAGGTGATAAATAGTCTGGTAGACAGGCTATCTTTCAGTGTTTGTATCATATTTAGCCTGAAAAAAAAATGTGATAGCCTGGCTGGCAGACATTTGAAAGCAGTACTAATCAATACAAAATTTCTACCAATCGTACAACCCTAACCTACTATTTATTAAACAGAACCCCAATTATTTGAGTCACTACAATGAATTGAATTATTATGGTACATTGTAATGTGGCAAGATTTTGTAGAATTGTTTAACCATATTTGTGACCCACCACCCCAAAACCAGGCGGAAGTCGGCAAATGCCATTTCGAGATATGGCATTGTACACAAAAAAATGTGTTGCCGGTCGATTTTTATATTTTTTTTCATAAATCGTTAGTTAAAACTCTAATTTATAGGCTGTTCATTTTTAAACCTTTTTAAAAATCCCCGAAAGTGATAATATCGGTCTTCTCCTGATTTTTGTTGTCGTTGCTGTTACTCCAATTGAGCAAATTTGTTGCCGCGAACGGCAACAAAATGTCACTTTTTAAAGCGTTGTTACTTTTCATTCCATAGCGGTACTGGTGCATGTGATGTATCATTTTAAAGCTTAAAACGCTAGCAATCCAATGGTATAAAATCTCTCATATGAAAAATTTCGACTTTATCCTGGTTTTGGGGTAGTGGGTCACATTTAAAAAGAGAAAACCGCGAGATAGAAAATTACTATACCTCATACATATTCATGATCAAAGCCACATTCTAACCGGTCCATTCACTATCATGTGCCATCCTCTATTTGCGCCGTTTGCCATGTGCGCACGCGAGTGTTCACGCACATGGTGAATACGCATGCGTATTAGACTATCGCACGGGTTATAGTCTACTACACACGCGCTTTACGATGCAATCGTGCAACTAGTGCACGGGTGTAGTACGCACGCGCGGACATCAACCAAGCTCCACATGGAAATATGGCAGCACACTTAAAGGTAGGATACACCATTGGTAATGGTTTGAATTATTATGAATGGGTAGATGTGGGGGGTTGCATTTTATAGTAAATATCGTTTAACTGACCTGTCCGAAGAAAAGCAAGAAAAACGGCGTTCGTTCTCAACTGGCATTTGGTAGTGTTTCTTATGTTGTTCCTTGTTTTTTTCGCGATCGTCGTTTGACGATCGTTAATTTATTCCTTTTCAATTTGATTTTTCGGAACAATTACTTGATATCTAGCGCAATCCTTTTGCTGGATGGCTAGAAATATTATTTACTTTCAAATAAGTAAGACATTTCTTAATAATTTGGTAGTAAATCTTTTCGAAATATCTGCAAATGGTGTATCCTACCTTTAATCAGCATTTTCCCGAGCTAAATTGTAATGAAACTGAATATGTATAAAGTATAGTAAAACAAATATAACATGGTTTATTTCGGCTGGGTAGTCGATATTAGCTTCACTCGGGAAGCTAATATTGACTTCCCAACCTCAAACCATATTTTTAAGAATATTATATCCCATGTCAAATAGTGGTTAAGTATACATTGATCTGAAAAGTGCTGAATGACAAAGCAATGAATATATTGGTTCCAGGTACACACTCCCCCCCCCCCAAAAAAAAATCAATTATTTTGACATGGTCAAATTCATCCGTGACCCAACAAATATTGTTCTTTATAAACCTCAAAACAGTTTAATCTCCTTCACCATTACAATTTCAAAATACAATTTGGTTTGGTTTCCCAATGAGCTTTTACAAGCTCTTTCGGGAATTTACCCTTTAACGCTAGAACTACCCTTTATTGAAACAGTAATGATCAGACAACGGACGCCCCGCAGCCGGCCCGCGCGACGTTCATGTTGGTCGCCACCGTCCACGTGTCCGTGTACGGATCGTAGATCTCCACGCCGCGCAGCCGGTTCGTGCCGTCGAAGCCTCCCATGACGTAGATCTTGTTGTCGAAGACGGCCACCGCTGGCCAGGCACGGGACGTCTGGAGTGAACGGATGGAAGACCACTGGTGGGTTTGCGTGTTGTACCTGGCCCCCAAAAAATATCAACAAATTAAGTAAGGTTACATTTTGTATTTTGTTTTAACTAGTTTGCGTCGGAGGATGTAAATACACGCAGAGTTTTCCCCAGATTCAAAAACGGATGACGCATAAAATGTCTGTCAGCAGCGAGCAAGGCCAGAAATGTCTGTCAGCAGCGAGCAAGGCCAGAAATGTCTGTCAGCAGCGAGCAAGGCCAGAAATGTCTGTCAGCAGCGAGCAAGGCCAGAAATGTCTAACAGCAGCGAGCAAGGCCGGAAATGTCTGTCAGCAGCGAGCAAGGCCGGAAATGTATGTCAGCAGCGAGCAAGGCCGGAAATGTCTGTCAGCAGCGAGCAAGGCCAGAAATGTCTGTCAGCAGCGAGCAAGGCCAGAAATGTATGTCAGCAGCGAGCAAGGCCAGAAATGTCTAACAGCAGCGAGCAAGGTCGGAAATGTCTGTCAGCAGCGAGCAAGGTCGGAAATGTCTGTCAGCAGCGAGCAAGGCCGGAAATGTCTGTCAGCATCGAGCAAGGCCAGAAATGTCTGTCAGCAGCGAGCAAGGCCGGAAATGTATGTCAGCAGCGAGCAAGGCCGGAAATGTCTGTCAGCAGCAAGCAAGGTCGGAAATGTCTGTCAGCAGCGAGCAAGGTCGGAAATGTCTGTCAGCAGCGAGCAAGGCCGGAAATGTCTGTCAGCATCGCGCAAGGCCAGAAATGTCTAACAGCAGCGAGCAAGGTCGGAAATGTCTGTCGGCAGCAAGCAAGGTCGGAAATGTCTGTCAGCAGCGAGCAAGGTCGGAAATGTCTGTCAGCAGCGAGCAAGGCCGGAAATGTCTGTCAGCAGCGAGCAAGGCCGGAAATGTCTGTCAGCAGCGAGCAAGGCCGGAAATGTCTGTCAGCAGTGAGCAAGGCCGGAAATGTCTGTCAGCAGCGAGCAAGGCCGGAAATGTATGTCAGCAACGAGCAAGGCCAGAAATGCCTTTCACCAGCGAGCAAGGCCGGAAATGTCTGTCAGCAGCGAGCAAGGCCAGAAATGTCTGTGAGCAGCGAGCAAGGCCAGAAATGTCTGTCAGCAGCGAGCAAGGCCAGAAATGTCTGTCAGCAGCGAGCAAGGCCAGAAATGCGTTAGTGTGCTTTCCGGTACAATCGGCCTGAACACGCCTAGGATCGAGTTTCGTTAAAAAAAATATATTCCCGCGCTTCGGCTCGGTGATGTTAAAAAGATCCCGGTGCGAACTGGTTAAATAAAGAAGATAATTAAGTCTCTCACGAGCTAATAGCGAGCTCCTGATTCGGGACGGGAGACATAGAAGACGGTAAACCGAACACATGCGCGAAACCGAACATGTCTCCGTCCTGTTTGGGAACCCAAAACAACTGTTATAATCTCTGATCTCCATAAGACTTTTTATAGGGTATACGCTGGTGCAACAAAATAGAAGTGGTAAATTGGACAGTGACCAAGTTGGCTTGGTAAAAAACATGGTAAAACACTTTAAAATGTGGTTACCCAAACCCATCTAGATACAACAGAACGGAGACATGTTCGGTTTCTCGCATGCGCAGATCAATTTTCTCGGCTTCCCGTCCTCTTTCTCTCCTGTCCCGAATCGAAAGTTCGCTACTCTGGCCAAGACGTGACCTTACCTTTCGGCGATATTGAAATACTGGTCCGTGTGTCGTAGCCGGCCGCCGAAGGCATAGATGTAGTGATCCATGGCCACTAAGGCCAGACCGGAGCGGGCTTTCTCCATCTCTGCCACAAACGTCCATTCTTCCGTCTCGGGGTCGAAGCACTCCACACTGGCACGATCCGTGTGGTAGCTCTTGTCGTACCCACCTTCAACAAAAGAAAAAGAAGTAAACCACACGTTTATAACTGCTTCTTCACACTATTAACCAGTTAGCGTCTGGATTATTTTAACATCACCAAGCCAAAGCGGGTTCAGGCCGATGGTACCGGGAAGCACACCCACGCATTGCCAGCTTTGCTCGCTGTTGACAGACATTTCGGCCTTGCTCGTGACGTGTTTATGCGTCATACGTTTTGAATCTGGGGAAAACTTTGCGCGTATATACGTCCTCCGGTGCGAACTGGTTGAAGGTAGGATACACCATTTGCAGATATCAAAAATGTTTACTACGGAATTATTAAGAAAAATCTTACTTATTTGAAAGTAAATAATGATTGTAGGCATCCAGCAAAATTATTGCGCTAGATATCCTAGATGCCCCCCCCCCAAAAAAAAAAACACCTAACAATAACATAAGAACCACTGCCTGACGCCGTGGCAATTATGGCAATTATCAATGGTGTATCCTACCTTTAACCCTGATCTTGGCAAATCTTTGCAGATTTTTGCTTATTTTGAGGAGGGATGTTTACTTACCAGCGACGTAGACTTTACCGTCGCACACCGCCACGCCACAGCCTGACCTCTTCTGCTTCATGTTGGGCATGAAGTTCCACGTGTCCGTGTTGGGGCTGTAGCACTCCACTACGTTGTAGCTGCTGCTAGCATTCTCTCCTCCTTCAAAAGACAAATCAATTACACGGATTATCGATGAGAATATAATCGTTAGTATTCCCACTGAAATCCTTAACCCTAACCCTCCAGAATATTTTGGCTGAAAACCCTGCCAAACGAATCAGATTGCAGCGTTTGTCAAAGTGACTTGGCTGCAGAGTGCAGCGAGATCCATCAGGTCAGAAATCTCAAGGTCAAACTGCTTCAGAGTCTGTAGTCACAGAATGCAGCAGGATCCATCTTTGTCATTGTTCAATGGGGATTAGCTCTCATAGTCTTAGACTGCGGTTGTTTATACACTGTTGTTGACAGCTTAAACTATCAAAGTGCACCAGACCTTGAACAAAATATATATAATTTTGTGAAATGAAAATGAATTTCCAATTTGGCGAAAAGACGTACAAATGTTTCCCCACTTTTGTGAAAAGGTGCGATTAATTTCAAAATTTGGAAAAAAAAGTGTGAAAAGAAAAGTGTGAACAATTTTGCTGAGCATATTTGTGCTGCTTAGCACTTATCAGCTGGAAGCCAGTCACATGCAACATATTTTAATACACGACATTTAAAGGCTGGTAAACCATTTTTGTTTGTGTGGCAAATTAAGATGAACTGACCTAAGGCATACAGGTAACCGCCCAGGCTGGCCAGCGCCATGAAAGACCTGGGCAAGTTGAGGTTGGAACGCGGACTCCAGCGTTTGAGCAGCGGGTCATAGCGCTCCACCTGGCCAAGGTACATGGTCTGGTCGTCACGGCTACCGCTGAAGGCGCACTCTCCGCCCACCGCGAACAGGTGGCCGTTCACCGTGGCCGCGCCCACGGCCGTCCGCGATATTGACATGCTCTCCTGGTATTCGGAAATGGAAGAAAGTAAAAATAATTGCTTAGCAAATTTGTCTGTTAAGCAAAAATCAGCAGAGAACTGGTGACAACACATTACATTACATTACATTACATTAATATTTATAATGCGCTTTTCCCAAAAGGCTCAAAGCGCGTACAATTATAAAATGTTACTTAGATATACTTACGATAAAATAGTTACATTAAAACTAACAATTGAAACAATGATTGCAGAATAATACAAAGGTAGGAAAATTATACAAAAAGATGCGTTTTCAAAGATTTTTTGAAGTTATTTACAGAGGTAGAAGATCTAACTGAGATCGGGAGATTGTTCCATGCACGGGAGGCACATACAGTGAAAGTTCTATCACCGGCCTCAATTACTATTTGCAAATATATGTTGTGCTTAGTAAATTTCTGTGCTTAGCAGTTACATAAAATTTGACTTATTTAGCACAGAAATTCACAGTGCCAAAACCATTTTTTTGGTTAAAACAAAGCAGCCAATATATCCATATTTTGGCAGGTGACATAAATGTGCTAAACATTACATTTGGGGTTTGGGCTAGAGTAACGTGTCTTACTCAAGAACACAAGCACCCTGACCCACAGTCATGACTCAAACCCACAGCATTAAGCCTCAACTCAGCATAAAGTGGCTTGCCCAAGAACACAAACACCACAACCTTCAGCCTTGACTCCAACTATAATCTAAAGAATTATAATAGTAGAGCTCAAATTTGCAGATACAGCATTTTAGACAGACAGCCCGACAGCCCGACAGCCCGACAGCCTGACAGACAGACACACTACCTCACCTGCGGCACCCAGCGGTCCCGCGACACGTCATACCGCTCGCAGCTGCTCAACTGACAGTCCACGCTGTTCCGTCCGCCGACCACGTAGATGCTCTGCGGCTGGGACCGGCTACCGATGAGAGCCAGCGCCTGGTTATCGTTGCGGATGCGCAGCGCGTTGGCGAGCCGGTCCCGGCACTTGGAGCAGCGGTTGATGAGCTCCGACTGGTGGACTCGCTGCAGCAGGTAGTCCTTGTCGAGCAGCGCCAGGCGGATGTGTTGGAGGACCGTGCAGCAGCAGCGACTGCGGTTCTGGAGGTCGTAGCTCAGCCAGGAGACGGCTGCCTCGTAGACCTGGAAGGAACGACATTAAACCCTGACCGTCCCAAATCTGCCAAAATCCATCTTCCTAAATAAGTTGGATTTGGGCAGACTTGGTCCTTGAAGCCTGAAGCCGATTTCACAAAATTTTACGCAATGGCGCAAGTGCCCCTGTGCCACCCTAATGAGTTGGATTCAGGCGGACTTGGTCCTTAAGGCCTGAAGAGGCCTGATCTTGAAAAGGCCTGAAATGATAGAAAAACCGACTGGAAGTCAGTTTCGGTTCGGGTCGGGTTTGCACGTTTTTGAGTACCGACCTCTTCTTCCCCGTCCACCTGCAGCTGGTCACTCTTCAACAGTGCCACCACGTCCTGCTCGGCGAGGACGAAGAACTCCTCCGACCTGATCACCTCCCGGAAATGCTGGTAGATGAAACGGCGCGACGTGTTCTCCAGGTCCGTGCAGGAGTACATGTCAGCAAAAGAGTGGATCCCTGAAAAGAGGTCAAAGGGGAGAAAATGTCTTCAAAGGTCATGTAGTGGAAAATGCTTAAAAGTCAAGTTCGTAAAAAGTCAGGCAAGTAGAAATATTTGCAAAGCAGACATTCTATACAAAGAAAGGCTGCTTATCATTAAAACTCACCGAGGGAGTTACTGGCATCGAGCTGCGACTGAAGGAACGTGCAGCACACGTTGCGCAGGCTGCCCATAGACAGCATGCTGGCTCCCGCTAGCACGATCTGCACGTTCTCTACGTTAATCTCGATGAAGCCTGAAAACACACGACATCAGAGAGAATATGTATATCATCCGAGCATATTGGGCAATATTTGCTCGTGACAGATCTTGGCCTTTTTCCAAACCCCGGCTTAGGATCCGTCTCCTGCTCAATCGCAATTGCCAAACTGCATGAACAAAGGACGAAGACAGAGACAAAGTCGGGGTTTTGAGAAAACTGGCCCTAGTGGTAGTAATACGCGTCGTACCTGTGTACATGAAGGTCAGTATAATCTCCATGGCGACAGGGTCCACGCCGTGTATCTCCACGTGGTTCTTGGCCGTCTCCTTCATCCCGTTGGTGAACATGGCTCGCAGGTACGGCGAGCAGCCCGCCAGCACCACCTTGTGGGCGCGGAAGGCCTGGTCCTCCAAGCGAAGCACCACGTCGCAGAGCTCTTGCCGCATTCGCAGCTCGTTCATGACCGTGAAGGCGCTGTGCGTGTGCAGCGTGATGGTGTAGGTACGCGAGTGAATCATCTTCAGATGCATGTAGATGGCCGGGGGTGGGGGTATGCTCGCTTGATGATAATCAGTAAGTTTGGTTTCGACCCGAAGAGCTCAAGTTCCGGACTCGAGTGACCAAGTGGCTTCCAATGCTAAACTTGCAACCTCGGTTTTCACTGGCAAGTCTTCTTAAGTCCAAGAGTCTGAAATTTTGGACTAGCGCGTCTTCCGGATTGCTTTTAATGGCAAAATTTGTAAACTGGATTATTACGGCAAGTTTTTTGTATCCAAGAGTTCAAATTTCGCAACAGTTTTGGCTTGCGTGTTGGACGTGGTGTATAGCTTACTGGTGATTTTTGTGTGTGTTCCAGACCAATCGCCTTAGCAACGCGATTCTTATATGTCTTACAGAATCCTGTACATGAGATTTTTTATTAAGTCCACATTCAGATACAGACTTGTGGAAATTGCAAATTGGCAAAAAAAAATAAAAAAATATCTTATCAACTGGCTTGTCACAACCGTTCACAAAATCTTCTTGAGGTTGAACGAAAAGAGATTTTTTTTAGCTTTAAGAATTAAAAAAAAAAAATTGTCTTCTGGAAAACAAACTCCAAATCACGTTACTTACATGTAAAACAAAACGCGACCGTGACTGCAATGGCCAATGTAATGGGCCCAAGCCGGCCTTCTAAGATTCCAAATTTAGATAACTTGCCAATTAACTGCCAGTGTCACCTTTCCCGAGAAGCTGTACTGAGAAACGCAAGGGCATGTTCTGAAATGATGATGCAAGCCTCCTCCTACCCACGCTATTTTAATGGAGGGCGAAACTCAAGGAGTTTTCCCTGAAGATGCATAGCGCTCGTTAGTGCCGTACATGTATGTGTACACTTCTCCAATTAACGTTTGGTTTCCATGACAACCAAGGAGCCAATGTTGGTCGGGGTAAAAGTCATCCTCAAGTTATAAAATCCGAAATGAGGAAAGCAAACATCAGACCTGTTTTAAAAAAAATATAAAAAAAAATTAAAAAATATTAATTACAAAAATTAAAATTGTCAAAGAGGTGGTGTATTATATATAATTCACAACACAATGGTCGCTTATCCAAACGCCAGTCCCCGATTTCAGCCAATTGCCAAACTGCATCCATTAATACAGTTAGTGAATGGGGTGAAGTGTTCCCCTCGAGATTTACTATACAAAAATTTGTTCTGTAAATTTTATGAACGCATTTAACGAACATATACTAAAACAGGCACGAACCTTGAATAAAAATGTACGAAACTGGCGAGACAACATATGTATGCGGTCCCAAATAGCGTGTTTGCATACTCAATATGGCACATCGTACACACAAATACATGTACCGGTACAATTTGTACATAGTGGGTGCAGCCTCCAAAGATGACACACTTTCATTCATAAATTTTGCAGTTGCAGTGACATCACTTATAAATATTCATGAGGTGACAGTGTGTCCAAATCCAAAACTGAGTCACACATCAATCTAAGACAATAGAGAGTTAGCTCTATACTGATGCTGTTGCTGTAGACTTAAAGGTAGGATACACCATTTGCAGATATCAAAAATATTTACTATCAAATTATTAGGAAATATCTTACTCATTTGAAAGTAAATGTTGATTCTAGGCATCCAGCAAAATGATTGCGCTAGATATCCTGTAATTATTCCGAAAAATATCATTTTATAATGAAAAATTCACGATCGCCGGATGGCGATCGCGAAAAAACAAAGATAACATAAGAATAACTGCTCGACGCCGGTTGAAACAAACCGCTGTTTTTCGTGCTTTTCTCGGCATCCATGATTGTAAAACTTCGAACAGCTCAGTTAAACGATATTTACTATAAAATACAACCCCCCAAATCTACTCATTCATGATAATTCAAGCAATGACCAATGGTGTATACTACCTTTAACATATTGGGTGCAGCTGCCACTTCATTCATAAATTTGGCAGTTGTGATGTAACTAATGAATATTCATAAGATGTCAAGAAAGTGTGTAAACTGTGAAAAAAAAGTCTACATTTTAGAGCTGAGTCACATCTCAATATATTTACTGTGCTAGCTGCAGTGTGTGCAGTCTTGAAGCTGACACATTTCATTCATAAATCTCAGTCATTTATCTACTTATGAATATTCATGATTTGTCAAGCAAGGGTGTAGAAAGAAGTTGACCAATCAGCACATTTCAGAGCTGTGTGCTGCCACAAAGCTGACACATTTTCATTCATAAATCTTACAGGCAGTTGTGATATCATAATTGTGACCCAGCACATCAAAATCAGGAGTAAGTCGAAAAAAGAAAATTTTGAGATATGTACATAGTAAAATAAAAATGTTCATAAGCTTTTTGATGATACCCATCGCTAGCCTGTACCTCCTAGCAATATCGCCTTAGCTACAGGCTTGTGATGGGTATCATTAGAAAGCTTATGAAATTCCAATCTTACTATGTACATATCACAAAAAGTCATTTTCCGACTTAATCCTGATTTTGATGTGCTGGGCCACATTATGTGATTATTCATGAGGTGTCAAGTATGCAAGAAAGTGTGTAAAAGTCTGTAGATCTAAGTAGAGGCGTATTTTTATTTAGAGATGAGTCACATCTCAATTTATCACTTCTATAATTGTGTTGCATGCATGTGCAGCCCCCAAAACTGGGCTTTTTATACATCTGCAGTCAACAAAATTGAAATAGTATGCATTTTAAGACTGATTAAAAAAAAAATGATTTTACAAGATCACAAAAATCTTACATTTTGCAATCATACATTTTTCCTAAACCTTTCAATTTGGATTTAACAAACAAGTGCTGGGGTACGGTATACCTACAATTTCCTTTAATCCAAATTTTCTTTTGGTTCAAATGACACTTATCCGCGACATTACATTAAATAAACAAAAATAATTCAATTTTGTATTTGTTATGATTTTTTGTACTGGTCTTGTACAGTAATTCCTTCAATTGTTATGCATAATGTTATATCTTTGTCGTTTTTGTTTATGTTTTAAATGTACATCTGTCCACAATTCAGCCTTCGGACTGCGACGGGAGACTCAAAATAAACCATTAATAATAATATAATAACAACAATGAGATCTGTTATTAGAAGGTAATTTGCAATTATGCTGGTACCACATGTATGTACAATTTACATTGTTCTACTTATAGTTATTTATTTATTTTTCCGCAATTGCCAGTAGGAACTATTACAGGATACCTAGTGCAATAATTTTGCTGGATGCCTAGAATCATTATTTGCTTTCAAATAAGTAAGATATTAATTGCTTAATAATTTGAAATTAATTTATTTTTTATGGTGTATGCTACCTTTACTACCAAACCAACTTGCGACATTAAAGGGATCGTATACGTTTGGTAATTGGAACCCACTGTTTGTTTCAATCCTATATAGTTATAGATACATATACCATAAAACTAACCTGTAAAAATTTCATTTCATAAGGTGGTAACGATTTTGAGATATTGTCGAAAAGCTGGAGCGGTTATGTCCACGCCGGAAGAATAATCTGCATTTGAATTCACAATCTGAGAAACGTCAATGCAGTATAAACGCTTCTCAGATTCAAATTTTTTCGAAGTGAAAAGTTTCTATAATTTGCATTATACTATCCAAAGCTGAGGTACTTCTTACCAAGTAAGTTTTTATTGCCATTAATTTTTGGAGTAATTACCAAACGTATACGATCCCTTTAACAACCAACAGGGGCCAATTTCATAAAACGTGTAAGCACCAACATTTGCTTAGCATGAAAATTCTTCCTTGGGGAAAAAACAGGGTTACAAACCAACATTTCAGTAGATGTTTATTGTTTGTGACTCGTATTCAGGTGTTTTTTGCTTCGAATGAAAAGCATGTGGAGTTTAAGGCCAATAAGCAGGGGCCAATATCACGGAGCTGCTAAGCACAAAAATTTGCTTAGCACAAAAAAGTCTTGCTTATTAAAAACAAGTTATCAGCCAAAGTTCTACGTGTTTTTCATGCTAAGCAAAAAACCAGCTGATTTTCAATCAAAAGCAATAAAGATCACGTGAAAATTTGGTCTGTAACCTTGTTTTTCCCCAAGGACAAATTTTCATGCTAAGCAAATTTGTGTGCTTAGCAGCTCCATGAAATTGGCCCCTGTTTTTACTGAGCAAGATTTTGTTGTGCTAAGCAAATATTTGTGCTTACGTGTTTTATGAAATTGGACCCAGGTATGTCGAAGACAATGACGACAAAACGCAGTGTGAAAATTAAGATAGAGACCCCCACAACGCACCGTAAACACGCAAAAGACTACATTGATTAGTAAGACAGCATCCGGAAAACCTGCAAGAAAATTGCATTTTCTACTGCAATAAACTGTTAAAAAATTACAAAAAAAATGTCATTGGAATTAAGAGAATTATATGGCGAACAACAAGTGTGCAGTACTCGCTCGAGAAACTGTCGTGGAATTTCCTGGATTTGCAGGTTAATAATTGATCGTGAGTACCCCCGAAGCCCATTACGATAATCTTGTACACACATGGAAGGCTATAATTTAGACGATTTAGAGGTATTTTGTTAAGTATTATTGTGGTGCTACAGATGTTTAAAAATAAAAATAAGACATTTTCAATATTACTTATTACACTGGCTCGGACTAGTAGTAGTGCCAGATCATGTCCAAATGTTAAAAAAGCGATAACTAGAGTCCAGTAAGCTAGGACTAGCCTAGGGGCCTAATGACGTTAGGCCCTATATTTCGCAAAATAAATGGAAAATGGTGTGATACAGAAGTTCAATGGGCTTTCTGTAAAGGTTTGTAAAATATAAACATTAGATTATTTACAGGGTTATTACAGTTCTGGAAGTTAGACTGGTTTTTACAATGGCCTGCACTGACTGAGTGCAGTGAGTGGCGTTAAATGGTGCATTATTTGTCAATGTAATCCAAATGATATTATTAATAGGGCCTATATGAAAAAGATTAATAATTATACTCACCAAAGGTCTTCTTGGTTGAGTCTTCACAAACTAAATTTGGCTGCTCAATTTAGTTGCTTTCGAACGTCAACATTAAAACTAGACAGGCTGTGGGGCTGTGGGGCCGGGGCCAGCCGTCAACATTAACAAAATGAAACATCTGTTAACTGTGAAGAGCGCCCTCTGTCGAGCATTTTTCGAAAAGATTAACAACAAACGACGTCATTAATTGGTCTGAAATCTCATCCGGAAGTACGCCAAAGAATGCAGTTCCTTGATACGTACCAGACTATATTTATCTAATGTCACACGTGTCAACTTTGCCTACGTGATATGGTATGGTGTGTGTGATGTGACCGGGCACTTAATATTACGAAGTTCACGCACCGGTGACAACATTTTTTTACTCGCTTCACGTCTAAAAACGTTGAGCAAAATCGGGCAGACAACATCTCGATCGCCGTCTACAGCTTGCAGATACATGCAGAGATGGCCAAGGAAGCTAGGCAGAGAAAGGCAACCAGCAAAAATGGCTCGAAATCTAAGGCAAACGTGAAAGGTGAGAGTGAGACCCTTGATTGATGTAAATTCTGCAGACGGCAGACGGCGGACGGCGGACGGCGGGCGGCGGACAGCGGACCGCGGCCTGCGGCGGCCTGTGCCCCGCGGCCCCCGCGCGGTATTTTCCCTTGAATTTATTGGCGATAGCTCATAAAATTAAATGACATATAAAAGCGTAGTTTAGAACCCCCTCTAATATATAAACAAATGAAAACATTGCATACCCCTAGGCCTAGTCCCTGCTCAAACGGGTGAAATGCTGCAATGCAAAATATTGGTGAAAATATTAATAACAATTAAAATCCGTAGTAATATACAACAACAGAATGCATCAGCTTCCAAAGTTCATTTTGTTTATTTTGTATATTGAAGTGATTTGAAACGCCATTGCTTGCACATACATGTAAAGCATTCATAGATGTTAATTTGAGTATATTATGGTGTAGATCATTTTATAGTCTATTTTATTTTATTAATTTAAATTGTCGATAATTAAACAGACAATCAATTATTAAGGGGGGTTCACCATGATCTTTATTCACTGTGTAATGTGATCAGTGTATTTTGTCTGTCAAAAAAAACCTTTTTAATTTTGTATCCAAAATATTCACCATCCAAAACAATTGATTTATGTCAGGGGCAAAGTGCTAATTTTTTTTTTTTATAAATGTGGTATTTAATATTAGACGTGTCAATGAAAACATTGAAAAGTTTAATATAAAGGTTTCTTTCACTGGAAACTGAGCATTTTCTTTTACTTTTTTCACCAGATGTTACCAAGAACACGAAAGGTTCCAGCAAACCGGCTAAGCCGAGTGCTTCCACTGGGCTTTGCTTTAAGGCTGTCGTCGTTACTGTGGCCGTGGCAGTGGCACTGGCTGCTGCAATCGGCCTTGGCGCCATCCGAGTTGAACAACTACCAGGTAATTAAGCCGGGGAGTGCCGTGGCCTCATAGTCTGGAGCATTGAATTTGTTAACCCTAACCCTGCCAAATCCAGCACAGTGCATCTGTGGTGACTGCTTGACTTTGCTGGACTCTGCACACAAGTCAATGTGACAAAGTATGCAATCTGTTGCGTCTGGCAGGGTTTCCAGCCAAAATACCCTGGAGGGTTAGGGTAAAGCTACAGGTTGTGGGTTCGAGTCCGGCCTGGGACTATGGTGCGTGTGCCTTGGGCAAGGCACTTTGTTACTCATTGCTTCTTTCAACCTAGGAGTAAACGGGTACCTGTGAGGGCAGAGATGGTTATTGTGGTTGATTTAGCTGCTTTTGCGCCGAAATGGCAGCATCGAGCTGTATACTCCCCAGGGAGCTGAGATGGCATTTGGAATGTTTCATGGGCTCAATGACCAGGGTAATAATGTTAAAGTGATTCAGATTTCTGATCTGGATCCAGATCAATCCGAAAAAAATTAACGTAAAATTGTGTTTTTGTTTTTTAAACAGGAGGCGGCAAGTTGCCACTTTTCAAGAAATCGGAAGAGACGGTGCCTCCGCAGCCCGAACCCCAAACTGCCGACAAAGGTGATAAATTATTCCGTCATCTTTTCAACAACAAAAATCTTTGAAAACCAACGTGAATTCATCAAGCACATGGGAACAACATTCCATGAGCTTAGGAAGTCTGTAGCGATCGTACTGGTTTGTACGCAATATTGGATGCGACGAACCAATCTATGTTTGTTTTTTTCAATTTTTGAAGAAGGGGTTTTAAAAAGTAAAGTTCCGCCAGTCATTGTGTGGTTTTGATGTCTGTGGTGCTTGCACCATCACTTAATATTAGGTTTGACTCCCCAAATTAAATTCTAAAGAAATTAATCATTTCGGTACCTGCACACCGATGGATTTTTGTATCTAAACTTTGCAACACTTTACTTTAAAGGTGCTGACAATAACGATCTAAAGAATGAAGCACCCAGGAACGGAGAGCCCAAAAAGGAAGAACCTATAAAAGAAGAACCAAAGAAAGAACCTAAGAATGAGGCTCCCAAAAAAGAAGCACCCAAGAAACAAGAGTCGAAAAAAGAAGCACCTAAGACAGAAGAACCTAAAAATAAAGTACCCAAGACAGAAGCACCCAAGAAAGAAGCACCCAAGAAAGAAGCACCCAAGAAAGAAGCACCCAAGACAGAAAAACCTAAGAAGGAAGTACCTAAGAAGGAAGTACCTGAAAAGGAGGTACCTAAGAAGGAGGTACCTAAGAAGGAAGCACCCAAAAAGGAAGCACCCAAGAAAGAACTCAAGAAGGAAGCACCCAAAACAAAAGAACCTAAGAAAGAAGCACCCAAGACAGAAGAACCTAAGAAGGAAGCACCTAAGAAGGAAGCACCTAAGAAGGAAGCACCTAAGAAAGAAGCACCCAAGACAGAAGCACCCAAGACAGAACCTAAGAAGACAGCCCCCAAGAAAGAATCCAAGAAAGAATCCAAAAAAGAAGTACCCAAGACAGAAGCTAAGAAGGAAGCACCCACGAAAGAACCCAATAAGGAAGTACCTAAGACAGAACCTAAGAAAGAAGTACCCAGGAAGGAACCCATGAAAGAAGTACCCAGGAAGGAACCCAAGAAGGAAGTACCCAAGACAGAAGCTAAGAAGGAAGCACCCACAAAAGAAACCCAGAATGAAGTACCCAATACAGAAAAACTAAAGAAGAAAGTACCCAATACAGAAGAACCTAAGAAGGAAGCACCAAAGGCAGAAGAACCTAAGAAGGAAGCACCCAAGACAGAAGCTAAGAAGGCAGCACCCAAGAAAGAATCAAAGAAAGAAGTACCCAAGACAGAAGCTAAGAAGGAAGCACACACGAAAGAACCCAATAAGAAAGTACCCAAGACAGAAAAACTTAAGAAGGAAGCACCCAAGACAGATGAACCCAATAAGGAATTGCCCAAGACAGAAAAACCTAAGAAGGTAGTAACCAAGGAAGAAGAACCCAAGAAGGAAGCACCCAAGACAGAAGAACCTAAGAAGGTATTACCCAAGAAAGAAGAACCCCCAAAAGAAACATCGAAGAAAGAACACAAAAAGGAAGTACCCAAGACAGAAGAACCTAAGAAGGAAATACCTAAGAAAGAACCCAAGAAGGAAGAACCCAAAAGTGAGGAGCCTAAGAAGGATAAGAAGGAGGTGCCAAGAAAAGAAGTACCCAAGAAAAAAGAACCTCAGACAAAGGCATCCAAGCAAGAAGTACCTAATCAAGAAGCAACTAAGACGGAAGCATCCAAACAGGAAGCATCAAAAACAGAGGCGTCTAAACAAGATGGACATAAACAAGATGCTTCCAAGAAAGAAGCACCCATAGAGAAAGCTCCCGAGAAAGTAGCACCTAAACAAGACGCACCTAAACGAGAAGTACTTAAGAAGGAAGCCAAACAAGTACCTGAGACGGAAACACCCAAACAGGAATTGAAGAAAGAAGCAACCAAACAAGAAGAACTAAATACAGAAAAGCTCGAGAAGGAAGCACCCAAGAAAAAAGAGCCCAAACAAGTACCTAAGACAGAAGACCCAAAACAGTCACCTGAGTTACCCAAGACAGAACAACCAACAAAAGTAGAACCAAAACGAGAAGCACCCAAGAAAGAACATGCCAAGCAAGAGGTGCCTAAAAAAGATATACCCCAAAAAGAGGATCCCAAGAAAGATGACTCTCAGAAAGAAGCACCCAAGAAAGCAGAACCAAAACAAGAAACTGTGAGAAAGGAGGAACCTAAGAAGGAAGTACCAAAGAAAGAACCAAAAAAGGACACACCTACAAAAGAAGAGCCAAAGAAAGAAGCACCTCAGAAAGTAGAACCTCTAAAAGATGAGCCTAAACCAGCAACGCCAAAGAAAGAAGAGCCCATAAAAGACCAGGTCAAGCCAGAGGCATCCCTTAAAACGGAAGCAACAAAAGAGGAAGCTACAAACATTCAGCCACCCAAACTAGACCTCAAAATGGCAGAGCAACCAACAGAGCTACCAAAACAGGAACAGACGGAAACGGAAGCTGAGACGGCGGAGTCTAAAGATTCTGAAGATGCCTTTACTGCCGCTGACCTCAGAATAGCAGCACATCTCGAAGAAGCTGAAGATTTGCTTGAGAAAGTTGGTGCATATATCCTTTTTTTTAACACCTTTTTGCCTTGCCTAAACAAAGTTTAGAAAGAGACTCTGCAATCACTATAAGTCATTTGAGGTCGAGTTGTAAATAAGGCTGGAATTGTAAAACTCATTTAATAACTTGAAGTCCAATTTTGATCAAACTTGGGTCATAGATCTCGTCTCTAATTGTTATGCTTTATTTATAGGAAAATCTGATTTTGTATCGGTCATCTTTGCCTTTTCTCTTGCAGAAGGATGTCCAGAAGGCTCTCCGAAGGTTCGAGAAGCTTCTGGAAAACCACTCAGACAGCCCCCGTGCCCGGTACGGCAGAGCCAGGGCGTTGGATGAACTGTCGGAACAGCGGCGAAACAATGACATTCTTAACGCGTAAGTTATGCACAGAGCACCCCTTTGCAACAAGCCCTGTCAACCCTAAATGCCTCAAACACCCCTCAATTCTATTCTAGAATATTCCTGAGTGACATGGCGTAGTCGCCTGGAGCATTGAATTCGCCATCTGCGGGGAAAACTGCAGGTGGTGGGTCCGAGTCCGGCCTGGGACTATGGTGAGTGTGCTTTTAGGCAAGGCACTTTGTCACTCATTGCTTCTCCCCACCCAGGAGTGATATTTTTTTTTTTCTGTTTTCCAAACCCAGGGCTACCGTTGCATATGGTGAGGTCGCCGCCGCGCCAAACTGCCCTGCGGTCCTGAAGAAACTGGCCTGGTCTCGTCAGGCTAACCGACTCACGTTCCTTGGTAACTGATTCAATGGCTGTCATTTTGTAAACCATGTAAACCTGGGGTCAATTTCATAGAGCTGCTAAACACGCAAATTTGCTTAGCGTGACAATTTGTCCTTGCCAAAAACAAGGTTACAGACCAAATTTTCACGTAATCTTTATTGTTTTCGATTGATAATCAGCTGGTTTTTGGCTTAGCATGAAAAACACGTAGAATTTTGGCTGGTAACCTGTTTTTAATGAGCAAGACTTTTTTGTGTGCTAAGCAAATGTTTGTGCTTAGCAGCTCTATGAAATTGGCCCCTGGTCATAGCTGGGGCCAATTTCATAAAACATGTAAGCACAAAATATTTGCTTAGCACAAAAATAGTTTTGCTCAGTAAAAACAGGTGACCAGTCAAAACACCATGTGCTTTTCCTGCTAAGCAAAAACCAGCTGGATACCAGTCACAAACGATAAACATCACCTGAATATTATATTTGTAACCCTGTTTTCCCCCCCCAAAAAAATGTTCGTGCTAAGCAAATTTTTGTGCTTACATGTTTTATGAAATTTGCCTTTGGTTGTGATAAAACTGTGTTTATTTGCATGTGTAAACAAACAAATATGCAATATGTTGCGCATTTAAAACCAATTTAGTTTTATCTTGTTGATACTTGAAGATTTGATGTGAATGATTTTATTTTGCATTTACCGACAGGCAAGGCCCTACAAGCAGCTCGCGTCTTGCAAGAAGCCACTATCCAGTTCCCCTCGGACATCCAACTTAAGAAGGACCTAGGCGTGGCGCTTCTCATCGCTGGAAAGAACATTCGCGCTAAGCCCATCTTCCAAGAGGTATTGAGGACAACTTTTGGCTTCGCAAGATTAGCAAGACCAATTTTGTGGAGTCGCTAAGCAGGAATATTTTTTTTGCTAAGCGGACAAAAAAATACTTGCTTAGCAAGAGCATGCTATCTTAGCCAAGATAGCATGTGATATGTACTGCTTGCAACTGGTTCTTTGCTTAGTGCATAAATGTGCTTAGCATTATTTGCTGTATAGCAGCACCAAGGTGATTGGAATACAAGTACCTTCACAGGTACCTGTTTATACTTCTGGGTGGAGAGAGGCAATTGTAGTAAAATGTCTTGCCCAAGAACACGAGCACCACGTTACCCTTTGGGTTTGAACCCATAGCACACAAGTTGAAAACCGTAGCCATTGAAACACACCGGGCAATAATACTTTTTACTTTAATACTTTTCAGTTATGTAGATATTGTAGTTAAATGGACATCATTCGTGGTCACTATATTTTCAAAAATTGTAATTTAAAAAAATGAATTTTAAGCAGCAATAAAATTGATCCAACATCAAAATTTAAAAACAATCAGCTTATGGGGAATTTTACACTGAAAAATATTTCCAGGACTTTTGGCATTCGTAGGTTAGTGATATATATATATTTGTTTGCCCCTCTTATTCCACAGGTCCTCAAGCTCAGCCCCTCCGACGGATTTGCACAGGTCCACATGGGCTTCATACTGAAGGCAGAGAACAGCTACCAGGAGGCCATTCCATTGCTGCGAGAGGGGATAGCGTCGGGCGATGACGGCACCAATGAGGGGAAGTACTACGTACACCTCGGAGATGCTTTGTTCAGAATGGGCCAGGCAGAAGAAGTATGTTTGCTGTTGTATCCAACTAAATGAAAATTATTATTTTGGGGTTAGAATTAGCATGGAGCAATAAACTAGGAGTTAGAACGAAGACCCCTCTTATCTAAATCCGATTAGCGCCCAGGCTCTTCACCATAGAGAATGTACCGCGCCCAATCATGACCCAATGCATCAACAAAGCCGGCCTTTGTGCACAGAGATGGCCACCCCGTTTTCACTGGTAACCTAACGACTCTACAAAAGCTAAACCAGCGAATAAACTAGATCAGTAAGCACTGTAGTGACATAAAGCTGAAATTGTAATGTTAATTTTTGTATAATAATACATTTTTCAAGGATTTTCAAAGGCTGAAAAATAACCGAAGCAGACAATGTCGACATGAGGAAAACGGTGATACATGTTGCACTGCGAGCCAGGTAGAGCCAATTGGTGAAATGTGCGTTCTAAAAAACAATCCAACGCGTGATCTGATTTAGTTATTTCGCTTTGTTTACTGAGCTAGCCTTGCGGTCGTAAAGTTCATGTCGGTGGCCTTCTGTGTTTCCTTTTATCTTAGGTTGTTCTAACTCCTAGTTTATTGCTCCATGGAATTAGCGACTTCAATTAATTATTTGTTAAAAAAAATTGTATTTAAAGGCTTATTTTAGTTGACTATTTCAATATTTTTTTTTAATGGAGAACCGCTAACATAGTGCTGGATAGCTCAGTTGGTAGAGCACTGGAACAGCAATCTGGAGGTCGCAGGTTAAAACTCTGCTCCATCAATTTGTTTTGCCAAAACTTTGACATCAAAACTGACTATTATTTGTATTTTTTTCTTATCGATTAAAGGCGTACCAAGTATACGACCAGGGAGCCAAGAAGGGACATTTCACGTCGCGCTACCAACGATCGATCTACAACGTGGACAAGCTGGCTGCCAGGCCGTGGTGGAGTAGCGAACAGGCCAAATACCACGAAGCCGCAAAGGTATGGACTCGCCTAGCCTCGAAAACGGGCACAAGGGAGTTTTAACCCTAACAATCCCCATCCAGTCAAACTCCAACACCAGGTTTTGTTAGGTTGGGTACTGGACCTCTAAACTGACAGTCTTTTACACTGGGTAATAAGGCGTACCTCCAGAATCAGAGTCTAACAGTTTGTGTGTACAGTTTGCCATAATGTGTTGGGATTTGCCAGGATGGGCAGTGTAAAGTGTATAAATAACCACAGTCTAAGACTATGAGAGCTAATCCCCGTTGAACAGTGACAGAGATGGATCCTGCTGCGTTCTGTGACTGCAGACTCTGAAGCAGTTTGACCTTGAGATTTCTGACCTGATGGATCTCGCTGCACTCTGCAGCCAAGTCCCGCGTGTCACGCACTGAACAGACCAATAATACATGTAGCACCCATGTGTGCACTATTATTATTTTCAAAAGTGCGTAATATTTCTGAAATTTCCTAAAGTGCGTTTCTGAGGCGCATCTTTAGAGATTTTGTTATTCTTCAAAATGACAGCACAGCACATTATTAATATTATTGTAAGAAGGAGTAATTTCACCTAAGATTTGACTTATTAACCCTTTGCACTCAGCCCCGCACTACATCTGACTTTTACGTCCCTTAAAAGCTCCTGGGGGTCCAAATATTCCCCCAATGATAGCCCTATTTGTAAGCTTTCCAATGATACATAATTATATGGGATTTGTACACTGTAAATGATATTTGTATATACAAACTAGCAACACGTAAAAAGTCTTTGAAAACAGGCCTGAGTTTAAAGAGTTAACAAGATTATTAACAATTATTAATAATTTGTTGTTTTGTTTGTTTTTGTATCTTTCTTTTTTTAGAAATTAGAGAACAATTGGGAAGCGATTCGGGACGAAGGAATGGCTCTCCTCGACCAGGAGGCGGGAACGTTTTCTCCCGAAAATGAAAATCTACGGAGTGCAGGAGACTGGAAACAGTTCACAATATTTCAACAGGGTAAAGCATTTTACTGTATTCAAAGTAAATTACGTTTATCATTTTTCGTATGTATTCTGTACGCACTTATTTGGGCAATAACCTATGAAATTCTTGGACTGGTTGTTGAATAACATTGGTGCTAATAGTTATGAGTTTGATTTGACTTTTTATTTACATTTTTTTGACTTTTGTCTGAAATCTGACTCTGAATCTCACAGAAATCATCTGTATCTTTCAGGCATTTTATCAATTTTCTGACTTTTTGATTAATTGACATTCTCATCCCTGTTTTATGTTCAGAATACGTATTCAGACTAAACTTTACTAAAAAAATTACTTCATTTACTGAAATCCAAATTTTGGAACTCATATAATGTATAGCTGCAACGTCAAAGCAGAGTTGTATTCAAGTCCCCACAAGTCCCTGCAAGCCCATCACAAGCCCCTGCAAGCCCATCACAAGCCCTTCAGTCTCAAGTCAAGTCACTAGCTGTTCAAATGAACTGTTAACAAAAGCATTCCTTTGTCATTGTTCAACCAGTTACTTGCGACTGGCTTTATGAAAGGACTTGTGACTGGACTTGTGACTGGACTTGTGAAAGGACTTGCAGAAACTCGAATACAACTCTGCCTTTAAGCAGTGTCCAATAACTTGCATTCGTAATTCTGTTTATGATTTTTTGGTAAAATCACAAAAATGTAATGATACCGCTTACTCGACAGCAAAGATATTCTAATGTGTACTTCCTTGTCTGTTCATCTCTGTTTATTTGGTCTTATTCTCAGGACGTAAGGTGGAACCCAACTGCCAAAAAGCACCAAGGACCTGTGCAATAATTGAGACTATTACTCAGTCTAGCGGCTGCAAGCGAGGCCAGGTATTATGCCGTTTTTAAAACCCAGTTTATGCTTCGTCCCTGGCCCCAACGCCATTGCAAAATTGCACGACTGAAGCCAAAGACGGAGACGAAGCTGTGTTTGGAAAACGGCCTTCGTTTACATGTTTGTGCAAGGTTTTATAATAAGACGATTTCAAAGAACTTCTAAGCATTGGAAATAATCTGCTTAGCAAATATATGTGACCATCTATGACAAAAGGGCTGTAAAGTCGCCAGAGCTTATTTTGAGAAAAGGACTATTAAAATATGTGAAAAACTGTGAAGAATTTTCATATTCAGTGTTACTTGTTGTAGCTTACCATAGATACCAACTATGTATTGTAATACATCATTATAAAGCATATTTCTGGTAGATTTTATTTCTCTATAAAATATCTCAAATCGTCAAGATGCCTACTTTACAGCCCTTTCGTCGTGGACGGTCACATATTGGTTTGATATACATTTGGGATTCTGAAACTTTGGTCTTTTTTTTAAGGTGAAGTATTCGGTAATGCACCCGGGCACTCACATCTGGCCCCACTGCGGTCCGACCAACTCCCGGTTACGTGCCCATCTGGGTCTTGTCATTCCAGAGGGGGTCAGGATACGAGTCGCCAACGAAACAAGGTCAGTTTTGACATTAGAGAGGTTACGAGTTCCTATTGATGTACAAAGAGTTTATGAGTCATCTGAAAAATTGTTAACCAGTTCGCCCCGGCATTATTTGGACATTGATCCGGCCTAGGCGGGGGATTGTTTTTTCACGAACCTCGATCCGAGGTTCAGGCCGGCATCTGTGGGTAGCACACCGTTGTTTTTTACGAACCTCGATCTGAGCTTCAGGGCTGCATCTGTGGGTAGCATACTGTTGTTTATCACGAACCTCGATCCGAGGTTCAGGCCGGCATCTGTGGGTAGCACACCGTTGTTTTTTACGAACCTCGATCTGAGCTTCAGGCCGGCATCTGTGGGTAGCATACTGTTGTTTATCACGAACCTCGATCCGAGGTTCAGGCCGGCATCTGTGGGTAGCACACCGTTGTTTTTTACGAACCTCGATCCGAGGTTCAGGCCGGCATCTGTGGGTAGCACACTGTTGTTTATCACGAACCTCGATCCGAGGTTCAGGCCGGCATCTGTGGGTAGCACACCATGATATTTCCAGCCTCGCTCACAGTGAGCCAGTCGCTGACAGATATTTCCAGCCTTGCTTACGACATGTTTATCGGAAGTCCACTACGCATGTGTACTTGCGCTGTGCGTGAATAATCGCGTGCGGCTTGGTAAACAGCAAAAATAGCGGCTGGCTCGTGATGGTGAATGGACCAGTGAGAATTTGGCTCTCGATCATGAATGCGACATAAGTTGCACAGGCTATTTTGAGATACAGCTCGTCAAAGTTGAAATGGGGTGAACAATCTGGCGGACACCGATTTTAGGTTTTTTTTATTCTTTAATATGTATACTTTAACTCTCAGTTAGGTTAAACAAAATCAACTTTATTGATGAGAAAGTACAAAAATCATGCATTTATTGAGGCAAACTGTGTCCTAAAAGTTGTAATTTATCTCCTAAGTACATCAAAATAAAATCCTCATAAAATTGGAAGCATGTATGGTATAAAGGTAATTTTGGTACCAAATGAAAGCTGAAGATGTGTACTAAATGGAAATAACAATATCTCGCTTTAAAAAATCCTTATGTCTGGTTTTTGTGGGAGCAGGTTTCATTATAAGGTATAGTTAAAAAAAAAAAAAAAAAAATTGTTTTCCACTTTTCTTGTAGATCGTGGCAAGAAGGCCAGTTGATGATCTTCGACGACTCCTTCGAGCACGAGGTTTGGCAGGAAGCAGAGTCGGTGCGCCTCATTCTCATCGTGGATCTCTGGCACCCGGACCTGACAGAGAACCAGCGCCAAACCCTGACCGCAATTTAGCAGCCCGCCCTCTATTGGCCAGATAGTGCCAGGTGACACAAACTTAGTTTCAAAGTTTAGCTGACGAAGCACAGACACCGCAATTTGTGCGCCCCCTATTGATCAGAAAGTGCCAGGTGACAGCAATCCAGTTAAAAAAAATCAGCCGACGAAGCACCGACACCCAATTTGAGCGCCCCCTATTGACCAGAAAGTGCCTGGTGCTAATTTCATAAAGCTGCTAAGCAAACAAAATTTGCTTAGCATGAACATTCTTCCCTGGCAAAAACAGGGTTACAAACCAAATTTTCACTTTATTGTTTGTGACTGGTATTCAAGCTGATTTTTGCTTAGCATGAAAAGCGCAGGCAGTTTTGGCTAGTAACTTGTTTTTACTGAGCAAGACTTTTTTTTGCTACTAAGCAAATTGTGCTTTACATGTTTTATGAAATTGACCCCAGGTGACAAAACAAATTCTCAAAATTAATTTTTTTTTTCCAGCCTGCACGGCCAAAAATTAATAGGCTTTTCAAGATTGAAAAAAAGAGCAGTAGTGCAAATGTTAATGTATGACGTTTGGCTTTTCATCAAACTACCTTCCGAACTGCCTGTGTTTTACATTTGTTTCATTTTGCATATGGCTGCCTGTTGCCATGACAACTACTTTGTTTTCCTTTTGCCGGTGTATGGCAATTTTTCCCAATTGTTTTTCTACTGAAAAAATATTTCACAGGAATGGGTGATTTTTGGTGTGAACTTGTGGTAGCCAACTAGTCATTTCAATTAAACTGTATAAATGAAAACAAATAAATTACACATTGTACACTGCATTGTACAGAATGTTTAGAATGTAAAAATAACCAGACAGAAACATGAACACAAGTATCCATCGCCACATAAAGCTATGTAGTTTCCCTGGTTTCCAACACTGATGGATACCAGGGCCATTTTTCAAACCCCAGCCTTGTCTTCTTGTTTGGCTTCGTTCAAGCAGTTTGGCAATGGTGATGGAGCCATAGTGGGAGCCTAAGCTGGGGTTTGGAAAACAGCTCAGGATAGAACTTGGGAGCCATAATAAATCTGTATGTTGCATGCGTGTACAGTTAAAACATTAAGTTTTCTGCAATTTGTCAAGAATATATTAATGACCTTTTTGGTGTGTGCTATTGAAGTTTACCCTCAGCGCCATTTAAAAGTATTTTGCATGACTTTGTTATTTTGAAATGTAGTAGTTTTCTACACTTTAAATATTTTCTTTGTTTTTGTTTTACTTCAAATGCCTTTATTTTTACTAATAATGCCATCTTTGCCTTCAATGTTTGTCAGGGTTAATTTTTAGTTTTTGTTTGTTTAGTTTTGATTAAAACATAAATTGTCTGTCTTGCCACTATTAATTATAAACAAAATAATCCTCCTTTTGTGGAGCCCCATGGACTTGGACGCATGGACCATTGAATTCGCTGTCTGCAAGTAATTCTACTGTTGATATTTACAAGATGCCATTTTAAATGGCTTACAATAGCCGTCATTAAAACAAAAATGAATAAATATAATTTCAATTGAATCATTTCAAACGAAATATCCACTATTCAAACAGTGTCTTCCACATAGTACTTACAGGAAAGTTTCAGGAAGTTTCGTATCAAATTGTTGTATATTGTGTGCCTTTCTGTGGTATTTCACATTTTGGGGTTTGTTTTTTTTAACTAGTTCGCGCCGGGATTATTTCAACCACGCCGAGCCGACGGGCGGGATTATTTTTAACGAAACTCGATCCGAAGCGTGTTCAGGCTGATAGTGCCGGGAAGCACACCCGCGCATTTCCGGCCTTGCGCGCTGCTGACATAAATTTCCGAACTTGAACTTGGCGTGTTTATGCGTCATCCGTTTTGAATTTTGGGAAATTTTTGCGTTTATATACGTCACCCGGCGCGAACTTGTTTTAAAGGGTGTAGTTTCTGTTTTGTGTATAAAATTTAAGTTCTTCCGTGGAGCAATTTATATTAAATCATGTTAGTCTTTTCATTATGTAATGCAATGTGATATTTACATACTTACAAAATGTGCGTGTGATAAATATTTCATTTATATTTTCAACAAAACTAGTTTAAAATAGTTTACATTCAAAAGGCATACAAAAATTGTTCGTAAACTTACTATGAAGACTGACGTTCAAAATGCTCTGTCACCTTATATTGTGTTAATGCAGATTTGTGCATATCATGAAATGCCTAAAGAAATTGCTGATTTGAAATGAATTAACTTTCTGTTGCAAAATAAATATAACTTCAATAAATATGAATTTAATCTGCAAATTTTCAATTTATATTACAAAAACAGTATTTTGATGGTGTGGGGGGTGTTAACCTGTTTTAAAAAAAGTATTTCCTATAAAAAGTAGCCATATGTTATAAGTGAATTTAATGTTCTATATTCCTACATATAAATATTTTGCAGTTTTTGTATGCATGTAAAGAACATGTAGCAAAAGAAAGTTTAGTTAAAAGTAGGATACACCATTGGTAATTGCTTGAATTATCACGAGTGGGTAGATTTGGAGGGTTGTATTTTATAGTAAATATCGTTTAACTGACCTGTTCGAAGTTTTACAATTATGGATGCCGATGAAAACAAGAAAAACGGCGTTCGTTTTCAACCGGCATCGGGCAGTTATTCTTATGTTCTTGGTTTTTTTTGCAATTGCCGTTCGGCACCAACAATCATTATTCACTTTTAAATGAGTAAGATAATTCTTACCAATTCGGTAATATTTTTTCTCGATATCTGCAAATGGTGTATCCTACCTTTAACCCATACAGTTTAATTCACGTTTCAAATTGCATTATTACGCAATGCTTAGTTTGTTTAACAATTTGAATAATCAACCATTTGAATAAACGGTAATGCCTTGTAATAAACTTACACAAATTGAGATTTAATACTAATATATTTTATATAATAGGCCTAACTATTCATTTTCGTTGGAATGAGATCATTAACAATTAAACCAAATTATGTAATTTACTTTGAATTTTTGTTAATTTTAATGTGAAAATTTCTACTTAATATTTTTTTTTTTAAATCTTTTACTAGGTTTATTGTATTTGATTGATCAAGTTAGGAATTGGTTTCTTCAACAACATCAAAAATCGAATCAAAAGTATGGGGGTTTTTTCTCTCCTTTTGCACGATTATAATTGTGTTGCATTCCTGTGGTACAGTTTTACCGACGACTCTTTCATGCCAAACTGCTTCTTAAAAAAAACCATTTGTTATAGGAATATTTTCCTTAATAAAACTGCTAAAACCAGAAACAAAAATGTTTAATGTACATGTTTTAGAATTATGAGTATTTAATTTCCTATTTGCTCATTCCAAGAATGATGTTTACTTCTAAATTCCTTGCTTAGTCTCTCTTTCTTTCGTATGGACCGAAGTCTTGGTAAATCAGGTTATTAGAAGCTAAAATTAAATATGATCGTTATGCTAAGGCAGCTAACAACAGCTAAATATCAATCACAAATAATATACATCACATGGAGTTGTTGCTTGTAAGCTGGTTTTACTAAGCAAGAATGTTTTGTGCTTAAGCAATTTTTATGCTTAAGCAGCTCTATGAAATTGGCTCCAGACGAAATGCATAATAATAATTTAAATCCAATGCAGGCGGCGTGCCTTTTTGGGAAAATCCGTTACAATTTTAATTGCTGCATCGTTATGATCTATTTTTGTCGCTGGCTACTACCTTACCTACAATTTAGGCGTCTGGGCATTCATAAATTGTCAGGTCAGGATACCAGACTAAGCTGAGACACTGGCCGCATCTGGAACTCTTGTCCAGGTACGGTGTGCGCCCATTACAACTACCTGGGGAAATGCTGAAAAGAGCCGTAGCCGTAGCTCTGAAAGCCCGTTTCGGACACGGCCTAGCTATGTACAAAGGCCTAATAACTTTTCGTCTGCTTATTTTTTTCAACATTACTCTTTTGGCCAATCAAATTGGCTAGATTGATGAGAAGACCATCCCTATTATACTTCTGGCCATTGAGAGCGCTGGTTCATTTCGATGCGCGGAAAGACGACGGTGTCTAACGACTTGATTTCAAGTCTACACGTACGTACACCAAAGTGGCACTTTTTTTAAAACGCAATGAAAAAAACACGGAGCAGGTCGCGTCGACAGATGAAGCTTCCAATTATGGGATTTTTGGTCCGCCAAAATTGCCTCAAACTTCACAGGGAAAGCTTAAGACGTTTACCTCCGTGTTGGCCGTCATGCTTGGGAGCTTCCTGTGGAGAAATTGTGTGGATTTGGACGCGTTGAGTCCGGTTTTAAGTTGGACAAAAACTTGAACCGGCCGCGAGACCACTGCAACTTTCAACGCTAACATGTTGCGACGACGTCGTCGAGTACTGAAAAAAAACAACCGACTGGAACTTTCCTTCAGGCCTACATAACTCACTCAGTCTTACTATAAAAACAACAACTGATATTTTGATCGGTATGCCTACTGGACTTCGCAACTGCATGCATTCCTTTGAATGCCAATTTTCTGCTGAAATGAACTGAATTGAACTTCGCAATGCCACATGGAATATATATTTGTGTGAATTTTTGTCGAATGATCTGAATTTGGACGGTTTTGGAAAATACTCAAGTCAAGCTTGTGGACTTCGTCGGGTGTACGGGTAAGTCCAACTTTAAATGTGGAGCAATCAAGGTGAGTGAACGTTTGGTCTTCCCCTCTGGTGGTCTTGCATTTTAAAATAAGGAAAGAAAGCTGCATGATATGTTTTAATTTGTGACTTAAAATTTAAAGCGATGCTACGCGATATTAAAATTGTGTAATTCCCTGATTTTTAAACCTCTATTCGCTGCAAAGTAGAGCCATTTTTGTTTTAAAAATACACTGTTACTTTAATAGTATAATTTTATCAACAATTGTGTAAATGATTGTCAACAAGTTGTCGTTTCCTTTGCTGAATAATATGGGATAAAAATGGTATTCTCTGTAAATCGCATATTTAAAAAAAAAATGGCCTTTGTCTGGCTGAGTCTTCTCGGCCTCTGTGACGTTTGGCAACTAAGGCCGTTTTTTAAACCTCTGGCTTTGGCTCTGTACCACCCCAGCCCATTGCTAAACTGCACGAATGAAGCCTGAACGAAGACGAAGCTGGGGTTTGAAAAACGGCCTAACTGTGGTAAAACGCCCTTTTGATTTAGATTAATTTGCATATCAATACCCATTCACGCACACAATAATATGTACATTGCTGCAGTTTTTAACACAATTGTCACAAAACCTGATAGCGAGCGGAGTATGTGTAGTCGGACTGGTGTAGTGGGCGTGTTTATAGATTTCGGCGATTCTTATTGGTCGAACAATTGAATGGCGCGCGCGTGGTATGCGGCCGGCCAGGTGCGCGACGTCTTTGCTAAAAGCTTTAAAGTTGTCAACAATGGGGCTAAATAGGGATTCACTCAAAAGTTGAAAAAAAAACATGTTTGGGTATTCTTTGACAATGTTGGGTTTCTTGGAATTTAAATTTCTTTTTCTGTTATGATTGTATTAAAGTGACTACCTTAAATTATGAAAAAGGAGCTTAAATAGTTTCGGCTGCTGCTGTTTACCCAACCCGTACAAATAATTGTTGCCTTAAACATTTCGGCAGATTTGCCGAGTTCTCCATAATTAACGACCGCTATTTGTGTAGGGCGCCCTCTATTTAACGAACACTTTAGTTGTTGATCTTATCTTGCATTTTGTCGTGCTTTAAACTGCATTTTTGAGTTATATTGAAAATAAAAAAGAAATATAAAATCCAGGGGGTTAGCGTCGGGGGTTTATCTCCGTATTTTGATCAAATTTTCATTTTTCTGAACATTATTAAAATAATTGTACGGGGTTTAACCTTTTATTTTAAATCAAATTTTTGCCAAATTTTCCTTTTTCTCAAAAATTGAAAATTGTGCATTTTAGTTACAATTGGCTACAGTTTCATTTTTTTCTGAAAAATAGAAAATTGTAGAAGGTTGTTAACCTTGCATTTCCGTAAAAATTTGCCACAATTTCATTTTTTTGACCCATTAAAAATTGCAGGAGGTTAACCTTGCATTGTTGTTAAAAGTTGGCCGAAATGAGGTGTGCTTTTAGGGAGGGGGGTTAGAAACTAAGGATATCTTGCGTTTCAACTAAAATTGGAGAAAAATGTTTTCCAACAAGTTAGCTTAGAGTGGTCCCTGCCGGTCCAGTATTTTTATTTTGAGTTTTCTAAGACGATATTCCCAATGGGATTCACCTGTGATTCCTATTCGTTTGTACACAAAATCATCACTCACAAAGACGGCCCCTTTAAGTACCAAGCTACTTATTGGATATTAAACATGAAACGAGGAATAAGTAACCAACTTCTCACGAAAATCCACTTCTATTTTTACCACAGCATCGGTCATAAATATGAATAAGAAATTACTGTACAATGTAAGAAATCTCAGCCAATATAGACCTAGTCATTTAATTAGTGTAGATCTAAAATTAATTTCTAATACAATGTACACACTTAAAACTGAAGTGTTGAAACATCATTATAAGTGTGTATGGTCAGTGGCTAATGGATTTCAACCATTAAACTGATAAATTTAACACATATTGATTGTTGAATTCATCAGTTTATTTTATGGAATCCCAACTTTTTAAGAGCAGTCACTGCCCGCACTTCAATGTTGATTCAACACTTCTGTTTTAAGCGTGCATAGTGGCCTGGTAAGGACCACTTCTCCTTTTATCGCAGCATCGGTCACCAATCTGAACAAGAAATTGCTGTACAGTGTAAGAAAAATTGCAGCCATAGGCCTAGTAATTTAATTAGTGTAGATCTAAAGTAAATTTATGATTTTCTGTTACCATGTAGTGGTCAGGCGAGGACCGCTTCTCTTTTTATCACAGCATCGGTCACTAATCTGACCAAGAAATCACTGTACAATGTAAGAAAAATTGCAGCCAATATAGGCCTAGTAATTTAATTAGTGTAGATCTAAAGTAAATTTATGATTTTTTTGTTACCATGTAGTGGTCAGACGAGGACCGCTTCTCTTTTTACCACAGCATCGGTCATAAATTTGACCAAGAAATCACTGTACAATGTAAGAACAATTGCAGCCAATATAGGCCTAGTAATTTAATTAGTGTAGATCTAAAGTAAATTTACCATTTTCTATTAATATTTAGTGGTCGGGGGAGCACCACTTCTATTTTGACCACAGCATCGGTCATTAATCTGACCAAGAAATCACTGTACAATGTCAGAAATGTAGCAGCCAATAGGCATAGTATTATAATTATTGTAGATTTAAAATAAGTTTATCATTTTCTGTTACCAATGTAGTGGTCAGGTGAGGACTACTTCTATTTTGACCACAGCATCGGTCATCAATTTGACCAAGAAATCACTGTACAATGTAAGAAATGTAGCAGCCAATAGGCATAGGCCTAGTATTATAATTATTGTAGATCTAAAATAAGTTTATCATTTTCTGTTACCAATGTAGTGGTCAGGTGAGGACTACTTCTATTTTAACCACAGCATCGGTCATCAATCTGACCAAGAAATCACTGTACAATGTAAGAAATATTGCAGCCAATATAGGCCTAGTCATTTAATTAGTGAAGATCTACAACAAGTTTATCATTTTCTATTACTATGTAGGGGTCAGGTGAGGACCACTTCTATTTTGACCACAGCATCGGTCATCAATCTGACCAAGAAATCACTGTACAATGTAAGAAATATTGCAGCCAATATAGGCCTATATTAATTTAATTAGTGTAGATCTAAAGTAAATTTATCTTTTTCTGTTACCATGTAGTGGTCAGGTAAGGACCACTTCTTTTTTACCACAGCATCGGTCACCAATCTGAACAAGAAATCATTGTACAATGTTAGAAATATTGCATGGGCATAGTAATTTATTTAGTGTAGATCTAAAGTAAATTTACGATTTTCTATTACATGTACCATATAGTGGTCGGGCGGGTACCACTTCTCTTTTTACCACAGCATGGGTCACCAATCTGACCAAGAAATCACTGTACAACATAGGAAATGTTGCAGCCAATATAGGCCTAGTCATTTAATTAGTGTAGATCTAAAATACGTTCATCATTTTATATTACAATACATGTGGCAGCGCACTGCTCGATGGGGACGAGGATGGACCAAACCTTAACCCACATTCCCAGTGTGGGCGAGAATGGCAAACAATCACAGACGATCAAAGTCCTCACAAAGGGCCGTTTTCCAAACCCCAGCTTTGTCTCTGTTGTGGTTTCATTTATGCAGTTTGACAATGATAATGAAGCTGAAGTTGAATCTGATTCAAATATATGGGGTGTTGGCCCTTGCTTAGAGCTAAAATAGAAAAGGTGCATTTATACCCTAACACTTCCATTGTGCGTCACAGTCTGTACATGTTCTGTAATTAGCGACGCTTGGTTGAATCCAGAATAGGTGAGTTTGAATTGTATATGGTATTGAATGGTACTGTCATGTAGTGCTGACACCATTGGTAATTGCTGGAATTCTCAAGAATGTGTGAATTTCGGGGGTTGTATCAGTTTATAGTAAATTTCGTTTAAAGGGATCGTATACGTTTGGTAATTGGAACCCACTGTTTGTTTTAATCATATATAGTTATAGATATATACCATAAAACTAACCTGTACAAATTTCATTTCAAAAGGTGGTAGCGATTTTGAGATATTGCCAAAAATCTGGAGCGGTTATGTCCACGCAGGATGAATATTCTGCATTGGAATACACGATCTGAGAAACGTCACTGCCATTAATTTTTGGAGTAATTACCAAACGTATACGATCCCTTTAACTGAAATGTTCTAGATTTAACAATCGTTTTGAAAATGAAGAAATGTATAAATTACCATTGTATATAATTGTGAATGTACAGATAAAGTCAAAGTATTAAAATACTTTACTATTTCTCCCTGGGGATTCCATATAATTTCAAAATTATCTTCTTATATATCAGACATATACATTATATAAAGATATCTCTTGACATGTGAATGGTTTTTAAATGTTGTGACGTAGCGGTTTTTTCCTCGCCTTCCACCGCCATGACCCGGGTTCGCATCTGTCTGGGCCGAAGTGGATAGGGTTTTCAGTCCCTGCCCGATTCCGTGGGTTTTTTCCCACCCCTTAAACGCGCTCAAAATCCCTTTATTACAAATTCAAGTCACTTGACATTTCCCCCGAAGTAATAAGCCTGGATTTCTTAAGATTTTTCCGGCATTAGTCGGCTCTTAATTCATTACCTGGTGACCGACACGCCTTAGTACGGCAAACACCTAAAAACATATACAGCAAACACAACGACGTCATAATTATTTATACGGGCAGATTGATGGGGCAGTTCAACCTAGCTTTTGCGTTATCGCGCGATTGCAATTGATGTTGCCATAGAAACGTTAACCATTAACGCTACAGACGCTTGAAACGAAAACTTGAAAGACAACATATTATTAATCATTAACATTCAATTGAAGCGACAATAATGAGCAGTGTATAAAAAGAGCGTGGAATAGCCGACTCATTGCGCAGTGTTGGCTAATTTTGTTTAAAGCCGGACGAATTAGTTGGAAGTTATAATGTTCTCGTCTTGAATTTACATTTATTTTGACGAGTTTGGTGTTGATCGATCCTTCGATGGTAATTGACATAAATTTGTAGTTGTCAATCCCTACCCTATTCGTTATCTACACGTTTAGTTTTGTATTTTTTTTATTAAAGAGAATGAACAGAATTTGACTGAATACATGTAGTGCTTGTAAATTATAAGGAATAGAGGCAAGGCGATTGAACTTGTGAGTCGATCGACAGAATTTTGTTGACAAATTATTGGTTCTTGGCCAAACATTGGAGAAACGAGTGCTGCATCACTCACAAATTCTCGACTGAGAGTCGCAGTTGCTGCAAACTACCTTGCCCAGGGCCAATTTCATAAAACATTTGAGCACACAGATTCTTTCTTGGTAAAAACACCGGGGTTACAAAGGTCTCACTTTAACTTTTAAAACGTCGTTGAAGTCGTTAGAAGTTGAACTGCGACGTTTTGAAAGTTGAAGCACGACGTTTTAAAAGTTGAACCACGACGTTTGGAAAGTTGAACCACGACGTTTGGAAAGTTGAACCACGACGTTTGAAGAGTTGAACCACGACGTTTGCCTGTCCGTTTTAGAACACCATAGTAGGATGAAGTGTTTTTACTGAGCAAGATTTTTGTGTGTGATATTAGAGCAATTGTTTGTGTTTTTTTACGTGTCTTATAAACTGGCCCCAGCAGTTAGCTACAGCAAGCAGTGTGCTACCGTATCCAGAAACATCCCAACAGCCACAGCAGGTCATCACCATGCAACAACCGCAGCAGTTTGCCCAAGTCAGCGGCACTCATTTGCCCCCGGGGCCAGGGCAGCAGGTTTACATCCAGCCCAACCCGTACCAACAAGGGGCCGTGGTCGTGGGGCAAGCCACACCGGTCCCACATAACCAGGGGTACCGGGTAAAGGCCGCTTTGGCCCTTGGCATACTGCAGGTGGTCCTGGCGACCCTCTCAGTCATCTTCGGTATAATTGTGACCGCGATCAGCCTCTACGGCTGGCTGGGCATGGGTATATGGAGTGCCGTTTTTGTAAGTAAACGTATAGGCCTATAGCAGTGATTTCAAAAACTGTTTATGAATGAAAATTTATGAAATTTGTTTATAATATTTATTTCATTCAACATCCAACAGCGATATAGCGCCAATTACAGGATGGATAAGTGAGAGAAGACATTGTGAAGAAGTTACAGTTTTAGAGGTGGGAGGAAAACCCACCTCTAAAACTGAAAACCCAATCCACATATTGACCCAGGCGGGATTCGAACCCGGGCCACATCAGCGGGGAAAGGCGAGGAAATAGCCACTGCGCCAACCTGACTCCCCCATTGGGTCCTCTATAGTAATTTACTGCTCATGCGACAACATCGTTTTCTGTGATCACTAATGGACATTTTCAAACAAGAGTCTTGGACTAATGTATTTTCTTTAAAATGACATGACAGAGAAGAATGCCAGAAGGAATAATTTAACAGGGAGTTTAGAGTAATTAATGCATTATCTTCACACCAAGTAAGCTTTGGAACATTAATGTAATACTTTTTTGAGATAAGTTGCAAAAGATATTCAAATGTCTACTACATTTTCTTCCTTCCCATCAGTTCTTCCTACCGGCTGGAATTTTGGGAATCGTCAGCGCCAAGACAAAGAACACGCAAACATGTTTGGTAAGACGAATTAACTCCGTTTCTGTAATGCGAGTTGCGAGGTACGCATAATTTTGTGGGGAAAAAACCCAAATGCTAATTGATGTCAATTTTAGACCTTTGTTTTGATTGCCTATACCATTGTGGAATATGGTTTAATTTTAAGGTTTGTAATTCACGATCAGAGGGTCAGGGGTTCAAATCCAGCTGCTAGACATTATTATGTTGTGTCCTTGGGCAAGCTACTCCATCTTAACTAGCCTTTCTCCACCTGGAGTTTAAATTGGTACCGATATTATATAGATAGTACCGATTTAATGGACTACAATCCCACCATGGGGGAATAGAAAAAATTCCAGTCGTTTTATGCTATAAAAACCAGAGTTAAACACCGGCATGATTAGCCATATTGGCTTGTGACAGGCTTTAGTTCCGGGAAATTATTAACCAGTTCGCGCCGGATGACGTATATAAACGCCAAAGTTTTTTCCCAAATTCAAAACGAATGACGCATAAACACGCTACGAGCAAGGCCAGAAATGTCTGTCAGCAGCGAGCAAGGGCAGAAATGCGTGGGTGTGCTTCCCGGTACCATCGGCCTCAACCCGCCTCGGATCGAGTTTTGTTAAAAATAACCCCGCGCGTCGGCTCGGTGATGTTAAAATAATCCCGGCGCGAACTGGTTAACCGGAAAAGTTTCATTTTACCCAAGGGGCATCAGTAAAAAAAAATTTCGATATCAGGTGTGGGGTGGGGTGGTCTAACAGGCCTCGCGGCAGACTTTTCTGGCGCCAGAAAATTTTGCAAAAAGGGGTGGGTCTAACTGGATTTTGGAATGAAAAAAAAAAATTTCAACAAAAAAGGTGGGTCAAAACACCTGACTTGAACTACAAAAAAATATTTCACTCCATTTTTCGCCATTTTCAAGCATTTTGTTAAAATTTTCGTGATCAGTGACAGCGTCAGTGATCGAATTTTCAATCGAGAAAAAATAAAAAACTTACGGGCATTCTCAATTTCAAGTCCGTTTTGACTGCTCTCACGGTGTCAGTGTCGGGCGACGATCCTATTCTTAATATGCGGCTGCCGCATTCTGAATGAAGAGCGACAACCGGCGTAATTTACGGGTAATTGCAGGTAATTGTCGAATTTTCCAACTCGGAAACATTGAATCTTTGAAAACGAAAGTGAAGATAATAGTACGCTGGACTCCGAGGAACTGAGGACCGGATGCGGACTGAGACTGGCGCCGGGCGCCGGGGATGAAGTCTGCAAATTCGAGTCTGAAAGAGATTGCATTATTTTCTCCAGTTGGGGCGAGTTGGGGTGTGTCCGAACTGCAGTTGGTGAAATAAAAAAAAATATCCCGTGAAAAGGGTGGGTCCGAACTTCAGTTGGTGTAATGAAAAAATATATCCCGTTAAAGGGGTGGGTCCGAACTTGAGTTGGTGAAATGAAAAAAATATTTCCCGTTAAAGGGGTGGGTCCGAACTCCAGTTAATGAAATGAAAAAAAAATATTCCGTAAAAGGGGTGGGTATGGCATCCGGATATCATTTTCAAAAAAAAATATCCGTAAGGGTGGGTGGGTCAACGCCGAAAATTTCGTTGGAATTTTCTGACCCGATATCGAGAAATTTTCTTCCTGATGCCCCCTGTTTTACCTAGAGTTTAATGGACTCGGTCGATTAACTATATACACAACGCTATATTCGTGACTACATGTGCATGCATATTATGTTTTTGTTCTTCTTTGGCAGATCTACGCGTGCATGGTCATGTCCATTCTGTCGTCCTGTGTTGCGAGCAGCTGCGTGATATATGCCGGCTTAGGTTGTGCCTACGAGCAATATTATTACGACCCATATTATGGTTATGGATATAATGTAAGTACACACAATAACCATTGCATGTTTTTTTTGTATTAATTTGTTTAGTTATTACTAAATTTATGCAAACTGTAATTATAATTTTTGCTCATGTTATTGTCAATGGTGCATAAGAAGCATGTAATTTTCAATATAGAGATCGGGTGGTGAATTTCGGGTTACGAAGAGCAATATAGGTAGTCAGGGAAGTTTTGGGCGCTCTACTAACCGTACCCAGGGGCAGCCAAGTTTTCAGCGGTAGCACTAGGCTCGCGCATGTCGTGACGCGTTCAGGTAGTACGCACTTTGGGCTCCTCTTGCCAATCTGGTTTGTAAGTGACTACACAATAAATGGCACTTCATCATGGAGTGGAATGCAACAATAGAAACGCGCTACTGTGCGTTTAGCCAATGAGCGCTTACGGCGCTAGTAATCAGTGGCGCGTGCGCGATTATGACGTAGCAAAGTATCCCACCGGCCTTGTACAATGTTACAGCAAAAAAATGGCATGGCTTTCTATGCGTACGCGGCATGCAAAAAGTGTACTGTTCTAGACGTAGTTGTATAAAATATCATTTTGTTTACAGTCCGCTAGAGCCGCAATCTGGGGATTGCTTGCCATTGTTTGCTTTATGGAATTCATAGTCTCCATCGTCCAGGCGGCCTATTGCTGTAACGCCAATTGCAGCTGTTGCCGCAGTTCAACGAACACCGCTAGGGTAAGACTGGAAAATGTTTACTTCTGGAAATCAGACCACGCAAGCCAACTCGAACCGTATCCGATTTACTTGGCTATGACTTGAATTTACACACAAGTCTATGTGTAGTGGCTGAAGCCGCTACCATAGAGTCCCTTGTGATTTCAAGCCGTAGTCATAATTCGGCTACGGCCACGGCCACGGGATTTGATATCAGTTCTTCATCTTCAGCAAGATGGACTTGTATTATACATTGTACATTATTTCGCTTCCTCGCCATTCGAATCAAAGAATGTCTACCTTTTGAGTCGTTTCTCTGACTTAAACTACATCCCTTGAGAATAAAACATTGAGTTCTTGAATATACATGTACAAGTTCTTTAAAAAGAATAGAGACCGTGAATGACGTCACAAAAGTAGTTACTATACACGTAATGGGGTTTCGATGAAACAATATGCCTGCGGCGTTACCAACAGATTCCAGTTACTTAAAGGGATCGTATACGTTTGGTAATTACATCTAAAAATATTGGCAATAAAAACTTACTTGGTAAGGAGTACAGCAGCTTTGGATAGTATATAATGCATTTTTAGAAACTTTACACTTCGAAGTACTGCGGTTATGGAAAAAGATATCACTTTTTATCCCCAAAAATTTGAATCTGAGAAGCGTTACTGCAGTGACGTTTCTCAGATTGTGTATTCCAATGCAGATTATTCTTCCTGCGTGAACATAACCGCTCCAGATTTTCGGCAATATCTCAAAATCGCTACCACCTTTTGATATGAAATTTTTACAGGCTAGTTTTATGGTATATATCTATAACTATATATGATTGAAACAAACAGTGGGTTCCAATTACCAAACGTATACGATCCCTTTAAATGAGACCCCAATTATGTATAATTTGTATAAAATTGATTTTCAGTATTATTATTATTCAACCCCCCCCCCCCCCCCCCAAAAAAAAAAAAAAAAAAATTAGGTTCAGTACACCCCCCAGGTTCAGATGATCCAACAACATCAGATTGGCGGTCAACCACAAGCGGGGTATCCAATGCAGCAGCAACAGCAGCAACAGCAACAGCAGAACATGCAGCAAGCACAGCAACAGAAAATACCAAGCTACGATGTCCGCAATGTGACACTGGTACAGAGCGTGCCACCAGACGGACAATTGGCACAGGACAACGTATATTCTGGTAAGTAAGTAGGGGCCGAGTAGACTTTTAACACACTCAGCAAAAATTGATCTTTTTGACTATAGACGATGTGCCCTCTGACGTCACGTGTTTACATCTGTATTCAAATGTGCCCGGCAGTGATGCGCACCCATCGTGTTTTACATACAATTTGCTTAAAGACTGACGTCGCAGGTCAGATCGCCTTTGAATTATGTGACCTCTGATGTCATCTCTTAACCAAATTTATGTAAAACATGATTCGTGCGCATATTGACGGGCACATTTGAATACAGATGTAAACAGAGGCACATCATCTATAGTATATGCAAATTGGTAGGGCATTTATTCGGATAATTACAAATTTACTGACATACTTCTAGTTTTTCTCTTCAAATTTTTGCTTTTTGTTTTACAGATAAGCCCAAGGCGCCTAATGATGAGAAGTCTGCACTGCCCACCTCGCCGCCACCGAGCTACAGCGTTGATAATAATATTTAAATTGGAAATATACTAGCCCTCCGAATCGTCGAAAACCGACAGTAGGCCTTTACGGTCCGTCAAGATATCCAGAATGAAGGATATTGTAAAGAAATTACCTCAATTGGGGATTTTTGTGTATATTTTACAAATAGGTAAAAAAAAGCAATGTTGAACGTTTATTAAAGGTAGGATACACCATTTGCAGATATCGAAAATGTTTACTACCGAATTATTACAAAAATATCTTACATTTAAAAACTATTCACATTTCAAGAGATATCTTTATATAATGTATGTCTGATATATAGAAAGATAATTTTGAAATTAAATGGAATCACCAGGGAGAAATAGTGACTCTCCCCAAAGGTCGGATACACCATTTGCAAATATGAAACAAATTTACTATCGAATAGGGGCCTATCTTATTCAAAAGTAAATAATGATTCTAGGCATCCAGCAAAATGATTGCGCTGTGATATGCTGTAAACGTTATGAAAAATTTAATTTTATAAAAATGTTTACGATCGCTGAACGGCGATCGCGAAAAAAACTATGATTTATGATTGTAAAATTTCGGACAGGTAAGTTAAACGACATTTACTATAAATACTACCCCTCCCCCTCAAAAAAACCCACCCATTCCAGATAATTCAAGCAATTACAAATGGTGTATTCTACCTTTAAATACAAATTATTTATGAAATCAAAATGGCAAATTCGTTGATTCTGAATAAATTTCATTAAAGTTTGTTAATACTTTGACTTTATCTGTACATTCACAATTATATACAATGGCAATTTTATACATTTCTTCATTTTTAAAACGGTGTATTGCTGTGGAATAATTTGTACAAAAATATAATATATTAATGGTTCATTGTGTTGATGTAAAAGAAATATAATTATATTATAGACATGTTAGCCGAGAGTACCCTAATGCTTCAATTTGGTGTTTAAATACTTTTAAACTATATCAGAATATGTAACCAAAAATCTTACTATTTTTGGGGAAAAAGTTCCAGGATTAACTGCTAAATTCTCCTAAATTATTGGCATCTGCTAATTTTTTTTATTTAACAACAAATGATACACATTGAATTATATAAATAGAAGTGATATTATGGTAAACAAAATAATATTTAGATTTAACAAAAATATTCTCACCATAGATATACTTGGACGATTATGTGCTAGCTTCTAGAAATCTTGGTTTGAGAATTGCGTTTTCACTGAAATAGGAGTGAATATAATAAATTGTTTGTTAGTGCATTGGACTGTGTAACAAATATTGCATGTTTATATCGATAAACTCTGACCCGAATATAATCTCTGTGTTATTTTGTACTACATTGTTAAGTCCATACCCTCATAGACTTAAAGGGATCGTATACGTTTGGTATGATGATTATTCTTCCTGCGTGGACATAACCGCTCCAGATTTTCGACAATATCTCAAAATCGCTACCACCTTTTGAAATGAATTTGTTACAGGTTAGTTTTAGGGTATATATCTATAACTATATAGGATTGAAACAAACAGTGGGTTCCAATTACCAAACGTATACGATCCCTTTAACCTAGACAGTATACAAAGTACAATGTGTGGGAGCGCACTGCTCGATGGGGACGAGGATGGACCAAACCTTAACCCACATTTCCAGCGTGGGCGAGAATGGCAAACAATCACAGAGGATCAAAGTCCTCACAAAGGGCCGTTTTTCAAACCCCAGCTTTGTCTCTGTTTTGGTTTCATTCATGCAGTTTGACAATGATAATGGAGCTGAAGGTTGAATCTGAATCAATTATACGGGGTGTAGGTCGTTACTTAGAGCTAAAATAGGAAAGGTGCATATAACCTAATATAACACTTTCATTGCGTGTCACAGTCGGTACATGTTCTGTAATTAGCGACGCTTGGTTGAATCCAGAATAGGTGAGTTTGAATTGTATATGGTATTGAATGGTACTGTCATGTTGTGCTGACACCATTGGTAATTGCTGGAATTCTCAAGAATGAGTGAATTTGGGGGGGTTGTATTCATAGTAAATTTCGTTTAAAGGGATCGTATACGTTTGGTAATTGGAACCCACTGTTTGTTTCAATCCTATATAGTTATAGATATATATCATAAAACTAACCTGTACAAATTTCATTTCAAAAGGTGGTAGCGATTTTGAGATATTGACAAAAATCGGGAGCGGTTATGTCCACGCAGGACGAATAATCTGCATTGGAATACACAATCTGAGAAACGTCACTGCAGTAACGCTTCTCAGTTTCAAATTTTGGGGGATAAAAAGTGATATATTTTTTCCATAACTGCAGTACTTCGAAGTGAAAAGTTTCTAAAAATGCATTATACTATCCAAAGCTGCTGTACTTCTTACCATACCAAGCAAGTTTTTATTGCCATTAATTTGTGGAGTAATTACCCAACGTATACGATCCCTTTAACTGAACTGTTCTAAGTTTAACAATCGTTTTGAAAATGAAGAAATGTATAAATTACCATTGTATATAATTGTAAATGTACAGATAAAGTCAAAGTATTAAAATACTTTACTGAAAATAATTCAGAATCAACGAATAGGCCATTTTGAGTTCATATATAATTTATATTTAAAGGTAGAATACACCATTGGTAATTGCTTGAATTATCTAGAATGGGTAATTGTTTAGGGGTGGGGGTAGTATTTTATAGTAAATGTCCTTTATCTTACCTGTCCGAAATTTTACAATCATGGATCATAATTTTTTTCGCGATCGCCATCCAACGATCGTAATTTGTTTTATAAAATTAAATGTTTCATAACGTTTACAGCATATCACAGCGCAATCATTTTGCTGGATGCCTAGAATCATTATTTACTTTCAAAAATAAGATTTTTCTTAATAATTAGGTAGTCAATTTGTTTGATATCTGCAAATAGTGTGTCCGGCCTTTGAAAAGAGTCACTGCCCGATTTCGTGGGTTTTTCTCCCACCCTTAAAACGCGCTCAAAATCCCTTAATTACGAATTCAAATCACTTGACATTTCCCCCAAAAGTAATAAGCCTGTATTTCTCAAGATATTTCCCGCATTAGTCGGCTCTGAATTTATTACCTGGTGACCGACACGCCTTAGTACGGCAAACATCTAAAAACATATACAGCAAACACAACGACGTCATCATTATTTATACGGGAAATTATTTTGGGGCAGTTCAACCGATAGCTTTCGCGTTATCGCGCGATTGCAATTGATGTTGCCATAGAAACGTTAACCATTAACGCTACAGACGTGAAACGAAAACTTGAAAGACAACATATTATTAATTATTAACATTCAATTGAAGCGACAATAATGAGCAGTGTATAAAAAAGGGCGTGGAATAGCCGACTCATTATTGCGCAGTGGCTAATTTGTTTAAAGCCGGATGAATTAGTTGGAAGTTATAATGTTCTCGTCTTAAATTTACAGGGTGGTCCAAAAAAAACTATACCCAACTTTGGAGGCCATTTTCTCCTAGATGATAAAATATTTTAGTAATTTGGTTTGCATATTATTAAAGCATATATTGTTGAGCATTATTGGTGAAAATAGGGAAGATATTACATTAATATTTTTGGAGATATTCCTATTTTTAGCGAGTATGTGTAAAAATGGCTTTTTCACGGGAGCTGTCAATGCATCAACATGTTTGAATATGATATGACACAATAATGTAATGACGCGATAGCCCTTTGACAAATGTTCTTTTATTTACACTAAAATGGATAAATAATACTTTTAAATAATACAATATTGCTCAACGATATATGCTTTAATAATATCCAAACCAAATTACTAAAATATTTTATTATCCAGGAGAAAATGGCCTCCAAAGTTGGGTATAGTTTTTTTTGGACCACCCTGTACATTTATTTTGACGAGTTTGGTGTTGATCGATCCTTCGATGGTAATTGACATAAATTTGTAGTTGTCAATCCCTACCCTATTCGTTATCTACACGTTTAGTTTTGTACTTTTTTTATTAAAGAGAATGAACAGAATTTAACTGAATACATGTAGTGCTTGTAAATTATAAGGAATATAATAGCAAGGCGATTGAACTTGTGAGTCGATCGACAGAATTTTGTTGACAAATTATTGGTTCTTGGCCAAACATTGGAGAAACGAGTGCTGCATCACTCACAAATTCTCGACTGAGAGTCGCAGTTGCTGCAAACTACCTTGCCCAGGGCCAATTTCATAAAACATTTGAGCACACAGATTCTTTCTTGGTAAAAACACCGGGGTTACAAAGGTCTCACTTTAACTTTTAAAACGTCGTTGAAGTCGTTAGAAGTTGAACTGCGACGTTTTGAAAGTTGAAGTACGACGTTTTAAAAGTTGAACCACGACGTTTGGAAAGTTGAACCACGACGTTTGGAAAGTTGAACCACGACGTTTGAAGAGTTGAACCACGACGTTTGCCTGTCCGTTTTAGAACACCATAGTAGGATGAAGTGTTTTTACTGAGCAAGATTTGTGTGTGTGATATTAGAGCAATTGTTTGTGTTTTTTACGTGTCTTATAAACTGGCCCCAGCAGTTAGCTACAGCAAGCAGTGTGCTACCGTATTCAGAAACATCCCAACAGCCACAGCAGGTCATCACCATGCAACAACCGCAGCAGTTTGCCCAAGTCAGCGGCACTTATTTGCCTCCGGTGCCAGGGCAGCAGGTTTACATCCAGCCCAACCCGTACCAACAAGGGGCCGTGGTCGTGGGGCAAGCCACACCGGTCCCACATAACCAGGGGTACCGGGTAAAGGCCGCTTTGGCCCTTGGCATACTGCAGGTGGTCCTGGCGACCCTCTCAGTCATCTTCGGTATAATTGTGACCGCGATCAGCCTCTACGGCTGGCTGGGCATGGGTATATGGAGTGCCGTTTTTGTAAGTAAACGTATAGGCCTATAGCAGTGATTTCAAAAACTGTTTATGAATGAAAATTTATGAAATTTGTTTATAATATTTATTTCATTCAACATCCAACAGCGATATAGCGCCAATTACAGGATGGATAAGTGAGAGAAGACATTGTGAAGAAGTTACAGTTTTAGAGGTGGGAGGAAAACCCACCTCTAAAACTGAAAACCCAATCCACATATTGACCCAGGCGGGATTCGAACCCGGGCCACATCAGCGGGGAAAGGCGAGGAAATAGCCACTGCGCCAACCTGACTCCCCCATTGGGTCCTCTATAGTAATTTACTGCTCATGCGACAACATCGTTTTCTGTGATCACTAATGGACATTTTCAAACAAGAGTCTTGGACTAATGTATTTTCTTTAAAATGACATGACAGAGAAGAATGCCAGAAGGAATAATTTAACAGGGAGTTTAGAGTAATTAATGCATTATCTTCACACCAAGTAAGCTTTGGAACATTAATGTAATACTTTTTTGAGATAAGTTGCAAAAGATATTCAAATGTCTACTACATTTTCTTCCTTCCCATCAGTTCTTCCTACCGGCTGGAATTTTGGGAATCGTCAGCGCTAAGACAAAGAACACGCAAACATGTTTGGTAAGACGAATTAACTCCGTTTCTGTAATGCGAGTTGCGAGGTACGCATAATTTTGTGGGGAAAAAACCCAAATGCTAATTGATGTCAATTTTAGACCTTTGTTTTGATTGCCTATACCATTGTGGAATATGGTTTAATTTTAAGGTTTGTAATTCACGATCAGAGGGTCAGGGGTTCAAATCCAGCTGCTAGACATTATTATGTTGTGTCCTTGGGCAAGCTACTCCATCTTAACTTGCCTTTCTCCACCTGGAGTTTAAATTGGTACCGATATTATATAGATAGTACCGATTTAATGGACTACAATCCCACCATGGGGGAATAGAAAAAATTCCAGTCGTTTTATGCTATAAAAACTAGAGTTAAACACCGGCATGATTAGCCATATTGGCTTGTGACAGGCTTTAGTTCCGGGAAATTATTAACCAGTTCGCGCCGGATGACGTATATAAACGCCAAAGTTTTTTCCCAAATTCAAAACGAATGACGCATAAACACGCTACGAGCAAGGCCAGAAATGTCTGTCAGCAGCGAGCAAGGGCAGAAATGCGTGGGTGTGCTTCCCGGTACCATCGGCCTCAACCCGCCTCGGATCGAGTTTTGTTAAAAATAACCCCGCGCGTCGGCTCGGTGATGTTAAAATAATCCCGGCGCGAACTGGTTAACCGGAAAAGTTTCATTTTACCTAGAGTTTAATGGACTCGGTCGATTAACTATATACACAACGCTATATTCGAGACTACATGTGCATGCATATTATGTTTTTGTTCTTCTTGGCAGATCTACGCGTGCATGGTCATGTCCATTCTGTCGTCCTGTGTTGCGAGCAGCTGCGTGATATATGCCGGCTTAGGTTGTGCCTACGAGCAATATTATTACGACCCATATTATGGTTATGGATATAATGTAAGTACACACAATAACCATTGCATGTTTTTTGTATTAATTTGTTTAGTTATTACTAAATTTAGGCAAACTAATTATAATTTTCGCTCATCTTATTGTCAATGGTGCATAAGGGGGGATGCATGTAATTTCAATAGAAAGATCGGGTGGTGAATTTTGGGCTACGAAGAGCAATATAGGTAGTCAGGGAAGTTTTGGGCGCTCTACTAACCGTACCCAGGGGCAGCCAAGTTTTCAGCGGTAGCACTAGGCTCGCGCATGTCGTGACGCGTTCAGGTAGTACGCACTTTGGGCTCCTCTTGCCAATCTGGTTTGTAAGTGACTACACAATAAATGGCACTTCATCATGGAGTGGAATGCAACACTAGAAACGCGCTACTGTGCGTTTAGCCAATGAGCGCTTACGGCGCTAGTAATCAGTGGCGCGTGCGCGATTATGACGTAGCAAAGTATCCCACCGGCCTTGTACAATGTTACAGCAAAAAAATGGCATGGCTTTCTATGCGTACGCGGCATGCAAAAAGTGTACTGTTCTAGACGTAGTTGTATAAAATATCATTTTGTTTACAGTCCGCTAGAGCCGCAATCTGGGGATTGCTTGCCATTGTTTGCTTTATGGAATTCATAGTCTCCATCGTCCAGGCGGCCTATTGCTGTAACGCCAATTGCAGCTGTTGCCGCAGTTCAACGAACACCGCTAGGGTAAGACTGGAAAATGTTTACTTCTGGAAATCAGACCACGCAAGCCAACTCGAACCGTATCCGATTTACTTGGCTATGACTTGAATTTACACACAAGTCTATGTGTAGTGGCTGAAGCCGCTACCATAGAGTCCCTTGTGATTTCAAGCCGTAGTCATAGTTCGGCTACGGCCACGACCACGGGATTTGATATCAGTTCTTCATCTTCAGCAAGATGGACTTGTATTATACATTGTACATTATTTCGCTTCCTCGCCATTCGAATCAAAGAATGTCTACCTTTTGAGTCGTTTCTCTGACTTAAACTACATCCCTTGAGAATAAAACATTGAGTTCTTGAATATACATGTACAAGTTCTTTAAAAAGAATAGAGACCGTGAATGACGTCACAAAAGTAGTTACTATACACGTAATGGGGTTTCGATGAAACAATATGCCTGCGGCGTTACTAACAGATTCCAGTTACTTAAAGGGATCGTATACGTTTGGTAATTACACCTAAAAATATTGGCAATAAAAACTTACTTGGTAAGGAGTACAGCAGCTTTGGATAGTATAATGCATTTTTAGAAACTTTACACTTCGAAGTACTGCGGTTATGGAAAAAGATATCACTTTTTATCCCCAAAAATTTGAATCTGAGAAGCGTTACTGCAGTGACGTTTCTCAGATTGTGTATTCCAATGCAGATTATTCTTCCTGCGTGAACATAACCGCTCCAGATTTTCGGCAATATCTCAAAATCGCTACCACCTTTTGATATGAAATTTTTACAGGCTAGTTTTATGGTATATATCTATAACTATATATGATTGAAACAAACAGTGGGTTCAAATTACCAAACGTATACGATCCCTTTAAATGAGACCCCAATTGTGTATAATTTGTATAAAATTGATTTTCAGTATTATTATTATTCAACCCCCCCCCCCCCCCCCCCCGAAAAATAAAATAAAAATTAGGTTCAGTACACCCCCCAGGTTCAGATGATCCAACAACATCAGATTGGCGGTCAACCACAAGCGGGGTATCCAATGCAACAGCAACAGCAGCAACAGCAACAGCAGAACATGCAGCAAGCACAGCAACAGAAAATACCAAGCTACGATGTCCGCAATGTGACACTGGTACAGAGCGTGCCACCAGACGGACAATTGGCACAGGACAACGTATATTCTGGTAAGTAAGTAGGGGCCGAGTGGACTTTTAACACACTCAGCAAAAATTGATCTTTTTGACTATAGACGATGTGCCCTCTGACGTCACGTGTTTACATCTGTATTCAAATGTGCCCGGCAGTGATGCGCACCCATCATGTTTTACATACAATTTGCTTAAAGACTGACGTCGCAGGTCAGATCGCCTTTGAATTATGTGACCTCTGATGTCATCTCTTAACCAAATTTATGTAAAACATGATTCGTGCGCATATTGACGGGCACATTTGAATACAGATGTAAACAGAGGCACATCATCTATAGGTATGCAAATTGGTAGGGCATTTATTCGGATAATTACTGACATACTTCTAGTTTTTCTCTTCAAATTTTTGCTTTTTGTTTTACAGATAATCCCAAGGCGCCTAATGATGAGAAGTCTGCACTGCCCAACTACAGCAACTCGCCGCCACCGAGCTACAGCGTTGATAATAATATTTAAATTGGAAATATACTAGCCCTCCGAATCGTCGAAAACCGACAGTAGGCCTTTACGGTCCGTCAAGATATCCAAAATGAAGGATATTTTAAAGAAATTACCTCAATTGGGGATTTTTGTGTATATTTTACAAATAGGTAAAAAAAGGAACGTTGAACGTTTATTAAAGGTAGGATACACCATTTGATAGATATCGAAAATGTTTACTACCGAATTATTACAAAAATATCTTACATTTAAAAACTATTCACATTTCAAGAGATATCTTTATATAATGTATGTCTGATATATAAGAAGATAATTTTGAAATTAAATGGAATCACCAGGGAGAAATAGTGACTCTCCCCAAAGGTCGGATACACCATTTGCAAATATGAAACAAATTTACTATCGAATAGGGGCCTATCTTATTCAAAAGTAAATAATGATTCTAGGCATCCAGCAAAATGATTGCGCTGTGATATGCTGTAAACGTTATGAAAAATTTAATTTTATAAAAATGTTTACGATCGCTGAACGGCGATCGCGAAAAAACCTATGATTTATGATTGTAAAATTTCGGACAGGTAAGTTAAACGACATTTACTATAAATACTACCCCTCCCCCTAAAAAAAAACCACCCATTCCAGATAATTCAAGCAATTACAAATGGTGTATTCTACCTTTAAATACAAATTATTTATGAAATCAAAATGGCAAATTCGTTGATTCTGAATAAATTTCATTAAAGTTTGTTAATACTTTGACTTTATCTGTACATTCACAATTATATACAATGGCAATTTTATACATTTCTTCATTTTTAAAACGGTGTATTGCTGTGGAATAATTTGTACAAAAATATAATATATTAATGGTTCATTGTGTTGATGTAAAAGAAATATAATTATATTATAGACATGTTAGCCGAGAGTACTAATGCTTCAATTTGGTGTTTAAATACTTTTAAACTATATCAGAATATGTAACCAAAAATCATAATAAAATCATAACAAAATAATATTTAGATTTAACAAAAATATTCTCACCATAGATATACTTGGACGATTATGTGCTAGCTTCTAGAAATCTTGGTTTGAGAATTGCGTTTTCACTGAAATAGTAGTGAATATAATAAACTAGGCGGTCACCCGGGGTTTGTCGGTTCTCGGGTTTGTAGCTACTTCCCTGGATGGATGGGGATTGTGGATACATGTTGACTCTATCATGGAGGTGCCAAATACAACTCTCGTCTGATTGCTTCATCTGACAGACTAATAATTGATTTACAAAATATTTTGCTGACCTTGCATAAACTTAATTGGCTGCAATGATACAGATACACAGGCCTACATTTCTTATAATATTTCCCACCTTTTGAGCATTATTTTGTAACAGTTATAAGAATGTATTGAATTATTGATACACCATTTTCCCTTGATTAAAGTTATTTAAATTCAACTTAGATATAAAAACCAATGCATTACCTTATATGAGCGAAATCAGCACTGCTTGTAGACTTCTTCCCGTGACAATGTTGGGGGTAATGAACTGTGTTTGGGGGTACAAATCTTTTTCTCACGGTCTCAACAGATGGATATAAGGACCCTGGACACACATATCAAAGATTTAAACATTCTGGCTATTTGATGTATTTTTTTAAGGACATCCATTGCAAGCATGTAAACATTGAAATCAGTATTGCGCAATACAGACATGAAACAGCCATATGATACAAATAACAACGACCAACAGCTCTAACTACCCCCCAGGGGATATCTGGGTGGCGATTGATAACAGCTGTGTTTGTTCTCTACCAAGGCCGCTCAAAGAGATGTCAGAGACTTTTTTTGACAGCGGCTAAACACAAAGGGATCAGATTTCGATTTGTCTGCACAACTCTATGGCTTTTGGCCCAAACCATTATTTTGAAGGGATGTTTCACCCCCTGAATGACCTCCTGGGTTAGAATTTTTTTCCCAGTCCATTAGCCGGATAGGACAAACTTTGAAAATTCGACCCTTAGACGACCTTTGACCCCGGAAGACCCGAAAAACGCTAACCCGTTTTATTTTTGCCACGCTCACCTCGCATCGAGCATTGCGATCACCGAGTTTAAGCACGATCCGACCAACTTCAAAAAGGTGACCCCTAGATGACCTTTGACCTCGTACGCTCTAGCGAATGCAAACTGGTTCTTGCGGGGACCGAGCCGGACCCACCCACCGAGTTTGAACGCCGCACGACCCCGGGAAGGGGACGAAAAAGCGCGCACAGACAGACACACAGACAGACAGACAGAGAGTAGCGTATTATTATATAGATTGTTTGTTAGTGCATTGGACTGTGTAACAAATATTGCATGTTTATATCGATAAACTCTGACCGGAATATAATCTCTGTGTCATTTTGTACTACATTATCAAGTCCATACCCTCATAGACCTAAAGGGATCGTATATGTTTGGTAATTACTTCACAAATTGATGGCAATAGAAACTGTTCACTTCGAAGTACTGCGGTTATAGAAAAAGATATCCTCAAAAATTTGAATATGAGAAGCGTTACTGCAGTGACGTTTCTCAGGACATAACCGCTCCAGATTTTCGGCAATATCTCAAAATCGCTACCAATTTTTACAGGTTAGTGTTATGGTATATATCTATAACTATATAGGATTGAAACAAACAGTGGGTTCCCATTACTAAACGTATACGATCCCTTTAACCTAGACAGTCTACAAAGTACAGTGTGTGGGAGCGCACTGCTCGATGGGGACGAGGCTGGACCTAACCTTAACCCACATTCCCAGCGTGGGCGAGAATGGCAAACAATCGCAGAGGAGCAAAGTCCTCACAAAGGGCCGTTTTCCAAACCCCAGCTTTGTCTCTTTTGTGGTTTCATTCATGCAGTTTGACAATGATAATGGAGCTGAAGGTTGAATCTGAATCAATTATACGGGGTGTTGGCCGTTGCTTAGAGCTAAAATAGGAAAGGTGCATATAAGCTAACACTTCCATTGCGTGTCACAGTCGGTACATGTTCTGCAATTAGCGACGCTTGGTTGAATCCAGAATAGGTGAGTTTGAATTGTATATGGTATTGAATGGTACTGTCACGTTGTGCTGACACCATTGGTAATTGCTGGAATTCTCAATAAATTTGGGGGGTTGTATTTTATAGTAAATTTCGTTTAAAGGGATCGTATACGTTTGGTAATTGGAACCCACTGTTTGTTTCAATCTTATATAGTTATAGACATATACCATAAAACTAACCTGTAAAAAATTCATTTCAAAAGGTGGTAGCGATTTTGAGATATTGCCAAAAATCTGGAGCGGATATGTCCACGCAGGAAGAATAATCTGCATTGGAGTACACAATCTGAGAAACGTCACTGCAGTAACGCTTCTCAGTTTCAAATTTTGGGGGATAAAAAGTGATATCTTTTTTCCATAACTGCAGTACTTCGAAGTGAAAAGTTTCTAAAAATGCATTATACTATCCAAAGCTGCTGTACTTCTTACCATACCAAGCAAGTTTTTATTGCCATTAATTTGTGGAGTAATTACCCAACGTATACGATCCCTTTAACTGAACTGTTCTAAGTTTAACAATCGTTTTGAAAATGAAGAAATGTATAAATTACCATTGTATATAATTGTAAATGTACAGATAAAGTCAAAGTATTAAAATACTTTACTGAAAATAATTCAGAATCAACGAATAGGCCATTTTGAGTTCATATATAATTTATATTTAAAGGTAGAATATACCATTGGTAATTGCTTGAATTATCTAGAATGGGTAATTTTTTAGGGGTGGGGGTAGTATTTTATAGTAAATGTCCTTTATCTTACCTGTCCGAAATTTTACAATCATGGATCATAATTTTTTTCGCGATCGCCATCCAACGATCGTAATTTGTTTTATAAAATTAAATGTTTCATAACGTTTACAGCATATCACAGCGCAATCATTTTGCTGGATGCCTAGAATCATTATTTACTTTCAAAAATAAAATTTTTCTTAATAATTAGGTAGTCAATTTGTTTGATATCTGCAAATAGTGTGTCCGGCCTTTGAAAAGAGTCACTATTTCTCCTTGGGGATTCCATATAATTTCAGTCCCTGCCCGATTTCGTGGGTTTTTCTCCCACCCTTAAAACGCGCTCAAAATCCCTTAATTACGAATTCAAATCACTTGACATTTCCCCCAAAAGTAATAAGCCTGTATTTCTCAAGATATTTCCCGCATTAGTCGGCTCTGAATTTATTACCTGGTGACCGACACGCCTTAGTACGGCAAACATCTAAAAACATATACAGCAAACACAACGACGTCATCATTATTTATACGGGAAATTATTTTGGGGCAGTTCAACCGATAGCTTTCGCGTTATCGCGCGATTGCAATTGATGTTGCCATAGAAACGTTAACCATTAACGCTACAGACGTGAAACGCAAACTTGAAAGACAACAGAATATTAATCATTAATATTCAATTGAAGTGACAATAATGAGCAGTGTATAAAAAGGTCGTGGAATAGCCGACTCATTGCGCAGTGGCTACCCGAGTACTTCTTAAGCAACTGGCAACCTTGAAGATCGCAACATGTAACATCCAGTCTGAAATTTAGTTTCATCCTCCAGAAAATCTCAATCCGGACGAATTAGTTGGAAGTTATAACGTTCTCGTCTTGAATTTACATGTATTTTGACGAGTTTGGTGTTGATCGATAAATTTGTAGTTGTCAATCCCTACCCTATTCGTTATCTACACGTTTAGTTTTGTATTTTTTTAAATTAAAGGGAATGAACAGAATTTAACTGAATACACGTAGGCCCTAGTGCTTGTAATTTATAAGAAATAAAATATCAAGGCGATTTAACTTGTGAGTCGATCGACAGAAATGTGTTGACAAAATCTTGGTTCTTGACCAAACATTGGAGAAACGAGTGCTGCATTACTCACAAATTCTCGACTGAGAGTCGCAGTTGCTGCAAACTACCTTGCTCAGGGCCAATTTCATAACATTTGAGCACACAGATTCTTTCTTGGCAAAAACACCGGGGTTACAAACGTCTCACTTCAACTTTTAAAGCTTCGTTGAAGTCGTTAGAAGTCGAACTGCGACGTTTTGAAAGGTGAAGTATACGACGTTTTAAAAGTTGAACCATGACGTTTTAAAAGTTGAACCACGACGTTTGGAAAGTTGAACCACGACGTTTGGAAAGTTGAACCACGACGACGTTGGCCTGTCCGTTTTAGAACACCATTGTATGATGACGTGTTTTTACTGAGCAAGATTTTGTGTGTGGTATTAAAGCAAATATTTGTGTTTTTTTACATGTTTTATAAATTGGCCCCAGCAGTTAGCTACAGCAAGCAGGATGCTACCGTATCCAGAAACTTCCCAACAGCAACAGCAGGTCATCACCATGCAACAACCGCAGCAGTTTGCCCAAGTCAGCGGCACTCATTTGCCCCCGGTGCCAGGGCAGCAGGTCTTCATCCAGCCCAACCCGTACCAACAAGGGGCCGTGGTCGTGGGGCAAGCCACACCGGTCCCACATAACCAGGGGTACCGGGTAAAGGCCGCTTTGGCCCTTGGCATACTGCAGGTGGTCCTGGCGATCCTCTCAGTCATCTGCGGTATAATTGTGGCCGCGATCAGCCCGTACGGCTTGATGGGCATGGGTATATGGAGTGCCGTTTGTGTAAGTAATCGTATTTCAAAAACTGTTTATGAATGAAATTTGTTTATAATATTTATTTCATTCAACATCCAACAGCGATATAGCGCCAATTACAGGATGGATAAGTGAGAGAAGACATTGTGAAGAAGTTACAGTTTTAGAGGTGGGAGGAAAACTCACCTCTAAAACTGAAAACCCAATCATGCCACATATTGACCCAGGCGGGATTCGAACCCGGGCCACATCAGCGGGGAAAGGCGAGGAAATAGCCACTGCGCCAACTGACTCCCCCATTGGGTCCTCTATCGTTATCTGTGATCACTAATGGAAATTTTCAAACAAGCGTCTTGGACTAATGTATTTTCTTTAAAATGATATGACAGGCAGAACGCCAGAAGGAGTAATTAAACAGAGAGTTTAGAGTAATTAATGCATTATCTTCACATTGAGTATAAGCTTTGGAACATTAATGTGATACTTTTTGGGGATAAGTTGCAAAAGATATTCAAATGTCTACTACATTTTCTTCCTTCCCATCAGTTCTTCCTACCGGCTGGAATTTTGGGAATCGTCAGCGCTAAGACAAAGAAAAGGCAAACATGTTTGGTAAGACGAATTAACTCCGTTTCTGTAATGCGAGTTGCGAGGTACGCATGATTTGGTGGGGGAAACCCCCAAATGCCAATGGATGTCAATTTTAGATCTTTGTTTTGATTGTCTACACCATTGAGGAATATGGTAAAATTTAGGGCTTTATTAGGGGCGGGGCGTGTGGCCTAGTGGTTAAGGTTTGTGGTTCACGATCAGAGGGTCAGGGGTTTAAATCCAGCTGTTAGACATTATTATGTTGTGTCCTTGGTCAAGCCACTTCATCCTAACTTGCCTAAATCCACCTGGAGTTTGAATTGGTACCGACATTATGATTCAATCTTTAATGGGCTAAAATCCCACTATGGGGGAATATAAATATTTCCAATCATTTTATGCTAGAGAAACCAGAGTTAAACACCGGTATGATAGCCATATTGGCTCGTGACAGGCTTTAGTTCCGGAAAATGATTAACCAGAAAAGTTTCATTTTACCTAGAGTTTAATGGACTCGGTCGATTAACTATATACACAACGCTATATTCGTGACTACATGTGCATGCATATTATGTTTTTGTTCTTCTTTGGCAGATCTACGCGTGCATGGTCATGTCCATTCTGTCGTCCTTTGTTGCGATCGGCTGCATGATATATGCCGGCATAAGTTTTGTCTACGAGGGACTTTACAACCCAAATTATGGTTATGGATATAATGTAAGTACACACAATAACCATTGCATGTTATTTGTATTAATTTGTTTAGTTATTACTAAATTTATGTAAACTGTATTTATAATTTTCGCTCATGTTATTGTCAATGGTGCATTATGATGCATGTAAATTCAATAGATAGATCGGGTGGTGAATTTTGGGGTACGAAGAGCAATATAGGTAGTCAGGGAAGTTGCTCTTCTAACCAAGGGGCAGCCAAGTTTTCAGCGGTAGCACTAGGCTCGCGCATGTCGTGACCCGTTCAGGTAGTACGCACTTTGGGCTCCTTCGGCCAATCTGGTTTGTAAGTGACTATACACAATAAACGGCACTTCATGGAGTGGAATACAACAATAGAAACGCGCTACTGTGCGTTTAGCCAATGAGCGCTTACTGCGCTAGTAATCAGTGGCGCGTGCGCGATTATGACGTAGCAAAGTATCCCACCGGCCTTGTACAATGTAAAGGCCCGGGCCCAATTTCACGGCGCTGCTTAACGGTTAGCGGAAAAGTTGTGCTAACTTTAGCAGAAAAATTTGCTAACCTTCAGCGCTATTTCACGGCTTTTTTGTGCTAACGTATGCGCGCGCATGGAGATTCTATTGTTACGTCACTGTTTTAAGCAAATTTTTCCGCTAGGTTAAGCGTGCCTTTTGCTGTGCTTACTGCTTACGGTCTCCATGAAATAGACGGAGGCTCGGTTAGCAGAAAATCGTGTGCTTAGCAGCGCCGTGAAATTGGGCCCTGGTCACACCGCCCGAACTTTGTTGGAGCGTTCCTTGAACGGTAGGGAGAGGGGGCCGAATTTCGACAACGCTCGTCACCGCGCCCAAAATGGGAAACAAATCGAAAACACGGGCGTTGCCTTAGCGGTGCACCGCTGAAGCCGGCGTTGCTTTAGCGTTGGTTTAACGGTAGCGAGCGGTAGCGAGCGTTGGTTTAGCGGTGACACCTCCATACCAACGCCAAACCAAAGTTCATCACCGCAATGGATCGCTGCTTCAACGCCCGACACCGTTCCAGCAATCCCGTGTCCGCTCGTAAAACGCTTACAACCGCTCCACCAAAGTTTGTGCAACGTTTAATCACCGCCTGGGCAAAGCTGGCGAAGCAGCGGTGGTCCAGCGTTCAAGATTTCTGCGTTGGCCTAGCGGACTAAAGCGTCCACGAACTTGCGTCTAGCGGTGCCAAACTTTGACTGGGCGTTGTTGGAGCGGTGGTGAACTTTGCCGGAGCGGAAAATTGCCCGCTCCTCACCGCTCGCAATATTTTGTGCAGCTCAAAACTTTCGGAGCGGTAGGAGGGACCATCAGCGGTGGCCGAGCGTATACGGCGTTGCCTTAACGGGGGCCAACTTCTGTTAAACGGTGGTGAACGGTTACGAGCGGTGATGAATTTTTTTCACCGCTCCAGGAACGCTCCAGCAAAGTTCTGGCGGTGTGACCGGGCCTTTACAGCAAAAAATGGCATGGCTTTCTATGCGTGCGCGGCATGCAAAAAGTGTACTGTTCTAGACGTAGTTGTATAAAATATCATTTTGTTTACAGTCCGCTAGAGCCGCATGGGGAGTGAGTGCCATTGTTTGCTTTATGGAATTCATAGTCTCCATCGTCCAGGCGGCCTACTGCTGTAACGCCAATTGCAGCTGTTGCCGCAGTTCAACGAACACCGCTAGGGTAAGACTGGGAAATGTTTACTTCTGGAAATCAGACCAGGCAAGCTCAAACTCGTTACCATGGCTACGATCTTGCTGCGCCATTTTTTACCACGCGCACGCGCCCATGGAGTCGAGGCTGAGGCAAGCTAACTCAGACCGTGTCCAAATTACATTCTTTCGCTTCCTCGCCATTCGAATCAAAGGAATGTCTACCTTTTTGAGTCGTTTTTCTGACTCAAACTACATCCCTTTCACATCCATGAGAATGAAACGTTGAGTTCTTGAATATGTACAAGTTCTTTAAAAAGAATAGAGACCATGAACAGAGTGACGTCACAAAAGTAGTTACTATACGTAATGGGGTTTCGATGAAACAATATGCCTGCGTCGTTACTAACAGATTCCAGATACTCCAACGAGACCCCAATTATGCAAAATGTGTATAACATCGATTTTCAGTATTATTATGATTCATCCCCTTCCCTAAACAAATTAGGTTCAGTACACCCCCCAGGTTCAGTATATGATCCCGCAACATCAGATTGGTAGTCAACCACAAGTGGTGTATCCAATGCAACAGCAACCGCAACAAATACAGCCGCAAATGATAACACAACAGCAGCAACAGCAACAGCAGACCATGCAGCAGGCGCAGCAACAGAAAATACCAAGCTACGATGTCCGCAATGTGACATTAGTACAGAGCGTGCCACCAGACGGACAATTGGCACAGGGCAACGTATATTCTGGTAAGTAGGGGCCGAGTGGACTTTTAACACACTTCGTAACAATTGATCTTTTTGACTATAGATAGGCTAATTGGTAGGGCATTTATTCGGGTAATTACTACACAAATTTCCTGACATACTTTCTCTTCAAATTTTTGCTTTTTGTTTTACAGATAATCTCAAGGAGGATGAGAAGTCTGCACTTCCCAACAACAGCAACTCGCCGCCACCGAGCTACAGCGTTGATAATAATATTTAAATTGGAAATATACTAGCCCTCCGAATCGTCGAAAACCGACAGTAGGCCCTTACGGTCCGTCAAAATATCCAAAATGAAGAATATTGTAAAAAAATTACCTCAATTGGGAATTCTTTGGTGTATATTTTACAAATAGGTAAAAAAGCAATGTTGAACATGTATTAAAGGTAGGATACACCATTTGCAGATATCGAAAATGTTTACTACCGAATTATTAAAAAAATTCTTACTTATTTGAAAGTAAATAATGATTCTAGGCATCCAGCAAAATGATTGTGCCGTAATATGCTGTAAACGTTATGACAAATTTAATTTTATAAAACAAATTACGATCGCTGGATGGCGATCGCGAAAAAACTATGATCCATGATTGTAAAATTTCGGACAGGTAAGTTGAACGAAATTTACTATAAAATTCTACCCCCCCCCAAAAAAAACCCAAAAAAACCCAAAACATCCACCCACTCCAGATAATTCAAGCAATTACCAATGAAGTAGTCTTCCTTTAAATAGAAATTAGTTATGAACTCAAAATGGCAGATTCGTTGATTCTAAATTAATTTCAGTAAAGTATTTTAATACTTTGACTTTATATCTACATTCACAATTATATACAATGATAATTTCTACATTTCTTCATTTTGAAAACGGGTGTATTGCTGTGAAATAATTTGTACAAAAATATAATATATTAAAAAAAGAAAAAAGTACATTGTGTTAATGTAAAAAGAATAAGGCATGTTAGCCGAGGGTACACTAATTCTTCAATTTGGTGTTTAAATACTGTTGAACTATATCGTAATATGTAACAACAAATCTTACTATTTTTGTGTAAAAGGTTCCAAGATTAACTGCTAAATCCTCTGAAATTATTGGCATCTGCAAATCTGATTATTTAACAACAAATGATACACATTGAATTATATAAATAGAAGTGATATTATGGTAAACAAAATAATATTTAGATTTAACAAAAATATTCTCCCCATAGATATACTTGGACGAGAATTATGTGCTAGCTTCTGGAAATCTTGGTTTGAGAATTGCGTTTTCACTGAAATAGTAGTGAATATAATAAATTGTTTGTTAGTGCATTGGACTGTGTAAACATATTGCATGTTTATATTGATAATGCTCATACAAAAACTATGAATACCCGGCACACAATTATAGTAACGACAAGTAATTTTCCCTTGTGGTTTAATTTTGTATTATAAGATAAAAAGTCGTATCCTCATTGAGTGATCCCCACAATGCCGCTTTCCCGGCAGGTTGTATCGTAAAATTGGGCGTGATCCCTGTCCGTACGGAATTCTGGTGTTTACGACTTCTGACCAGAGCCCTCAAACAAAGATAGGCCCTACTGATAATTTGGGATACCGCTAACATAGGGCAAGGTAGCTTCTTCTTCTTTCGTATGGACCGAAGTCCTGATTGACAGCTTTAGTTCGAGAGGTCTTTTTTCTCTTAGCCGGATCACCACGAGAAGGTAGCTGTCTTGATCCTCCAGAAACACCGGGGCAAACCCCTTTTCTTAGCGATAGGTTTAATTGCCTTGCTTAAGGACACACGTGTCGACACCGGGACTCGAACTCACGCTCTGCGGAACAGAAAACCGGGTTCTTAACCGCCCGGCCACGACACTCCAGGCAAGGTATAAAGTTGGTAGAGCGCCGGTCCGGTTTTCCAGAGGTGGCAGGTTTGAGTTCGAGCAATTTTTTTGTTCATTTTAAAATACATTTAGGAGGAGTACAAAGTTGAAAAAAATGTGTCACAAAATCATCGCATATGAAGCCAGGAACACTTTTTGGTCGATCCCTATTAATTTACTGACAGTTACGCAGTTCGTGTGTTCTGCAAAAACTCCAATTGCATATACTATTTATCGCTGCATGCACATTTTAACCGGCATGCTTTGCAAGCAAGGAAGGCAGCTGCTAAGCACAACAATTTGCTTAGCATGATCATTTGTCCTTGGTAAAAACAAGGTTACAGACCAAATTTTCACATGATCTTTATTGTTTTCGATTGATAATCAGCTGGTTTTTTGCTTAGCATGAAAAACACGTAGAATTTTGGCTGATAACTTGTTTTTAATGAGCAAGACTTTTTTGTGCTAAGCAAATTTTTTGTGCTTAGCAGCTCCGTGAAATTGGCCCCTGTATACGTGTACACAACTTGATTCGGCGAGTTTTGAATAATCGGTCGAGCGCAGTTTCGAATAATCGAATAACGGTACTAAATGAATCGAAAATGAACAGGCCTAAATTATTAGGCATTAACCTTTCCTCCGTTCTAAATGTTTTCTGCCAAACATTTCTTCATAAGCTTATCAAACTTTATCATTATGTGCCAGCCTACCCGCTTTTCATGATTACTTTGATACGGAAAGACACGGTATAGCAATACTATAGAGCAAGGGGTATAACATCACGAACTATAAGTGACCTTTGCGCATGACTTGTGACTTATGATGAAGTGATCAAAGTCCGTTCCTCCATATCGTTTAGTTTCGTACACTGCTATTCCAAATGCATATACGGTGTTCTGTATGATATAGGTCCGATATACCCTACATTAAATACCAGTACAGCCGCACAGGTAGGTTAACTTCCTTTAAAATAACTTGAATAACTTCCTTTAAAATTCAGGACTGGAAATATTCTCAGCTGTGAAAACACTAACTCTGGATTTTCAGCAACAAAAAGTATAAGGTAAGTTACAGAAATATTGAAATCGACTCATATAAATATTGTATTTTTTGTTATTGAAATAAGATTTGCATGAAGAGAGGACTCGATCTTTGTGAATAATACTGTATTTAACATAATGGTATTTGATTAGCATGGTACCGGTATCTAACTTGACATTGAGAATTTACAAAATGTGATATTATTAATAATAGGCCTATAAACAGTCGTGGACTCGAAGGACGACTCGAATCCCATTTTCCGTGATGCGGGCTCTGATATGGACTCAACTGTGACTCAACTGTGACCCATTTGTGACTCGTGACTCGGAGTCCATTACTGTTTGCTTACTAGAATACGAGCCACTGAGTCTGTCCAAACGACGGTCGAGGATTCCATTTTAAACTCCACACAGAGCAACATTTCTTGTTAAGTTGAAACAAAAACTATGCATACATCCTATTCCGACGTGGCACTGACTATACACAATCCTCCAATACTCATCCTGTGTAATTTCTTCTTTTAATTTTAAAGAAATGGTTTCATAAGCACGGATACAATTCAACATGGCAAATGTAATCAAGAGAAACGCAAGAATCGAAGAGTCTGGTAGACTTGAGCAGGATCAGGCCCTGCCCAACCAACAACAGGCCGCACCCACACACCAACAGGCCCACATCACACACCAACAGGCCCCGCCCATACACCAACTTGAGGCCCCGCCCACCTACCAACAGGCTCCACCCACCAACCAACAGGCCCCGCCCCCGTATCAGTTTGAGCGACAGCAGCAATTGCAGCTGCAGCAATATCAACTGCTGCAGCAGCAGTACCGGTTGCAGTTTGAGCAGCAGCAACTTCAGCAACAGCAGCTGCAGCAGCAGCGCCAACTTCAAGCCACCGGAGTAGGCCTACCCCAGCAGGCGTGCCAAGCCCCGCTGTCGCCCCGTCAGACAGCCGCTTGCTTAGGCCAAGTCGTCTATCCGTCGCCTACCAGACGGTACCGGGTCAAAACGGCAAAGACCCTGGGCAGCCTACAGATCGCCTTCGCCCTCATTTCGTTGTGTCTTGGTATCATCACGGCTGCCGTAGGCACATGGGGAGCGTTCATTGGCGTACATATATGGGGTGGTATTTGTGTAAGTACAGTGGATCTGGGGCCAATTTCATAAAACCTGTAAGCACCAAAATGTGCTCAGCACACAAAAATCTTGCTCCAGTAAAAACAGGTTATTGGCCAAAAACACCACGTGCTTTTCATTCAAAGCAAAAACCAGCTGAATACTAGTCACAAACTATAAACATAAACTAAAATGTTGATTTGTAACTCTGGTTTTCATGAAGAATAATTTTCTTGCTAAGCACATTTTAGTGCTTACACGTTTTATGAAATTGGCCCCATGTATTTTGTGGCTGTGGCTCTCAGTTTACCATTAGCGAAATTACGTTCTAGCCTTAGTCGTTATTAACAAATGTATTAATCGCAGCCATTAGCCTCACAAGTACATAATAGCCGCGTCCGAATCACTTTGCTACGGCTTGAAATCTCACACGACCGTTATGGCAGCGGCCGCAGCCTCTTATCATAGAGTATGTGCAATTTCAAGAAAATCGGACACGACCCATGACGCAATACTTTACCAAACCGCACCATGCACGTGACTACATATCTCAACCTGATTGGATAATTTTGCATATTTTTTCTTCTAATTTAAGCATCATTGTATTTGTTTATTGATTTAGTTCTATCAAATGTAATAAACTAGTCTAGTTTTATAATTTTCTTCATTTACGTCTTGCATTTTCAGTTTTACCTTCCGGCTGGAATACTTGGTGTTGTGTCCACAAAACCAACTAACATGCAGAAATGTGTGGTAAGTCTCACGTAGACGTCTGAAGTAACTCTATTCCGTACATTATTGTCATAATTATTAGAGTTCCATCTACAAAAACACCCGACGTTTATAACGCCACAAATTCGATCGAGCAGACTACTTTCCATATTAGCTATAAAAAGACCTTTATACTCCGAGGAATACAAATAAAAGCCATTCTGGGGTTTCGCCATCGGACGCGCGCACGCTGTACGCGTTCTCAAAGACGACGCGCGCATCCGTCTATAATAATGGAGATCATTGGTCGAAGGAGCCTGGAAAGCCTTGGAGTGCGTGCGTACTATGTACTACCTGAGCGCGACACGAGCGAGCCCTATAGGATCAAAAATATTTCACGAAGCTGCTAAGCTCACACAAATTTGCTTAGCACAAACAAAGTCTTGCTTAGTAAAAACAAGTTACTAGCAAAAAACTCCATGTGCTTTTCATGCTTCTTCTTTCGTATATGATGAGCAGCTTAACTTGTTGCTGCATACATCGGTTTGATGACATTAGTGGAAACAGGGTGGACCGCGTGAAGGTTGTCATCTCCCACCCCCTTTTCATGCTAAGCAAAAACCAGCTGAATATCCATCAGTCACAAAATAATATACATCACCTGAAAAGTTCGTAATTTATGGTAGGCCTAAGCAAATTTGTGTGCTTAGCATCTAAATTGGCCACCGTGCTATCGCCTTCGGATTATAGAATTTAGTTACGCAATTACAACGAAATAGTTACTCACTCCCTTACGATCACTATAGCTATAAGTCGCTGAAACACATTCATGTCGGGGCTTCCAAAACACAAGTAGGGCCTATGGCTGTAGTGTTACCAATGATGAGAATAATGACGTCTCTAGTTTTCGCAGATAAAGCAAAATCGACGACAACGACAATGAATACTTTTCCAAAATATTTCTACTGATATTTGTTTCCTTTTAATTCACTTCACAGATAGCGGGTTGTATGACCATGTCGATTTTATCGTCGTTAGTAGCAGGCACGAGCCTTATTTTATCAAGTATCGCAGCGGGCAGGGAGTATTCTGTGAGTATACCACTGATCTCTACAAACTGGATAGGTCGAGCGGCTCTGCACGTGAAGCCATTGGCGGCCATATTGGGATATTCAAAACATTGCAGGCGTATACACATGTTTGTATAGCGCACGACCGAGAAAACTCATTTAATATCACAGGAAACGAAGTTAACGTCGCAAAAACGATCCAGTTTGATTAGGAAAATTAAGTTAAACATAATAACACCCAATATTGAGATGTATACGCCAAGTTTGAATATTAAAAAGCCCTATTTTCGGGAAAAGATACGAGACCAAAATTTTGTTTTAACATTTCCAACATCATAACCCTATGCACAAACTATAGGAAAATGAAAAACGAGGTTTTTTGGATCAAGGAAATTCTTAAATTTTGGGGTTTAATTTTATATCCAGACACTAAAAAGTGCCAGTTTTATAATAAAATAAATTAGAAAATTTCAGTGCGCGCACGTGCGATCACTGCATTGTATTGAATATCCCAACATGGCCGCCGGTGACTTCACGGCTCGCTATCCCATCAATGTACAATCGACCTATCCAGACGAGTATTTAGATTTGGGGTCCCTTAATTTTTTTCTACACAACAAGACAAAACAGTTTTTATCGACTCTACCAAACAAAAGCTGAACAATTAGCCATCACGCTATACACAGGGTGGCTCTCAAAATAGACAAGCGCGCTTCCGCTGCCCGGAGGCACATAATTGGTTCAAGGATGAGGAGTCTTTCTAGAAGAAAAAATAAAGGTCTTGACTCTTGAGCTAAAGCTATCCTAGACCGAATTGGGATTTCTTGGTATCATTTTTTTTCTTCTAGATTGATTCTCCATCCATTGGTACAGGGGCCAATTTCATAGAGCTGCTAAGCATACAAATTTGCTTAGCATGAAAATTTGTCCTTGGCAAAAACAAGGTTACAGACCAAATTGTCACGTGATCTTTATTGTTTTTGATTGATAATCAGCTGTTTTTTGCTTAGCATGAAAAACACGAAGAATTTTGGCTGGTAACCTGTTTTTAATGAGCAAGACTTTTTTGTGCTAAGCAAATTGTTGTGCTTAGCAGCTCTATGAAATTGGCCCCATGTAGTTTTGGTGCATGGTGGTATGGTCCGCGCGTTTTGTTGTAGTGGGCCACGGTGTATTATAAATATTCGTGGGATGTTATTTCGTTTCCTTGTGTCTATCGTTGGCAGGTGGGTGGTGTAATCTTGGACGTCATAGCGGCCCTCTTGGCGCTCGTAGAAATTGTGGCTGCGATCGCGCAGTCTGCCGTCGGCTGCAGATACCGATGCGCATGCTGTCACACACCGCCAGAAAATGACAGGGTATGGTTTTGACTGGTTTTGAACCGGTGTACACGGGTTAAACTGGTGTTAACTGGTTGTTAACTGGTTTTTAAACTGTCCCAGATTTGTTGTTTTTCAATATTTTGTGCAATGACTGACCTTTTATATGAGGAAAGGTGGCGTCAGGATGCAACATCTTTTCCGCAACAAAAATTGCAGACAAAATAGAAAATAGGCCTATCAGCCATAAAATATGACAATGGATATCAAGTATTTTCTCATAAAACTGGGAAATATAGACATACAAATAATAGACATACATGTATATTATTTATGAACTTGGCATGACATAGATCATTAGAACATGGTCCTGGCGAAAAATGTGCCAAAATGGTTAGTCGTGCATGTAGGTCTGTATTTTTATCAAACAAACGGATCAATATGCTACCGCGAATGTCGTCAAAACAACCGCGTCCAAGATACAGTGGCACGCCGCTATACCGAACACCGCTACAGAACATTCGGCTTTACCGAACACCATGGCTGGCTCCCGATGTTTGTATTTTACAAAAAATACCGAACAATGTTGTTGAAAAAAGTCAACGGGTTACTAATCAAGTCGACAGTCCTTTGCTCCCGATTTTTGTGTCCAGACATACCGCAAACATTGTTGTTGGAAATATCTAAACATTATGTATTAGAAACCCACTGGGTATATCGAAAGCTATTGGTCGTTTTTATTTCCCGAACGTCAAACTTCTGGTGCTAATATGTTAAAGAGGGCACCTGATGATGGATCGGCGGCTGAAAATCGCTTTACCGAACGATCGATATACCGAACACAATAATGTGGATTCGGTGATGTTCGTCATAGCCGCGTTCCACTGTACTACTAGCCGTTGGTTTGCTTACATTTTCATGCTCTGTATAGGTTCGAGTCACAACTGCAATGCGCTACCCGTACCAGCAACAGCAACAGCAGCTGCAGTTTACGCGTACAACAACTGGACTGCAGCAACAACAACAGATGATACAGACTTATCCTGCCCAGGGCATTGTGCCGATACAGAGCGCATCCACGCATTCCCACAACGTCAGTGGTAAGTGTTTTTGCCTCCATAATTCCCTTCATCTGGTTCCCTGCCCTAACAAATTTGTTTATGCCCAAACGTCTAAATTGTAGTTCAGGTAACCGTCGGCGACAAAAATTATACTCATGTGCAACAATACATGTATACGGCTTTACCAAAACGGCTTTACCAAAAAAAGGCACAACGCCTGCATTTACTTAAAAAATTGATTATTTCGTCTGGTGATAATTTTTGCCAAAGCAAGTTTAAACTTTATTCGAACCAAAAAGGAGAATCTCGGGGGCCTAGATCGACATGCTTTATTTTGTTAACGTTGTTTGCCTTAATCAGTTCACGCCGGGATTATTTTAACATCACCGAGCCGAGGCGCGAAATATTTTTAACGAAACTCGATCCGAGGCGGGATCAGGCCGATGGTACCGAGAAGCACACCCACGCATTTCCGGCCTTGCTCGCTGCTGACAGACATTTCCGGTCTTGCTCGTGACGTGTTTATGCGTAATCTGGTTAAAACTGGTTAAAACCACTAAACCCGGCCCCGGAATCGCTCGAACAAAATATACCCGAACGCCAATACAATTTTCGGGAAAAGGCAGCATTCCTCCTTTTTGTCTGGACAGTAGAGGCTACCGGAATGCATCAGAAACAGTCAGAATTATTTGGTCTTTAAAATCCAGATTTTTTCAACAATACTTTTGCAAGGGGTTGAATACTTACATCAAGACATATCAATCCCCAGTAGAGTGACATCGATCCCCAGTAGAGTGACCAGCCTAGTCCCCAGTAGAGTGACATCGATCCCCAGTAGAGTGACATCGATCCCCAGTAGAGTGACGCCCATCCCCAGTAGAGTGACATCGATCCCCAGTAGAGCGACATCGATCCCCCGTAGAGTGACATCGATCCCCAGTAGAGTGACATCGATCCCCAGTAGAGTGACTTCGATCCCCAGTAGACTGACATCGATCCCCAGCAGAGCGACATCGATCCCCAGTAGAGCGACATCCATCCCCAGTAGAGTGACATCGATCCCCAGTAGAGCGACATCGATCCCCAGTAGAGCGACATCCATCCCCAGTAGAGTGACATCGATCCCCAGTAGAGCGACATCTATCCCCAGTAGAGTGACATCCATCCCTAGTACATCGATCCCCAGTAGAGTGACATCGATCCCCAGTAGAGTGACATCGATCCCCAGTAGAGTGACATCGATCCCCAGTAGAGCGACATCGATCCCCAGTAGAGTGACATCCATCCCTAGTACATCGATCCCCAGTAGAGTGATCGATCCCCAGTAGAGTGACATCCATCCCTAGTACATCGATCCCCAGTAGAGCGACATCCATCCCCAGTAGAGTGACATCGATCCCCAGTAGAGCGACATCTATCCCCAGTAGAGTGACATCCATCCCTAGTACATCGATCCCCAGTAGAGCGACATCTATCCCCAGTAGAGTGACATCCATCCCTAGTACATCGATCCCCAGTAGAGTGACATCGATCCCCAGTAGAGTGACATCGATCCCCAGTAGAGTGACATCCATCCCCAGTAGAGTGACATCCATCCCCAGTAGAGTGACATCGATCACCAGTAGAGTGACATCGATCACCAGTAGAGTGACATCGATCCCCAGTAGAGTGACATCGATCCCCAGTAGAGTGACATCGATCCCCAGTAGAGTGACATCCATCCCCAGTAGAGTGACATCCATCCCCAGTAGAGTGACATCCATCCCCAGTAGAGTGACATCCATCCCCAGTAGAGTGACATCGATCCCCAGTAGAGTGACATCGATCCCCAGTAGAGTGACTTCGATCCCCAGTAGACTGACATCGATCCCCAGTAGAGTGACATCCATCCCCAGTAAAGTGACATCGATCCCCAGTAGAGTGACATCGATCCCCAGTAGAGTGACATCTATCCCCAGTAGAGTGACATCCATCCCCAGTAGAGCGACATCGATCCCCAGTAGAGCGACATCGATCCCCAGTAGAGCGACATCGATCCCCAGTAGAGTGACATCCATCCCCAGTAGAGTGACATCCATCCCCAGTAGAGTGACATCCATCCCCAGTAGACTGACATCCATCCCCAGTAGACTGACATCCATCCCCAGTAGAGTGACATCCATCCCTAGTACATCGATCCCCAGTAGAGTGACATCGATCCCCAGTAGAGTGACATCGATCCCCAGTAGAGTGACATCGATCCCCAGTAGAGTGACATCCATCCCCAGTAGAGTGACATCGATCCCCAGTAGAGTGACATCGATCCCCAGTAGAGTGACATCCATCCCCAGTAGAGTGACATCCATCCCCAGTAGAGTGACATCGATCCCCATTAGAGTGACATCGATCCCCAGTAGAGTGACATCGATCCCCAGTAGAGTGACATCGATCCCCAGTAGAGTGACATCGATCCCCAGTAGAGTGACATCCATCCCCAGTAGAGTGACATCGATCCCCAGTAGAGTGACTTCGGTCCCCAGTAGAGTGACTTTGATCCCCAGTAGACTGACATCGATCCCCAGTAGAGTGACATCCATCCCCAGTAGAGTGACATCGATCCCCAGTAGAGTGACATCCATCCCCAGTAGAGTGACATCCATCCCCAGTAGAGTGAAATCGGTCCCCAGTAGAGTGACTTCGGTCCCCAGTAGAGTGACTTTGATCCCCAGTAGACTGACATCGATCCCCAGTAGAGTGACATCCATCCCCAGTAGAGTGACATCCATCCCCAGTAGAGTGACATCCATCCCCAGTAGAGTGACATCCATCCCCAGTAGAGTGACTTCGGTCCCCAGTAGAGTGACTTTGATCCCCAGTAGACTGACATCGATCCCCAGTAGACTGACATCGATCCCCAGTAGACTGACATCGATCCCCAGTAGAGTGACATCCATCCCCAGTAGAGTGACATCGATCCCCAGTAGAGTGACATCGATCCCTAGTAGAGCGACATCGATCCCCAGTAGAGTGACATCCATCCCCAGTAGAGTGACATCCATCCCTAGTAGACATCGTTCCCCAGTAGACTGACAAATTTATATTGGAATTGATGGATTCAGCACTGTAATAATTTGTCTACTCGAAAAGTAACTGCGTGCTCGCTCTATTTGATCTTTTACGCCTGTCAAGTGTGGAATTTTAGAGCACGCATCACGGAGACCTAACTGATAACGCAATATATCGAAAACGGACACCTGGATTTTCGGCCTTAGGTTTCTGTAAAAACTGTTATAAAATATGTTTTCCCTGGTTTTTGACAGAATATTTGATGAGGCCAGATGAAAGACATGCACACGAACCAGAGCTGCCAGCCTACAGCGATTCACCACCGCCGAGCTACAGCCTCACCACAGGCCACATGTAAAAATGCCAACATTATTTTGTAACTACACCTCACATATTCATAAGCGAATTGGGAAGTCTGGGAACTAAAAATAATACGGCGCCATTTGACGTCATCCCGGTGAGTATCCAATGGGCGGTATTCCTTTCTGGGGCCAATTTCATAGAGCTGCTAAACACAAACAATTTGCTTAGCACCATTCATTAGAATACCCCGAATAGGGTACATTTGTTTTGATATCTCATTTGGGTTAACAGGTGCTATAAGGAGCATAATTATAATTATATCCTGAATTAGGGATATTTTTCATACCCTGTTGTAGGCAATTATATGAATCGTTTCCGATTTAGAATAAAAAAATGTACAGAAATATGCATTTTTTTTCTTTAAAAAAAAAAAAAAAACTTGTTATAAAACAATTTTGAAAAAAGTTGTGGAGTCAGATTGCGAAATACGGCATTATGTTTTGGGTAAGATAATAGGTATCAGTTTTTGAAAACTACACATCACAGTCAGTAAGGACAAATTTAAAGCATTTGTTTTTGATTTAATAGAACAAGTTTGTTTATTCAAAGCCTTATCATTTACCATGATTGTACATTACATGATTTTCATGTATTTTACAAAGCAATTTTTTTATTTACCTTTATAAACTCTGTATTCCAAAAAAAGAAATAAACAACTTTTTATAACATGTAAACATTCAAACAACTTGAATAGCAAACTGCTGTTAGTAATGCTGTTTTGTGAATGCATAACAACAATATATCACCCACTCTACAAAAAAGGATATTATGTTACAAAAGCTCCGTTGCCCCTCCCCTGTTTGCATATTGATTACTTCCTTGGAGTTCAAATCACACAACTGAAAAATCAGGCTTGGAAATAGCTGGCTCTATTGTAGAACAACAGAACGATGCACACAAAATGGTCATTTTTGTCAAGAAGTCTGTGAATAAAACCATTAACAATAGGTATTAAAGATGTCCTTTATGACAAAAAATGAAAGTCACATTTGTATGAAATGTTCGCCCTCTCAACGTTGAGCGGCGGGCCGTTAAATGATAATGCACAGCGCGAATTAATACCCTTTTTGGGGGGAGCAGGTCACATATGGTTAAGGTAAAGCCTTTTCTGGGAGTTTTGTGTTGCAAATTCGTCTATCAAATAGGCTCCTCCTCCCTGTCGATCAACACTGCACAATGATCAATGACATCCGGACTTTCAGTCAGGTGACCACTATGAAAATGTACATAAACCAAAGGTGGGTGGGGCTTACGGCAAAATATAGAACGCTCCATGATTGGTAGTCCCTCCCCCCAAAAAAATAAAAAAATATTCCTAAGCAAAATCTATACAAGAACTATTGTTAAATAATTCAGAATAATTACACTTTTTTTATTTTCACTGTGAAAGATACTTGATTTGTTAATGTTCATGTTGGTACTTTGTGTATTGTGCTAAACTTATTCAAAGCAGCCTCATGCATATTCAAATAAAACTGCATGATGAATATTAATGACATGACAGTATTTTTTTATTGTTTATTATTACCAACACCTGGATGGTAGAACATCCGAATAAATATTTGCGTTAAAATTATCAGGAATGGGTGGATGTAAAGGTAGGACGCACCATTGGTAATTGCTTGAATTACATGTATCTGGATTGGGTGGATGTAAAGGTAGGATACACCATTGGTAATTGCTTGAATTATCAGGAATGGGTGGATGTAAAGGTAGAATACACCATTGGTAATTGCTTGAATTATCAGGAATGGGTGGATGTAAAGGTGGGATACACCATTGGTAATTGCTTGAATTATCATGAATGGGTGGATGTAAAGGTAGGATACACCATTGGTAATTGCTTGAATTATCAGGAATGGGTGGATGTAAATGTAGGATACACCATTGGTAATTGCTTGAATTATAAGGAATGGGTGGATGTAAAGGTAGGATACACCATTGGTAATTGCTTGAATTATCAGGAATGGGTGGATGTAAAGGTAGGATACACCATTGGTAATTGCTTGAATTATCTGGATTGGGTGGATGTAAAGGTAGAATATACCATTGGTAATTGCTTGAATTATCAGGAACGGGTGGATGTAAAGATAGGATACACCATTGGTAATTGCTTGAATTATCAAGAATAGGTGGATGTAAAGGTAGGATACACCATTGGTAATTGCTTGAATTATCAGGAATGGGTGGATGTAAAGGTAGAATACACCATCGGTAATTGCTTGAATCATCAAAAAAAGGCGATCATGATTTTTTTAAATAAAATTCAATTTTTCGTAAAAATTACAGAATATCTAGCACAATCATTTTGCTGGATTCCTAGAATCACTATTTACTTTGAAATAAGTAGGATATTTCTTAATAATTCGTTAGTAAAATGTTTTGATATCTGCAAATGGTGTATCCATCATTAAACCTAATATATCCTTTAATCTTGACTATGAATAAAACCAAGCTGGTAATGGGATTGGGGCATACAGTCTCGTCCCACTTTCTTGTCAATTTCTTCTGCTTATTAAAGGTAGGATACACCATTGGTAATTGCTTGAATTATCATTAATGGGTAGATTTAGAGGGTTGTATTTCATAGTAAATATCGTTTAACTGACCTGTCCGAAGTTTTACAATCATGGATGCCGAGAAAAGCACGAAAAACAGCTTTTGTTTTCAACCGGCGTTAGACAGTTATTGTTATGTTATTTTTGGTTTTTTCGCGATCGCAAATTTTTCTTTATAAAATTAAATTTTTTGAAATAATTAAAGAATATATAGCGCAATCATTTTGCTGGATGCCTACAATCATTATTTACTTTCAAAAGATATTTTTTCATAATTCGGTAGTAAATATTTTCGATATCTGCAAATGGTGTATACTACCTTTAAACCCAAAGGAAATAGCTTTTCCTTATTTTCAGACTGATACCAGTTTGTTGACTCGCTCTAGGTCGTCCATGAGCGTACTGATTGTTCTCTTCATCTGCAGGGGGTCCGGTGGGACGTAAGGCGTGTTCTTGCTGCCCGCTGATTGGTTGAATGCGAGCTCCAATGCTGAAAAAAGCAGTTTGATTGGCCAAATAATACAACAGTTCTACGGTAACTTGTAACAATCAAACAGTACACATGTGTGTGCCATTGACTAACACAATGCAGCTTGTGTTTACAGCAGAATTTAGGAGTTTCACTTTTTTTAGGAAGCTTAAAATATTCATTTGGGAGAATAATTTTGAAGAAGAAAAAAATGGATTGGACAACTATTATTTTGTGGAAATCAACATTTTTAAAAAGTATAAATAATAAAACATAAGACACATACCGTAATTTCCTGCGGTAAAGACGCGGCTTATCTGACTTTCTAGACCACAAAAACATCGCCGCGCCTTATCTTTCAGTGCGCCGTATATGGTGTCGCTTGAGTTCAAAGTGATGGTCTTTGTGTGAAGAATTCTTTGAACGCCGCAATCTTACTCAATAATGCGGTCAACCAATTAGCCCAACTCTCCGGACATTGTGACCGTGTTTCTATTAACAATGCCGCGATGTGTTGATCTCCCTACGACCGTACATGTATGTGATTTAGAACTCGGCAGCGTGCGTAGTCTTGTTTGCAAGACGATTTTCGCGATGCAGGGCGCCCTCTAACGTACGCCGTAGACCACGCGCGAATTACCCCATCGGCGGCCTACGCGCGCTGCATATACCGCGATTAAGATCGTCTTGCAAACAAGACTACAGCGTGCGCTGCATGACGCGTACAACAGCGATAAAAAGCTGGCCTTTTTCTAAACGTTTTTTCGTCTACGTTCCGGCTTCATGCATTTCATCATCCGAACTACACAGCGCGGAGCATTCACAACGACTGGAAAAAAGACTAGGGGGTGTCGCAAATAGGGATACTATGCACGCGATCGCTGCATGTGATGTACATGTGCATGCAGATGCATGCAGTTTATACTGCAGTGATACATGATATGTATCGTGCGATATTGTGACTACTGGTTTGAAGTTTTCATACATTGTTTGCGTGCCAGATAAACTCAAGTTCTCAGCAAATTCTTGCTTGGAATAGTGGGATCGTTCTAAGGCCACAAAATAATCCCTTTGTGGCGATGTACCTACACCGGGTGGCGCCTGGTGTTCTTCTAGGCGCGTTCAAGCATGCGCCTTATTCGGCAGTGCGCTTTATCTGTTGACGTTTGAAATTTTTTGGGGTGATTTTAGGGACCTGCGCCTTAACCGCCGTGCGGCTTTACCGCAGGAAATTACGGTAATAAGACACAGTTGGATCTTGTTGGATTTAGCAGGCAAGTCATTTTGGTACCCAACAACTTGATGAATTGGACTGTGTTGGATTGAGCAGTAAAGTCATATAAGTTTACTTGAACTTTGTTGGAGTGAGCAGGCAAGTCCTGGGAAAACCATTAGGGGGTTAGGGTTAACAACGACCATCCCCTAACCCGGTCATTATCACGCAGTGAAGACCGGATTGTCACACTGTTATTCCCCAATTCATTACCCCGTACCTTCAATTTGTTCTTCCACATAGTCCATGCGACGTTTTAGCTCCTCCTCCACACACACGATGTGGTTGAAGAGATTCAGTTTACAGATACCAGCTGGCACAGCTTGGCCACCAGGGGGCGCCGTGCTCATCGTAACAGAGACCGCTGTCGGGGTCGGATGGGGTAGGGATGAAGCTGGTGCAGTGGTCTGGTGAAGAAAAAAAAGTACATAACAATTGCACTTAACCAGTTTCCCGCCGGATTTTGACATTGACCGGGCCCAGGCACGGGATTGTTTTTCACAAACCTCCATCCGAGAGTTGTTCAGGCCAGCATCTGTGGGTAGCCCACCCAGATGTTTGTCAAGCACAAACGAGCTTTGCTGAGCAACTACAGGCTACTAGTAAAAATGCCACACAATGTTTATTGCTTGTGGCCGGTTCCCAGTCAATTCCTGCTTACCAAGGAAATATGCTAAGCAACATAACCGGCTCAAGATCTCAACGAAATAGGTCCCTTGTGTTAATTGACGACAGAATACATTCTTAAAATCAAAGCTTAAAACTTTAAGCAACAGTGGGTGTACATGTATTTACAAACCTTGACGGCAGCCGGTGTACTTTCGCTCTCCGTCTCGCTAGATGTCGCTCCTTTTTTGGAGTACTTGATCAGAGGCTCGTCATCCGAGGAATTGCCGTTCTTCCTATCATGCTTTGGTGCGCCCGGTTCCCCTTGCTCACCGGCAACCGAGCCCTTTTCTCCCGCGGTATAAATCGGAATGCCAATGTCGCGAAGGACGGGCGTTGTTTTCGGCAAATCATCTTTTTGCACAACCTTTGCGCCACAGTCTGGTTTCCCATCATGTAGTGGTGTTCCTGGTTCTCTGCCTTCAGTGGTAACCCCACCTTTAGCTTGAGCAGACACCGTTTGCAAATTCTGTGATTTCAAACTCAAGGGGGCATTCTTGTCTAAGGCAAAAGGCACGTTGCCGCCCGGTTGGACGTTTTGTTCCGATTCCGATTTAGTAGCTTGCGTCGGCGGACTTTTTCCCAGCGGTTTATCAGAGTCAATTTCTATCAGGCTAACTTCAATGTTGACAGAGTCTAAACCAAAATCTTGTGGGTTTCGATTTCTGGGGTCTGGAATCAAACCGGAGGCATTTTGTTTGTCCTCGGGTCTGTCGCCCTCGTGTGGCCGGCCTATCTCGCAAGCTTCTCCAACATCCGGCCGGTAACCGACAGCGAAGTTACCACTCCCCACGTTGGCATCACTGGTACCCATGCCTACGTTGTCCGGAACGTCCGTAACAATTTCCTCTGCAGCGATGCTATCGATGATGACGTCGCTTCGCATGGACTCTGCCAGGGCGCTAGTCTCGGCCGACGTCTGGTGGAGGTCCGATTCCTCCAAGCTGGTCTGGAGTTGCCGGGAGTGGGCGGAGTCATCGAGGGGGGTGCTCTCGTCGTTCAGACCCCAGTGGTGGGACCACAGCTTCAGGTCTGGGTGATTTTCACTCCTGACAAAAATGGATTAAGAAATGTAATAATTTTTTTTTATTTTAAAACCTTTTTACTATAATGACGAAAGAATTGCTACAAGAAGCTTGTCGTTAGACTTGAGTAGTTAGTGATTGCTTGAGACTGGCCGGTAGTCTTACAACTCATGATGACAAATGATCAGCTTGCGATTGACTTATGGTTGTTTGTGATGACTTGTGAGTCTTTGTGATGGCTTATAATGAGGACTAGTGATTGTCTTGCGATTGTTTTATGGTTGGTTTGTGATGGTCTTATGGTTGGTTTGTGATGACTTGTGAATCTTTGTGGTGGCTTATAATGACTTGTGATTAACTTGTGGTTGGGTTGCAGTGACTTGTGACTGGTTTGTGATAAACTTGTGATTCTTTGTAATGGCTAACAATAAAAACTATACAATGATTTTTCCTTTATGACGATTCTCTAACTGTTAATGTCCAGATTGAAATAAAATGTCTATCGCATATTTGTCTAAAATGTGCAGATTATAACATCTCAAACATTTCAAACCCTAACTTTTTACCAAAAAACCGACTCACTTTAAGATTTCCAGTTTGCGTTGTAGTCCGTCCAGTGCCTCGGTCACATTGATCATGTCGGACATGAGCTGGTGTGTCTTCAGCATGGAGACGGTCAGGTCGCTGGACTCCTCCTTAGGCTGCGCGGGTTCGGTGAGGGCAGGGAGCCTGCCCGTGCGGAACCAGTCCTGGTCATAGCGGTGTCTGGCGTGTGTTCGGAGGTCTAAAAAATAAAAAAATAATTGCTTTCAGCAAAGTAACTTTTTTCCAAAACTATAAAAGAAGCCTGAAGTTTTTTCTCAATATGTTACCCTTGTGACATATTGATAAATGCGAACTTTAAAAGACCATAACTTGTTAATGGAATGTCCGATTGAAGGGCAACAAACAGTATTGTAAGGAGAATTTTATTCTCTTTTCTAATACCTGAATATCCTAATTTCAACCTCTGCCCAGTTCTGTCTCATTTTGCCAGATGCCCTCACATATTATGCCCCTTCGGCTTCTCCCAGCAGGGCATTAAAAAAAAAAGGAAGTCACTATAAACTATCTCGTGTAGCAGTTCTTGTTCTATTTTTCAGGGCACTTAGGTACCCTATCTCGGTTTTTCCCTCAGCCTTGGCGAAGAAAAAGATAAACGTTAACAATAGCCGGATTCAAACCACAGACCTTTCGATCCATAGCTCGCCTCTCTACCAACTAGGCTATTGGCGAGTTGGTTGAGGACAGCTGTTCTTTACAGTTCTTTAATGTAGCTGATATACCATTGTTCTTTCTCGTGAATTTACACTTACGCACTACCCAACTACTGAAGAAAAAAATTCGCGAACCGCTACACGGGTTAGTAATAAGTGCCTTCCTAAAAAAACAGCCATCCACTCACTCTCTGGGTAGATGCAAAAGCTGCAGATGTACTGCTTGGGTATGGTGTGCTCGGTCAGCCCCACGCAGCCCCCATGCTGCCAGCCAAAGCACGCCTCGCACTGAATCATAAACCCTTCCTCCTCAGGGTTGCGACAGACGCAGCTGATCATGTCTCGGGGGCCCCCGTCCTCCGTAGTGGACGAGTCCACAGCGTCAGGCTTGGCAGTGGGGTCGTCTGAACTCTGGGCCGGGGACTGGGGGAGTTTTTTTTCAACTGAAACCACAAAAAAAAAATTAACAATAAGGATGGTTCTCCAACCACGAGTCTCACCACGAGTCTTACCCTATTTTACAACTTGACCTCAAATAACCTCAAATAACCTCAAATGACCTTTGACCCCAGTATGTGATCTTTATTATCCCCATCTCACAGAAGTTTCCACATTGCATCTATGAACCAAGTTTGTTTAAAATTTGAACTTAACGTTTTCAGGTGAAACTAATTTTACAATTCACGCCTCTTCTATAACTTGACTTCGAATGACCTTTGACATCAGTACTAACACAACTATCGATTGAAGGTTATAATATTGCATCCATGAGCCAAGATCGATTGAAATTGGACTTCAACTTGGCAAATAAGACAAATTTTCAGAACTTCATTCGGGAGAAACAAAAAGCAATTTAAGGAACAGGACATTTTAATAGAAATGCATTGTTGTTGACAGGGTACATTTAAACTGTATGCAGGAAAATACTTCATCAACCATCTCAAGATTGTGACGATTCCAGCAACGAGGCAACAAAGACAAGTTAACCTGACGTACTTGTTGCAGGCATGTATTTGGCCGTCCAGCCCGTCGCGTCTTCCGGCTTCTGCACGGCCGCCGCCGACGCTTCAAACTGATCCTTTAGCCGTCGCTGCTCCAGTCGCCGCTGCTTGGCGCGTTCCGCCGTGCGTCGCCGCTCGCTGCGGCTTTGCTCGCGCGTGCGCCTGTCCCGGCCTCGTGTCGACTTGTGTCGCTTGTGCTTCTTGTGCGGCTTGTTCCGCCGCCCTTTCTTCGGGACCTCGGCTTTCTCGACCTCCGCAAGCTCTGGCACAGCTTCTATTTGCCCTTTGACCTCAGCATTTTTGTTTGTCGTGGCACTACTCTCCGCCACTTTGGTCTCTGGTTTCTGCGAGGCCAGCGCAACATCGGGCTCGGTTTTAATTTTCACTTCCGGTGTTGGAGCTGCTGTTTTTGCTGGCGCTTCAGGTTTCTCCACGATGGTAGTTGTGACAACCTCCCACTGAAATGCAAGAATTCAAGGTTTTTATATTCTCTCTGTAAAAGTACCTGAAGTCTAACTTTCTCAGATCCTCAACAAATTTGACTTGAGGAGTGTATATTCAATGACAGTTGACAAATACAAAGTGCTCCCAATTAAAGGATTTTGGAGGATCCAACAAAAACAGCTACATAAGTTTCAGTTTGTATCAATGCTTTTGCAACAAAGGACAAACTCACTTTGCTTTTACTGGGCTTGTCTTCTTTGCCCACCAATGACCCTGAGATCCTTCGCGACCTTTCTGCGACCTTCCCTGTGACCTCCGACCCCTGGGTCTTGGGCGCGGCCAACATTTGCACTGGCAGCGGCGGCAGTGAGAGATTGGGCTCTGCGGTTGGCCGCTCAGTCGGGAGGGTCTTCTTGACGAGCGTCTCCGGCTGCTTCTTAATGAACTGGCTGCTTATCGGTATCTTCATCGGAGGAGGAGTAGGCTGTGCGGTTTCTCCAGGGGTCTCGAGTTTTGGCGACGGTAGGGGGCGCTTGTAGATGGTGGTCAGGATGCTGGGGGCCGATGCTCGCATGGGGCGGCTGGTGATCTTGGCCGGCGACGTGTCTAAGCTCTCCGTACGTCGCATCTTGCTACTGCCCGGTGCCATGGCAGCTACGGGTGAATAACAAAAATAGGAAACTGTTGTTAAATCGCCAGCAGGTCCTGGGCAAAATTAGAAAGAGCTACTTCGACAAATCTGGCAGCGGCGAGGGTCTTCTTGATGAGCGTCTCCGGCTGCTTCTTAATGAACTGACTGCTTATCGGTATTTTCATCATCGGAGAAGGAGGCTGCGCGGTTTCCCCAGGGGTCTCGAGTTTTGGCAAAATTAGAAAGAGCAACTTCGACAAACTATTTAAAGGTCCACTAACATGTCGACAGTCTCTTGCGGCTTCGGGTGAGAGCATTCTTGGCTGCAGTTATTGCAGAGGTACATGTACTAGTTGCCGGCTTGTTGCTGTGGTAGTACTTATCGTGGTACTCGAGCAGGCTGGCTTTGCGGAAGGCCTTGCCGCAATCGGGGACCTCGCACTTGTACTTGTTGTGGTCGAGGTCGATGATGAGCTCTTTGGGAGCTACCACTGGTGGGAGGAATATAGTAGCATGTGAACAAGATTTGTCTGTGAAGTATTATGTATATTGACCAGGAATGAGGGCACTACGAGGGTTGAAGTACTATTTACATTGACAAGGAATGGAGAACTATATGTGTGACAAAATATACTGATGAAGTATTATTTATATTGACTAAGAATGAGGGCACTATGATGTGCACAAATACATTATGAAGTACACGTATTGTTTATATATATCAACCAGGAACAAGGGCACTATGGTGTGTAAAAACATGCCTTAATGAAGTATTTTTATATTGACCATGGATGAGGGCACTAGTGGTCATCTAATGCATTTGTTGTGGTCCAGTTATAGGATAAGCTCTTAGGGAAAAGTTACTACTGGTTTGAAGAGGAATCAGGAAATGTGTACAATTATTTATATAAGTTAATGGCATGCCAAACAAATTATTCCTTTGCAACAAAATAAAAAAAATAACATTTCATGCAAGCATGCAAAACAAAATCATGAAAATAAATTCTGCAATAACGTCCAGTTCCTAATTTTCAACTGGAAACTGACGCTAAATCCAGCTACAACTATTTTTATATAACAATGTTTGACCGAAAATATTGTTACATTTTTGTCTAAATACTCAAATCTATCATTTTTTTTGTTTTCTCCAATCTTAGAAGATTCCTCACGTGACCAAGCACAGCCAATCAACTTACAGCGTCTGGGGTCTCGGATGAGTCCAGAAGTTTTGTCGAATATCACTGGAACAATCAAAACACAAATGTTTTTCCTTTAAAAATGAAGTTGAAAATACTACTTCAGTTTCGCTTATACTTTCCAAAAAAAGGTTTATAACCCTTGCTCTTGTTAACACTCAAATGCACTTCAAAGTCGCTCCCCCCCCAAAAGCCAGGTACGTTTTTTACATTTTACTCCAAAGCACTCCAAAAGATGCCATAGGAAACTACAGGTCAACTGGATCATACCACGAGGCCATGGTACATGTATAATCAAAGCCATATGCCCATTTATTAACTACAGAAGTGCGATTCACTGTACATGTAAAGAATCATCCAATGCACTGCAGCTGGAGTGAATTGGCATGTACTACTGACTTGCAGTTGAGAACTGTCATAGAGGAAGGGTTAAAGACCGCATTTTTTTTTCTTCTAATTCTTGAACATTCTTGTTTTTGGCAAGAAGCCTCTCGATCCAAATTGTCAAGTCCGCACTTGGGTACCCATTCCAAATTGGGTCCGTGCATCCTTTTTAAAATCACTGACGTACAGACTGGTGTTTAAAAAAATGAAAATTTAATGTTAAAATTAAAACACAAATCAACATTAAGATGCCTCGAATGTCCAGCATTAAAGAAAGGGTAACAAAAAACAAAAACATTTGATCATAAAACGTCAGTTTGTGCACAAAACACACACTTACTAGGATGTGTGGCAATTTATATTGGAATTAAGGGGTTTTAATAGCACTGTTAGGGTTAAAACTCAAAAAAGAAATCCACCATTAAACCCATATTACTAAAGTCAAAGGTATAAAACACTCTGTAACATTTTTGGATTAGTATAATTTACGCTCTTAACCAGTTTGCGCCGGAGGACGTATGTACACACAAAGCTTTCCCCAGATTCAAAACGAATGATGCATAAACACATCACGAGCAAGGCCGGGAATGTCTGTCAGCAGCGAGCAAGGCCGGAAATGCGTGGGTGTGCTTCCCGATACCATCGGCCCGAACACGACTCGAGTTTCGTTCAAAATAATCCCGCGCCTCGGCTCAGTGATGTTGAAATAATCCCGGCGCGAACTGGTTAAAAGGTACGAAACACCATTGGTAATTGCTTGAATGATCACGAATAAGGGGATTTGGGGGTTGTATTTTATAGTAAATATCGTTTAACTGACTCGTACGAAGTTTTACAATCGTAGATGCTGAGAAAAGCAAATGGCGTCGGGCAGTAGGTCTTATGTTGTTCTTGTTTTTGGGGTAATCGCCGTTCCGGCGATTGTGATTTTTTTGTATAAAATTCAATTTGTTGTTACAATTACAGGATATTTAGCGCAATCATTTTGCTGGATGCCTACAATTGTTATTTACTTTCAAATAAGTGAGATATTTCTTAATTATTCGGTTGTAAACATTTTCGATATCTGCAAATGGTGTTTCCTACCTTTAAACATCAAACAACTCAAAGAATAAAAAAAAAGGAAAAATATTAACAACCAATTTCGTACAGGACACAGTTATGAAGAACAAAAACAAAACCAAACATCATTGTAAGGAGAATTTTATCCTCTTTTTTAATTCCCGAGAACCCTTATTTCAACCTCTGCCTAGTTCCGTCTCATTTTGCCAGAACCCCTCACATATTTTGTAGGTAAAAAAAGTCGTAAAAAACTCACGTGGTTCTCGATAGCGTTTCTTGTTTCCCATCATGCCTTGCTCTAAGGCCGACATCAACTCGCTAGCCTCGGACGTGGTAGGGGAGGGGAGGAGGTCCATCAGGTCTTGGGGGAGGGTGGGGGAGGGGGGTACGGGCTCGGTGGTAATGACATATCCCTGGGCAAACAGAGATACACAGCAACAGTTTCTGATTTGTAACAATTGCAATTAACGTGCGTCAGGGTGGGTTGACCAGGGGCTAATTTCATAGAGCTGCTGAGCACAACAATTTGCTTAGCATGAAAATTTATCCTTGGCAAAAACAAAGTTACAGACCAAAATTTCACGTGATCTTTATTGTTTTTGATTGATAATCAGCTGGTTGTTTGCTTAGCATAAAAAACACGTATAATTTTGGCTGGTAACCTGTTTTTAATGAGCAAGACTTTTGGGGGCTAAGCAAATTTTTGTGCTTAGCAGCTCTATGAAATTGGCCCCAGGTCGCGATTCTTTTGGTAGACAGGTTCCAAATATTATACTAGGGAGTTCGGGTTAAAGAATACATGGTGTTACATTTGCGACCATGAAATAGGGCCCTGATGATCTTATAATAATAATAATAATACAACAACAAAAAATGACACTACCGACAGTGTGTAACACTGATAAGCAAAGCCACATTCCCATTTATTAACTACAGCAGTGCCCTTCACTGAACATGCAAAGAATCCTCCAATGCATTGCATCTGAAGTGCATTGGTATGTGCCACTGTCTTGCAGTAAACAGCTCTCATAGAGCAAGGGTTAAACATATGGGTTCATTTCCTCTGCCTTTTTGTTTTCACCTTCAGTCCTTTCGGGGTCTTGCCCGAGTCCTGCCGGCTGCGTTTGGCCGGCTGCGTTGCCGGCGTCTGGGTGGCCGAGGGGTGACGTCGCTTCTGGGGCTGCTGGACGGGGCTGGACGGTCTGCTACCCGATGTTGACTCTGAATAAAAATATTGAGCAAATCATAACATCCTGTTACGCTAAACTTGTTAGTAGCAGTAAATGGTAAGTAATAAAGTGTGTATTCACTGCAGAGTTGTATTCTCTCTACAGGTTTTTTCAGGCTTGCGAGCTACAGTGCCTGGAGTGCTTTTGAGAGATCCTTGGTTTCATTACCAGAAAGAATTACATGTGGTAAACACTCTTGGCGAGGTTGATAGACCGAAGGGAAGGGCAGTGAACTCGTTAGTGCACCCTCGATACCGGAAACGTAGGAATCGGGAGTGCGCTTGGAGGATGGTGATATGTAGGTACGCATCCGTTAGGTCTAATGACTGTATTAATAATAATAGTAATAAAGTTCACAAATTGAAACCGAGTTGTGTCCATGGAGTGATCCGATGGTAAGTCTATCGATAAACGACATTGATCGATACCTTTGGGATAATCGACCGTCCTTAGATTTACCCTCGACATCATTGGAGCCTCGTCGCTTCTTGTTTAGCAGGGCACGAAACTGGTGCTCCAAGTTACTAAAAAATTGCTGTAAAGGCAAAAAAAGGAAAAGAAATAAAGCAAGAAATCTTAGAATATTATTTTCTCAGAATATACAGCATTCACAGATTTGGTGTCAGAAGTGGGATTGGATCCAAATATATAGCATTCACAGAGCTCAAACTTCGTCAGGTGATAGTTGTCAGGCACCTTTCTTTAGATTTTAAGAACTATTGCTGCTTCAAATGATAAAAATTACACGCCCAACTGATAAATGGTATACAGTAACTTTACATTTTACCTGCGATTTGAGCGAGTCGGGCATGTCTCGTACGTTGATCCCCATCACGATCTTCTCAATCCCGTCGTAGAACAGCACCCGATACGAGCCATTAGTCTTGATGCCCAGAATCTTTGCTGGGTAGTAGCGGCAGTCGGACCAGCGGGCCAGGACCTCGTCCCCAACTTTGTAACCCTGTGTGATAATCATACGAAAATACCCTCTGTATTACTTAGAGAAACAGTTTTTAACCCCGACCTCCTAAACCCTTTTGGCTAGAAACCATCCTCAATTCTAAAAATTGTATTCATCTTCAATCCTGCAAAATCAACCGTTATTTCTTACATCAAAGGAACAATAGCATCACCTATCTGTCATACTAATTCAGCCTAAATCCTTTGAAATCCTCCAAAACCTCCTGAAAGGATCAGTGTTAAGGTGTTTTCAGACGTCACTGACCGAGATATGATCATCACCAACTTCTCCTAACTTTTCCCCCTTATTTTATTAGGAGATGACTACTGAGACTTTACCCCGAGTGCTTTGACTTCTTTGGCCGTCTCTCTGCGGGATGAGACGCGGGCTAGCGGCCGCAGTCGGTCGCTGTCAAATTCCAGCCACTCGTCAAAGCGCGAGTTCCAGCCGGCAAAGTGGATCAGGACGGTGTTGTCAGCCTCGTCCACACTCACTATTCTTGCAAGATACCTGGTGAGGCAAAATTACAGTCTGAAACTTATATATATTTAAGACAAACATCACAAATTCGAAAACAAACTAAAAACCAGTTTTAAAAAAAGAACATTTTTCTCACTCAAAAGTTCCTAATCTTACCACTTCTTGGAGTAGTCCATAGCCTCCAGTTTGACCCCCGTCTGCAGGATAATGCCATGCTTGGAGATGCGGTACTTCTTGCCCAGGACATGTTGGCCTTCATCACTCTTGGACCTCTCCCGCTGCTTGGCAGCACTCATCCTTGGTAGCTGTTGTCTTTTCGCTGGGTGTGCGTCGCCTAGAGCACCTTTCGGTTGCCTCTTGTCGGCTTCACTGGTAGGAATGGTCATTTGATGTGTTCTTCTCGGGATGGTCCTCGTGTCGTACTTTGAAGGGAGATCAGACCGACTGCCTGATGCTTTACCTTCCGATTTGGTGTCAGAAGTGGGATTGGCTTCCCGAGTCTTGGCCCCAGCTGCCTCCTCTTTGAGGACTAATTTGCTGTCCTGACTTTGCAGATAGGTTGTTCCAGGTTGGCTCAGTTTTCTCGGCATCTCCTCTTCTGTGGATTCCTTGGTTGCCATCTCAATGTCAATTATGGTTGACGAGGAATCAGAGCTAAAATTGTCAATGTCCCTGGAAGAATCAGCCTCATCGTCTGACGTGTCGTCCTCAATCGTCTGATCATCTTTAGCTGATTTCTGGTTGCTGGTCATATCTAGAGAGGAACCCGACCGGCCGCCTGTGATATTTTCCAATCTAGAGTGGGAACTCTGACCTTTTTCTGTCTTTTCAGGAGCCATCACATGTTGTCCTTTATCTGCCAGACTGGTTACTTTCTCGCTGTCTTTAGGGCACTGGAGCTGGGACTCAATCACAGGTCTTTGAGAAGCACTATCAACTGGCTTCAAGGTACTTTCCGGTGTCTTGATTAGTTTTCGACGCGAAACTTCAATGTTCAACTTTCCCAAGGTGGCTTTAAAGGCATCTTCAAAAGTCCTCGGCCTTGGCAGCTTGGCAGCTTGCTTCTCTTCAAGCCCAGCGACCTTTTCTTTGGGCTGGGGCAGAGTTGACACTTTCTGATCAGCCTTTACATCGGTATCTGGTTTAGATACAGCTTGTTGATCAACGCGAGTCTTCAAAGTTTCCCCCAAACTCGACCCAGGCACCTTCTCTGGAAACTCTGATGTTTTGCTGGCAGGGACTTGAATCACTTGACCCTGTTCAGTCTTGGTTTTTGATGCTTCGGTTCCCAAATTCTGTCCACTCTCTATTTTCGTTTGCAATGCATTTCTTTTGATCTCTCTAACAGGGTTGTACACTTGTTTTTCAGGTTGTTGTTCGGACGGAGATGCGGACTCTGAGTGTATGTCTGTCGCACCTGCTCCAGAGTTTCCAACAATGTCAACTTCTTTTAGTGGACCACCTCTGTCACCCTCTTCAGGCTTTTCTTCAAGTCTTTGTGGTTCTTGGCTTTCAGATCTACCATTTTTGACTTCATCTTTGACTTCTTCAACATCAACTTCGATTTCGTCTTCGTCTTCGTCTTCAACTTTCTCTTCATCTTCGTCATTGTCTTTGACTTCGTCATCAGAATTTCCTTCTACGTCTATCTCCTCTGTATTCTTTTCGGATGCCTCAATCTTGTCATCTTTGTCCCCTGATGATTGTTTTGGCATCCCGCTAGCTCCTAACACCCCTGATTCCTCCTTCATACCGCTTGTTACTTCCATGTCCCCTGTTCCTTTTAGTTTTCACCCTTTCGCTGTAAAAGGAAATGTTCAAAAAAAGTCATTAAAGTAAACCCTTATAAAATCTTCCCAATTCTCCAAAATCTTCCACAGTTCAAAGAAATTGGGAAAGATTTAACTTGGGAATAAGTTAGCCAGCAATATTCTGGTTTTAGATTAATTTAAGTACAATTTTTAATACGATCACGTGAAGCGATATTCATGTATTTAGTTTGGCAGCAGCAAGATTGGTCTCCGGTCATGCCTAATTTAATTACGCGTCAAAAACCATCAACAAGTTGTAAAAGCACTTTTAATTTAAACTTAACAATTTTACTCACAATATTAAGTGGGCTCCTACTAATATTTTAAATGTATCATATGCATAATAAAATTATTTAAAAAGGAGAGAATTTTAAAGTGAAAAAGTACGATATCGACGGTGCTTTTTTCCCGAAGCAGGTCGTTTCGTACCCAAGTCGTTTCGTACCCAAGTCGTTTCGTACCCAAGTCGTTTCGTACCCAAGTCGTTTCGTACCCAAGTCGTTTCGTACCCAAGTCGTTTCGTACCCAAGTCGTTTCGTACCCAAGTCGTTTCGTACCCAAGTCGTTTCGTACCCAAGTCGTTTCATACCCAAGTCGTTCGTACCCAAGTCGTTTCGTACCCAAGTCGTTTCGTACCCAGTCAATTATGATGCACAAAGGAGATTAAGCAAACCCGATCATGCAAACCCGCGGCATCATCATAGAGATGTATCAAGTATAACTGGCTGTCTGTTTCACTGTCAATCATTTAGATGAAGTCTAGTCTCGACCAAAGCAATGCGGTGGCGCGCATTCACGCACAGTAGCTACCGAATGTGGGCCCTCTAGCGGTAAAAAATCCTTTGGAAAACACATTTGGTTCCAGTTTTTATGAAGAAGGAAAAGCCGTATCCCCTTGAGAACCCGGGTAACTGGAAAATATATACATTAATATATACATTAATAGATACATATTTTATCCCTTTAATTTTTTTCCGGGTTTCATGGGTTTAGCTTGCTTTGTCCAGTATCCGGACAATACGGCGCATCCCGGTTTATCCTCCCAAAACAAAACAAAATATTCAAATCGAATGTCAGCAACGACACAAAACAAAGAAGAGGAGACGGTTCTTAATTCTAGATTAAGCTTATGTTATAATATTATCAGTACAATTTGTTATCATGATATACGCAGAAAAACAAAGACGGCGCGAAAATGTGTACTCACCATGCGCAGAAAATATATGGCGTCAAAATTTGTCAAAGAATACCCTTAAACTGTCGAGTGGTGGCGCTATTCAAGAATATTGGGCTGTAAAAATAATGGAGATCAATGTGTAAAAACAAAAAAATGATCAGGGCCGTTTTCTAAACTCCAGCTTCGTCTTCGTTCAGGCTTCAATCGTGCAGTTTAGCAATGGACTGGAGCCACAACGGAGCCGAAGCCAGAGATAAATGAGAAAGTTACATGATACAAGCACGTACCCATTTATCCGCCGTGCAAGGCAGTGAATTAGAAAAAGAGGGTGCCACCAATGACATCTCAGCTAGTCAGTTTTCCTCCATAGCTTTATATCAAAACAGAACCTAAGATCATCTATCGTAGTTCTTATAATGTTGAGGAAGTCAAGTTCAAACATCTCAGGGCTCGGACACAAAGGCTTCACTCTTCACCAGAGAATGTCTTTGCTCGTTATTGTCATGAATGTGAGGTTGAAATGCCTCTTCGGCGCTAGATCAATTCAGTGAGGAATCACTTGAAATTACTCGATTTGTGGGGCATCAACTGATGCAATATATGTCTCTATTTAACCCTAGTGTCCTTTACGTATATTCCTTATTTTTTTTTTTTTATAGCCAGGTTTTATATATTTATATACTTATTTATTTATTTTTATTCTTGTAACATATCGATTCTTTTGTTATTGGAAACAAAGGCCTTCGGGCCACAGTTTTTAAATATTTATAGGTTAACTTTTGTTCTTTTCTTGGCATGTGCTGCTGGCTTTCATGTACATGTTCTTCTGTTTTTTTGTTCCTATGTCTTTGAATTATTGTCCATTATTGTTTTGTAGTTTTGTCTTATAAAGAGAACTTTGAATAAAATAATAATAATAAAAGTACAGAGCTCTGAAAACGCGCGGTGTGATGGAAATGAAGTTGCTGACGTGACAGTCCACTGATCTCAAACGGCGCCCTCTTGTGTTTGAGGTCGTAATATTTTGCACATCAAATATCACCATTCAATGTCGCAACGTCAATGCGTACGGACGTACGATGGAATCGACTTACCCGACAGAAGAAATCGACCCTAGAATAAAGGTACGATTTCACCATTTTAAACAATAATTTTTTCAATTTCCTTACAGGAAGATTATTCGTCTGGTCACTATGTACCGTGCATTTGATTGTTATGAATTGACAACAATGAATTCATTTAAAAATGTACATTTGAAATATCGTTTGCACCAAAAAAAATTACGTTCAGAATTTCCTACATAATGTACGTGTGTACGTATTAATTAGTAGATCGATACGAACTTGAACGAGACATTCCACACTCGTGCACACAGCGCTGTGCATTTTTGTCATGTTTACCACATGATGTGGCATTTAAATATTGCCAAATGCAGCTCCACCCAAAAAAATAAATCAATTATGTGACTAAGCCAATTCGATGTTTCGTTCTAAATGAACAGGTAGCTTTTTGTTTTTATTTTAGCATCAGGTGAGTTTGTTTTTTAAATTTGTCTCAGAATTGATTGCTTACACGAAACATCAAATCAAATTATTTTATTAAATACATTGAATCGTACAATTTTGGGTTTTTGTGTGTGAATTTGTGTGATTATTTTCTTTAATTGAGAATTATTGTTATTATTAAGATAGTAAATTTTCTGTTAAACACAATTTTGCATTGTGTAACGATTATAAATACTCTTTTGTGAAGAAAATACACATTTTGTTTACCACAATTATTGCCATTCATTTTATTCTAGATTTCTCATGTAAAAATTGAATGCAAATACTTTTTACTTTCAGCTGGTACTGTTTGATACTATTGTACAATTTTGTTTTCTTTCGTGCGAGTGCTACAACAATGGATTGTGGGTTCCCATCGAGTATTATACTAGCAATAAATCATTCGATTCCCAGGTTGAACAGTTTAGTGGCGTGACAGTGCAACTCTAGCTGTGAAATCGGTGAACCTTATAAGTTCTATGAAAAAAAAAATACAAAAAAAGGAACTGTTTGTACCAAAACGTAAATGCTTGAGTATGTGTCATACATACTTTGTGTTTATTAAAGGTAGTATACACCATTTGCAGATATCGAAAATATTTACTGCCGAATTATATTTACTGCCGGACGGCGATCGCGAAAAAACAAAGTTAACATAAGAATAACGGCTCGACGCCGGTTGAAAACAAACGCTGTTTTTCGTTATTTTCTCGGCATCCATGATTGTAAAACTTCGGAAAAGTCAGTTAAACGATATTTACTATGAAATACAACCCCCAAATCTACCCATTCATGATAATTCAAGCAATTACCAATGGTACATACTACCTTTAAATCAGTATGTAATTTTTTTATTTTATTTTTTAATTGTCAAATCGATACTCTGTCCCTCTGAAGTCCAAACTTATTGTTATATTTTTACAAAATTTCATTTCAACAGTCTGTACTGTGGTAGAAATTTACAAAGTAAAATTGAATAAAAACAAGTTCCTAGGTATTTTCCCAATTTATGTGGTATTAACCAATAGTTTATGTATGAGTCACACACCACAAAGCATACCAAGTGCCAAGGGGCTCCCAGAATATCTGAATGAAAGGCTTTTGTTTAATACATAAACATTACCCTGCACATTGATTGAGTGACCTTCTATGTGTATTGTGAATTCAAGGATGCTTATGGACCATAGACACAGCTATATTAAATTACTAGAGTGCTAACTCTTCATTCTTATGTGCTGTGGTGATACTTTAAAGGTAGTATACACCATTGGTAATTTGTTGAATTATCAGGAATGGGTGGATTTGGGGGGTTGTATTTTATAGTAAATATCGTTTAACTGACCTTTCCGAATTTTTACATTCATGGATGCCGAGAAAAGCATGAAAAACAGCGTTTGTTTTCCACCGGAGTCGAGCAGTTATTCTTATGTTATCTTTGTTTTTTCGCGCTCGCCGGACGGCGAGAATGAATTTTGGTTTATACAATTCAATTTTTTGGAACAATTACAGGATATCTAGGGCCCTTATTTTGCTGGATGCCTACAATCATTATTTACTTTTAAATAAGTAAGATATTTCTTAATAATTCGGTAGTAAATTTTTTCGATATCTGCAAATGGTGTATACTACATGTACCTTTAAATCCATCCATTTCAATTTTTTTTTACGATCTTGAATTTTGTTATATGAACAATTACAGGATATCTAGCGCAATCATATTGCTGGATTCCTAGAATCATTATTTACTTTCAAATAAGTAAGATATTTCTTAATAATTCGGCAGTAAAAATATCTGCAAATATAGTGTATCTTATAGTTGTAATCTAAACCAAAAGTAAAAAAGTATGTACCCTTTTGTAGTAAGACATAAATTTTGTTTACAATTGAAGATCTCGGCTGGCGGCGTTGGCATTCACAACATGACCTCTTCTTCACCCCTCCCCTCCCCCCCCCCCCCAAGTTTACCAAGTCAAGGTTTCTTAGGTCAGGAATGTAGATCTTACAATACTCCTGGGTATAGTTCCAGAAGTTCACTATTTGCCAGTCTACTTGCGCTTTACAGTTAGCTAAAAAAAATTACCCCCCAGTGAGATTCCTTTGATCGTTACTCCTACAATTTTGTTGTTGTTGCAGATTTATACATAGGCCTTTAATTACTATAACATATTTGTTTTCAAGGTAGGATACACCATTGGTAATTGCTTGAATTATCATTAATGGGTGGATTTGGGGGGTTGTATTTCATAGTAAATAGTTTAACTGACTTTTCGGAGGTTTTACAATTATGGATGCCGAGAAAAGCACTAAAAACAGCGTTTGTTTTCAACCGGCGTCGAGCAGTTATTCTTATGTTATCTTTGTTTTTACGGCGATCGCGAATTTTTCTTTATAAAATTATATTTTTTTCAATAATTACAGGATATCCAGCGCAATCCTTTTGCTGAATGCCTAGAATCATTATTTACTTTCAATTGAGTAAGATATTTCCTAATAATTCGGTAGTAAATATTTTCGAAATCTGCAAATGGTGTATCCTACCTTTAATGCTTTTGTGAACTAGATTTGTATAGATAACAGAAAAATTAACAATTTTTTTCTATAATTGGGCAGTAATATTACTTAAAGGGATAGTATACCTTCTGCAAATATCCAAAAAAGTAACAAATCCAATTATTCATCAAAAGCTTACTTGATGTAAAGCTATTAATGACTCTAAACTGTTAAATTATTATTTCTGGCATGTTGTCACTTTGAAGAAAATGATAAAAGAAGTCAAAAAATGCATCTCTTTAAAAATGCATTTCTAAAAATGCATTTTTGGAAATTTCCATTTAAGTAGTTGGTTCAAAATCTAAATCAGAATATTATTTCCCCTCACAGGTACCCATTTATTCTCCTGGGTGGAGAGAGGTGATTGTAGTTAAGTGTCATGCCCAAGGGCACAAACACCATGTTCCTGGCAGGATTTGAACCCACGCACCATCGCATGAGTTGAAACACCATGGAATTCAATGATTCTACACATGGATATTCCAATGCATGTTTAGGACATTTTAACAAGTTCACGCCGTATGACGTATATAAAGTATTTCCCAGATTCAAAACGGATGACGCATAAACACGCCACCAGCAAGGCCGGAAATGTCTGTCAGCAGCGAGCAAGTCCGGAAATGCGTGGGTGTGCCTTCCGGCACTATCACCCTGAACCCGCTTCGGATCGAGTTCCGTTAAAAGTAATCTCGCCCCTCGGCTCGGTGATGTTAAAATAATCCCGGCGCGAACTGGTTAACATTGATAAAAACAACACTCAGTGAATTTGGTCCCATGTCGCACGTGTGCATGAGTACACCTCTAACACAACCAGGAAATCTTCCTTGAAGTCCAAGCCAGTGAACCCACATAAAGTTCCATGAAATGAGTTGGAAAGAGATTAGGAAGTACTAATAGTTATTAAAATGTCTGGAAACGTAATCAGTGCCACCTGGTATTGGCTCCTGGTACAGCCTGGCCCCACAGTCAAAGTATTTTATTGCCAATGTAGCAACATTATTATTGACAGCTTGTAGAGTATATACCATTTTGCAGCTATCTTAAAAAGCAGGCACGTACGCAGGATTTGTTATAGGGGGGGGGGGGGGGGTGCAAATTTTTAAGTTGACCTTATTGCCCTAAGCGAAGTATGTTTTCGTGTACCAGTACAGTTATTTCTACATCCAAATACCATTATTTACCCCGGAAAATGTGGACCTTTTGGTAATTTGTTTTTTTGGGGGTGCGTATGCACCCATCGCACCCGCCCCCCCCCCCCCCCCATATGCACCCATTGCACCCCCCCCCTCCCTCCCTCCCCATATGGGCCTGAAAAGTACCTTGCAATGTGGGTCATGCATGTTTATACACGAAGTACATCAACACACAGAATAGGCCCATACAAGATAGTCAGGATACACCATTTGGTAATTGCTTGAATTATCAGGAATGGGTGAATTTGGGGGTTGTATTTCTTAGTAAATATCGTTTAAGTGACCTGTCCGAAGTTTTACAATCATTGATGCCGAGAAAAAGCAAGAAAAACGGTGTTTGTTTTCAACCGGCGTCAGGCATTATTTTATTTTTTTTAATTAATTTTTTTTGAACAATTACAGGATATCATAGTGCAATTATTTTGCTGGATACCCAGGATTATTGAATTTTAAATAAGTAAGATATTTCTTAATAATTCGGTAGTAATTAATAATTCGATATCTGCAACTGGTGTATCCTACCTTTAAATTAATTACTCTACATCCCTTGGTTTCTTGTCTGCGTCAGATGTAAACACCTTCATTTTGTTAGTGAACAGTAAGATATTGGATTAGTTTCCTTTCAACCAGACTTTAAGGTAAACAACCCATAACATAACATTTTCTAGAAATTTAGGATGATGCGTACCTTTAAACATGCTGATTTTTATTTTCACCGTGCAGTTGGAGTTGGAGAGGTTAAACACTGCCACAGATGAAATCAACTCCATGGAACTGCAGCTGGACGTAAGTCACTTTTTAAAAGAAGTATAAAGTTTGTAAAGAGACCCAACTCGGTCTCCTTACTTTTTATTTGATGTAACTATAAACCCTTGCTCTTGTTTACACTCCATCGCACTTCAATCTTTGCCCCCTTAAAACCACTGTTTTTAAAATGGCCCTAACCCTCCAGGGTATTTTGGCTAGAAACCCTGCCAGACGCAACAGATTGCATACTTTTTCACATTGACTTGTGTGCAGCAAGGTCAAGCAGTCACCACAGATGCACTGTGCTGGATCTGGCAGGGTTAGGGTTAAAGTACTCAATGAAATGCCATAGTAAACTGCAGGTCAACTGGATCATGCTGAGTCCACCATGTATTACACTCATAAGCAAAGCCATATGCCCATTTATTAACTACAGAAGTGTCCTTCACTGTACATGCAAATAATCGTTCAACGCACTGCAGTGATTTGGCATATACCACTGACTCTCAAATAGGAAGGGTTAAATTTGACTTTCTCTCCCTTATCTTTCCAACGTTCCCTTCAGGAGGCCAGGGCTTCATTCAGACAATCCCTGACCGAGTCCACGCACAGCCTGAATGCCATTTCCAAGAAACTGGGCAGTTGTATAGAGAAGGCCAGGCCGTACTATGAATCCAGACAGAAGGCTAAAGAGGTGAGCTTAATTAAAATCAGAGTCACAAGTCGATCGCAAGTCGATCGCAAGTCGATCGCAAGGCGATCGCAAGGCGATCGCAAGTCGATCGCAAGTCGATCGCAAGTCGATCGCAAGTCGATCGCAAGTCGATCGCAAGTCGATCGCAAGTCGATCGCAAGTCGATCGCAAGTTGATCGCAAGTCGATCGCAAGTTGATCGCAAGTCGATCGCAAGTCGATCGCAAGTCGATCGCAAGTCGATCGCAAGTCGATCGCAAGTCGATCGCAAGTCGATCGCAAGTCGATCGCAAGTCTATCGCAAGTCTATCGCAAGTCTATCGCAAGTCTATCGCAAGTCTATCGCAAGTCTATCGCAAGTCTATCGCAAGTCTATCGCAAGTCTATCGCAAGTCTATCGCAAGTCTATCGCAAGTCTATCGCAAGTCTATCGCAAGTCTATCGCAAGTCTATCGCAAGTCTATCGCAAGTCTATCGCAAGTCTATCGCAAGTCTATCGCAAGTCTATCGCAAGTCTATCGCAAGTCTATCGCAAGTCTATCGCAAGTCTATCGCAAGTCTATCGCAAGTCTATCGCAAGTCTATCGCAAGTCTATCGCAAGTCTATCGCAAGTCTATCGCAAGTCTATCGCAAGTCTATCGCAAGTCTATCGCAAGTCTATCGCAAGTCTATCGCAAGTCTATCGCAAGTCTATCGCAAGTCTATCGCAAGTCTATCGCAAGTCTATCGCAAGTCTATCGCAAGTCTATCGCAAGTCTATCGCAAGTCTATCGCAAGTCTATCGCAAGTCTATCGCAAGTCTATCGCAAGTCTATCGCAAGTCTATCGCAAGTCTATCGCAAGTCTATCGCAAGTCTATCGCAAGTCTATCGCAAGTCTATCGCAAGTCTATCGCAAGTCTATCGCAGTTCGGAGAGAAAGCTAAAGATGGTGTGATCGACAGGAGTGGATCACCGCTAATATTTCACCACAATGGTACAAGTTTAAATATCAATTTTCTTTTTCTCAATTGTACATTTTATTTCAGATTTTATGTTTTTGATTTGCAGTGCCAACAGGAGACGCAGAAGGCTGCGGTGAGGTTTGAGAGAGCCAACAGCATGCTGGCAGCTGCCAAGGAGATGGTAGACCTAGCTGAGCAGGGGCTCATACAAGAGGGTAGGAAGTTTGATGCCAACTGGCAGGAGATGCTCAACCATGCGACGATGAAGGTAAGACAAAGACGGAAAGACTTGAAGAGAGGGTTTATAGTCAATCGTGTTCTTTCTTTGAAAGTCAAGTCCGATGCCAAATCAGAAATCACATTACAAGTCAAGGGCAGGTTAAATACAGGTCAACCGCAGGCCACAAACATGTCGCTGGCAGGTCAATCGCTGGTCAATCGCTGGTCAATCGCTGGTCAATCGTTGGTCAATCGCTGGTCAATCGCTAGTCAATCGCAGGTCATCTGCTCGTCAATCGGTCGTCAATCGCAGGTCTACCGCAGGTCTACTGCATGTCTACCGCGGGCCAATCACAGGCCAATCGCAGGCCACTAATTTGTCACTGGCAAGTGAATTGAAGGTCAAATGCCGGCCAATTGCTGGCAAATCACCGGCCAATCGCAGGTCAATCGCAGGCCACTAATTTGTCACTGGCAAGTGAATTGAAATTCAAATGCCGGTCAATTGCTGGCCAATTGCTGGCAAATCGCAGGTCAATCGCAGGTCAATCGCTGGCCAATCGCTGGTCAATCGCTGGTCAATCGCTGGTCAATCGCTGGTCAATCACGAATCTAGTCAATTACAGGTCAACCACAAATCATTCACAGATCAATCACATATCAAGTCTCGAATGAGTGTTTTAAGCCGTAGTTGAAAGCTACCGAATTGTAGGGAGAAAAAATATTCTCCAACTATTCTTTGTTTCTATATATCTGAAGGTTGGTGAAGCGGAAAATGAGAAGCGGCTAAGCGAGAAGGAGCACATGAACACAGCCAGTGACTTTCACAAAGTGGAGCAGCACCTGAAACACCTGCAGAAGTCACTGAAACGGACTATCAACAAGTCAAGGTGCCAGACGGCTTTTCTGAGCAATGGCTAACATCAGTGTCCAAATTATATGGCTGCGGCTTCAAATTACGCACAAGTTTGCAATCGGCAGCCGCTTCCCATAGACTCGTGTGTGATTTTGAGCCGCAGCCAAGTAATTCGGACACTCTTTAATTGGCTATGTTGAATCTTGTTGTGGATATGCAAAGCATTAAGATTTGTTCAATATTACCTCCCAGAGAAAATTAGTTTTGCGCTCTGAATTTTATTTTTTTATATTTTTTTGTAGGTCATACTTTGAGATGAAGAACAAGTCGAACCAACAACTAGAGGTAAGTATTGATTTTGTGTTTAATGTGCTGTCACTTTTTGATCATAAAAACAAATTACAGTCCCGTAAAAGTACTAAAATTCTATATTGGATTTCTAGAATGGACCAAGCCACACAAATCAATTGTTGATTTTTTGCCAAAAACATTAGTCACAATTTTATGCAACTTTAGTATGTTTTATCACAGTTTTGGACGATAAATTTGCACATAAGTTGCAGTGTGGCCCGGATTTGATTCCCGGCTCGGACCATTATGGGAGTTCAGTGTTAGAGTCCAGTCCTGAAATCCGTGTAGCAGCGTCTTTTGCAATTCAGCAACCCAGCTGCTAGTAAGGATGATTAGCCTCCCAAATTATTATTATGGTGCAAGTTGTGCTGAATTTTATCTTTCTCTGACACACTAAGTATTCATTAGATTTTTTCATATTTGCTCACAGAGTAAGAAGAAGAGAGTTGAGGAGCTTCAGGAGAGGGTAACGCGGTCCAAGGAGGCCTACTCCAACGCCCTACACAACCTGGAGCAAATCAGCGACGAGATTCACGAACAGCGGCGCTATCAGGCCGCGAAGCTCGGCGAGCGAGGCACGGGGGTAGGGGCCGAATCCGTCCCCATGCGCCCGCCGGAGAACCAAGGGAGCCCAACCAAATACCGTCACAGTTTCCCCTTCGACCAGATCCCCCTGGCACAGTGCCAGGTCTCGCCCGGCTCCCCAAAGGGGTTCCTGCCGGAGTCGCTTTGCCGCGACGACACGTACGTGGTGCGCGCGCCGAAACTGCGCATGCTGCGTCGGCCGCTGAGTTTGCAGGACTCGGACCTGTCGCCGCCGGACCCGCACTCGATTCTCCGCGCCTTTGAGTCCGTGGATCGGCTCGACGAGATGTCGGATACCGCCAGCTGCTATTCGTACGATGCTCTTGATGACGACCGCGACAGTGCATTTGGAACGCCAGCGCATTCGCGCCACGCGAGCTTCAGCGGGAGGGAGATGTTGGAAGCATCGGTCCCTGCTCAAGCGATTCAAGATCCAGACAATACCCCGAGAGTATGCCTAGAACATCCACTACAGGGGGAAAGCCTCAGCGATAGGCCATCGGAGGGGTCACAGGTCGTCCATAGGTCAGAGGTTGCCCAAGGAGCACAGGTTGCCCAAAATTCACAGGTTGCCCAAGATTCACAGGTCGTCCAAGGTCCACAGGTCACGCAAGGTCCACAGGTCACCTCGGGGTCACAGGTCGCCCAAGGCTCACAGGTCGCCCAAGGCTCACAGGTCGCCCAAGGCTCACAGGTCGCCCAAGAAGCACAGGTCGCCCAAGGAGCACAGGTCGCCCAAGGAGCACAGGTCGCCCAAGGAGCACAGGTCGCCCAAGGAGCACAGGTCGCCCAAGGAGCACAGGTCGCCCAAGGAGCACAGGTCGCCCAAGGAGCACAGGTCGCCCAAAGAGCACAGGTCGCCCAAAGAGCACAGGTCGCCCAAGGAGCACAGGTCGCCCAAGGAGCACAGGTCGCCCAAGGCTCACAGGTCGATCCAGGCTCACAGGTCGTCCCAGGCTCACAGGTCGTCCCAGGCTCACAGGTCGTCCCAGGGTCACAGGTCGTCCCAGGGTCACAGGTCGTCCCAGGGTCACAGGTCGTTCCAGGGTCACAGGTCATCACACTGCAGGATGTCCCAACTGTCTGTGTTGAACAATTCCCAGAGGAAAGTAACCCAATCACTGCTGCTGAAAGTTCAGGGGTCAACCAAAGGTCGGAGCAAAGTTCAGAGGTCAGCTGTCAGATGGCGGATAAAGATATAGACGAGGAAAATGGGTCGTTGGTGTGAAGTTTCTTTGACTGGTAAAACACTTGTATTCGTTAGGTCATTTTCTTAATTTTGTTTTGTTTTTACTGTGGACATGATGTACCTTAAAAAGTCACTTGGCTAAATTTTGTTGAGCTGATTTTCGTTTATAAATGAGAAGCAAATTTATGGCTAGTTTGTATGACACGGTTCTGTAAGCTTTGAAAGGAAAATAAGTAATTTTTTTAATAAGGCTTGTTTACTATTGTTTGAATGTTGTGTAGCTATGATGTACATGCACATTTAAGGCATGTATTGTAGTTTCACCGGTGCCCCAGTGGATACATGTGAATGTTAACCAGTTCGCGCCGGGATTATTTTAACATCGCCGAGCCCACGGGCGGGATTATTTTTAACGAAACTCGATCCGAAGCGGGTTCAGGCCGATAGTGCCGGGAAGCACACCCACGCATTTCCGGCCTTGCTCGCTGCTGACATACATTTCCGAACTTGAACTTGGCGTGTTTATGCGTCATCCGTTTTGAATTTGGGGAAATGTTTGCGTTTATATACGTCATCCGGCGCGAACTGGTTAAGGTCACCCGGTACCCTGCAGATAGACCAAATGTTGCTTCAATATTTGTTCAAGTTCTGATTGAAAAAGTTGTTTTCTATAACACAGCGTTGCAATTCATCACTTTGTCTTAAAAAACAACACTGGAATTTAGTGACTCGTTCTACCTTTTCTGAAAAGGAGCTTTAGAAGAAAAAAAATTTGGTTAGTGTTATCTGTAGAAAAAATGAAGAGGGACACATAAGAGGCCCAGAATCTAAATTTGGGTAAATTCTTAAAAATTCCTACAAGCGAGAAAAATGTGTATGAGGCCGTGTCCGAAACGGGTGTCTAGAGCTACAGCTACGGCTATTGTCTGCGTCGGCCATTTTGTAGCGCTGTCCCAAATGTCGTCTACAGCTACAGCTACGGCTACAACGTCACAAAAATCTAGCCGTAAAAGAAGTTGTCTAGCTCGGGCAAAACAAAATGGCGGCAGCACTAACGTTAATTTTGGAGCAAATTTTCGTTTATTTTTCAATAATAGTGCATGGAATTGAAACTAACAGATCGACAAATGCGTCAATATCATCAGGTATTTCGACTGGCTGTAAACAAACATTGTGTAACATCTAGCAGACGATAATTGTTGTAAATTCTTACATCGTATTTTTGCAAACACTAGTTCAAACATCGCTTGGGGGCGCAATAACTAGCCGTAGGCTCTACCGTAGCCGCGTCCAAATTCCATTTGCCTTAGCGCCTACGTAGATGTAGCTGTAGACGTAGACGTAGACCGTAGCTCTAGACACTCGTTTCGGACACGGCCTTAGTCAATGTTTTCTTAACTACATGAAGACAAAGGAATGTCCACAGTACGTATGGAAGGTAAAGCTGGGTGTACGAACCTTACAAAAGATGTCCACACTTTGCACAAACCTCAAACCTGTGGACTTGGCCAAGTCCACACAAGGTTTTTCGTCTTGGATAAAGAACACGAGGTAAAACGGGTTAGGGTTACATATAGAAAAATTAAAGAAAATTGTCTAGGGTACAACAGTCACAAATGTGGCTTGAAAAAAAATTCACGGTGTAAAAAAATATTAGTATTTGGTGACATTTGATCGATGGTTCTTCACTACACGAATACAAAGGATGTGCATAAGAGATGGTAAGGTTCGTATACATGTGTGTTTAGTGTGTCCATACAGTGTACTGTAAATAGATATATATTCAGAGTATTTTTTAACTATCTGTAAAAATATATATGTGTATTTGTGTCCAGTTACTTGCAATGTGTGCTACTTTCGGATTGGTATAAATGTGACTTTTGTAACTGCACACGCGCTGTAAAAATGTATATATTTATTTGTATTTAGATTAAAAAAAGAAGGAAAACAAATTAAGAGTCTGCCGTATCAGTATAAAAATCATATCTTGGATTTTGTTGGGTAATTACTTGTGACTGCTGACGATTTTGTTTTTCGTATTAATTGTAGATTTCTTAAGGTTCTTTCGATATAAATTTTGCAAACCCTAATGATTATTTTGGAAGTCTGCTTCAAAACTGTCTTAAAGGTAGTATACACCATTGGTAATTTGTTGAATTATCAGAAATGGGTGGATTTGGGGGGTTGTATTTTATAGTAAATATCGTTTAACTGACCTGTCCGAATTTTTACATTCATGGATGCCGAGAAAAGCATGAAAAACAGCGTTTGTTTTCCACCGGCGTCGAGCAGTTATTCTTATGTTATCTTTGTTTTTTCGCGCTCGCCGGACGGCGAGAATGAATTTTGGTTTATACAATTCAATTTTTTGGAACAATTACAGGATATCTAGGGCCCTTATTTTGCTGGATGCCTACAATCATTATTTACTTTTAAATAAGTAAGATATTTCTTAATAATTCGGTAGTAAATTTTTTCGATATCTGCAAATGGTGTATACTACCTTTAAAATGTGCCGTGCGTTTCGAAATTCAGCAGAAATCGCATGAAAACTGTTGCTATGGAGACAAATTACTTGTTTCCATGTAACCTTGCATATTTAACTGGTTTGTGCTGTATGTTTATAAACGTGTAGTTGGTGCATTGATTCCATGCATAGACTTTAGAGGACGCTTTTAGACAGATTTATTCATTTTGCGAAGTACGCACGACTTATATTCAGCTGTATGTGCAAGACTTATAGTTAAATGTAGGATACACCATTTTCAGATAATCGAACAATTTTACTACCGAATTATGAGGAAATGGTTTACTTATTTGAAAGTAAATAATTTTTCTAGGCATCCAGCAAAATTATTGTGCAAGATATCCTGTAATTGCCTAATGGCAATACTGCCCGACACCGGTTGAAAATGCCGTTTTTCTTGCTTTTTTCTTGGCATCCATGTCAGTTAAACGCTATAAAATTACCATAAAATACAACCCCCTAAATCCACTAATTCCTGATATTTAAAGCAATTACCAATGGTGTATCCTACCTTTACATCCACTCATTCCTGATAATTCAAGCAATTACCAATGGTGTATCCATTCCTGATAATTCAAGTGATTACCAATGGTGTATCCTACACAACTGTACTTTTAAGTATCACATGTACAAGTACGTACATTGCCCTTTCTGTGTTGTGTCAAATGTACATTATAATACGCGTACCGGTACATGTGTATATTAATATTCTAATTTTCAATATTGGTCAGCAGTATTATTGGGAGAAATTTGTATGTGCTGTGTATTTGGTAATAATATAAGAGTTTGCACATAATTTCTTTCAAATATTCTGTAAATGTCGGATTGCAGATGTGTGGTAAATATTCCTGGATTCCGATTAGACTGAAATACAAAAATGTAGGCCTACATGTACTTGTATGCAAATTTATACTTTGTAAAAGCAACTCGAAAAACAACTGCTAATTGTAATTTGAGTTGTATTTATTGCCCCAGTAAACACAAGTAAAACTCAAAACTGCCAAAGAAGCTTTTTTTTTTTCTTTTTTTCTTTTTTCCCCTCCAAATTGTCTGAATTAGCTGATGTATCACACCTTGCCTAAATTTAGAGTATAATGACTATACTTGTTACAAGTTAAAAAATTAATTCTAAAACAAGTTGTCGGGAAAATGACTAGGCCTGGGAAATACCCAAACTGCCTGTGATTCCTCGCAACATTTGTCGTTTATTTATAATAAATTTGTATTTTATGTCATTGTTGCATTATGACAGACCTTTTCCGAGTTAGTGTCGGAGGATGTGTATGTATATACGAAAAAGTTTTTTCGGAATTCAAAACGGATGACGGATAAACACGTCGCGAGCGAGGCCAGAAATATCAGGGTGTGCTACCCACAGATGCTGGCCTGAACCCGACGTTCTTTAAAACCGGTCTGCTCAATATCACAATAATCCCTGAAATTCAAAACGGATGACGGATAAACACGTCACGAGCAGACCGGAAATATGTCAGCATCCGGCTTGCACAAGCGAGGCCGGAAATATCAGGGTGTGCTACCCACAGATGCTGGCCTGAACCCGACGTTCTTTAAAACCGGTCTGCTCAATATCACAATAATCCCGGCATAAACTGGTCAAGATAAACTGGGCCAGAGCTGTATTGAGAATCAATCATATTGCGATAATGCCTTTTATTATAAACAAATTGTGACCTGTTCCAACGAAACCCGGACAAAGTCGCACAATGTGTTTTGTCACAATGTACTCCTGAAGTAATTTCGGGATGGATTTTACCATTTTGAGGTTTTCCTAAGTCACTCACTATTAATCTACAATCTCCTCAAATTTGAACAAAATCTGTCTACCAGAAGTGTTTTTTTGTCAATTTTGTGAAACATTTGTGTATAGAAATAATACGCTTTTCTGAACTTCAAAGCTGTTTATCTCATAATTAGGTTGTCAGGGTTTTATCACTAAATCCAGACCCCAGGGAAGATAGGGTGGGGGTACATATGTAAATGATACATCATTTTAAAGCTGATAACCTAGAGAATTTCAAAAAAGCAAAATCTGAAAAACTAAAAAGTCGACTTTGTCCGGGTTTCGTTGGAACAGGTCACAATTGTACTGTTCAGCTATGATGTCTATGGTGGTTGCCTGACGGAATGCGAACATTTATTATTTCAGTAAAAATGTACAGAAATACTGTTGCAATTTTCTTTATTTATAAAAAAAACATTTAATATAAAATGTTAGTTTAGTTCGTATTCCATATTTCTCACCTTGTGTCATTTAAATTAAATAAAGTTTAATGTCAAACCAGAAGTTAACAATTTTTTGGTTTGTTATTTCATTCAGTTAGAATTCTCAAGTTTGTACTACATGTAATTATAGACCAACATAGCATAATATTATGAGGCTCTCTTTAACCAGTTCGCGCCGGATGACGTATATAAACGCAAAAATTTTCCCAAATTCAAAACGAATGACGCATAAACACTTCAAGTTCGGAAATGTATGTCAGCAGCGCGCAAGGCCGGAAATGTGTGAGTGTGCTTCCCGGCACTATCAGCCTGAACCCACTTCGGATCGAGTTTCGTTAAAAATAATCCCGCCCGTCGGTTCGGCGATGTTAAATTAATCCCGGCGCGAACTGGTTAAGGGCGAAAATCACTGTGCTACATTTAGCTTTTGTTATGTACAATAGGTTCTCCACTCTATACAAATCCAATGCACGTTCCTTGTACTTAAAACTAATAGATGGGAATTGTAAGGTAATACCACTGAGCTGTTTTGCCCAAGCCTTCCTCAAACCTTCAAAATCCAAAATGCGTTTTAAAGGATGTAATAAGGTTAGGTCGTTGAGTTTAATATTTCATTGCCATGTGAATTAGCAGGAAGTTTTTGTTTCCCCAGACCTCGATGTTGTTGCTCATTCCGAACTTGAAGTTTTGAAAGTCCCTCCTCTGCCCTCCCCCTTGGCAAATCTGGTTGCCCCAGGTACGGACTCCGTGCTCAGGACTTCTGAACCTGAAAAAAAGAGGAAAAAAACCCCAAAAAACTGCAATATCACTTGCCTAGGAATGTGCTAACTTCACTGTGCTGCGAATTGATGACGATAATGTTCGTACTTATAAAGTGCACATATCCACTAGTATTTGTGCTCAATGGCGCTACATCATTATTACCCCTGCTCATTGGGCCATTGAAACATGCCATCTGAGCTCCAGGGGAAGTATACAGCTCGATGCTGCCATTTTGGCAAAAAACAGCTAAATCAACCACAATAACCATCTTTACCCTCACAGGTAGATACCCATTTACTCCTGACTACTACGAGTAGGCCACAGCAAATGCTGCCATTTCGACGCGAAGCAGCTAAATCAACCACAATAACCATCTCTGCCCTCACAGGTAAATACCCATTTACTCCTGGGTGGAGAGAAGCAATGAGTGACAATGTGCCTTGCCCAAGGGCACACGTACCATAGTCCAAGGCTGGACTCGAACCCACAACCTGCAGCTTTACCCCAAGATCATGAATCCAATGCTCCGGACAACTACGTGTATAGGCCAGGGCACTCCACGAATGCTGCCATTTTGAAGCAAAGCAGCTATAAATCAACCACAATAACCATCTCTGCCCTCACAGGTACTCATTTACTCCTGGGTGGAGAGAAGCAATGAGTGACAAAGTGCCTTGCCCAAGGCAACATGTACCATAGTTCCAGGCTGGCCTCGAACCCACAACCTGCAGCTTTACCCCCGATCACGAATCAAATGCTTCAGACATCTACATGTACGTGTAGGCCACGACACTCCACGAATGCTGCCATTTCGACGCGAAGCAGCTAAATCAACCACAATAACCATCTTTGCCCTCATAGGTACCCGTTTACTCCTAGGTGGAGAGAAGCAATGAATGAGAGTGCCTTGCCCAAGGACCCACGCAACACAGTCCCAGGCTGGACTCGAACCCACAATCTGCTGCTTTACCCCAAGACCACGAATTCAATTCTCCGGACTACTACGAGTAGGCCACAGCAAACGCTGCCATTTCGACGCAAAGCAGCTAAATCAACCACAATAACCATCTCTGCCCTCACAGGTACCCGTTTACTCCCGGGTGGAGAGAATTAGCAATGAGTGGCAAAGCGCTGTACCCAAGGACCAACGCACCACAGTCCCAGGCTGGACTCGAACCCACAACCTAGGTGGGCAAAGCAATGACGGCGTCTACCTGTTTTAAACTCATACTCGATGGCATCGTTGAAACCCTTGCTGTTGTAGGTGCTGTTGTAGGCCGACTGCCTGTCTGCTTGCACACAGCCCTGGGGGAAACTGGCTATCTGCTCGGCCAGACGGATTGCGTGCTCGAGGGCTGTCCAAAGAAACACACAAAAAAGGCAAAATAAAATCTATTTTCTTGTGGGGAAAGAAGAGATTGTGGTGGGGTGTAATACAGCAATTTAGGCATATTCTGTGGAAAGATACACCATTGGTAATTATTATGAATGAGTGGATTTGGGAGGGTTGTATTTTATAGTAAATATTGTTTAACTGAATTGTTCATAGTTTTAAAATCATGAATGATGTGGAAAGCTAGAAACAAGCAAATGTTTTAAAAAAATGGTTATAACTGGACTTTAATGGCAGCTAAATAATTTAGTTTATTATAAAATGGTCTTGTGCCAACTTTCAGTGTATGTGTTACGCTCACCCTGGCCGTCGGGCACCACCCTGTTGACCAACCCAAAGCTGTGGGCCTCCTCTGCGTCGACGGGGCGTCCAGTCAGGATCAGGTCCAGCGCCCTCGAGAGCCCGATGAGCCTGGGCAGGCGCACCGTGCCGCCGTCAAGCAGAGGAACACCTGTGCAAGGTGAAAGACGCGATAGCTAGCGTCTTAACCAGTTCGCGCCGGATGACGTATATAAACGCAAACATTTCCAAAAATTCAAAACGGATGACGCATAAACACGCCAAGTTCAAGTTCGGAAATGTATGTCAGCAGCGCGCAAGGCCGGAAATGCGTGGGTGTGCTTCCCGGCACTATCAGCCTGAACACGCTTCGGATCGAGTTTCGTTAAAAATAATCCCGCCGGTCGGCTCGGCGTTGTTAAAATAATCCCGGCGCGAACTGGTTAAAGGTAGGACTAGGATACACCATTTGCAGATATCAAAAAAAATGTTTACTACAGAATTTGTAAGAATTATGTTACTTATTTGAAAGTAAGTAATTATTGTAGGCATCCATCAAAATGATTGCGCTAGATATCCTAAAATTGTTCCGAAAAACTGAAACAGCCAGCAGCTGGATTCGGAACCCTGACTCTCCGATCATAATAATGTTTACTAGACTTAAAGGTAGTATACACCATTTGCAGATATCGAAAATATTTACTACCGAATTATTAAGAAATATCCTACTCATCTGAAAGTAAATGTTGATTCTGGGCATCCAGCAAAATGATTGCGCTAGATATCCTGTAATTATTCCGAAAAATATAATTTTATAATGAAAAATTCGTGATCACCGGACGGCGATCGCGATAAAACAAAGATAACATAAGAATAACTGCTCGACGCTGGTTGAAAACAAACGCTGTTTTTCGTGCTTTTTTCGGCATCAATGACTCTAAAATTTCGGACAGCTCAGTTAAACGATATTTACTATAAAATACAACCCCCAAATCTACCCATTCATGATAATTCAAGCAATGACCAATGGTGTATCCTACCTTTAAATATAATCAGTCATAAACCCTATTAACCAGTAGGGCGTACTCCAACTTACAAATTAACAAGCTACAAATAAACTGCATTATGTACGAAGCAACATTCAATAAGAGAATGTACCAAATCTTCTGCAGAAGACTCCAAACGTGGCGCTCTTCTCGGCTACCCTCATGTCACACATGAGAGCTAGCTCCAGACCGCCAGCCACAGCGTAGCCGCTGACGGCCGCTATCACTGGCTTGGTGATCTGCATCTTGCTTGGACCCTGACACCACCAGCAAACAAACAGAAGGAGCAATGTCAGTTACATTTGTGAATTGCTCTCCTTAACTCCTTGACGCCAGTATACATTTCTCACTGCACCGGAGCCTTTGTCCAGTAGCTGCACTGCACAATGGACAAGAGCGTGCAGCTGTCAACACAGACTATGTTCTATGGAAGAGCACAGCTGACAACAGCATTTTGGATGGGTTAGCAGGCCGGGGCCATAGCGGTCCCCATCGTCAAGGGGTTAAAAATAACCTACACTCTTATCAGAGTTGTATTCAAGTCCAGTCACGAGTCCAGTCACGAGTCCAGTCACGAGTCCAGTCACGAGTCCAGTCACGAGTCCAGTCACGAGTCCAGTCACGAGTCCAGTCACGAGTCCAGTCACGAGTCCAGTCACGAGTCCAGTCACGAGTCCAGTCACAAGTCCAGTCACAAGTCCTTTCACAAGTCCAGTCACAAGTCCAGTCACAAGTCCTGTCACAAGTCCAGTCACAAGTCCAGTCACAAGTCCAGTCACAAGTCCAGTCACAAGTCCAGTCACAAGTCCTTTTACAAATCCTTTCCCAAGTCTTTTCACAAAGCCAGTCGCAAGTACAACTGGTTGAACAATGACAAAGGAATGCTTTTGTTACAAGTTCATTTGAATAGCTATTGACTTGAGACTGAAGGACTTGCAGGGACTCGAATACAACTCTGCCCTAACCCCCTAGAGTGTGTGAACAAATTATAGTTTCTTAAATTGAAGTATTCAGGACTGTGAGGGTTAATTGTGGGGAGTCAGGTTGGCGTAGTGGTTCTTTCCTCGCCTTCCACCACTATGACTCGGGTTAGAATCCGGCCTGGGCCAATATGTGGATTGGGTTTTCAGTCCCTGTCTGACTCCGTGGGTTTTCCCCAGGATATTCTTCTGGGGTTTTCCTCCCACCTCTAAAACTGTACCTTCTTCTCATTGTCTTCTCCCTACAGGTTTCTTCAGGCTTGCGAGCTACAGTGCCTAGAGCGCTTTTAAGGGATCCTTAGGTTTCATTACCAGAAATAAATAATAATGATAATTGTGGGGATCATTGTGATTGCTTGTTGGCCAAGCCCTGATTCAAACCGATCAAAACTTTAAGTATCTACAAAGATGACTTATTATTATTTCTTTTTTCGGCAATGAAACCGAGGATTCCTCAAAAGCGCCCAAGGCACTGTAGCTCGTAAGCCTGAAGAAACCAGTAGGAGGATGAACGAAATGCCAGAAACACCGGGGCGAACTCCTTCTCTTTAGCGACAAGTGTGACCGGGTTCTTTTACGTGCGTGTCCAGGTTCAATATATACATTATACACACACACGGGACCTACGGCTTTACGTCCCATCCGAAGGACGAAGCAATAGTGGTTTAATTGCCTTGCTTAAGGACACACGTGTCGACATCGGGACTCGAACTCACGCTCTGCGGAACAGAAAACCCAGCTCTTAACCGCTCGGCCACGACACTCCACCTCTAAACTCTCATTTTATTTACCATCGGTCCAAATGGATCCAAGTTGAGTTCCTTCAAGTTGTACTGTGCATATGAAGACAGTTCCTTAAGATCAAATCCCGCACAAAATGTTTCACCTGAGAATCATTCAAAGTAATAAATGAAGAATTTATAAAATGTGTTACAGCAATAACGAAAAAAACAGCACTGTAAAAATTATGGCTGAATAGTTAAAATGCTAGATTTTAATCTACACTCAGATATTTAAAGTAATCATTAATGTTATTAAAACTGTTAAACGTAGGATACACCATTTGCAGATATTGAAACTTTTACTACCGAATTATTAAGAAATATCTTACTTATTTGAAAGTAAATAATGATTGTAGGCATCCGGCAAAATATTTGCGCTAGATATCCTGTAATTATTGTTCAAAACAATTGAATAAAAAAAAACACCGAAAAAGCCAGTTGAAAACGAACGCTTTTTTTTGCTTTTCTCAGCATCCATGATTGTTAAACTTCGAACAGGTCAGTTAAACCCCCCAAATCCACAAATTCATATTTATAATAATTTAAACAATTCGAGATCATTCAAGCAGTTAGTTACCAATGGTGTATCCTACCTTTAAACTGGTGAGAATATAAAATTGACATCTTCTTATACGTTAAGGAGTGTAAGGTGGTTAGGGTATCTAGAAAAAGTAAACAGATATATTCTAGTTCTTCCTTAGCCGAGTATAAACAAAAACATGGTTTCTCGTCTAGGCATTTTGAAGATTGTGGATAGACTCTTCCATTTTCTCAAACCTTTTGGTGAGTGACAGCGTTTTGGGTTCAAAACAATAAGCCACACATTTCTAAAAAAACAACACCAAAAAACAAACTTAATTGTTTAATTCTCCTCCTTATTCCTCCATATTCTTACCTACTCCGTAGAAGACCGCGACGCTCAAGTCTTTGTCTTTGTTGAAATTCTCAAATGCTAGTCGCAGACGCAGTGCCGTCTCACGGTTCACAGCGTTGCGATGCTCGGGACGGTTTAGGCCAATCAAAAATATGTTTCCTTGTTTCACTGTTAAAACAGTGTCCTCTAAGCAAAAAAAAGAAGGAAAAAAATGGGGGAGGGGGTTAAAAATGTAAAGGATGATAAGTAAATTTGTTTTTGGTGCATAAAAATTGTTTTTTTTATTCCACATATTCTGAAAATTGCTCAATTCAAAATCACACTCACCACATGAAGATTGTATAAGTAATAATATTGCCAAATTATGCTGGATTTGGAAGAGAAACAATGTTCCTTCCCATGGTTATGGGGCGGGGGTGGGGGGGGTCTTCAAAGTTTGAAGTTTTCCAACTTTCACAATATGAAAGTCAGGTTGGCGTAGCGGTTCTTTCCTCGCTTTCCACCACTGTGACCCGGGTTCGAATCCCGTCTGGGCCAATTATGTGGATTGGGTTTTCAGTCCCTGCCTGACTCCGTGGGTTTCCCCTAGAATATTCTTCTGGGGTTTTTCCTCCCACCTCTAAAACTGTAACTTCTTAACATTAGGCATAACAAAAAAAAATGTTATGTTGGCGTAACCCGACCGACCCTAAAAATACGGCTGACCCCATATTTTTTTTTTTTTCAAGGGACGAAATTTAATGATTAAAATCTATATAAATCTAGTTATAGATACGTTTGAAACCATTTCTGACCGTTTCTCATTGTTGTGTGTGTGGATTGTGTATATATTGAACCTGGACACGCTATCGTGTATCACTACCGGCTGAAACAATTAGAAAACATATCATTTTCATTGCTGGGAGGAAAAAAAAAAAAAAAAAAAAAAAAAAGAATCCCGACCTACCTACCCTATTTTTTTGGGCCTGTTACGCCAACATAACATTTTTTTTTTTATGCCTTATCTTCTCTCATCCTGTAATTGGCTTCTTTCACGTTTTCTTGTTCTATTCCATAATCTTTGCTGCATTCGTTCTGTATTTATTACTGGCTCCACAGGGTTTAATACGCAGAGTTAAGTTTTGTACGTTACATTAAAAACCCATGACCCAGCAATATAGACAGTTTGCATAGAACGCCCTCACTAGCACTTAAATTAAAAACAAAAACTATGTGTAACTGTAATCATTGTCACTGTCAGTGAGGGCGCTCTTTGTTAACACAGTAAAAGTCAAAAAGTAGAAGTTTGAGACCTGTTTCTGTGGTCGAAGATGCATTTTGCCGTTGCAGTGCTGTATTAACGACACAGGAAACTCCGATTGTGCCTTTCTGTGGAAAAATATGTCTACAAAGAACGCCAAGCCTCGTAAAACTCGCCATTTTCAGCAAAAACTAGTACTGGCTGCTGAAAAGAAAATATAAAATACATGGTCCGGACTTTCCGCAGCTGCTTCGCGCATGATAAAATACGTGAAATGAGTAGGGGTACGTACGGGAACATAAACATTGATCGTTCCATTCCAATATAGGGCCAGTTTCTATATTTAATTGTAGTGATTCGCTTCGTGCCCATATTGTATAAGATACAGTTGAAAATACAACTAATTAATACATTTAACTAACTCATTTCTATAAAGGGGAACATTTATTTCGATATTTTAACTTGCAGTCGAAGACGAAAAGTTCTTTAAGATATGCCCTTTCCCCGTCACTAAAAACTAATGGATTCACCCGTATCAGGGTCAAATACGCCGTTTTCCAAGCCCCAGCTCCGCCTGGATCTATCACTTTGCTAAACTACATGAACGAAGCCATGTTGGAGAAGAAGCTGGAGTTTGGAAAACGGCCAAATTATATTTAGGGCCGTTTTCTAAACCTCAGCTTCGTCTCCATTCGGGTTTTATTAATGCAATTTGGCAACGGTGATAGAGCCGGAAAAGAGTCTAAAGCTGGGGTTAACGAAAACATACAATTTTCTCTTCTATTGTGTTATATCTAATTGCATAAAATTTTAATAGAAAAACCGAATTCAATACAAAAAGATCCAAACTTCTAGCATGGATCCTAGAGTTATAACTCTATGCATGCTCATTCCCTCCATGCTTCCAGAATGTTCTCTGATTAAGATTTATTTTCGACCGTATAGTTCATGCCGCCAAATTTATGGGTCTATATTTTTGTTAAAATAACAATTTTCACTCAGATGAAGACATCGTTTTAATATAATTATTTAAGAAATTTGCCTCTAACATTTAACACTTCTATATAAATACTGTTTAATTTGTCAGAAACATAATTATCTACATAAGTCCTCAACTACATGATAATAATATTTCGTCACTTAGCAGCACGCTTGCGAAGAGAAAGGGTTTGTCCGTCTGCTGTGTTGTAAAACATTATTTCTAAATCTTCTAAAATACACACACATTCAAAATGTCGACTTCAAAGATGTTGTCAGTGTTTGGCGAACGGACGTCAGGCGACACGGTCAGACATCAGAATGGTAAAATATTAATTAAACAATTAAGGTATATCGTGTTTATTGACGTGAACAAAATTGGTCGTGTTTGGCATTTGTGCATGATCAATGCGTTAAGACACCCATTTCCGCCAGCATACACGTGCGACCTCTTTTGTCAAATCATGGAACTTGAACTTGACTTGAGAAGATGTTTAGGGATGTTTAGGGTTAATGCATGTAAATAGTACACAATTCATATTATATTATATGATATTAATTAAGCTTGGGCGATACCGCTTTTTTTCATCCACGATATATCGTCAAAAATATATCGCGATATTCGATGATATCGCGATTAATTTGTGTTGTCAACAAAAGCGCCAACAACCACAGAAATAGTCTCACAAAGTGCGTCGCATTTTTTTACAAGAAACATAACGGCTACCAACCGTGGGATCGGGAGCTGTGGAGAGAACCTGCTGCTCTGGCCTACTATTAATATTATTGTTAATGTTATTAATAATAACCACATCACAAAGGAATATGCCGACTGACATGACTGAAGTGAAACTGCAGAATTGTTTTTTGATTGGTCTATGAACGGCAGTTTGTTCAACCATAGGAACAACCCGAGCCCCAACCTTAACCACCAATAAGATTCGTTGTCCCCTTCAGGAAGGCTACATTAATAAAGACATGGATGACGAAGTCGGCGAACTTCTAAGAGCTCCCCGTTGTCTATTCTTCACTGAGTTCATCCGCCGTCACTGTTATTGTTAACAGGGTTTCTCCTTTTTCTTTCCACTAGCTGGCCAGACCAGTAATGTTGACTTTTGACTAATAAACCATCCCATAAAAAAGAAACAGTCCAATCATGTCCTTCTTTCTAACAATCTCTCTTCTTTTTTTACTTTACTTTACTTTATTTCACCTCATGGTACATATCCATTCAGAAATATTCATGTGTACATACAATTATGGTAAATACTTTTATAAAGAAAAATTGATTACTAAATAGTTAATTTACCAAGAGATGCAGGGGACCCGCAAAAAGCAGAGCTTGTCCAGTGCCAGTCCCCTGAACATTTCTTTATAGGTTGTAATTGTATGCCATGAATAGAAGAGACGTTCCCATCCCCAGCCTATTGAAATTCCAAAGTAATGGCAGGCCACATGTTGGCGGGCTTGATACAATTTGTAGGTCAGCTGTCAATCATTGTCTAGATTTATTGCCCCTACTAGGAATATAATCGTATTATTATTTACCCCTGAAAACTGTTGGGAATTTTGTTGGGAGTTTATTCAAACAAGTCTTTAAGTTCCCTTTCTCTTGTTTTCTATAAAAACAAGGCAAATTACATAATTAGCCTTAGGAATTATTTTTTGTAGGACTAGGTTCTCGTAAATAAACAGGCTCAGGGTTTTTTAACATCTTTTTATTTGTACATCTTAATACATTTTGTAAATCAGTACGGCAAACTTTTGTAAAAGTACTTATATTACCCAATTTAATGACCATCGGTTGGTCTAAGACTGATAAATATAAATTCGGTCGAGGAATACACCGACCAACGCCTTTTAAATAAATTCTGTATCTGTCAGGCAAGGGTTAGTGTAAGTACAATTACAACACCAACCACTTTGAATGTTTGTTTACTTTATTCCGCCATCTGCAGCGCATCAAAGAAGATCATTTTCTGGCTTCGAGAAACTTTATAAAAACACACAATGGGCTTGCTTCTGGAGACGCATCAAAGATAGTAAAAACAAAACTAAATTCGAACTGAAAAAAAACAAAAGGAGTTTTGAAATGGTCGGTAATTCACTTTGAACTGATGTCTCGGACGTTGCGTCGAAATTTATAAATTCGGTTACGGGTACCCACCCGACCCGATACAATGAAACCGGTTCTTGGCCTTCGTGGGTGCCTAATGTAACGCTATTGTAGTTTTCTGTAGTGTCTGTGTGAGACCGCCTGAACGCTAAAGCTTTGATGTGGGTCTTTTCGGGTCATCAGTCACTTGGGGAATGTTGCGGTTACAGTCTGTGACGCTCTATGTTTTGAAACAGCTCTTTGTTGTTGCAAGATCGTCTCAATTAGGAAATACATCGCGATACTTCATCGATATCGCGATACTTCATCGATATCGCGATTTACCGATATCGCGATTAAAAAAGTTTAAGAACTGGAATCGCGAATTTCGATAATATCGCGGTATCGCCCAAGCTTAATATTAATTATTTAATACTGTCATTACCAACAGTTACTGCAGCATCGGCCGTAGCAAACATCGTCAAGAGTTCTCTTGGGCCCGTTGGACTGGACAAGATGCTGGTGGACGATGTTGGTGTGAGTATTAAATGGGACCAGAGGCTACCTCCAATTGCCTAAACCAAGAGCCAATGTTTTTTTAAAGCCTTTTTGCAAGAATGCACCCTTAATCCTGCGAATTCCTCTGACTTTCCCCGTAAAACTTTTAAAAATTCTCCACCAATTTTGATAGATAGGGTTTCGTTTTGCTTGACTGAACGTAAACAATGCTGGGTAGGCCTACAAACGATCGAAAAAAAACCAAGAACAACATAAGAATCACTGCCCAAGGCCGGTTGAAAAAAAACCAAGAACAACATAAGAATCACTACCCAACACCGGTTGAAAACAAACAATGTTTTTCTTGCTTTTTCTAAAACTTTGAACAGGTAAATTTAAACGATATTTACTATGAAATACAACCCCCCAAATCCACCCATTCATGATAATTCAAGCAATTACCAATGGTGTATCCAACCTCCAACCTCAAACCCTAACCCAGCAAGACCAAGCACAGTGCATCTGTGGTGACTGCTTGACCTTGCTGCACTCTGCACACAAGTCATTGTGATAAAGTATGCAATCTGATGCGTCTGGCAGGGTTTCTAGCCAAAATACCCTGGAGGCTTAGGGTAAAGGGGTGTGTTCCAAGTTGGAATAAATACAAAACTTAACATGACATTATTATTATTATTTTAATTTTTTTTTTTTTTTAGGATGTGACTGTGACCAACGATGGGGCCACAATTCTCAAGCTTCTTGAGGTGGAGCACCCCGCTGCCAAGGTGCTGGTGGAACTGGCTGATCTGCAAGACCAAGAAGTGGGCGACGGAACCACGTCTGTGGTAAGACAGAAACGATCATCTCTGGGAAGAGACTGAAGACCGGTTTCATTATAGTAGTAATCATTCAGGGGCTAAATCATACTTACTGACTGGCAGCTGAGAAGATCCTCAAAATTCCTTCATTTGGCAGAGAGACTTTTGTGGGATTGAGGAAGGTTAGAAATAACAAATTAGAAAGAAAAAACATTGGATTTATATTTATTTATTTTTTGTTCATTTTGTTTTTTGCTTCCAGGTTATTATCGCTGCTGAGCTGTTGAAGAATGCAGACGAGTTGGTCAAACAGAAGATTCACCCCACGACGATCATCAGTGGCTACCGACTGGCTTGCAAGTAAGCTCACACGACGTACAAGCTCCGAGCGCTGTCTCATGCAACCGTACTTCCTATGGGCGATATGAATAAATGAATGAATGAATGAATTGCATTTTCATTAATCCTCCTATCAGGGTTGTAGTCGAGTCCCTGCAAGTCCGTTCACAAGTCCGTTTGTAAAGCCAGTCACAAGTCCCTTCATAAAGGCAGTCACAAGTAACTGGATGAACAATGACAAAGGAATGCTTTTGTCAAAGCTGATTTGAATAGCTTGTGATTTGAATAGGACTTGTGATGGACTTGCAGGGACTTGTAGGGACTTGCAGGGACTTGCAGGGACTTGCAGGGACTTGCAGGGACTTGCAGGGACTTGTGATGGACTCGACTACATCCCTGCCTTCTATGGTTTTACAGCAAAAATGTCCCGAGGCTAGCCTTTAGCACGTGTTCCTATGGCGAACACAATTCTGCCCACACGTTCAATGCACAAACTCTGTGCACAAAAACACACAGTGTGTGCATTGGTGCGCTGTTAACCAGTTAAACGTTGATTGTTTTTGCCCTGACAGGGAGGCTTGCAAGTACATACAGGAACATATGACCATTGGCGTGGAGGACCTGGGAAAAGACTGCATCATCAACGCTGCCAAGACTTCCATGTCCTCCAAGTTGATTGGACGGTATCCTTGACCTCATTTGCATATCAAAGCGTAAAAAAGCAGTGTTAATCAGATGAGCTTTTTCAACAATGCACAAGAACGTGAAAATCATGCAACATGCAGTTTGAAATAATAAATGAAGTTTGGATATAAAATAAAGTTTGAAAAATTCCACTATGGAAGTTCCTTTTCTAAACTTTTTTTTTGCATCTGAAGAAGATGTTATTGTGAAAACTGTCAGTTTTTGTTTTTTTCAATTGATAGTTGTAGGATAAATTTGATTTCTGTCATGAAGTTCAACATCAGTACACGAATACGGAAGTACACATTTGTATTTTTTCCTTGATGCGAAACGTCTTCAGCGATTCGGACTTCTTTGCCAACATGATCGTGGACGCCGTGAACGCGGTCAAGCTGACGGACTCTAAGGGCATCGTCAGGTACCCGATCAAGGCCATCAATGTGCTGAAGGCTCACGGACGCAGCGCCAAGGAAAGTATACTGGTCAACGGCTACGCACTGAACTGCATGCCGGCATCCCAGGGTGAGATAACCCCCCTTGAAACCCTAACCCTCATAAATCCTCCAAATTGAATATTTTTCACACACCCTAGGGTCTTGTTAACACTCCAATGCACTTCAATGCACTTTAACCAGTTCGCGCCGGAGGATGTATATACCCGCACATTTTTCAAAATTTAAATTCAAAACGGATAGTGCATAAACACAGCACAAACAAGACCAGAAATGTCTGTCAGCAGCGAGCAAGGCCGGAAATGTCTGTCAGCAGCCCAATGCCGGAAATGCGTGGGTGTGCTTTTCGATACACTCGGCCTGAACCCGCCTCGGCTCGATGATGTTAAAATAGTCCCGGCGCGAACTGGTTAAAACTGGCTGGATTGTTTGTAAACAAACAAGCAAGCTGTAGATGCCCGAGATCAAAATCACTCCAACGCCTTTGCTCAGTGGCGCTTGAAGAACGAGCGTATCTCGAACAGCAAAACCATTTCACGTCAAATTCAAATGGGGGACATATCTGTAACAAAAATGTACCCTTGAAATTTGTCCTGAAACACTTTTTTCAACTTCAAGAGTTAGAATTCTGTATAGCATAAGCTCCATTTTTTTCTTCAGCAAATACATCGTGAAAATTAATACACGGATGATCATGATTTGGAAAGCCTCTGTATTAAATTCAACTAGTGAACTGAGAAATGCTCTACTAAACCAGTTCGAACCCCTTACCCTCTGATCATAAACCCAAACTACTAAGGCCACACTCCCCCTAAGGGGTTAGGGTAGAGGTTCGGTATTTAAAAGTTCATATACCAAATTCTGTCCGCTTTATTATTATTAATTTGTTTCTGGTAATGAAACCAAGGATCACTCGAAAGTGTTCTAGGCACTGTAGCTCGCAAGCCTGATGAAACCTGTAGAGAGAAGACAATGAGAAGAAGGTACAGTTTTAGAGGTGGGAAGGAAAACCCCCGAAGAATATTCTGGGGAAAAACGGAATCAAGTAGGGACTGAAAAACCAATCCACATATTGGCCTAGGCGGTGTTCGAACCCGGGTCATAGCGGTGGAAGGCGAGGAAAGAACCGCTTTAAACAAATATACGCGTGGAGCCACCAACAGTGACAACATTGGTGGACATTGTTCATTTTAGCTTCAGTAAGTAACAAAATTATTGACTGTTTTTTTGTTTTTTTGCTTACTCTCGTCTCTCGTAGCCATGGTAAAGCGCGTCACCACTGCCAAGATTGCCTGCCTGGACTTCAGCCTTCAGAAGGCCAAGATGCATCTCGGTGTGCACGTCATCGTGGACGACCCTACTAAACTGGACGCCATCAGACAAAGGTGTGTGCAATAAAAGAAAGAAAAACAACTTCAAAGGACACATGCTGTATAAACCGTAGGCCAAATTCACTGTTTTTGCTCGTCGTTGAATAAAGGGGTTGCATTGACGTCACGCTCGCTACGCGTACGCGCTAATTGCACAAGCAACAGGGCTGAGCGGCCATTATTGAGGTCAAACGAAGTGCAAACGGTACATTATCCTGATTACGAAACGACCTCATTGGGGGCGCTGTCGTGAAGTGCGACGTGCGTGTGACGTCATATGCATGAACTTTATTTTGATCTGATGATCATCATTTTAAAATTTGGTGACCAGGCTGAGCTCGCCCACAAATAAATGCCTGGTGTATTCCCCCAGGCTCCAACATTCTGTACAAGTCTCGTGCCTTTCTGCCCTGAACCTCACCGAATTCAACAGGGTCTCCCTGGGGCTTTTGTACCGAGTCAAACAAAGTCCAACAACAAAGTTGCTAATGTTTGGTACCAAACCTGCCAAAACCTGCAGTTGGATTCTGACGGGCTTGGGGTAGTTAGGGTTAAAGGTAGGATACATCATTTGCAGATATCGAACAATATTTACTACCTAATTATTAAGAAATAGCTTACTCATTTGAAAGTAAATGATGATTCTAGACATCCAGCAAAATGATTGTACTAGATATCCTGTTATTATTCCGAAAGATAGAATTTTATTTAAAAAAATTAGCGATCGCCGGACGGCGATTGCGAAAAAACAAAGATAACATAAGAATAACTGCTCGACGCCGGTTAGAAACAAACGCTGTTTTTCATGCTTTTCTCGGCATCCATGATTGGAAAACTTCGGAAAGGTCAGTTAAACGATATTTACTATAAAATCAAACCCCCCAAATCTACCCATTCATGATAATTCAAGCAATTACCAATGGTGTATCCTACCTTTAACAGAGCCCTTAGAGACTGTGCGATTTAATTCCCAGCTGTAATCTTTGTACACGAATGCAGGGAATCGGACATCACCAAGGAGCGAATACAGAAGATTGTGGGAGCCGGGGCCAACGTGATCCTGGCCACTGGGGGTATCGACGATCTCTGTCTCAAGTACTTTGTAGAGGCCGGCGCAATGGCCGTCCGACGATGCAAGAAACAGGACTTGAAGAGGATCGCCAAGGCAACCGGAGGTATAGGGTTAAAGTAAAGTTGTGTGCGAGTCCCTGCAAGTCCTTTCACAAGTCCTTTCACAAGTCCTTTCACAAGTCCTTTCACAAGTCCTTTCACAAGTCCTTCCATAAAGCCAGTCGCAATTAACTGGTTGAACAATGACAAAGCAGGCCTTGCGCTAACTTTTTTTCCTGGGTAGCCCACCGGGCTAGCAAACTGCAGATTTTACTAGCCCGTTTACATTTTTGCTAGCCCGTATATGTACAATGCACAAAACTATTAGTTTGGCGCGCGCACGTACACGGACATGTACGTACAATGTACATGTATATCCGTAGTATTGTACACAGAGGACGCTGTTCTGTTCTGAAACGCTGTTCTGACTCTTTATCAGACGCGACTACTAGTTACAGGGCAGAACGCTCATGTACTATACAGCTACGCAGTGGGCCGTTATGGTAAGAAAGGCTGAACGATGTGAAAGAGAATAGTGCACATTATGTGCGGTACCCTGCGCTGTATTTTATACTATACTAATCTCACTGAAGCCCACCAGTCTACTCTGTTCGTGAGATCTCAGTGCACTGCATGCACGCGTGGATCGAGCGCTTCCAGGCTATCGATAATCATGCCGAAAAACACAAACAAAAGACAGTTTATACTCAGTTTATTTTGATCCGATTCATTTAATACACAAAAAGACAATACAAATTTTAACATGTATTTTGATCTAAACCTTTACAGGTAGGTTACTGAATTTTTCACTAGCCCACCGGGCAACCAAGGAAGTGGGTCTGGGTAGCCCGGAGCAGTTTTCGCTAGACTTTGTACGCCGGGCTAGTACTATTTCGAGGCCTGCAAAGGAATGCTTTTGTTAACAGTTCCCATAGGAAAACGCATATGTAAACAAAGCCATCCCGTCATTAGGTATTAGGTCTTTGTTTTGTGCCTCTATCAACCCCTACACACGTTATCTTGACTAATCAGCGATTCTTATGTTCCAATATCGCAGCCCAGCTGCTGGTGACCCTGGCCAATCTTGAGGGAGAGGAGACATTCGAGCCCACCATGCTGGGACAGGCGGACGAGGTCTGCGTGGAACGTGTCTGTGACGATGAACTCATCCTCGTCAAAGGGTAAGATTACGATCCATTATTATTATTATTATTTATTTCTGGTAATAAAACCAAGGATCCCTCAAAAGCACCCAAGGCACTGTAGCTCGCAAGCCTGAAGAAACCTGTAGAGAGAAGACAATGAGAAGAAGGTACAGTTTTAGAGGTGGGAGGAAAACCCACGGAGTCGGGCAGGGACTGAAAACTCAATCCACATTATTGGCCCAGGCCGGATTCGAACCCATTTCATAGCGGTGGAAGGCGAGGAAAGGACCGCTACGCCAACCTGACTCCATTGTGACACACTGAAATTTGCTAAGCTTACTGATCAACTGTCGGGTGTTGTCCAAGTTAAACATTAGGAACCTGGCACCACGAAATGTGTGGAAAGTCGCAAAATAACTAAATTAACATTGTTATATTTCTAGAAAGAAGAAGTCCTAAGCTTTCAAATAATGTGTTGTGTGTTGCTGCAGCTTATTCTTAGCCGCCGCTATACTCCTTTAAAATTGCTGAAGTCGTGCTCAAAGTCCGTGAACCGTGCCAACTATACTATCACTCAGTGCAATCTTTGATTTTTAATTGTTTTTCACATATGTGACCTGCTCCCACAAAACCAGACATAAGTGGGTTTTTCGAAAAGTGAGATATATTTTATATTTCCCTTTAGTACACATCTTCAGCTTTCATTTGGTTCCTAAAACCACCTTTATACCATACATACTTCAAAGTTTATGAGGATTTTATTTCAATGTATTTGGGAAATAAATTACCACTTTTAGGACAGTTTGCTTCAATAAATGCATGATTTTTGTACTTTCTTATAAATAAAGTTGATTTTGTTTTAAAACCTAACTGAGAGTTAAAGTATACATACTAAAGAATAAAAAAATAACAAAAAACTACAATCGAGGTCCGCTAGATTTGTTGCCCCATTTCAACTTTGACGAGCTGTATCTCGAAATAGCCTGTGCGACTTATGTCCGGTTTCGTAGGAGCGGATCACATATTTTAATGGTCCTTTTATCAAAATAATCTCTGGCGACTTTACAGCCATTTTGTCATGGATGGTCACATATTTGTTTCATTGCCACTTGTAGACCTAAGGTGCGCAACGCGGCCTCCATCATCCTGCGCGGGGCCAATGACTACCAGTGTGACGAGATGGAACGCTCCATGCACGACGCCCTGTGTGTGGTCAAGCGTGTCCTGGAGAGCAAGTCGGTGGTCCCCGGGGGCGGGGCCGTCGAGGCAGCGCTGTCCATCTACTTGGAGAATCTAGCCACGTCGCTGGTGAGTCAATGAGCTCAATTTGGGTTTTTAACTCTTTTTTAGGTATTTCTACTTTTCCTACTTTTCTCTTAAACAGTTAGCTCCAGAGGACGTATATATATATACACGCATATATATATACACGCATATATATATACACGCAAAGTTTATCCCAGTTTCAAAACGAATGACGCCTAAACACGTCCCGAGCAAGGCCGGAAATGTCTGTCGGCAGCCAGCAAAGCCGGAAATGCGTGGGTGTGATTTCCTGGTACCATCGGCCTGAACCCGCCTCGGAACGAGTTTCGTTAAAAATAGTCCCGCACCTCGGCTCGGTGATGTTAAATAATGTGAAAATAATCCCGGCGCGAACTGGTTAAAGGTAGGATACACCATTTGCAGGAATCGATACACCATTTGCAGGAGGAACTTTGCGTGTAGACACGGCATCCTACGTGAACTTGAAGCACACCCACGCATTTCCGGCCTTCCTCGCTGCTTAGAGACATTTCCGGCCTTGCTCGTGGCGTGTTCACCCGTCATCCGTTTTGAATCCCGGAGAAACTGTGCATGTTTACACGGCATCCTACGTGAACTTGAAGCACACCCACGCATTTCCGGCCTTGCTCGCTGCTGACAGACATTTCCGGGCCTTGCTCGTGGCGTGTTCACCCGTCATCCGTTTTTTGAATCTAGGAGAAACTTTGCGTGTAGACACGGCATCCTACGTGAACTTGAAGCACACCCACGCATTTCCGGCCTTGCTCGCTGCTTAGAGACATTTCCGGCCTTGCTCGTGGCGTGTTCATCCATCATCCTTTTTAAATCCCGGAGAAACTTTGCGTGTTTACACGACATCCTACGTGAACTTGAAGCACACCCACGCATTTCCGGCCTTGCTCGCTGCTGACAGACATTTCCGGCCTTGCTCGCTGCTGACAGACATTTCCGGCCTTGCTCGCTGCTGACAGACATTTCCGGCCTTGCTCGCTGCTGACAGACATTTCCGGCCTTGCTCGCTGCTGACAGACATTTCCGGCCTTGCTCGCTACTGACAGACATTTCCGGCCTTGCTCGCTGCTGACAGACATTTCCGGCCTTGCTCGCTGCTGACAGACATTTCCGGCCTTGCTCGCTACTGACAGACATTTCCGGCCTTGCTCGCTACTGACAGACATTTCCGGCCTTGCTCGCTACTGACAGACATTTCCGGCCTTGCTCGCTGCTGACAGACATTTCCGGCCTTGCTCGCTGCTGACAGACATGTCCGGCGTTGCTCGCTACTGACAGACATTTCCGGCCTTGCTCGTGGCGTGTTCATCCGTCATCCGTTTCGAATCCCGGAGAAACTTTGCGTGTATACACGGCATCGGACGTGAACTGGTTAATGTAGATTGTTTTACTCCTTTTTTTTTTTTGTGGTTCAAAAACAGAGCTCCAGGGAGCAGTTGGCCATCGCTGAGTTTGCCAACTCCCTTCTGGTCATCCCGAAGACCCTGGCTGTCAATGCTGCCCAGGACTCGGTGGATCTAGTAGCCAAGCTGCGGGCGTACCACAACACGTCACAGATGCAGGCGGACAGGGCCGAGCTCAAGTGGTAACGAACGCCCACATTTTTTTAAAGTGTGATCTTATACCATTTGTGGCGCATGTCGCAAGTCGCCAGAGCTATTTTTGAGTAATAAGCCTTTTAACATGATCACAAACAATGGAAATCAACGGAAACAGTCGACCCTTTCACCCAAATATCATCTGTGTATTGTAAGATGCCAACTTCGGTGATATACCATTATAGTTAATTTGCCTTGATCCCCGTCTACATTACCCCTAAACTTCCCAACTGCGTCAACATTCATACAGATAAATCTCTATGGGACTTTTTTTGAATCCCTGGCTTCGTCTTCGTCTTTGGGTGATTTTAAGCTCCCAACTTCGGGAACTCCAGCCACATTCTGGTGCCCGTTTGTGCTTCAGAAACATTCAATCCGATGATATGAACCCAAAAGTTGATTTGGAATTCGGAGGCGAAGCAGAAGCCGAAGCCAAGGTTTCTAAAAAAAAACTATGATCATGCTGCGTTCCAATGGCGTCGTGTTTATCGTGTTCACGAGTTCATGAGTCATATAATGGCGTTCTAATCGCCTGGTAACTCGTGTTCACCAGTGGTGAACTCGAGGTGGAATTTCTTTCTCCATGTTCACGACTTCATAAACGAATGAAATACTCGCGCATGCGTGTTGGTTCACGTACGAGTTCTTGCGCGATAAAGAATGTCCTTACCGCACGACTAACTCGACTGTGCGCGTGCGTCTTGGTGAGTAGCGTTTGGAATGCAACCTACTCGTGAACATGGAGAAATTCACGGTGAACACGATAAACACAAAGCGATTGGAACGCAGCATGAGGCCTCTGTAGGTTTACTCTTGTTAGTTTAAGGCGGTCTTGTTTCCAACCTTCTCTCCATGCAGGGTGGGTCTGGACCTGGTCGAGGGCACCGTCCGGGACAACAAGAAAGCCGGCGTGTTTGAGCCGGGCATCTGCAAGATCAAGTGTCTGAAATTCGCCACGGAGGCGGCCATCACCATCTTGAGAATAGACGACATGATCAAACTGGCGCCGGAAGAAAAAGAGCAAATGGACGGCCATTGAGCGCTGAGCGAGATTGCTCTAAACTGTGACCGGCTCTACAAAAAGGTGTATTAAGTCGCGTTATGCACTATCATGTAATGGCCCGCTCAACGTTGAGAGGGTAAACTGTTCATCAAAATGTGATTTTTATTTTTTGTCATGAATGACATCTTCAATACCTACAGTTTCAGGTTTCATTCAAAGCAATGTTGATTTTGATGAATAAAGTGGGAAAAAATACCATTTTGTGTACATCGTTCTGTTGTAGTACAACAGAGCCGGCTATTTCAAAGCCTGTTTTTTCAGTTGTGTAATTTAAACTCTAAGGAAGTAATCAATATGTAAACACGTCATATCTCCAAAATGAGAGGGGCTATGGGGCTCTATTATATACTAAATGAAAGCTTACGCTTTGGGCATTCCAACCATGTATATAACTCAATTTCTTTTTTTGCGACATAATACACCTTTTTGTAGAGCCGGTCACAATTAATGTGTTCTAAATGAATGTGTTCTATACAAAACTACGTGTGTTTGGTTTACTTTTATACAGGGTGGCCCACACAAAAACATACAATCATACTTCCACTACCATGAGGACAAAACTACTTATAACAACGGATGGAGAATCTTTCTAGAAGAAAAATGATACAAAGATATCTTGATTTGGGCCAGTAGTTGTAGCTCCAAACCCTATTATGTGAAGCACATTAATGCTCGGTTCAGACAGACGTTCCACAGTCACGCCGAACCAAATGAGTGAATTGAGTCCGACGTCTGAACCAAATGAGTGAATTGAGTCCGACGTCTGAAACGAATAAGGGCGACAAGGCGCGCCAGACGGCGAACGATTTGGTTTGGCGCGACTGTGGAACGGCTGTCTGAACCGAGCGTTAGGGGTTCTTTCACAGCAAGAAATAGCTAAACCGAACCCGCAAATTTACCAGTTTAGTTATTTTTCATCAATGCGAAAGGACCACCGACTTCACTTAACAGGGTCTGGAGCTAAAACTACTAGCCCAAATTGAGATATCTTGGCTTTATTTTTCTTCTTGAAAGATTCTCAATCCATTGTTATGAGTAGTTTTGGCCCCGGGGTAGTGGAAGGATGCTTGTCTATTTTTTTGTGGGGAGCCCACCCTGTATATGTATACTGTTTGTGGAGTCACTTTTTGTACACAAATTATTTTGCATTGTGCATTTTGCATTGAAAATGACCTGCTAATTGTACTGTGGCAAGTGTGACAGGCTCCATCAAAATGAGGGATAAGCCCCAAATACATGTACATGATGTTTGTTGCATGTACATGTACATTGTACATTATATGACTGCTGTTGATGACCCCGGCAGCATAAATTTTTCGCTCAAGTCTTAGTTTGGAAGGGCACAAAAAGGATTTTGTTTTCATCAATTTCCTCAACTGTGCTCCGAATTACAGTTTCAACTGAAAAATTGAACCTTAAACATTTCATGGGAAATTTATTGCTAATTTGAATAAACGGAATCCAATTTGTGGTAAACAATTAAAATTCAACTGAAAACCCCAAAACCTCCAATAAAGCTTTTGAAAACAAACTTATTTCCCATTTTGATGGAGCAGGTCTCAGTGACCATTAACCATACTCCTTATTCAGGGTCATCGGCCATCTTAAATTGAAAGTGAAGTCAAATCTTCATTTTTGGAACTTGCAAAAAGATTTGAAAGTTATGAAATAAAGTTAATTACAAATTAATACCTGTCTGCTCTGATGAATATTTGCAATTAATGATACGCTAATGTTTAGAGCCACATTTTAAAAAGTGATGCTTGGAACGCATAAATAGTCTGGTACCATCCAATTAAACGGTTTACAAGGCCTATTGATTTTGTTGCAACGACTTATAGAGCGCGGCAATGTCGCGCACGCACGCACGCACGCACACACACACGCACGCGCGAGTAAACAAACAAAATAAATAGTACGCGAAGGTTGCGCGAGTTTTTTATCATTAGCGCGATAAGGCGCACGATTTTGTTGCGTAATGTAAACGCGTTGATTGATTTATGCGAGTCTTTAAATACCTAACATTTTCGCTCGACAAAATTGCGTGCGTCATTTAGAGAGCGCGTTACAAATATGGCTTCACCGAGAATAAGGTCTATTTTGGAAATTTTTTGATACAGCATGTCCTATTTTTTTATTTTTTTTTGGCAAATATTGCCATTAAATAGGTACAGACTAAAAAGTTGTGAAGCAAATCTGTATGTTGATGGTTGTATAAGAAAACAATGTTGAAATTTTTGTCGCTAATGTTTATTCATGAAGGGAGTCTACATTTTGTCCACATTTAAATTCTAAAGAGTTGCTATGTCCCACATATAATTATGTCAGTAAATGCTAAAAAGTTAATCTTCATGTGTGAAATTTCATTATTTGTGCTAAAACCAAAACCCAAGTTCGATGCATAGTGTGGTTTTATTCTGGGGATTCTCAAAACAATTCCCCCTTTCAAAAATGGTCGAGCCCATACAGAGATGACATCATTATCGACGTGTTCGCATAGCCGGATCACATCGTAAAACTCAGATTTTTAAATAAATAAACTGCCAGTCCCATGGTCCACAAAGGTTGTTTCAAAAGTCAACAAGAACTGTAGTCTGTAGGTAGCCGAGTTGTAATTTTATCCCATTGACTGCAAAACAAAATCATTTTCTGAGGAATTTAGGGTCATTTGACAAGTACAGTATAAAATGTTGTGATTTTGGGGCCAATGATAATTTTTAAAGGCCTTCCAAATTTGCCCCAAACCTTGGGGTAACTTTGACAAGGGTTATAATAAGGCACTTCATAAAGTATTTGTTTTATTTTGTATTCGACATGAAGGGATGGTCTTCAAAAATGGGCTACTTGGATAATTAAGGGCGCCCTCAATAAGCCCAGATAATACGGACGGGCTAGCTTGGTCTTAACCGTTGGCGCTCGACCCTAGAGCGCCGCTGCGCGGCGCTCTAGGGTCTTTGGTCTTGACCAAGACTATGGCCAAATTTGAGTCGAGCTGCATACGGAAGATCAACGCGGGTGAAGAGGTGAACGAAGCATGGCACCTTGAGGCTCAAAGTAAGTATGTTGATTTAACCCTTTGCACTCAGCCCCGCGCTCAACTGACCGTACAAGTCCTTTAAAAGCTCCTGGGGGTCCAAATATTCCCCCAAAATATAGCCCTATTTGTAAGCTTTCCAATGATACATAATTATATTGGATTTGCACACTAAATGATATTTGTATATACAAACTAGCAACACGTACAAAATCTTCGAAAACAGGGTTAATAATACAAAGTGTTTGGCGAATTTCTTATTCTGTGGTAGACTAACTGGGGCCCTAGAGCTCCTCTTTTTGAATTTTGGATTTAGCTTGTCGCATTACGTACAATCTAAATCAAAATTCGAAAAAGAGGTGTTCCACTACTCTAGGGCCCCAGTTAGTTAATTAGTGGGTCGAATTCTGTAGTATAAAGTTGGGTAGGAATATATCATTTGCAGACATTAAACAACAATAATACTACTAATTACTACCGAATTACTAAATAATATCTTACTTACCGTATTTGAAAGTAAATAATGATTATACTTTATAGACATCGAGCAAAATGAAGGTGCTAGATATCTTGTAATTGTTCCGAAAAAATCACGAACAAAATCAACATAAAACCACTGCCCGACGCCAATTAAAAACGAATACCATTTTTCTTGCTTTTTTTCTCGGCCTCCATGATTATAAAACTTAGGATATTTACTATAAAATACAATCCCCAAATTTACCCATTTATGATAATTTATAAAATTATTTGTTTTCCTATAAAATTGTAACCCTGTTTTTGTCAAGGAAGAATTTTCATGCTCGGCAAATTTTGTTTGCTTACCGGTACTGTACTTATTGCCAATAAGTACAGTAAGCAAACAAAATTTGCCGAGCATGGCCAATAACATTGGCCGCTGATCAAGCCCCCCCCCCCCCCCCCCCCAAAGCTTGTTGACCGTGCATAGACTGAATCATATATTGCTATTTGAGTTGACGTTTCGCTGTGAATATGCATGTAAACCGCAATTTGCTACAAATACCGAATGGCAATTTTAATCTCGCAGGCTAGGAATGGAATTTTAATTTGTCATTTTCCCCAGGTTTTCCTAATATTCTAGCGACGCTACTGCCGATAGAGAGATTCATTGATGCCCAGAAGAAAGCGCCAGAGCTTTTCTGGGGGCACTTTGTTAACGGGAAGATGACCGGGGTGAGTCTATCCCTGGCTTCGTTTCGTCTTTTTGGTGGTTTGGGGCAGTACTTTTAAATGTGACCAGGGGCCAATTTCGTAGAGCTGCTAAGCACAACAATTTGCTTAGCATGGCAATTTGTCCTTGGCAAAAACAAGGTTACAGACCAAATTTTTACCTGATCTTTATTGTTCTGGATTGATAATCAGCTGTTTTCTTGCTTAGCATGAAAAACATGTATAATTTTGGCTAGTAACCTGTTTTTAATGAGCAAGACTTTTTGTGCTAAGCAAATTTGTTTTGCTTAGCAGCTCTATGAAATTGGGCCCTGTTCAAATAAAACCCAGACAAAGTTGCACAATGTGTTTTATTACAATGTACTTGTAAAGTCAAAGGTGGATTTTACATTTTTGAGGTTTGGGGTTTTTCTAATCTCCCCAAATTTGAACATAATCCGTCACCCAAAAGTGTTTTTTTGTCGATTTTGTGAAACAATTGTGACTGTCACCACGAAACCCGGACAAAGTTGACAAAATAAATTTCGGGTTTATGATATTTTCAAATTCTCCTGTTTATTAGCTTTTGAATGATATATAACTTATGTGGGTAGCCCTTCCCTGTAATCCCCTGCGAGGAGATTAAGACCCAGGATCAATCATATGCCAAACAGAGAAAACGAGGTTTTTGTGCAGGAAGTGCTTTTGTAATTATATACAACCACCGTTTGGAAAAAGGGTTAACATACGTCTTTATTGTGATCAGACTGTATTTGTTTTTTGGGATATGCTCCGTGAATATTTTAAGATAACAAAAACATGAAAACTTAAAAATCGATGATCCCATGCAAAAATTACTTCACACGCTGTTTATATGGAATGCATGGTTGCAATTTTGTCCAGGTTTCGTGGTGACAGGTCACAATTGTACAGAAACAATACTTCAAAGTATTTGAACTTCAAGGCTGTTTACACATATCTCACAATTAGGTTGTCAGGGTTTTATCACTAAATCCTTCCCCCAGGGGAGATAGGGTGGGTGTCAGTATATGTAAATGATACATCAATTTAAAGCTGAGAACTTAGAGAATTACAACAAATATATATAAAAAAACATAAATTGTCAACTTTATCCGGGTTTTGTTAGAGCAGGTCACAAATTTATGCTCTTTCCGATGAACATCAATCCGTTCAAAAACTGTTGCTCCAATTTTAAAACATTCCGTGATTATTTCATGCATGATAATTGCATCACACTGTATGTAGTTTGATACGATTCTTCTTTTAGGTTATCATTGGGACACTTTCTGCTGGCAGTCGTAAATGGGCCAACGATTCCTTGTTCAAACACAACCCAAAAGGCACTGTTGCTTGTGTGAACGTGCTGTGTGTTTACCCAGAGTATCGAAAAATGGTTAGTTCATGATCTTGACTGAGTTAAGCCGCGTTCGCATTGGACTTTTTATGTTAAAACCTATGGAGACTGTTGTCAACTTTAACCAAATTAAATCCAATGCGGACAGGCGATAACATTGTCAAATTGTCTATTTTACCCCCCGCAACAGTAAGATCTACAGGCCCAAGCTTCTAGCGGAGGATTTAACACCGTGAACTTTGACAATCACGTACGGTAACTTTTTACAATATTAAGTCCAATGCGAACGCGGCTATTAAGACATTTTGTTAAATGTGACCCACTCTGCAAAAATGAGTCTGATGTGTTAAAAATGATTTGTTCAATTTTATAGTTGGTCAGAAAAAGCAGGAAATAGGCTTTCATTTGATATATGGCACAACTCTGTAGTGTAGGTCTTTTACAATTTTGGGAAATTTGCTCTCTTTTTTTATAGTTATACTCAAAATGTCTTTGAAAAGAAATGAAGATTTACAATTGTAGTGCTTCATCAGATGCTATGGTAAGAGATTTGACAAAACCTGTATTAAAATTAATTTAGGGATCAAAACATTCTTTTCAATCGATCAGATCTGAAAATATAGGTGTTGGAGAAACCGAAATGCCTTAAAACAAAAATATTATTTGTTGAAAGAAAAATTACCTCCGAGACAATAAACCGCCCTTTACGTAAAAAAGTAATTTCTGACATCAGACTCATTTTTGCAGAGCGGGTCACAAATAAACTCATCACAAAAAGTATCGACTTGCACGCTCTATTCTAGCTAATGATCTCGTTCTCACAGGGTATTGGTACGGCACTGATGAAGCATCTCGCAGCGCACATCGAGGAGAATTTCAAAGGTGTGACAAAACTGTGCTTAATATGCAAGCCCAAGCGAATGCCATTTTACGAGCACATAGGGTTCACCGACGCGGGTTCTGCCGTAATCACCTGGCTAGGTACGTCCAAGTTCAATGTTTTTGTTTTTTCAAAGTGCACATGATAGCACATCAGATCAGAAATCCGTTGCATCTTCGCAACCATTACAATGTGTTTAACCAGTTCGCGCTGGGATTACATGTATTTTAATATTACGGAGCCGAGGCGCGGGATTATTTTTTAACGAAACACAATCCGAGGCGGGTTCTGGCCGATGGTACTGGAAAGCACACCCAAGCACTACCGGCCTTGCTAGCTGCTGACAGACTTTTCTGGCCTTGCTCGCTGCTGACAGACATTTCCGGCCTAGCTTGTCGCGTGTTTATGCGTGATCCGTTTTGAATCTGGGGACAACTTTGCGTGTACATCCTCCGGCGCGAACTGGGTAAAGAGACACTATGTCCAGTCCTCCAACCGCCCAATTGTGCTACAAATCGCATTTTTAACAAAATGATGTAAATCAGAAAAGCATTTACTCGAAATAACCATGAAACAACCAGCATCCACTAAAAACTGGGCATTTTTGTGTTATTCTTGTGTAGAACGAGTTTCGGGGGTCACAAAACTGACCCCCAAAATTTAAGCTCATTGGGAGTAGTCGTAATTTCAGCCGGAAAATATTCGCCTTTTGCGGACGTGTCAGAAACCACAACGTTCATTGAACATTGAATGGGAACGACAGGAAAAACGTATGCGTACACCGTCGTGTCCGATGTGAACAACCAGGTTTTTTCAAATTGTTTTCTAGGAAACAACAAGATATTAGGTTCGGTTCCCTTTTAACCATATGTTAGCAATAGGATAAGTAAACATTCCAAAATATGTTTTCTAACAGGTCCACTACAGAGGTATTTTATGGAGTACCGGATACCAGCCGCACCCAAGGATTCAGAGTAAATGTGTGAACAATAATGTGTAACGAACTTTAAAGAACTATGAAGAATTCTAAAGAACGGCTTCCTGAACCAACTCGCCAATAGCCTAGTTGGTAGAGAGGAGAGCTATGGATTGAAAGGTCTGTGGTTCAAATCCGACTATTGTTAACGTTTGTCTTTTCCTTCGACAAATTTTCTTAGGGGTTATTTTAACCATAGAACAAGGTTAAAGGGATCGTATACGTTTGGTAATTGGAACCCACTGTTTGTTTCAATTCTATATAGTTATTATATATACCATAAAACTAACCTGTGAAAATTTCATTTCAAAAGGTGGTAGCGATTTTGAGATATTGCCGAAAATCTGAAGCGGTTATGTCCACACAGGAAGAATAAACTGCATTGGAATACACATTCTGAGAAACGTCACTGAAACGCTTTTCAGATTCAAATTTGTAGGGATAAAAAGTAATATCTTTTATCATAACCGCAGTACTTCGAAGTGAAAAGTTTCTAAAAATGCATTATACTATCCAAAGCTGCTGTACTTCTTACCAAGTAAGTTTGTATAGCCATTAATTTTTGAAGTAATTACCAAACGTATACGATCCCTTCTAAGGAAAAACCGGGTTAGGGTATATAAGTGCCTTGAAAAATACAACAAAACCGCTACACTAGTTAGTTTTTAGAGACTTTCTATAATCGAACGATCGACTTGTAATATTTGCATAGGGATGCATTGCATTGCCAGCTAATTTGTCTTATAAGCTTGGACAATGTTTTGGCTGTCTTTAGCCAAATTTCTGACATTCTAATAATTCCAGCGCAGTTTTCTTGTTGAGTGCATGGGGCTACATATAATTACTCATTAGTCATCAAATATAATATATGAATAAGATTAATACTGCTGCAAACTGCTTACTGGCTGGAATGACCTGAAATATACAAATCAAATAAGTTAAGGGAGCCTAATATTTCGATCTTAACAAGATCTTCTTCAGAGACATAATTATGTCTCTGAAGAAGATCTTGTTAAGATCGAAATATAATATGTGACCGGCTCTGCAATAAAGGGTATTAAGTCGCGCTGTGCACTATCATGTAATGGACTACTCAACGTTGAGAGGGTAAACATTTCATCAAAATGTGATTTACATTTTTTGCCATTAACCCTAACTCCCTACACAACAAAGGAAGTTGGAGGATTTTGAAGGAATTGTATTGTTTAATAACAATGGTGAGGGAGTTAGGGTTAATGAAATCTTTAACACTAATATTTTCAGGTTTCATTAAAAGAAATGTAGAACAACAGAACGATGAACACAAAATGGGCGTGTTTTCCACTTTAAATCATCAAAATCAACAACAAAGCCGGCTTTTTCAAAGCCTGTTTTCTCAGGTGTGTAATTTGAACTCCAAGGAAGTAATCAAAAGCAAACATGCCATAACTCCAGAACGGAAGTAGCTATGGAGCTCTATTATATACCAACTGGAAGCTTATGCTGTAGGCTTTCTAACCATGTAGGCCTATATAACTCAATTTCACTAATTTGTGACATAATACCCATTATTGTGGAGTGGGTCACTAAAATATATAAAATATGTGCTTGCTGAAAATTGTGGTTTCTCAGGAATTCTTCTCAGGTTTTTTAGGGGGGGTGCGTTAGGTAACAATAGTCTTGAGAGTGCATAGGTTTGGGGGACTAATGGGGGGTCTGTCAGTCCCATATCTTGCTGGGTGTACTTCTTGGAGGTGAGGTGTGGGGCCGCTTTTTTGGTTATGTTTTACAACTTGTATTTTTGTGTTAATTTCTTTTATTAAATTCTCTTCAATTGATGCACTAGGTTGTTTACTCAAACAAAATAAATATGGAAATAAACATCAACCTTTCGACCTTCAGTGTACGTCAATAGTCATACGATTTATTTAGTTTGTGCCTGTGCGGGTGTTTGTTTGCAAAAACCACAAAAAATTACACCCGATTGCCCAACAAAAGGATATTGTTGGTGGCCCGGATCAAATCTATTGACCGTCAGACTTCGGCACATCACGAGTGTAGTGTCAGGTGACTGGCTGTATTGTTATCAATGCGCTTGGTGTATATATAGCCCAGGGGGTGTGTGGGACGTCTCTAACATCGGACGAGGCAATCGTTGGTATACCAGTTTCCTCTTCGGCTGTTGAAGGAAGCTATAACAAGGTAAATCATGTACATGTTTTTGAATAAAATGTTTGTTAAAGGGTTCGTATACGTTTGGTAATTACTCCAAAAATGTATGGCAATAAAAACTTACTTGGTAAGAAGTACAGCAGCTTTGGATAGTATAATGCATTTTTAGAAACTTTTCACTTTGAAGTACTGCGGTTATGGGAAAAGATATCACTTTTTATCCCTACAAATTTGAATCTGAGAAGCGTTTCAGTGACGTTTCTCAGAATGTGTATTCCAATGCAGATTATTCTTCCTGCGTGGACATAACCGCTCCAGATTTTCGGCAATATCTCTAAATCGCTACCACCTTTTGAAATACAACTTTTACAGGTTAGTTTTATGGTATATATCTATAACTATTTAGGATTGAAACAAACAGTGGGTTCCAATTACCAAACGTATACGATTCCTTTAACTATAGGTTTTCTTGGTCAATTTCGGCAAATGAGCAGCCCAATTTAATTTTTTTGCGTTCGAATTATATTTTTACCTCAGTAATTTACCATGTGTCAAATTCAGAATTCGGGAATTCAAATTCCTTTAAGCAATGTGTCAAATTGAGCATATCGTCATTCTTTTTCATGATGCACAATCGTTCAATTTTAATAGCAAAGCTGGTTCGACTAGAGATTTTTGCTGAATGATATTTTTCAATTACGAAAATGAGTCAATTCATTTTGCTAAATGAGAATTCAAATAAGTACGACAAAAAAAGAAACAAACAGATAAACAAAATAAGTTGTGGTAGACAACTGTTTCGTAAGTCAGTAAAACTTTTTGCTTTTCCTTATTTATTTATTTCCCGTATATATGTGACCCGCTCCATCGAATTCAGGAATAAGTCGCAAAATGACTTTTTGAGATATGCATATGGTGAGAAAGGGAATTTTATAAGCTTTCTAATGATACCCATCACAAGTGTGTATCTGTTTAGGTTAACGAGTTATGGTCTGATGAAGATGACAGGTGTATATTTATTTGCCGAATTCACATTCCGAGAAAAACGGCTTTGAAATAAACAAAATTGCCCAAAATCATACGGACATCATTTTCATCTTTATTGATCGTTTTTACATACAATACATTAATGACATTAATCTGTGATAACTATACTTCCTAAAAATACAATGTTAAGAAAATCGACTTGGTCACGATTTTCACCCATGCGTTTCACCCACTTCAACGGCCAATTGTGTAAAACGGCCTCGGCGACTTATTCCTGATTACGATAGAGCGGGTCACATATTTTATATGGAGCCTATTGTGTTTTTCATTTGTGTTTTTTTGTTTTTTTTGTTTTTTTTGGGGGGTAGGGGAGGGGGGAAAGAGAAGGGGGTATTCTTTATTAGTTGTAACCTGACAAGACCTAATTTGCTTTGTGTTTCTGTAACATTAAAGTCAAATTTCTTCCGGGTTGGAGGGCCATGCATATGCCTACTGGAGAAGAGGAAGTATATTAAAGGTTTTTTTGAAGGTCCTTTGTTTCCTGTAAATTTAGTTCATTCAATTTGTTTATGTTTTAGTTTTTACCCAGAGTATCTGCCAAAACAGGGGCCAATTTCACGGAGCTGCTAAGCACAAAAATTTGCTTAGCACAAAAAAGGCTTGCTCATTAAAAACAAGTTATCAGCCAAATTTCTACGTGTTTTTCATGCTAAGCAAAAATCCAGCTGATTATCTATCAAAAACAATAAAGATCACGTGAAAATTTGGTCTGTAACCTTGTTTTTACCAAGGACAAATGTTCATGCTAAGCAAATTGTTGTGCTTAGCAGCTCCGTGAAATTGGCCCCAGTTTGAACTTGTCTCAAAATTGCAAATCTTATGTTTTGGGGCTAAAGTCATTGTGGCCTTTCTGGGGTGTAAACAAATAGATTGTTTTTTGGTTTCATTTTTTGTTAGCAATCAAGATGCGTTTTGCAGTGTTACTTGCCAGCGTTTTGGCAGTGGCTACGGCTAGAACAGACTTCAATGAGTACGCTGCGAAAATCATCGACCGTGTTAACTCCAAGGGCGCAACATGGAAGGTATAGTTAGTAACTGTTGAATTTGTCAAATTTGTAACAATTTTGCAATGACAAGTTGCAATTCTTGCCATCATTGATAAAGACAGAACTTGTTGGAAATTTTAGAATTTGATTTTTTTTAATGCAGTAGTTAAAGGTAGGATACACCATTGGTATTTGGCTTGAATTGCCAGGAATGGGTGAATTTTGGGGGTTGTGTTTTATAGTAAATATCGTTTTAACTGACCTTTCCGAAGTTTTATAATTATGGACGCTGAGAAAAGCAAGAAAAGCGGCGTTTGTTTTCAACCGGCGTCAGGCAGTGGTTCTTATGTCGTTCTTTTTTGTGTGGGATCGGAACAATTACAGAATATCTAGCGCAATCATTTTCAAAGATATTTCTTATTAATTGGGTAGTAAAAAAAATGATGTATCCTACCTTTAAGTTGTGAAATCTTGTAAATTATGTACCAAAGCCATGACCACGCAGTCCCGTTTGTTATTTGATTGTGAAACGAAAACGGAAATTTGAAGCAAAATAACCAATAATCACAAAATCCTTTACAGTATTATTAAACCCTCTTTAGTGGGTGGTGTGTGGGTGGTTTGTTGCGGGTCATTGAACACCATTACAAAGGCTAGAGTATTATGTTGTATAAAGTGACAATGAAAAATCCTTGCAATAGCCTTTCTGTGTAGTAAGTTCGAACTTTTACCAAGATAACATGTGTATAGGCATAATGGTATGATTCTATAAACTAATTTACTTGTGTCGTTCTGTTTACCTGAAGGGGCATTACGGCTCGGAAGTGCCCATTGGGCTACAAAACTCGTTAATCATCCACGACATGAGACGGGGATTGAATTGAAAACATGGGCCGATCGAGGTTGCATTACTACTGCCGTTTCTTATTTTTATTTTGTTAAACCTCCGCCAGGCTGGACCAAACTTTGTAGGCGAGACTCTAGAGTCGGTCATCGCCCGACTGGGAGTCAAGTACCCGCTGCCGATCGACAAGAAGTTGCCGCTGTATTTCCACGAGGACGTCAGCGACCTGCCGGCGACTTTCGATGCGCGCAAGAAATGGCCGAAGTGTAGCAGCATCTCGCTGATCAGAGACCAGGCAGCCTGTGGCTCTTGCTGGGTAAAGTACTTCGGCAACTAAAGTTACTGGGTACTCTTGGTACTCTTGGTACTCTTGGTACTCTTGGTACTCTTGGTACTCTTGGTACTCTTGGTACTCTTGGTACTCTTGGTACTCTTGGTACTCTTGGTACCGTTGGTACCGTTGGTACCGTTGGTACTGTTGGTACTTGGTACTCTGGGTACTGGATACTTTTGGTACTCTGGGTACTGGGTACTTTTGGTACTCTGGGTACTGGGTACTTTTGGTATTTGGTACTTGGTACCTGGTTTTCATCCGGAACAGCCTCTTGGGATCTTGGCTAGGAGGTCACGTGGAGGTGTCGTATGATCTAAATCTTAGTTGTGTAATAATTATCTCTAAAGGTCTTGTGCGTCTTGGGGAAAAGAAATAATTCTTAAATATGGTTGAGGATGTTTATAAAATTATGTTGAATTGGTTATTGTTCCTCCTCCTGGATCTTTGCCTTTTCGGCTGAAGATGGTCTGAAGCGTCGATGTCAATAACTCGAGTGATGATCTTATAAAGTTGCTTCAGTTGACACACAGATCTTGTCATAGTGGGGTAGCTTTGTGATTTTTTTTCCAATAAACTGAAGCATGGGAATTGGCAAACAATAATACAATGAAAGATATTTGGCTATAAGGAATAATACAAAATTTTCAAAATTTTCAAAATGGCCGATTTGCAGTCATGCAAATAATCCAGTGCATGAAGAAGTGGGACGCCGGTATTATTGGTGTCCAGGGGTTAAACACATTTAAAATTTGTATTGGTAGGCTTTTGGTGCGGTAGAGTCCATGTCGGATCGCGAGTGCATTCACAACCAGGTGCAAGTAAACATTTCGGCTGAGGAACTGAATGACTGCTGCAGTGAATGTGGTGACGGGTGAGTAGAGCTTCACTTGTGTTCTTGAGCAAGGCACTTTACCACAATTGCCCTCTTTTATGCGACTATAGAAACAGACTTACAGCCCAGATCTTGAGTCGCTCTAGCACAAAACCGATATTCTGGGCTCGGAAGCACTGAAAAAGTAACAATATCAGGCCTGTGTTTAACTTCAGTTTCATTAGAATGAAACGTCTGGGAATATTTTTATTTCCCCTGGACGGAAGCTAGTCCATCGCAGGTTACTCCTTAGCTGATACGGGTACCCAGGCCCGTACGCAGTGGGTGCGAATTTGTACTTGATGGGACCAACAATGGGACCAAAAGTTTTTTTGTGCCAGTACCGTTATTTCTACATCAAAATACCATTATTTATCCCGGAAAATGTGGACCTTTTGGTAATTTGGGGGGGTGCGTGCGCACCCGTCGCACCCCTTCTGCGTACGTCCTGTACCCATTTATACTTCTGGGTGGATAGAGAGGCAAGTGGAGATGAAGTGGCTTGCCAATGACACAGTATACGACCAGCAGCTGGATTCGAACCCCTGACCTTCTGATCATGAGTCTCAAACTCGAACCACTAACCACACTCATCCCTGGAAGCACTGAACATAACAGAGTTAGTAATAACTGCGACAGGGTTTGAAACGTGGGTATGAAAAGGAAGTCTTAAGCACCGTCTTTCTTTTTGTTTTTTCTTCTGTGCGTCAAGATGCGATGGGGGATATCCTGGTTCAGCTTGGAAGTATTGGAAGACGAACGGTCTGGTCACCGGCGGTCTATACAACAGCAACATCGGGTGCCAGCCCTACACCATCAAGACCTGCGACCACCACGAGCCAGGCCCCCACAAACCATGCGGCGAAGTAGGCCCGACACCGCCTTGCAAAAACACCTGCCGACAAGGCTACCCCGTGTCTTTCACGAAGGACCGTCACTTTGGTAATTTGCGGGGTATCATGTTTTTCAGCCATTACAATATTTGACAGTCAATAGGTGGCAGTCAATAAGTGGCAGTCAATAGGTGGTAGTCAAGAGTTGCCCAATGAATAGTTGGCATTTGATTCTCACAATCTGAATATTGACAGTTAATACATGTACATAAACACTCATTTACACTCGATAGTATCCGCAGTCAATAGTATCCGCAGTCAATAGTATCCGCAGTCAATAGTATCCGCAGTCAATAGTATCCGCAGTCAATAGTATCCGCAGTCAATAGTATCCGCAGTCAATAGTATCCGCGGTCAATAGTATCTGGTCAATAGTATCAGGTCAATAGTATCAGGTCAATAGTATCCAGACTAGTGCCCAATTTGACAGTAGGGAATAGTTTTTTGGGTCCAGCTGATGGGAACCCCCGACGATGCGTTTGTGACACTTTTTGATCACAAATTTAAGTTTTCCCAGTAACTATTCCTAATTTGATGTGTGTAATGACCGCTGGTTTTGCTCAATATTATATATTTGTTTAAATACCCTACCCAATAAATTATATATCATTTTAAAGCTAAGAATTCAAGGAATTTGGAAATACCAATATCTCAAAAAATCTAAATGTCAACTTTACTCTGATTTCGTGGGAGCAGGTCACAATTATTGAAACGACCGTAAAACCGAGCTTAAAGGGATCGTATACGTTTGGTAATTGGAACCCACTGTTTGTTTCAATCCTATATAGTTATAGATATATATATACACCATAAAACTAACCTGTACAAATTTCATTTCAAAAGGTGGTAGCGATTTTGAGATATTGCCGAAAATCTGGAGCGGTTATGTCCACGCAGGAAGAATAATCTGCATAGGAATACACAATCTGAGAAACGTCACTGCAGTAACGCTTTTCAGATTCAAATTTTTTTGGGATAAAATGTGATATCTTTTTCCATAACCGCTGTACTTCGAAGTGAAAAGTTTCTAAAAATGCATTATACTATCCAAAGCTGCTGTACTTCTTACCAAGTAAGTTTTTATTGCCATACATTTTTGGAGTAATTACCAAATGTAGACGATCCCTTTAAGACAGGTCTGTTTCGAGGAGTTCTAAAAGAGTTTGAGATATCATGGGAACATCGACCAGATTTGCCACCACTTCGAAGTCCCCGGTCATGCTTGGTAATTTTGGTTCTCTTCCACAGGAGGCAATGTCTACACTATTGAGTCGGATGTCCAGCAAATACAGAAAGAGATAATGACAAATGGGCCCGTGGAGGCAGATTTCACTGTTTACGCCGACTTCCCCACCTACCGATCAGGTTTAGTAAAACAATATCAAAAGAAGGCGCTGTAATAAACCGCCAATTTGTGACCCGCTCTGTGAAAATGAGTTGGATGTCGCACGAGATTTGGGTGGTTGAACGCGGAGAGGGGGGTTTTCGTACGAAAATTTGATATTCCTATTTCATGATTTTCACCTTGGTTAGGATCTATATTTTCAATTTCTACATTAAAACATGCTTAATTGAAACAGATTTAGTGAGAAAAAACGGTTTTGTATTCTATTGCATACATCTCCTAAAGGGAAATATTTTTTTTAGTGCATGATTTCTCATGAATGGGGTTTTTAGATTTCGCAAAATCGTCAAAATTACAATCAGTGTATCACAAGAACGCAACATGCTACAGACCTCCAACATATATCAAATTAAAGAGGGCACTCTTTCTAATGGTATACATAACTCTGTTTGTCAAATTTTCGACATCCGACTCATTTTCACAGAGCAGGTCACATTTATAGATAAAATAGACTAATGAAATCTTAACTGTTAGGCCTTTGTGTGTCTCTAATTCAGAATTCACCTGTTAACAATTTTATATTTTCAGATTTGCAAGTAAGGTTGCACGGGTGCTTCAGTAAACGTGCTATTTCCACTGTATTTTTTTTATTAATATAAGATGCTTAGACGAAATTGATATGTAATGACAAATATTCATGAGACAATTAATGTTTAGAGTGACCACAATTGGTAAATGACTAAATTGGTTTTGGTAAAAGCGTGTGAATTTTTTTCAGGGACGGAATTCAATGCGATAGTTTTTTTTCCCGTCTAGCAGTTGACTCTCGGAATGACGTCACAATTAACACGTCCAAATTTTTGACAGGTGTGTACCAGCACACGAGTGGCGGCCAACTCGGAGGCCATGCCATCAAGATTTTGGGATGGGGCGTTGAGGGCGGTGTTGACTATTGGCTGGTTGCCAACTCATGGAACCCAAGCTGGGGGGACCAAGGTAGGACATAAGAGTGTATATCTCAACGGACAAGCATAATATCACTACCCTAAGGCAAAAACTACCTAAAAACTAAAAAAAAAAAAACTACCAAAAGATGGAGAATCTTTCCAGAAAGTTACTACCAAGATATCTTGATTTGGGCCAGTAGTTTTAGCTCCGGACCTAGCTTTGCCAAGGCTATTAAACTTGTTCTCTGAATAAGCAAGCGGCCGCTACTAGTACTGTAGAACTGAAAGTGAGGTAAAATATGTTTTGGAACTTACGGATAGAAAATGAAAGCAATGACCTAAAGTTAATTACAAATTAATACCAGACTTCTCTGATGAATAATTTTGAATTTGTGAATAAACGTACCTTAATGTTTTTAGCCACATACACAAATTAGTGAGGCTAGAATGCGAACATAGTCTGGCACCATCCCATTTAACAGTTCACAATTTATAAAATGCATTCTGGGAACACGACCAAAATGGCTTCCTCTTGATTTTAGGCTAATGGTAGTGGCTGCTGCCACTAACTGTAGTAATTTTAAGCCATAACCATTTCAGATTTGGCCTTACAGTGGCTACGTCTTTTTTTGGCATTCTTGTGTAGTGAAAATGTGACCCGCTCCATCATAATCAGGAATAAGTCTCAAAATGACTTTTTGAGATATGCACATGGTGAGAAAGGGAATTTCATAAGCTTTCTAGCGATACCCATCACATGTGTGTATCTGTTTAGGTAAACGAGTTATGGTCTGATGAAGATGACAGGTGTATATTTATTTGCCGAATCCACATTCCGAAAAAACAGCTTTGAAATAAACAGTTGTAAAAGTAAACGCAAATGCAGGCTTTCCAATAAACAACCATAGCAACGGCATACTTCCTGTTGTCTGATTGTCATCACAGTTTCCATATTAGTTGGTCACTTTTCATATCATATTTCATATCTTTAATATTTTTGGAAATATGACACCTATAAATATCATAACAATAATGCACCCCAATCACAAATACCTAGTCGTCTATTCGAGTACAGTCTTTCGGCTCCTAGGGGCAGTGCCTGTATTTGAAGCAATCCTTACTAAGCATACTTCTCGATTTAACAAAATTAACTTTGCGTTTATTTGCACTTTAGGTTACTTCAAGATCAAGCGTGGGAATGACGAATGCGGCATTGAAGATGATATCAACGCCGGAATACCCAAGTAGATGTGATTTTATAAGTTTTTATAAAACTTAAACAAATGGAGAGTAATAAGTTTAATTTGCTCTGTAATTTTTGTAACTGAAATCAAACAGCGAACTAAATAAAAAAAATAAAAATGTAGGCAATTATTTTTGTTTTGAACAATGCAACACAGTGTGGGATAGACTGTTGGGATTAAAACAAATATTTTAGCACTTGTTTTTACTACCATAATGAGTACGCCTTTTTATTAAACTTTTATCACATTTTTGTACACAAAAAACTCAATTTTTTAAAGAAAATGTTAGCGATGAAATTAAAGTGCCAAGCGAATTTCCAAAGTCTTGCAATGATAAATCATTCCAACGGACCACTCGGTATAATTTTCACTTCCTAGCTTTCCCTGCTGGAACCAATAGAACCTTTTTGCTGTAGGAATTTTTAACCTATCTTTGAACCGAACAGTGCAAGGGAGCTCGCCATTCTATAGTGTCTAACAGAAGAAGTTCTAAAAAGTGAACAAAGAAATCGGCAAGGCAGGACTTGAACCTGCGACCTCCGGAATACCGGACTGGCGCTCTACCAACTGAGCTATCCTAATTGTCAGTATCTTTGTTAGAGGGCAATAGTCAGAAGTCATAAATGCCAGAATTTACGATACAACCTGGGAAGCGACATTGTGGGGATCACTCAATGAGGATACGACTTTTTATGGAAATTTTACTCAGGTTATACGTTTTGTTTAATCCTGTATTTAATCATTTCAATAATAATATACAAGAAAATGTAAAATCATGTGTAACAAATGTGTTTGATTGCTAACTGTCATGAATATTTTTAACCTTAAAAATTAACCAGTTCGCAATGGGATTATTTCGGCATTGACCGGGCCCACCCGATTCAGGCTGGCATCTGTGGGTAGCACACCCTGATATTTCCAGCCTTGTTCACTACGAGGCGGTCGCTGACAGATATGTCCGGCCTTGATCGTGACGTGTTTAGCCGTTTTGAATTCCTCTTACGCGAACTGGTTAACCATATAAATGTAGCACACGATAATTGTGGTAAAATCTGCAGACAAACCATGGTGGGATTTAAACTACAATTTAAACTTTGCCCCTACCCCTTGTTCATTAGCCTTACCCTTTTTCATTAGCCCCACCTTTTGTTAAATTAGCCCCACTCTTAAAAAAAAAATTAGCTCCACTCTTGTTTAAATTAGCCCCACCCTTTTCCCTTAGCCCCGCCCTTTTTCATTAATCTGCTCCTTGTTTATTGTTCCTAACCCTGGTTTATCTGCCACCAATAATTGGTCTGACCTCTTGAACACTGGACCTGCCCCTTAGTCACTGGCCACAACCCATCTTTGTGAGCATCAGCCCCTGTGCATTAGCCCTGCCCTTGAGCATTAGCTCCGCCCCTTGATCATTAGTCCTACCCTCATTGGCTCTGCTTCTTAAATGTTGATACCCCCCCCTTGATTATAGCCCCTCCCCAATAATTAGTCCTACTTTTAGGACTGCTTTTATTGTTGACTAATTCAATTTGGTTGTTAGGTTCCGTTGTCATACTTGAAGAGCAATAGCCATTTAAATCGGAGCAATTACATAATTTGGTTGTGTACTTTGTGGGATGTTTTTCTTTGTAAACCCTTACTGTATTGAACTTTTCGGAAGAAAAATATGAGGCTAACCCCTTACAAATGTTTACTATTTTTTTTTCAAAAACGGGTTAACCTGTAATTTAGCCCAATTTTGATTAAATGCAAGGTTGACATCTTTACCAATTTCACTTTTTTTTATTTCAAATTTTGCAAAATCTTTTAAATTGTTCCCCCTTTATAATTTCTTTGGAGAATTCATATTTTGCAAAATGTTGACAAAATTAATTAAAAGGTAAGGTGTTTAACCTTACCAATTTTCCCCTTCAAATGTTGCCAAAATGTAATACAAATGCAAGGTTAACCTGTTGCATTTTTTCTCTCTAAAAACAAATATAATTAACATATAATTTGAATGGGACGAAATTTTATCAAATTGTAATGGTGTTTTAGACTATCATCGAACCTATAAATAATTTGCACAAAAATAATTATCACCAGCAAAACGGTCAACAAAATTGTAATGTATTTGAGAGAAGAAAAGCGAAATGCTGGAGTTTTTTTTATATGCAAATTGCGTCGCGGAGGGTTACTTTGAAGTATAATATAGAGTGCCGTAAAAGAAACCAACTGATTCGCGCCCAAATAAGTTTGTAATGTATAACGATATAGGAATCACTTCGCGGAAGGTTATAAGCCTATTGTTTTTCAGTGATAAGGTCGGGGGCGACGCAAAATTAACTGGTCCGCGACTCGCCCCGGCCTAATTCTTTTGAAACCGCAGCGAAAATAGAGGGACCAGGGACCTTGTGCATTTTCTCAAAAAAAAGCGGGCAGCTAGGAGGAATTTCAACTTTTCAAAAACAGTCGACACAGTCACAGTAAGTTTGTCATATTTTGTCATAAAACGAATCATTCGGCCTTCAAACAGTATGTAGAAATGACCGCATTACTGTATAGATGCTTCTGAAATTGATGCAATTGTAAACTCGGATCAAATTGATAACTTTTAAGGGAAAATTTCGTCGGTGATTTTCAACCTTTTGTTTTATTGAAATGGGCGTGGCTACTCTGAAAATTGAGGCGATTGTGTAGTTACGCCGGGCCCCAATTCGAGTCAACTTTTGTATCATTCTAAAATAACTTTTACAACTTAAAGTATTCTTCTCTCAACTCTAATGACACAATTGTATCAACAATTGTGGTAGAAAACGAGATTCCAGTTACGCCTTTTGCGGTTTAAGCTTTCAACTTTCGGTGTCAGGTGTGGCGGCAGGCGCCATTTTGTTATTTTGTGTTGCATTTTGTCGTCTGCGTCATCATTTTACCAGAATATTTCCCACAAAACCATGAAAACCCTGCCCTCTATTTACAATATACCTGGGGGTTTTTAATTCTTTTTTCGCAAGCTACTTTGTAGGCCTAAGTTGAAGTACACATTCACATTTTTATGTAATTTGTAATGTGTATCACTATTTTTTTATCAACGAAATTTTCTCTGATGATTTGAGCAAACGAATTTTGATTTTAGAAATCCACAGGGAAGGGAATCAGTATGGTTCAAAAACTAGTTAAATCCTCTCTACTGGTTTACTTGCATGAAAAACTTTGAGCTGTAGGGAGCACATTTTATGTGAGGAAAAGGCTTCTTATGGGACACTGCCTCCGTCCATCCTTGTGTACCTGAATACCAAGTTTGACCCCCCCCTCCCCCCCAAAAAAAAATTAAAGTAATAATTTTTGTATAAAGGCCTAGGCTAAATAAAAAATAAAAAACATGTTTAGCGTCATGCCTTTTTTTTTAAAGGAAGGACGAGGCCCTTTTTTTTTTTTTTTTTTTTTTTTAAATGGCCGTCCCACACATCTTAATTCGAGTCATGCAGTAAACATGTCACACCCTATCTTCCAATTTAAAATTAAAACATGGTTCACCAACGATTACAAATTAAAATTCATGTGGGTCGATCAAGTATGCACCGTACACGACTACACGTCACACCCTAGCCTTCCTATTACTTTATTAGAAAAAATATATTTCCAGAGCCATGTACACAGTGATGCTAAAGTCTAAAATACAATCTTAACATTTTGTTATGTTTTAAAAAATAAAATAAAAAATTATCATTTAAAAAAAAAAAAAAAAACAAGAAAAAGGGAGGCGGCCCCCAAAAAGGAAGCGGGTGGTGACGCTAAACATGTTTTTTTTTTTTTTGGCCTAATTTGAGGCCAAATAAAAAAAAAAACCATGTTTAGCGTTCTACCTTTTTCAAATGGCCGCCTAATTTTTTTTCAAGACAACCTTCCAGGATATTTTTGAAGATGGTCTCTAACACTAACGGACGTACGTACTCGTGGACTATTTCCACAGCATGTACCCAGTGATACAAGTAAAACAATATGATCTTACTTTTAATATTTTTTTGCCCAATTTTAAGAAAAATGCAAGGTTAAACCTTAACAAAAAAATCAGGGGGGGGGGGGGGAGAATTCTAATTTGTCTTGGTTTTAAGAAAAATGCAATACTAGGCATATGTTTTTTTATTTTTCGGATTTTTTTTCTCCCTATATTTTTTTTTCTTCAGAAATTCAAATGTTGCCACCTTTTATCTTGGGAGCACAATTAGAGGACATGCCAAGTTACTTGAATTTACTTGCTATTTTGCAAGCTTGACACTTGGAGGATGCTTGTTCGGAAGGAAGACCCTTGCTTGGCTGTCTTGAACTTGGAGGAACAAGTTTCTTATGCTGGGACAAGCAGAATTCTGACTTTCTAATGTTGGGACTATTGGAACTTGTCATGCTTAGTACCAGAGGATCCCTGTCTCATTGGAAAAATGAGAGGTAAGTTTTTTATAATGTTGGTAGCCTGATAAATGTGGCTCAAATACTGGACCTCCTCCGTATTGTGAGCTATTTGTATGAATAAAACAAAAATAAAAACTTCTACATTCTACAATCCGAAAACGTACCACATTTTTTGTTGATATGATTTATTACTCTTTGATCAACTGGAAAACATCTTCTTTTCTTAAAAAAAATAAAAAATAAATTGATAAACTTATTTTCTTCTAGCAGTAAGATAAATAGGTTAACTTACCCACAGGGAAACCCCTGGCCATTTAACAAATAATATTTATGTAAATTAGTTGTATGAATTAAACAAATATATAAAATTCTACAATCTAAAATCCGAAAACGTCCCACATTTTTTGAAGATAGGATTTATTACTCTTGCTGAATAAATTATTACATGTACATCTACAATCAACTGGGAAACCTCGTTCATTTTTGTAAATAAATAGATCAATGAAAATTTATTTTCTTCTAGCAGTAAGATGAATGGGTTACCCCCCCCCCCCCCCCCCCCCCCTTGCAGGGAAACCCTTCATCTTGAATTTGTTTTATAATTATTCCTGTAAATTAGTTGTATAAATTAAACAAAAATAAAAAATTAAACAATCTACAATTCAAAAACGTACCATCATTTTTTGTAGATATGATGTATTACTCTTGCTGAATACAGTGATTACATGTACATTTTACAATCAACTAGGAAACTATTATAAATATTTCAATGAAAAAAAAATCAATGAACATTATTTTCTTTCAGCAGTACGATAATGAGTTAACTACCCACAGGCAAACCCCTGGCCATTTTTTATAATTATTTCTGTAAATTAGTTTATAAATGTTACAGTGGAGGGTCTGCTGTCCTATTCCATTGTTACAGTGGCGGGTCTGCTGTCTAAGTAAATGTAATAATTGTCCGTGACATTGACAGTGGCGGGTCTTCTGTCCTATCAAATTATAAATGTATAATGTTTTTATGACAAAAGTTGCAGTGGCGGATCTGCTGTCCTAGGGACAAATTGCGTCGCGGAGGGTTACTTTGAAGTATAATATAGAGTGCCGTAAAAGAAACCAACTGATTCGCGCCCAAATAAGTTTGTAATGTATAACGATATGGGAATCACTTCGCGGAAGGTTATAAGCCTATTGTTTTTCAGTGATAAGGTCGGGGGCGACGCAAAATTAACTGGTCCGCGACTCGCCCCGGCCTAATTCTTTTGAAACCGCAGCGAAAATAGAGGGACCAGGGACCTTGTGCATTTTCTCAAAAAAAAGCGGGCAGCTAGGAGGAATTTCAACTTTTCAAAAACAGTCGACACAGTCGCAGTAAGTTTGTCATATTTTGTCATAAAACGAATCATTCGGCCTTCAAACAGTATGTAGAAATGACCGCATTACTGTATAGATGCTTCTGAAATTGATGCAATTGTAAACTCGGATCAAATTGATAACTTTTAAGGGAAAATTTCGTCGGTGATTTTCAACCTTTTGTTTTATTGAAATGGGCGTGGCTACTCTGAAAATTGAGGCGATTGTGTAGTTACGCCGGGCCCCAATTCGAGTCAACTTTTGTATCATTCTAAAATAACTTTTACAACTTAAAGTATTCTTCTCTCAACTCTAATGACACAATTGTATCAACAATTGTGGTAGAAAACGAGATTCCAGTTACGCCTTTTGCGGTTTAAGCTTTCAACTTTTGGTGTCAGGTGTGGCGGCAGGCGCCATTTTGTTATTTTGTGTTGCATTTTGTCGTCTGCGTCATCATTTTACCAGAATATTTCCCACAAAACCATGAAAACCCTGCCCTCTATTTACAATATACCTGGGGGTTTTTAATTCTTTTTTCGCAAGCTACTTTGTAGGCCTAAGTTGAAGTACACATTCACATTTTTATGTAATTTGTAATGTGTATCACTATTTTTTTATCAACGAAATTTTCTCTGATGATTTGAGCAAACGAATTTTGATTTTAGAAATCCACAGGGAAGGGAATCAGTATGGTTCAAAAACTAGTTAAATCCTCTCTACTGGTTTACTTGCATGAAAAACTTTAAGCTGTAGGGAGCACATTTTATGTGAGGAAAAGGCTTCTTATGGGACACTGCCTCCGTCCATCCTTGTGTACCTGAATACCAAGTTTGACCCCCCCCTCCCCCCAAAAAAAAAATTAAAGTAATAATTTTTGTATAAAGGCCTAGGCTAAATAAAAAATAAAAAACATGTTTAGCGTCATGCCTTTTTTTTTAAAGGAAGGACGAGGCCCTTTTTTTTTTTTTTTTTTTTTTTTAAATGGCCGTCCCACACATCTTAATTCGAGTCATGCAGTAAACATGTCACACCCTATCTTCCAATTTAAAATTAAAACATGGTTCACCAACGATTACAAATTAAAATTCATGTGGGTCGATCAAGTATGCACCGTACACGACTACACGTCACACCCTAGCCTTCCTATTACTTTATTAGAAAAAATATATTTCCAGAGCCATGTACACAGTGATGCTAAAGTCTAAAATACAATCTTAACATTTTGTTATGTTTTAAAAAATAAAATAAAAAATTATCATTTAAAAAAAAAAAAAAAAACAAGAAAAAGGGAGGCGGCCCCCAAAAAGGAAGCGGGTGGTGACGCTAAACATGTTTTTTTTTTTTTTGGCCTAATTTGAGGCCAAATAAAAAAAAAAACCATGTTTAGCGTTCTACCTTTTTCAAATGGCCGCCTAATTTTTTTTCAAGACAACCTTCCAGGATATTTTTGAAGATGGTCTCTAACACTAACGGACGTACGTACTCGTGGACTATTTCCACAGCATGTACCCAGTAATACAAGTAAAACAATATGATCTTACTTTTAATATTTTTTTGCCCAATTTTAAGAAAAATGCAAGGTTAAACCTTAACAAAAAAATCAGGGGGGGGGAGAATTCTAATTTGTCTTGGTTTTAAGAAAAATGCATACGTTTTTTTATTTTTCGGATTTCTTTTTCTCCCTATATTTCTTGTTTCTTCAGAAATTCAAATGTTGCCACCTTTTATCTTGGGAGCACGATTGGAGGACATGCCAAGTTACTTGAATTTACTTGCTATTTTGCAAGCTTGACACTTGGAGGATGCTTGTTCGGAAGGAAGACGCTTGCTTGGCTGTCTTGAACTTGGAGGAACAAGTTTCTTATGCTGGGACAAGCAGAATTCTGACTTTCTGATGTTGGGACTATTGGAACTTGTCATGCTTAGTACCAGAGGATCCCTGTCTCATTGGAAAAATGAGAGGTAAGTTTTTTATAATGTTGGTAGCCCGATAAATGTTGCTCAAATACTGGACCTCCTCTGTATTGTGAGCTAGTTGAATAAAACAAAAATAAAAACTTCTACAATCTACAATCCGAAAACGTACCACATTTTTTGTTGATATGATTTATACTCTTTGATCAACTGGAAAACATCTTCATTTCTTAATTTTTTTTTAAACAAAATTGATAAATTTATTTTCTTCTAGCAGTTAAATGGGTTGACTACCCCTGGCCATTTAACAAATAATATTTCTGTAAATTAGTTGTATGAATTAAAAAAATAAAAAATTATACTATCTAAAATCCGAAAACGTCCCACATTTTTTTGTAGATATGATTTATTACTCTTGCTGAATACAGTGATTACATGTACATTTACAATCAACTGAGAAACCTCGTTCATTTTTTTAAATAAATAGATCAATGAAAATTTATTTTCTTCTAGCAGTAAGATGAATGGGTTACCCCCCCCCCCCCCCCCCCTTGCAGGGAAACCCTTCATCTTTAATTTTGTTTATAAACCTGTAAATTAGTTGTATGAATTAAACAAAAATAAAAAATTATACAATCTACAATCCGAAAACGTACCATCATTTTTTGTAGATATGATGTATTACTCTTGCTGAATACAGTGATTACATGTACATTTACAATCAACTAGGAAACCTATTATAAATATTTTAATAAAAATAAAAAAAGCAATAAACATTATTTTCTTTCAGCAGTAAGATAATGGGTTAACTACCCGCAGGCAAACCCCTGGCAATTTTTTTATAATTATTTCTGTAAATTAGTTTATAAATGTTACAGTGGCGGGTCTGCTGTCCAAGAAAATGTATAACATGTCTATTACAAAAGTGGCAGTGGCGGGCTGCTGCCCTATTCCATTGGTTACAGTGGCGAGTCTGCTGTCTAAGTAAATGTAATAATTGTCCATGACAATGACAGTGGCGGGTCTTCTGTCCTATTAAATTATAAATGTATAATGTTTTTATGACAAAAGTTGCAGTGGCGGGTCTGCTGTTCTATTCCATTGTTACAGTGGCGGGTCTGCTGTCCAAGAAAATGTATAAAATGTCTGACAAAATCACAGTGGCGGGTCTGCTGTTCTGTTCAATTATAAATGTATTATATTAGGATTCTTTGACGAAAGTGGAAGTAGCGGGTCTGTTGTCCTAATCTGTTGGTTACAGTGGCGGGTCTGCTGTCCAACTAAAATGTTATAATTGTCAATGACAGTGGCAGGTCTGCTGTCCTATTCTATTGGTTACAGTGGCGGGTCTGCTGTCTAACTAAGTAAATGTAATAATTGTCCGTGACATTGACAGTGGCGGGTCTTCTGTCCTATTAAATTATAAATGTATAATGTTTTTATGACAAAAGTGGCAGTGGCGGGTCTTCTGTCCTATTCCATTGGTTACAGTGGCGGGTCTGCTGTCCCCAAAAAATGTAATAAATTTCTATGATAAATTGACAGTGGCGGGTCTGCTGTCCTATTCCATTGTTACAGTGGCGAGTCTGCTGTCCAAGAAAATGTATAAAATGTCTACGACACAATCAAAGTGGCGGGTCTGCTGTCCAACTAAAATGTTATAATTGTCCATGACAATGACAGTGGCGGGTCTTCTGTCCTATTAAATTATAAACGAATAAAGTTCAAACGCCAAAAGTGGCAGTGGCGGGTCTGCTGTCCTATTAAATTATAAATGTATTAGGTTTCTATGACAAAAGTAGGAGTGGTGGGTCTGCTGTCCTACTCCATTGGTTACAGTGGCGGGTCTGCTGTCCAAGTAAATGTAATAATTGTCCTTGTCATGACAGTGGCGGGTCTGCTGTCCTATAAACAAATTAATGTATCTGAGGTTTCTATGACAAAAGCGGCAGTAGCGGAGCAGACTCGGGGTGTCTGCTCTCTGGGCGACACAGACTCGGGTGGGGCATCTGCTCCCCGGGCGGAGCAGATTCGGGTGGGGCATCTGCGCCCTGGACGGAGCAGATTTGGGTGGGGCATCTGCTCCCTGGGCGGACCAGACTCAAGTGGGGCATCTGCTCCCTGGGCGGAGCAGACTTGCTAATAAGTTAGTTACAGTGGCGGGTCTGCTGTCCTACTAAAATATTAAATTAATGTATAAGGTTTCTATGACAAAAGTGACAGCGGCGGGTCTGCTGTCCTATTCCATTGTTACAGTGGCGGGTCTGCTGTCTAAGTAAAGATAATAATTTTCCGTGACAATGACAGTGGCAGGTCTTCTGTCCTATTAAATTATAAATGTATGTTTTTTATGACAAAAAAGTGGCAGTGGCGGGTCTTCTGTCCTATTCCATTGGTTACAGTGGCGGGTCTGCTGTCCCAAAAAAATGTAATATATTTCTATGATAAATTGACAGTGGCGGGTCTCTGTCAAATTCCATTGTTACAGTGGCGGGTCTGCTGTCCAACTGAAATGATATAATTATTCATGACAATTATGACAGTGGCAGGTCTTCTGTCCTATTCGATTTGTTACAGTGGCGGGTCTGCTGTTTTAGTAAATGTAATAATTGTCCGTGACAGTGACAGTGGCGGGTCTTCTGTCCTATTAAATTATAAATCTATACTGTTTTTATGACAAAAGTGGCAGTGGCGGGTCTGCTGTTCTATTCCATTGGTGCAGTGGCGGGTCTGCTGTCTAAGTAAATGTAATAATTGTCTGTGACAATGACAGTGGCGGGTCTTCTGTCCTATTAAATTATAAATGTATAATGTTTTTATGACAAAAGTGGCAGTGGCGGGTCTGCTGTCCTATTAAAATATTAAATTAAAGTATAAAGTTTCTGTGACAAAAGTGGCAGTGGCGGGTCTGCTGTCCTATTCCATTGGTTACAGTGGCGAGTCTGCTGTCTCAGTAAATGTAATAATTGTCCGTGACAGTGACAGTGGCGGGTCTTCTGTCCTATTAAATAATAAATCTATACTGTTTTTATGACAAAAGTGGCAGTGGCGGGTCTGCTGTCCTATTCCATTGGTTACAGTGGCGGGTCTGCTGTCCTATTCTATTGGTTACAGTGGCGGGTCTGCTGTCTAAGTAAAAGTAATAATTGTCCGTGACAATGACAGTGGCGGGTCTTCTGTCCTATTAAATTATAAATGTATAATGTTTTTATGACAAAAGTTGCAGTGGCGGATCTGCTGTCCTATTCCATTGGTTACAGTGGCAGGTCTGCTGTCCTATTCCATTGGTTACAGTGGCGGGTCTGCTGTCTCAGTAAAAGTAATAATTGTCCGTGACAATGACAGTGGCGGGTCTTCTGTCCTATTAAATTATAAATGTATAATGTTTTTATGACAAAAGTGGCAGTGGCGGGTCTGCTGTTCTATTCCATTTGTTACAGTGGCGGGTCCGCTGTCTTAGTAAATTTAATAATTGTCCATGACAGTGGCGGGTCTTTTGTCCTATTAAATTATAAATGTATAATGTTTTTATGACAAAAGTGGCATGCAGTGGCGGGTCTGCTGTCCCAAAACAATGTAATAAATTTCTATAATGACAAATTGACAGTGGCGGGTCGGCTGTCCCTGGGCAGAGCAGACTAGAGTGGGCTGTTTGCTCCCTGGGCGGAGCAGACTCGAGAAGGGCATCTGCTCCCTGGGCGGAGCAGACGAGAGCGGGCCATGTGCTCCCTGGGCGGAGCAGACGAGAGCGGGCCATGTGCTCCCTGGGCAGAGCAGACGAGAGCGGGCCATGTGCTCCCTGGGCAGGAGCAGACTCGAGAGGGGCATCTGCTCCCTTGGGCGGAGCAGACTCGAGCGGGGCATCTGCTCCCTGGGCGGAGCAGAATTGAGAGGGGCATCTGCTCCCTGGGCGGAGCAGACTCGAAAGGGGCGTCTGCCCCCTGGGCGGAGCAGACTCGAGAGGGGCATGTGCTTCATGGGCGGAGCAGACTAGAGCGGGACATGTGCTCCACTCTAAACCTGATCGATCAAGCGTGGGATTGACGAATGCGGCATTGAAAATGATATTAACGCCGGAATACCCAAGGTGTAATTTTATGTAAGTTTGTAATTTTTGTTAAACTTAAACAAACAGAGAGAAATAAGTTTAATTTGCTCTGGGAATTGTTGTAACTGAAATCAAACAGCAGACTACATTTTTGAAAAAAATGTATTCCAGAGTTTTAAAGGGACAATATATAATTTGTCGGTTGTGCATTTTTCTTGTTTGAAGCAGCAGAAGTGCTTAAAATATAAAGAAAGGTGCTTGACAAACAACCTGATAAAGGGTTTTAGCTCTCCATTACAATGCCTAGTAATAGTTGGGTACGGGTTTACCACTGTGGTTTGATCATACTGGTTTGGGGTTTGAAACATGATCCACGATTTACTCGATAAGCCGTCAGAGAGGACACATGGAAGATTAAGACTGAGGTACTGGTACTACTTAATACTCATTTTAGACTTGCGACTCATTTTGCCTGATCACACCAGCATATTAAACTTTGATTTTCTATTTTTATTACCCAGGTTGATCAGTCGTTGCAGGATGAAGTCGGCGTGGCAAAAAAAGAAATACAGAACCTGACTTCAAAAGGTACTGGGCAATTTACCTATCCACGTTTGCGAGCTAGCCATGCCCCTTAGACAACTTTGCACGCGTTCGGCACGTAGGTGCGATATGCGCAGCTCGGTAGCATACGCGCTTTCAAAGCGTTTGCTGTACGTAACTCTGACCGGGTACATGAGATGTCTTAGATTTCTGAGACAACTTTTTCTCGTTGTGTGCAAGCAGACATTCGTGCACCTACTGGTTGCGAAAATGGAAAAATTGTAAATTAACAATCATAAGGGGTTAGCCTTGCATTTTATTTAAAATTAACCCAAATTAGATATTTCTTGAAAATTAACAATCGTAAGGGGTTAGCCTTGCATTTTAATAACAATTTGCCAAAATTTCACTTTTGGGGAAATAATATCAATCATAAGGGGTTAGCCTTACATTTTAATTGAAATTAACCAAAATTTGATATTTCTTGAAAATTAACAATCATAAGGGGTTAGCCTTGCATTTTAAATGAAATTAACTCAAATTAGATATTTCTTGAAAATTAACAATCATAAGGGCCTTACATTTTAATTGAAATTAACCAAAATTAGATATTTCTTGAAAATTAACAATCATAAGGGGTTAGCCTTACATTTTAATTGAAATTAACCAAAATTTGATATTTCTTGAAAATTTAAAATCATAAGGGGTTAGCCTTGCATTTTAATAAAAAATTTCAAAAATTTCACTTTTGGGGAAATAATATCAATCATAAGGGGTTAGCCTTACATTTTAATTGAAATTAACCAAAATTAGATATTTCTTGAAAATTAACAATCATAAGGGGTTAGCCTTACATTTTAATTGAAATTAACAAAAATTTGATATTTCTTGAAAATTTAAAATCATAAGGGGTTAGCCTTGCATTTTAATAACAAATTTCCAAAATTTCACTTTTGGGGAAATAATATCAATCATAAGGGGTTAGCCTTACATTTTAATTGAAATTAACCAAAATTAGATATTTCTTGAAAATTAACAATCATAAGGGGTTAGCCTTGCATTTTAATTGAAATTAACCAAAATTTGATATTTCTTGAAAATTTAAAATCATAAGGGGTTAGCCTTGCATTTTAATAACAAATTTCCAAAATTTCACTTTTGGGGAAATAATATCAATCATAAGGGGTTAGCCTTACATTTTAATTGAAATTAACCAAAATTAGATATTTCTTGAAAATTAACAATCATAAGGGGCAAGGTTTGCATTTTAATAAAATTGGCCAAACTTTTACTTGTCAATTTATTATTTTAAAGTACATTTTAAAACCTAATTTTTGATTGTTTGTTGGTCAGTAAAATGTTAAGTTTTTTATAATTTGTTTGCATGGTACACATTTCAGTCAGTTTAATTTATAATACACTGTTTTTAAAACTGTTTGTAACAAAATGCAGAAATAAATTATTGGCAAGTTGTGTTAAAACTTTTGCATTCTTGTTTTTATATATTAACTTTGTACTCTGTAATTTTTTTTAAGCATGTTAAATATTCCCAGGCACCTAACCTATGCCCAAATTAAAAAAAAATAAGGCTTAACAGATAGTCTATATTTTGGACCTCCCTTCCCCCCCCCCCCCCCCCCCCAGGAGGCCTCCTTGCCTCCTTTCCCCCCCTCTTCCTCGGGACCCATTTTTTGCCCCTCCTCATCTTTCCCCCTCGTACTATCCCTTTCTTCAACCCCAGACCTTCCATATTACAGTCCAATGTAATTTTTCTTTCTATTTCTGATGGCACCACCTGGGCTAGAACCCCGGACCCTTCGCACTGCAGTCCTGGGTTTAACTGATTGAGCTACTGCTCTTGAAAAAAAATATTCTCAAACGTTATATATAAACCTTAGGTTCACACAGTGTCCAAATTATAGACTATCCCCAAATTATAGACTATCTCCAAATAAATCTTAAGTTTATCTCCAAATTATAGACTACCTTCAAGTTATAGACTATCTCAAAAAAAGACTATCTCCAAATTATAGACTTACTAAAAGTCTATAAGACTTACTAAACAAAATTTACTATTTCTAGACTATAGACTATCTAAACAAAAGGACTATCTCCAAATTAGAGACTTACTAAAAACAATCAACTATAGACTATCTCGAAAAAAAGACACTACTATTTCTAGACTATAGACCATCTCGAAACTATAGACTATCTAAAAAAGACTATTTCCAATTTATAGACTCAAAATTATAGACTATAACAAAAAATCTACTGTTTATATACTAAAAACAATCAACTATTTCTAGACTATAGACAATCTCAAAAAAAAGACTATCTAAAAAAGACTATCTTCCATTTATAGACTCAAAATTATAGACTATGAAAAAAAATCTACTGTTTAGAGACTATAGACTATCTCCAAATTATAGACTTACTAAAAAGAATCTACTATTTATAGACTATAGACACTATCTCCAATTTAGAGACCATCTTCTAACTATAGAATATCTCCAAGCTATAGACTATTTAAAAAAAGACTATCTAAAAAAAAAGAAATCTACTATTTATAGACTATAAACTATAGACCATCTCCAAACTATAGATCATCTCAAACAAAAAATACAATCTCCAATGAAAATATAGACTATCCCCAAAGTATAGACCATCTCCAATGAAATAGACTATCCCAGAAGTATAGACCATCTCCAAATCTGTTTGTTATACCATCGCCAATGAAATAGACTATACCCCCAAAAGACTATCTCCAAACTATTAAAAGACTATCTCCAAAAAATCTGTTTGTAAAGAAATAAGACTATTCCAGGGAAATAGACTTTTTCCAAATTATAGACATCCCCCCAAAATAAGGACTATCTCCAAACTATAGAAAAACTCCAAAAGATATAGAGACTATCTCCAAACTATAGACTCTCAAAAAAATCTCTCAAAAAAATAAAGACTATCCCTAAAAAACCAAAAGACTATCCCCAAACTATAGACAGACTATCTCCAAACTATAGACTATCTCCAAACTAGGCCTATGGACTATCTCCAAACTATAAACTATCTCCAAATTGTAGACTATCTTAAAATTAAAGACTATCTTCAAACTTTAGACTATCGCCTGGGTGACAGACACCAACGCCTTCAGTGGCATTTTGTCATCCTGGCTGTCGCTGTAGTAACAGGCCACCATCATGATCTCGTGCTCGGCTAAGGAGGACTCGCCCAGCTGCACCAAGAGGTTCCTGTGGAGAGATCCAAATATTTTTAGGTTTACAGAAGATCTTTCTGGGTTTAGTCTTCCAACATTTGTGTTAGCTGTTTTTGAACTTTCTTATTATAAACTTTAATTCTTATTATGCACAATTACGGGCAGACCTAAACGTGTCTGCGCTGCTTGGACAAAGAGTATTATTTGTGGGAGCAGGAATTGAATTTAACTGAAAACATGGGGTGTGTATTGAACACTTATGGGCGGAGCTAAAGTTGTATGTCATATTCGCGGGAGCATGAATTGAAACATGCAATGTTAAAGAAGTTTTTTTATAATGCCAAATTATGGGTGGGGCTAAAGTTGTATGCACCAATGGTCAAAGAGTATATTTGTGGGAGCATGAATTGAATTGGGCTGGAAAAGTGATGTGTAATGAGTCCCTTAAAATGCACAATTATGGGCGGAGCTAAAGTTGTTTGCCCTACATGGTCGAAGAGCAGAAGGAGCAGAAATTAAATTGGGCTAGAAATGTGCAAACGTCAAACTTTCATATAATACACAATATTTAAGGAATTTACTGATTGGGTCAAATGACCAGGGGCCAATTTCATAAAACGTGTAAGCACAATTTGCTTAGCATGAAAATTCTTTCTTGGCAAAAACAGGGTTACCAACCAATTTGTCCGCTTATGTTTATTGTTTGTGACTGGTATTCAGCTTTTGTTTTTGCTTAGCATAAAAAGCACATGAACATTTGGCTGGTAACCTTTTATTTTACTGAACAAGATTTTTGTGCTAAGCAAATTTGTGGGCTTACACGTTTTATGAAATTGGCCTCTGCTGAGAAGACACTTAAAAAAAAGAAGCTCTGAATAAAAAACTCTAGTGTGTAGGAATGGCTCCACAACAACAATTTAATCATGCTAAAAAATGTTGACGATCGCAGGGTTATAAAATTGACTAAACAAAATATATTGCTAGCGCTAATGAGGTCAAACTATTTGTAGTCAAGTTGTAATTTAGGGTAATCGCAAAAGTAGGTGAGACTCACGGTTCTAGAACCATCCTTGTTTACCTCCTGGGCGTGCTTTTCCATATAGCAGAAGCTTTACTCGTCTGCGTCAATCAAGATGAAGATGTGATTGTGAATGTTGACTCAGCTGCCTATCTACAGGTCCCTGGCCTGGTAGTTCTCAAGACAGCTCAGTGCCAAAGCGTTCCTGGTTCGGCTTCTTGATGCGGTTACGCTCTAGGAAATTGCCGCAATATAGAGAAAGTTGACTCGGCTGCCCACGTACAGGTCCCTGGCCTGGTAGTACTCAGACAGCTCAGTGCCAAAGCGTTCCTGGTTCGGCTTCTTGATGCGGTTACGCTCTAGGAAATTGCCGCAATATAGAGAAAGTTGACTCAGCTGCCCACCTACAGGTCACTGGCCTGGTAGTTCTCAGACAGCTCAGTGCCAAAGCGTTCATGGTAGGGCTTCTTGATGCAGTTACGCTCTAGGAACTTGCCGCAATATAGAGAAAGTTGACTCAGCTGCCCATCTACAGGTCACTGGCCTGGTAGTACTCGGACAGCTCAGTGCCAAAGCGTTCATGGTAGGGCTTCTTGATGCAGTTACACTCTAGGAACTTGCCGAAATATAGAGAAAGTTGACTCAGCTGCCAACGTACAGGTCCCTGGCCTGGTAGTACTCGGACAGCTCAGTGCCAAAGCGTTCCTCGTTGGGCTTCTTGATGCAGTTACGCTCTAGGAACTTGCCGCAATAAAGAGAAAATTGACTCAGCTGCCCACGTACAGGTCCCTGGCCTGGTAGTACTCAGACAGCTCAGTGCCAAAGCGTTCCTGGTAGGGCTTCTTGATGCAGTTACGCTCTAGGAACTTGGCGCAATATAGAGAAAGTTGACTCAGCTGCCCATCTACAGGTCCCTGGCCGGGTAGTACTCAAGACAGCTCAGTGCCAAAGCGTTCCTGGTAGGGCTTCTTGATGCAGTTACGCTCTAGGAAATTGCCGCAATATAGAGAAAGTTGACTCAGCTGCCCATCTACAGGTCACTGGCCTGGTAGTTCTCAGACAGCTCAGTGCCAAAGCGTTCATGGTAGGGCTTCTTGATGCAGTTACGCTCTAGGAACTTGCCGCAATATAGAGAAAGTTGACTCAGCTGCCCATCTACAGGTCACTGGCCTGGTAGTACTCGGACAGCTCAGTGCCAAAGCGTTCATGGTAGGGCTTCTTGATGCAGTTACACTCTAGGAACTTGCCGAAATATAGAGAAAGTTGACTCAGCTGCCAACGTACAGGTCCCTGGCCTGGTAGTACTCGGACAGCTCAGTGCCAAAGCGTTCCTCGTTGGGCTTCTTGATGCAGTTACGCTCTAGGAACTTGCCGCAATAAAGAGAAAATTGACTCAGCTGCCCACGTACAGGTCCCTGGCCTGGTAGTACTCAGACAGCTCAGTGCCAAAGCGTTCCTGGTAGGGCTTCTTGATGCAGTTACGCTCTAGGAACTTGGCGCAATATAGAGAAAGTTGACTCAGCTGCCCATCTACAGGTCCCTGGCCGGGTAGTACTCAAGACAGCTCAGTGCCAAAGCGTTCCTGGTTGGGCTTCTTGATGCGGTTACGCTCTAGGAACTTGCCGCCAATTATGCCTGCAGATTAAACAGAAAACAGTGAAATAGTATACAAATGGGTCATTCCATGAAGTTGGGTCATTCCATGAAGTTGGGTCATTCCATGAAGTTGGGTCATTCCATGACATTCCGGGACACAAAGTGTGACATGATTCATATCCCTAAAAGTACTATAAAGGTACCCTTGCTATTTGGCAGGTGTTTCTTTAATCATAGCTCGGCCCTATTCTGCCTGGTTTTGACATAAAACTCGCTGACTGTTCGACGGAAACCTCTAGCCAGAGTTGTAGTGGAGTACTTTCTGAGTGCCAGCTTAACTACCACATATTAAGATGGTTTGGGATAGATAAAGCTGTATAACACAGACACTGAACAGTAAAAACTTTAAAGAAATTAGAAACTGTGGACAATCAGAATCTTGAATAAATTAAGTATTTTCCATGTAGGCCTACTTCTGTCCAAAAACTTTGATCATGCATCCAAAGTTCCAAGTAAATTTGTTTTCTTTAACACCGACTTCATTTGTTGTCTACTGTCGATGTTTGTCTCGCTTTGTTCACAACAAATATTTGGTAGTAAACAAAGTACTTTGAAAGTACTTGACTACAACACTGCCCCTAGCTGACTACACGGAAACCTCTAGCAGTGCTTTGCTAGTCACATTTGTGTCGATTCATGACCTACCTGTCTTTCTCCATGAATTGGATGAAGTCTCTCCGAGCTGTCTTGGGCAGCAGACCCATGCAGGAGCAGAGAGAGAGTCCTCCTCCTCCGAGATAAAGCCGGTGTAGGGCAGCCACTTGTGCCTCATGGCACTGGCTCACCCTTGTAAGTTGTAACTTGTAAGTTGTAGTTCAATGGGGTGAAGGTAGCTGCAAAATTAAAACATAGGTTAGTCTGAGTAACTAGAACCAGGGATGTAGTCGAGTCCATCACAAGTCCATGCAAGTCCCTGTATTAAGTCCATCACAAGTCCATCACAAGTCCATCACAAGTCCATCACAAGTCCATCACAAGTCAATCACAAGTCCATCACAAGTCCATCACAAGTCCATCACAAGTCTATCACAAGTCCATCACAAGTCCATCACAAGTCCATCACAAGTCCATCACAAGTCCATCACAAGTCCATCACAAGTCCATCACAAGTCCATCAGTTCTAATTCACATCACAAGCTATTCAAATCAGCTTTGACAAAAGCATTCCTTTGTCATTGTTCATCCAGTTACTTGTGACTGCCCTTATGAAAGGACTTGTGACTGGCTTCACGAAAGGACTTGTGAACGGACTTGCAGGGACTCGACTAAAACTCTGACTAAAACGCTGCTTATCACTTGTAGATGTTATACATTTGTTACAAAAATTTAACCAGTTCGCACCGGAGGACGTATATACATGCAAAGTTTTCCCCAGATTCAAAACGGATGACGCATAAACACGTCACGAGCAAGGCCGGAAATGTCTGTCAGCAGTGAGCAAGGCCTGAAATGCGTGGGTGTGCTTCTCGGTACCATCGGCCTGAACCCGCCTCAGATCAAGTTTCGTTAAAAATAATCCCGCGCCTCGGTTCGGTGATGTTAAAATAATCCCGACGCGAACTGGTTAACCTAAAACTGTTAAGGTATTAGGCCTACACATCATTTGCTTTTGCGGTAATTTTCGAAAATGAATTGGTTATGTTTTCTTTTTTATAGTATTAATATTGAATCAATATTTCCCTTAGATATTTCCCTTTTAATTTGTTTATAGTTTGTTTACTTTTTGAAAAATTATGGGAACAACAATTAATTTAAATCAAAAATAGTGAGTGAGTGAGTGAGTTTTGGGTTTAACGCCGTACCGGCATCAGTGGCCATATTCACGGCGGGAATGTGTACAAATATAAGACAATAGTTAGTAACAAAAAAACAATCAAGTGAACTGTGGAGAATATAAGAACTCGGAGTCAGAAGGAACAATTATCAAAAGAATGAAAAACCATTGTATAGAAGAATAACGATATACTGATTCTAGGCAGTTTTCCAGGAGAATCCCGTGGAAGGCGGGCCACGGGGGATTCCCCAGACACACGGCACCCTGTCTAAATTTGTCCCGCAAGGCCGGCCGTTTCCCTTGCAGTTTAAGGGCCCGGGCCCCGCCGGTATTTTCACAGGTCCACATACCTCCGGGTGATGAGGGGACAATGGCTCCGAGTGTCTGGTCAACCCCCCATGACCAGTCCCCCAGGACTAGTAGGGCCTCCTGTTTAACTGTCCAGTTAATTATAATATATTAATTGTGTCGATAAAATTTATAGGAAGTGTATGAATAATGTCTGGATTTATTTTGTGAGACTCATCTCAAGGGCAGAGCAAAATCTTGTCTCACCAGGGTGAGCAAACCCTGAGATGAGTCTCAGACCAAAGAAAGACAACTTTATACGGTAAAGAAAGTGTGGAAATTATATTTGTATATGATTTGGAAAACTTATCCCAAGGGCAGAATAACATCTCGTCTCACCTGGGTGAGCAAACCCTGGGAGGAGCCCCAAACTAGAAAAAATATTTGTTATATGAAAAAATATGCAAGTGGGTGATTTACAAAATGTGGTAAAGTTCTGATGATTTTAGGAATGCAATACATGTAATGGTATTTAAATCAAAAATAGTATACGATAAACATTTCTTGCAATGATGACACAACTGGTAAAACTGTGAAGTGTTTTTCCTTGGTTACCTTTGAAAGAAAGAAACAAGAAAGTACATTAATATGTTGCAAAAATATTAACATTTAAACATGTTTACAGGTTTTTTAATGCCGCTCTCACACTGTGGCGAATATGCTAGCGAATGTGCTTACGAATGGAATGTTAAACAATCGCTCAAACTTCGCAACATTCGCCGTGTCTTCGTAAGCATTGGTAACAAATTCGGAACGTTCACAAGTCATTCTCCACCTCCTTACGAAGATCGGTCAATTTAGGAAGCACTTCCTAAATTTCAGCGAATGTTGTGAAGATGGTCATTCGCCATCGATTTTCTTAAGCATTGGTAAGCCATTGGTAACGTTGGTAAAGCGTGCGTAAGCGTTGGCAACGTTCGTTGAGGCATTGGCAAGCGTTGGCAAGCGTTGGTGAGTATTCGTAATATATTTGTAAGATATTTAAGGAGAGGTCGGGGGACACGGAGGACGACCGACGAGTGACCGAGATGAAAATATTCACTATCCAATCACAATTTTTTGGCGAATTCACCGCAAAATTCAAATATTCATATTCGCAAAAATATTCGCCACAGTGTGAGAGCAGCATTACATGATGCCATGAAAAGCTTGATGCTATGGAAAGTGTTGGGAAAACATGTATGTATAACTATTTAAAATGACACTTACCTATCAATAAATTGTGTTTGTTTGTTTGTTGGGCAGCTTGCATGTATAGTTGTCGAGTTTGTTCACCGAAGATAAGCCGCCAGTCTCACTTTTGGAAGTTATGGATAGAAGATATATGTGACCCGTCACCACAATATGAGAGTAAAGTCGGGAATATTGAAAATTGAGATATTGGTATTTTCAAATTCTTGAGAAAGAGAGCTTTCCAATGGTACATAACACTTGGGGGTTTTGCGATAAATACTTTTCACAGCGCTCTAGAATGTCATGGGTTTCACAAAACGTGTTTGTGAGAAAACTTACTTTAAACATCTTAAACAAAACACGCAAAAGATTACATAACAGGACAAGTAAGATTCGATTGAGCATAGCAACAACTATGTTCTAATCATTATTTCTTCTTGACATTGTCCACACATACAAACTATTGTATCAACAACAACATATCAAAATTTCGAAAACGTAGGATACTTACGAGGACCTGATTTGCATATTTAATTACAGTGTTAATTAGACCACTAATGGACTTTAATCCAAACACTAACTACGCAAAATCGCGTAATTTAAGAGGTTTTCGATCATCTGATCTCACCCAAAATATGGGAATATGTAGAGGACTTTGGCTTTTCAAATTACCGGTACGCAAAATCTTAAAATTGACCACCCCTTCATATTTCGACTTTGGATGGCCATATGTGACCTGTTCCAACGAAACCCGGACAAAGTCGCACAATGTGTTTTGTCACAATGTACTCCTGAAGTCATTTCGGGATGGATTTTACCATTTTGAGGTTTTAGGTTTTCCTAAGTCACTCACTATTAATCTACAATCTCCTCGAATTTGAACAAAATCCGTCTACCAGAAGTGTGTTTTGTTGTCAATTTTGTGAAACATTTGTGTATAGAAATAATACGCTTTTCTGAACTTCAAAGCTGTTTATCTCATGATTAGGTTGTCAGGGTTTTATCACTAAATCCAGACCCCACGGAAGATAGGGTGTGGGTACATATGTAAATGATACATCATTTTAAAGCTGAGAACCTAGAGAATTTGATAAAAGCAAAATCTGAAAAACTAAAAAGTCGACTTTGTCCGGGTTTCGTTGGAACAGGTCACATATATCACAGGTTCAGGATACAGATCCCCTTGGTTATAGTGATTCTGAATCAGGAATTCTGGACAGGGAATTAAGTGGATTAATACGGGTTTGGTGTGGACCGCGCGGTACCAATGTTCGTGGTAACTTGCGCCATAAAAATCCAGATCTTCGTACAACTGACAAAAGTGTAATTTCATACAAACAAATTTCAATTCATTTGTGGTCTTTATTGTATCAGCCGGATACAACCGAAACTCAAATTTGTTGTGTTATATCAGGATTTTGTATTAATAAGTCGATTCCATTAAATGTGCAAGGATTTTTAAGCAGAATTTGCATTAAGAGTGTTTGTATTAATGAGAGTTGAGTGTAATTAGATAAAACATTGTGGAAAAGACTTGCATTGCTAAAGTTAATATTAACCCAGATATTTGGGTTTCCACTAAAGCCGGTTCAGTATTCTAACTGCGCATGTGCTTGATTTTTCTCATGCGGCAGATAAATGCACACAAGACTATGGGGGGAACGTAGTAACCAAATCCATAATCTGTGCATTATTTCTAAAGTAATCCATATTTCTGCTGTTGACGTGGTTACTAATGAGATTTTGGACAAACATCCCAAGAATTATTATTATTTTTGTTTAAACATAGGTTACGGTTACACGGATAATTTTAAAACCTCAAACTTGCAAGCTTAGCAGCCATACAATAAGGTGTTTCACGGTAATATGCGCCATCTTGTTCACGGGGCAAATTTACACGCGTTGCTGTGTACGCCACTTCGATCAAAAACTTTTGCACTTCCAAGTCATCATGCGTTCATTCTAAAATGTGCGCGTGTCTAGCAACGCGTGTTCAATTTGCCCCGTAAACAAGATGGCGCATATTACCGTGAAACACCTTATTGGCATATAAACACTTAACATAAAACACCAACAATATGCACATAAACGTACAGGTCGGTGAGCAAGATAAAATAAAAGTAAGCAAATTGGCAAAGTACAAATAAACAATATTTAAAACCTCTGGAATGTACAGCGCAGTTAATTTATAAGAAGACATTAAAATGCACAGTATATAAGAAGGAATCTTTCTTGGAATTAGTCAAAAAAATATATAATGTGCGATATGTACAGACCGAACACGAAGTACAATGCGCTGTTAAAAACGTACAATTGTATTTACAGAAACAGGAGCATACGACATCAGAACTTCCGAACAATGTGAATAATAAGATAAATATACCTTCTTTTAAAATGCCGAACTTTTATCGCAGATATAATTTTTGGACGTTTTTAGCTTCGGTGGATATTATTCAAAGTAAAGACTGCATGAGTCACAAACTCAACAGAACAGTAAGAGAAAATGGTCCATTCCAATTATTTTGGTCCAAAGTGTGACTTTTGGTCGATAGGTCCTCCATTTTCCGAGTCTCTCAAGGTCCTAACAGGTTCTGGGGTCCTCAATTGTGATTGACAGTGCAAAGTCCTTGAAGGCAGGTTGGTCGATCTGAATCTAACTGCTATACGATCGGCCGTCGGAACTGTTTGGTTTGTAGGTCCTCATTCTTCTCTGAATCACAAGTTGGCAAGGTCCTCAGTTCTGACTGGCAGCTAGCGCAAGGCCCATGAATACACACTAGGTTGGTCCACCTGAATCTAGCTGATATATTTTACCAGCAGTACGAATTGTTTAGGTGGTCCTCCATTTTCTCTGTACCTTTGAAATTCCTTAATCTTCTCTGTATCTTTGGAAGTTCTTAAGTCTTTGAGTTCCTCAGTTGTGATTGACAGTGCAACGCCCAAACAAACACGGCTGGTTTGTCCATTTGTATAAATTGCTGACGCTCGGTTCAGACAGGCGTTCCACAGTCGCGCCTAACCAAATTGAAATCAAGTCGCTCCTGAGTCGCTCTAACAACTCCAGCAGTCGATCGTTCGCCGTCTGACGCGCCTTGTCGCCCTTAATCGTTTCAGACGTCGGACTCAATTCACTCATTTGGTTCGGCGCAACTGTGGAACGCCTGTCTGAACCGAGCGTGAGTTGGTTAATTGGTCACTTGTTTTTCTCAGAGTCTCTTTCTTTCTTTGTAGTCTTTGACCAAGTCCTTGAGATCCTCAGTTATGATTGAAGCTGCAATATGTTCATAATTGTTTGCCCGTCTGTATCCAATCGTTATACGATTGGTGGCAGGAACTGCTTGGTTGGTTGGTCCTCTATTTTCTCAGAGTCTCTCTCTTTGACCGAGTCCTTGAGGTCCTCGGTTGTGATTGAAGGCGCTTTTTCTAAAAACTCGTCGGTGTCGATTACCAATGGTTTTACCTGCAAACCGACAAGGATTACTAATTTTACAAATGTCAATTTTTCAGCGTCGGAGCCCAATAAAGGTCGGAACACAAAATTATTGACTCGTAGAGATATTGACTGATTGAATGCATTAACTGACAGAGACTTACTTTGTTGACGGGCTTCTCTGTGGTTTCAGTGAGTTGATGAGCTTCTTTCAAATGGTTTCCGTAGGAAGATTCTTTCGCCTTTGCACTCTTTTTCTTCATGGCTACCTTGCGTTCCACATTCTCTTTACCTATCGTAGAGGCAAGAAATTTGTCAGTGAGTATAACACAATGTCATGAAAGTGACTTTTGTTTTAAGGCGGAGAGTAGCTAAGTTTGTTCTTATAAAATTAATTAAGACTTGGGTTCAACTCTTGCAAAATTTGAAAACATCGAAGTGTTTTGGGGCTTGTCGCAAAACATGGGTTAAAGTAGAAAAAGGAGGAATACGTAAAGTAGTATGGATAGTAGATTTTTAAAAAGCTTTCAAATCTTGAATTTTCTTGGTCCAGGAGGATACTACAGAGATTTCATTTCATCGCAAGTCACACATCCATTCAAAGGAATAATGACATGAATTTTGGTGTCGTCCTTTATCCCTTGTTACTGACAACACCCTTGTGATTGGATTTGTCCTGTAATTTCAAATTAGGGATCGTTATTAGAGGGCCTTTAAGATTGTATGCTCCGCAGTCCTTGAACCTACGTGTAGTTGTTCTCTGGGTCCTACATGAATTCAGTGCATGGCCTGACAGATCACAAGTCACTTTCTCAAGTCTGGGTACAAGTAGTAGTGAATGGACAACAACAAAGGAATGCTTTGGACAGAGCTCATTTGAACAGCTAGAGGTTTGACTTGGATGAGACGATTTGTGATTGTGGGAACTTGTGAGGGCTCATGACTACAAGGTGCGAGAGACAACGAGCGTTGATCAAAACCTGACCTCTGTGGACCGTTTCGCTGTCTGAGTTGTTCTGCACTTGGTGCCTGCCGGCCTTGGCGTGCCGCTGTGGCACATCCTCTTCCTCCACTTGCTGCTGTTGCAGTTGCTGCTGCACCTCCTGGTGTTGATGCGAGGGTGCAGCGATGGGGTCCAGCTCCGCCGACTGCTGCTGCTCTGTCTCGCCCTGCTTGCGGTGGTGGTGGTGATGCTGATGGTGGTGGTGATGGTGGTGATGGTAGTGATGCTTGGGTTTTGTGGTGGACGTGCGGACAATCTGCTGCTGAGCCTTGTAGAGCTTGTCCTCCTGGATCCACTCGTGTTGGAGGGCTTCATCTGGCGTCATCCGCTGACTCGGGTCCCATCTGTGAACGGGCAAAGGGCACCGTGACAAAAAGACTACAGGTTTAGGCTCTGTTCAAATGTGATTTCAGAGCTATGCTATGTCTATCAGGAGTTTGTACTCGTGTTGTTGAAAACGGAAGACCTGACAATAGCTCTTCAGAACAGATTGAGACGTTGGCGGTCTGTTCTTTACACGCAAAACTCATTCCCACGCTCGAACGACAGGAATGCCTGCAAAGAACATTGCACTCGAAACAGGATCACAAAACACATATCCGTTGAAGTTTTACAAGGACGAGTTTCGCGTGTCAAAAACAGACTGCCTGAACCCAGCCTAATTAAGCCTCCTACATAAGGTATCAATTTGGGTTCCATCTTCAAGTGAGCAGAATGATCAAAGAGGTTTCATGTTGTCAGCTGCCTGTGTTTCAAGTGATTCTATCCAGCCACAAGCTGAATTATTTAAAACGAAGAAACCTGTTATGCTTAGCAGTTTGTGAATCCTTGCCTTCATTAATTTTAGTCTCATCTGAAAATAAGCCAGGGAACAAGAAAAGGTTTTGTCAGAATTTATCTAATTCTCGGTCAGTAGGGCTTCACCCTCTAGCTTCCAATTCAGGTCTCGTCTCTAAATGGGTAATCTAATGGTTCATTATTATGACGTAGTTGCGCTAGAATACTCACGCCAGACATCTCTCGATGAAGTCTAGGAACAGCGTGTTGTTCGTCTTGATGGCGTAGCTCAGGTCTTTAGAGTTTGGTCGTCGCTTCTTCCCTTTGCTGTTGGTCATGCATCTGGGATTTCCCTTGGAGTCTAAAAAAGATAAATGTTTAGTCAAAACAAATAGCTATTTTGTATTTTGTAAAAGTTTAAAAAGACTTATAGAAGTAGATCCAGGTCAAATTTGTAAAAAAAAATCCAAAAGTAGGGCTTTGAAGGACAAAATCAAGATAAAAGTAGATTTTTAGTAATATCCACATCCTTGTCCACAGCCTCATTGAGCATGTACAGAATTGCGTTTAGGCGGTCACATACAGTCACAACCTAGAGCTGGTTAGCGAGGTGTTTGTTGGTAAATTTCCTTGAGAATTTCTAACAGCCCAACAGTAGCGCAACGAATGCGCTGTTCAAACACTTGCGCGCAAAAATGTCCACAAGTGCATCTCTGACACGCATATTCGAAAATGGCATTCTGTTATTTCCTTCAAAATGACAGCACGCCAGACGAAACAATTTAACAGCAAGTTTAGAATCATTAATATATTTACAACAAGCTTTTCAATAGTATTTTGGTTGTTTATTTTGTATATAGCTGCAAAAGGCATACTGTCCCTTTAACCAGTTCGCGCCGAAGAACGTATATACACGCAAAAGTTTCCCCAAATTCAAAACAGATGACGTATATAAACACGTCACGAGCAAGGCCGGAAATGTCTGTCAGTAGCGAGCAAGCCCGGAAATGTCCGTCAGTAGCGAACAAGGCCGGAAATGTCTGTCGGTAGTGAGCAAGGCCGAAAATGCGTGGGTGTGCTTCCCGGTACCATCGGTCTGAACCCGCCTCGGATCGTGTTTTGTTAAAAATAATCCCGCGCCTCGACTGGGTGATGTTAAAATAATCCCAGCGCAAACTGGTTAATGACTAAAATAATTGCATGTCTTGCAAATGATTGAACGGTATTATAGTGTTGGACCCCGTGGTTCGAAAGGGTTAAATAGTGTAACTGTTTTGGAAAAAGAAAAAAAGGTTTTACACAACACCCACCGAAAAACAACCTCCTTCTCTGCGCTTCATCGATGATGTTAGAAGGTGGCATTCCAAGAACCTGACAACAAAAATTGGTGAGATCAGAAGATGGAATTGCGTGAAGAATTTAAACTTCGACCTGCTCTCGGGTAAACAAATAATGGAAACAAATTTGAGCTCTAGCATACACCTAGTTGTGGGGATAGGTTCTTTTGTTTGGAAAAAGCTGACAGAGTTGTGGGGACATTTTCCTGTCCCCATAGCATTTTGAGTTTCCAGTAAAGGGGTCTAGAGGTAGAATCGGGTTAGGGTATGATGAAAAAAATAGGAGAAGACGACAAATTAGGGTGATGTTGAAAATGTTAGGTCGAAAGAATTTTCTAAGTTTGAGTTTAGAGAGATTTCCCTCAGCACCGGACCCTTATGGAGTGTCCGCATAACGTCAAGTACGAAAAGAAATGTAGTACTTTTCAAGAAAAAAAATGTAGTAACTTAAATTTTTCGACGGCAACAAATTCCGACAGTTTAAAAAAAAGAAAGGCATTTCTGACAACTCACCTCCATAATGCAGGCCAGCTGTTCAACCTCGTTTTCGCCCGGGAACAAGGGATACCCTGTGTAGAGTTCAGCCAAGATGCAGCCAAGGCTCCACATGTCGATGGGCATGCCGTAGGGTAAGCCTAGGATGACCTCTGGCGATCGGTAGAAGCGAGACTGGATGTAGGTGTATACTGGGATGAAAAAATATAAATATTTGAAAAAGGTAGTAAGGTCAGCCAAGATGCAGCCAAGGCTCCAACATGTCGATGGGCATGCCGTAGGGTAAGCCTAGGATGACCTCTGGCGATCGGTAGAAGCGAGACTGGATGTAGGTGTATACTGGGATGAAAAAATATAAATATTTGAAAAAGGTAGTAAGTTCAGCCAAGATGCAGCCAAGGCTCCAACATGTCGATGGGCATGCCGTAGGGTAAGCCTAGGATGACCTCTGGCGATCGGTAGAAGCGAGACTGGATGTAGGTGTATACTGGGATGAAAAAATATAAATATTTGAAAAAGGTAGTAAGTTCAGCCAAGATGCAGCCAAGGCTCCACATGTCGATGCCATGCCGTAGGGTAAGCCTAGGATGACCTCTGGCGATTGGTAGAAACGAGACTGGATGTAGGTGTATACTGGGATGAAAAAATATAAATATTTGAAAAAGGTAGTAAGTTCAGCCAAGATGCAGCCAAGGCTCCACATGTCGATGGGCATGCCGTAGGTTAAGCCTAGAATGACCTCTGGTGATCGGTAGAAGCGAGACTGGATGTAGGTGTATACTGGAAGAAAAAAATTGAAATATTTGAAAAAAGTAGTATCATTTGTGATCTGTCACCACAATATGAGTGTAAAGTCGGGGAAATTGAAAATTTAGATATTGGTATTTTCAAATTCTTGAGAAAGAGAGCTTTCCAATGGTACATAACACTTTTGCGATAAATACATTTTACAGCGCTCCAGAAAGTCATGGGATTCACAAAACGTGTTTGTGAGAAAACTTAATTAATAAACATCTTAAACAAAACACGCAAAATATTGCAAAACAGGAAAAGTAAGGTTCGGTTGAGCATAGCAACGGCTATGTTCTAATCATTATTTCTTCTTGAAACTCTTCACACATACAAACTATTGTACAGACAACAAAATTAAAAAAATTCGAAAACATGAGATAGTTACAAGGACCCAATTTGCATATTTAATTACTGTGTTAATTAGACCACAATTAATCCAAACGCTAACTACGCAAACATTACGTAAAATCACGTAATTTAGGAGGTTTGTGATCATCTGATCGCACCCAAAATATAGGAATATGTAGAAGAGGACCTAGGCTTTCCAAATTACGCAAATTCTCAAAATTGACCACCTCTTCATATTTTGACTTTGGATGGCCATATCTCAAAATCACATCGTGCGACCTCATTATACAATCTTATTCTTGCAAAAACAGGTGGATGTGACTGACCTCTCTGGTTGACGTAGCAACTGCTGCCAAAGTCGATCACCTTGATGGAGTTCTGATATCTCTGCTTGAGGAGGATGTTCTCAGGCTTGAGGTCGCAGTGGACAATGCGCTCCTGGTGTAGGAGCTTGAGACAGCCCAGGAGGGCGTAGGCGAAGCGACGGATCAGGGCGATGCTAAAACCCTGGAAGTTATTCTTCTTGATCAGCTCGTACAAATTCATACTGTTGAGAACAACATTTGTTAAAAAAATATTTACTTCACTTTACTCAGGCTTCCCACCATTTCATAAAAACAAAATTCCCTGATTTTCTTTCTGATGAATTTTTTTAATGAGCGCCAATGATGAGCGCCAATCTTCGGATGAGCTATTTGGATGAGCTATTTGGAAGAGCTCTTCGGAAGAGCTCTTCGAAAGAGCTCTTCGGAAGAGCTCTTCGGTAGAGCTCTTCGGAAGAGCTCTTCGGTAGAGCTCTTCGGAAGAGCTCTTCGGAAGAGCTCTTCGGAAGAGCTCTTCGGATGAGCTCTTCGAATGAGCTCTTCGGAATAACTCTTCGGAATAACTCTTCGGATGAACTCTTCGGATGAGCTATTCGAATGAGCACATCAGATGAGCTCCAATCTTCGGATGAGCGCCAATCTTCGGATGAGCTCTAATCTTTGAATGAGCTCTAATCTTCGAATGAGCTCTAATCTTCGAATGAGCGCCAATCTTCGGATGAGCGCCAATCTTCGGATGAGCGCCAATCTTTGGATGAGCTCTTCGGATGAGCGCCAGGACTCGCCAGCAATGCATTCTAATGTCTCTCCCTCCCCCCCCCCCCCACATTTTTTTTGGTAATTGCCAAGGGGGTACTAGTGCATAGAAGGCTTGGACGAGTTCTACCAATACACTCACCCCAGGAGTTCAAACGTGATGCATAAGTGGTTCCGGAAGTAGAAGTATTCCATCATGTGGATGACGTTGTTGGAGTTATCCTTGTCTCTTCTTCTTAGGGCATCCAGTATCTTTACCTCGATCAGAGCTTGATGATGAAACCTGGAAATGAACCCCCAAAAATGTGTAATCTTTCCATAAAAATCAAAACTGCAAACCACAGTTTGATTTGTTCAAATCTTTCAACAATTTCCTCAACTTTCTCCATATTAAACCTAGGACCAATTTTATGAAGATGCTAAGAACACAAACAATTGCTTAGCATGAAAATTCTTCCTTAACAAAAACAAGGTTACAAATCTATCATTTTCAGGTATATTGTTTTGACTGGTTGTTGGTTTTTTCTTAGCATAAAAAGCACATGGAGTTCTGGCTGGTAACCTGTTTTTATTGAGCAAGACTGTTTTGTGCTAAGCAATTTGTTGTGTCACGCCAGGATTTGTTTGATCTAAATTGGATCTAACTATATTTCAATCAGAAAAAAGTGCTGTAATCAATTCCAAACAATGCCATAGGAATCCAAATTTGTGAACAAAAGTTTGGTTTTTTTGGTACCTCTTCTTGTTCCGGATGATTTTGATTGCCACCGTGTCTCCCGTCTTGTGGTCCATGGCTCGAACGACCTGGCCAAATGACCCTTTACCTATGACCTCCAGGATCTCATATCTGTAGGTCAGATGGTCATGAAGCACCTGATAAAACAAAATGTCGTCAGTATGAATTAAACTGTTGTCTCTGTAACGGTTACAAAGAGAGAGTTGGGATAAAATTAGTGTATGCCAGATAAGCAATTGCCGTTTTAACCAGTTCGATTTAACCAGTTCTTCCGGAATTCAAAACGGATGACGGATAAACAAATCATGAGCAAGGCCGAAAATATCTGTCAGCTTACGAGGCCAGAAATATCAGGGTGTGCAATCTACAGATGCTGGCCCGAACCCTAAAAACTGGATAATGGCCTGTACCCCGGTTTGTACTCTTAATAATAATATTAATAATCGTGCTTATATAGCGCTTTACATTGTATCAACGATCTCAAAGCGCTTTACAATTATTACCCCGTTCATCCGGCCCTGGACCACGCGGCAGCCGTTTATAAGTGCTTAAACGGCTTGACCCCAACAGGTACCCATTTAAACTCCTAGGTGGAGAGAGGCAATTGTAGTAAAGTCTCTTGCCCAAGGGCACAAACACCATGTTCCTGGCCGTGTTCGAACCCAAGCAACATCGTACAGGAGTCGAACACCGTAACCACTGGGCCATGACATTCTACACTTGTTGGTTTTGTCAATCTATTTCGCACCTTTGTATAAGAGCCGTTTTCGTCATCGTAGCCGTTATTCTGCGCCGCACCCTGCACGCCTTCTATCTTCTTGGCCTCGGCTCCCAGGAACCAGATGTCGGTGTGATCTAAGACCTCTGACTGCTCGTAAGCTGTCAGTCGGTCTCGGTAGAACTTCAAGGCTTCTGTAAGAACGCAGCATTGATCATGATTTTATCTGGGACTTTGAAAGGTCAATATGAAACAGAGTTAAGTAACAGAAAAAAAACTAAGGAATTTTTTTTGTTTAGTCTTGTGCAAGGCATTCATCGTTTTCAGTCCAAAATCCACGCCCACATGCTGAATTGAATTGAATTTGTTTTGAGAAATATAGTTTGTGATGGTGATTTTTGTTATATTTTCACTAAGACTATATTCTAGTAATTTTGAATAAGACTATGGACAACAAGGATGTTTGACTGTAACAGACATTGATATTTTTTTCGGGAACCACTTTGAGTACTATCTGAATGTATGTCAGATGATAACGTTTGAGTATTTGCCTTTGGAGGATAATGCAGGATCCAGGTCATAAGGCCTAAACTAATGCCAGATGCATGGCGCCTCTAATATGTGGTGTAACAGAGATAAGCGTTGAGCAACCACTTGAATTATTCCATACTGAATTGCATGCAGGGTTCATCATCATCATGTTTTGATTAGGATCAATGATAAAAAGAAAAAAAAAAACATTAAAAAAAAACTAAAAAAACTTTAAAAACAAAAAACAAAAACATTAAAAAAAAACAAAAAAACAACACATTAAAAAAAAAAAAAAAAAAGCACATTAAATTTTTTTTTTTTTAATTTTTTTTAAAAGACGAACAAAATTGGTTTGATAAAGATGCCTCACCTCCAGGCGTTAGTGGTAATCTATGTCCCATCGGATCTTTAGGACTGTCAGACTTACTCTGATCACGATCTCTACATGAACAAGACACACAAGATAAAAAAACCAATCTTATTGTTAATTACAGCTGAGAGACACTTGTATAATGTACAATACGCAAATTCATAATTGTGAGGTGTTCTGGCAAAATGAGACGGAACTGGGGAAAAGCCGTAATGGAGAAAAAATGTAACAAAACAAACAGATGGTAGTGATTCATAGAGATACAAAACAGGATTGTTACGCTTGCTTCGCGACAACTCGCACGGTTGTAGTCGAGTCCCTGCAAGTCCGTTCACAAGTCCTTTCGTGAAGCCAGTCACAAGTCCCTTCATAAAGGCAGTCACAAGTAACTGGTTGAACAATGACAACGGAATGCTTTTGTCAAAGCTCATTTGAATAGCTTGTGACTTGAATTGGAAATGGAGGACTTGCAGGGACTTAAGCCATGTTCGCACTGGACTTAAAATGATAAAACATACCTAGACGATGGGTCCTTTTCCCATTTTAAGTCCAGTGCGGACAGCCTAGGACGTTTTCCTCTCAGGTACTTCTCCCGAGTCCAGTGGGTACTTCTACCGGCCAACTGCTGCCCGGGAAAACGTCCCTGGTCACTTTTCCTTAGACGAAAAGTCCAGTGCGAACAGCGCGTGTCGGTAAAAGCGGCCCAGGAAAACGTCCACCCGGCCGTCCAGTGCAAGGTCACGCTATACAAGGCACTGCGCATGCGCTCTCTGCATTGTTTACATGCGGGCACGCTGATACATGCAAATCGCATCGTGATCACATTCGCACGTGGTTCTGCAAAAAGATTATGTAGAGTTGGGGTTCCTTTGGTCAATATTATGGCAGATATTATTATTGATACAGTCGGAAGTTTGATTGGTGCTACCAGTGCATCATTTCCAAATGATAATAAAGAACGTCAACGTGTCTTACGACGAAAGAAAGCACGACAACGGATGCAATACCGTACCTACGATGGCATGGCGTCAATGATTTGATCGGGAAAAAAGCGCGCGCGCGATCGCGAATGGGTACACCGGGGTCAATGCAAAAAGGTCATGCAAAGCGCCCTCACGAGTCTTTATAATAACAGCTTGGCTACTTCTCCCACGGTCTCGGTAAAATTTTCCCGTGTCGAAAGTCCAAGTGCGAACAGTGGTAACATTTGACCATTTTTTATTTTACCATCGTCTCAGTAAAACCTTCCCAAAAAAAGTCCAGTGCGAACACGGCTTTACAGAGACTTGTGATGGACTTGTGATGGACTCAACTACATCCCTGCATCAACTCGTGATAATCAACTTGCGTCGGGCTAAAACCAGGGATGTAGTCAAGTCCATCACAAGTCTCTGCAAGTCCCTATAAGTCCCTGCAAGTCCATCACAAGTCCTCCAGTTCCAATTCAAATCACAAGCTAATCAAATCAGCTTTGGCAAAAGCATTCCTCTGTCATTGTTCATCCAGTTACTTGTGACTGGCTTTATGAAGGGACTTGTGACTGGCTTCATGAAAGGACAAGTGAACGGACTTGCAGGGACTCGACTACAACCCTGATTCATGGAGATACCAAACAAGATTGTTACGATGGATTCGCGACAACTCGTGATGATCAATTTGCGACGGGCTAAAACCACAACTTTTTAGTTACTCACATGAGCGTCTTCTGCCGATGTAGCCGCGCCTGCTCGCTAGCCGTGTGGGTGGACACCAGGTTCCCGTGAAGGTTACTGAGCTGAGGCAGGGTATCCACGTTGCTGGTGACACCCCTGGGGCCCAGGTTAGCATGAGGGAAGCTGGCGTTGCTCGTGGTCATGGCTGGGGGAAGGCTGGATGAGGTCAACTTCTAACAATGAAATTGCATAGAAAAAAAAAAATGTAATTAAATACTTCAGATCCTCTAAATTGTTTACATGATATATACAAGCCATTACCAATGGTGTATCCTATCTTTACATCCACCCATTCCTGATAATTCAAGTTATTACCAATAGTGTATCCTACCTTTAAAGGGATCGTATACGTTTGGTAATTACTCCAAAAATTTATGGCAATTAAAACTTACTTGGTAAGAAGTACAGCAGCTTTGGATAGTATAATGCATTTTTTCAAAACATTTTTTACTTCGAAGTACTGCGGTTATGGAAAAAATATATCACTTTTTATCCCCAAAAATTTGAATCTGAGAAGCGTTACTGCAGTGACGTTTCTCAGTGTGTGTATTCCAATGCAGATTATTCTTCATGCGTGGACAAAACCGCTCCAGAATTTCGGCAATATCTCAAAATCGCTACCACCTTTTGAAATGAAATTTGTACAGGTTAGTTTTATGGTATATATCTATAACTATATAGGATTGAAACAAACAGTGGGTTCCAATTACCAAACGTATACGATCCCTTTAATCGTTTACATTACATGGTGTATCCTACATTTACATCAACCCATTCCTGATAATTCAAGTTATTACCGATGGTATATCCTACCTTTACATCCACACATTCCTATTAACCCAAGCAATTACCAATTGTGTATCCTACCTTTACACCCACCCATTCCTGATAATTCAAGCAATTACCAATGGTATATTCTACCTTTACATCCACCCATTCCTGATAATTCAAGCAATTACCAAAGATGTATCCTACCTTTAAGGAAGATCTGTTTGTGCTCTTTTTTTCATTATGGTGACTATTATTTATAAATCGGTTGATTGTGGGATAATTGTAAATGTAGAGAAGGAATCTACAAAATGTTTGTGATTATATTTCAGGTTTTTTCGTTACCTCTCCGTGTTTGCCGGAGGTCTTCCTCCCCACCACGCCGTTGATCTGCAGCGGTTGGCTCTTACTGCTGCTATACTTCATGGTGTCTGTACCAAGATGACCCTTGCTGTCCCGGCCAGGCTGCCAAGGACACGAGAAAAAAAAAAAGTATTACATGTACAATAAAATCGGCTTCAATATTTGTACAATATTTGTACAATGGCAGTTACTCGTCTACAAGTGTGAGAACTGCCAACACTGGACCGAGCCAGAGCTCTGGAGTGGGTTCTACTGATGTGGATTAACCCTTGAGTCTAGTATAAAATAAAGTAACCGATATAATGATGATGATGATGATGATGATGATGATGATGATGATGATGATGATGTGCAGTGAAAGCTATAACGAACATCGAGGGATCCACAGATTTTGTTCAGTATATCAATCGTTCGGTATAGCGATTTTCCCTTTATTTCAGATACAATTAACATAACAATAACGTCGCTTAAATAGTTCGCGTCGGATGACATATAAAAGCAAAGTTTTCCCCACATTCAAAACGGATGACACATAAACACGTCACGAGCAAGGCCGGAAATGTCTGTCAGCAGCGAGCAAAGCCGGTAATGCGTGGGTGTGCTTCCCGGTACTATCGGCCTGAACACGCCTCGGATCAGGTTTTGTTAACAATAATCCCGCGCCTCGGCTCGTTGATGTGAAAAATAATCCAGGCGCAAACTGGTTAACTAACGTTCGGTTCAGACAGGCGTTTCACAGTCGCGCCGAACCAAATGAGTGAATTGAGTCTGACGTCTGAAACGAATAAGGGCGACAAGGCGCACCAGACGGCAAACGATCGACTGCTGGAGTTGTTAGAGCGACTCAGGAGCGACTTGATTTCAATTTGGTTCGGCGCGACTGTGGAACGCCTGTCTGAACCGAGCGTAAGACTACAATAAAAACCATGTTTTTGATAAACAATACTAATTTGTAGGAACTTAAATTGTGAAGAAAGACAAAATTTAAATAACAAATCTGACTATAGAAGTTCACAATTGGTTTTTCTTAATTTGTAATTTACTCATTCTCTATTCTTGCCTTGTATAATGTTGTGCCCTCATAAAACCATTTGAAAATGTTAATCATTTGCAGACTTTAGTGTTTTTGTTCACTCCTTCCAATACAATTTTTTTTTTTTAATAATAATTTACACAATATGTGGCATTTATGCCCAAACCATACACGTGCACATCAAGATCACATTTGTTCAGATGTTGACTGTTTCAATAAACGTCAAAATGTATGCACGTATACATGCCTACATGTACATACCGTAAATTAATTAAAGGGAGGACGCACTACATGTATTTGCAGATATCAATTTTTTTTACTTTTTACTACCGCAATATTAAGAGATATCTTATTTATTTGGTAATAAATAATGATTCTAGGCATCCAGCAAAATGATTGCGCTAGATATCCTGTAATCGTTCCAAAAAATTTTTTTTTTATAAAAAACGAACGGCGATCGCGAAAAAACAAGAACAAGAATAACTGCATGACGCTCGTTGAAAACGAATGCCGTTTTTTGTAGATTTTTTTCTCGGCATCCCTGAACTTTGTAAAGGTCAGTTAAACGATATTTACTCTAAAATACAACCCCAAATCCACCCATTCCTGATAATTCAAGGAATTAATCACCAATATTAATCCTACCTTTAATTCGATGTAAAAAACAGCTACCCTTTACACAGAGTATAGTCTTCATTGACCAAATTAATTGAAAATGACTCTCTCTGGAAATGTACATGTACAGGTATCTGTACAGACATAAATCACTAGAGCTGAAAAGTCACATTGTACGAGCTTTTATTCTCAGGAGGAAGAGATAATAAATTACAAACAATGCAGTGACAACAGATATCCACAAGAATATTGTTACCAGTCTAGAAAAAAACAACGTAAGTAGCCTATAAATATTTTCTATTTCATTTTTATCAATTTAAAAAAAACAAAAAAAACATGCCTTCTATCAATTTTCTTCCAGGGAAAAAAAAAGGGGGGGGGGAGCATGTTGCTATAAAGAAAAGAAGAAAACACCGACCAATTTACCGTACATATGGAGTCTCGAACCCTCTGACGGCCTTAGGCGTGCTTTTGCATAGAAACAGACTGGTAACTGCTTGCAGTTACCAGTTAAGTTGAAGTTACCAGTTAAGTTGAAGTTACCAGTTAACTGCTTGCAGTTACCAGTTAACTTGAAGTTACCAGTTAACTTGAAGTTACCAGTTAAGTTGAAGTTACCAGTTAACTTGAAGTTACCAGTCAACTGCTTGCAGTTACCAGTTAACTTGAAGTTACCAGTTAACTTGAAGTTACCAGTTAACTTGAAGTTACCAGTTAACTGCTTGCAGTTACCAGTTAACTGCACGCAGTTACCAGTTAACTGCACGCAGTTACCAGTTTAACGGCAAGCAGTTACCAGTTTAACGGCAAGCAGTTACCAGTTAACGGCAAGCAGTTACCAGTTAACGGCAAGCAGTTACCAGTTTCTTTGTTACTTTTAATATCGAGTCTGTCAGACCACAACAAATTTAAACCGTAAAAATAATCACGCCACATGGGTGGCTATTTTTAATTCATGCAGTGTCTCACTCCAACCCGAGTGGCTTAACTTTTGTACTGGCTAGAAAACAAGTCAATACAAAAATCCATTATTTAGCAAGTCATGTCTTCCGTTAGTTAACGACTTTGGGCCGTCAATAACAAATCAGCATAGCCAGGAGATCAATATTTTAATTCCACCCATACAGTAAAAAGCAGGTGTTTTTGTACAACCACAGAACATCTTCATGTCTTTCCGCCTCCCACTCAACTAATTGAATCTCTAAAAAAAAAAATTGTTAAGATACACTCTTTACCTCTATAAATGTATTATTGTTATGATTTTGTATTATTTTGTATTATTAATTAATACATTTTTATGATTATGATTATTATTATTATTTTTGTTTTTAATTAGTTAAATTAATTAATTTTAGGTAATAAGGAGACAGTGGCACTTAGGGAGACATTTCAGTGTCTCCCTAAGTGTCTAGCTACCCTAAAACAAAAATGATATTTGGGAGTTACTTTTGTCCTAGAACGACAGATTTTGGTCTAAATAGCATAAATCTCGAAGATCTTAGAGAAAAGGGTTATAGGGTAAACAAGTTAGGACTGTTTTAAGTTTGTGTACATTTCTATGGGATTGTCTCCCCAAGTTATTTTTTTTTATTTTTTTTATTTTTTGGGGGTGGTGTGGGTTGCTGTTGACAGGTGGTTTTGTTGTGACCAAAGGTTGTCATCTTAGTGGACCCGATCAGCGCGTCGTTGATCTTTGAATCTAAGCACTCCAGATTGGGAAACAATAGCTAGTTTATCTCTGCGATTCCGCGTATCTTTTGATTTCTTTGCCAATTGGCAGTTTGGTTTACCGAGAAAAAATCCCATCTTTGTCCCGTGATTTGGGCTGTTAATTTACACTGTTTTGCAATCAATGTAATACATAGTTTGAAGGTACGGTATACATTTCAGTTTAAATGATGCCATACCGCTGTCATATCTTGAAAATTTTGAAACACTGAACTAACATACACGTAATCTCAATAACCAAAAAAGTAAAAAGTCAAAAATAAATAAAAATTTCAGAACAATTACATAGTATCTAGCGCAATCCTTTTGCTGGATGCCTAGAATCATTATTTTCTTTCAAATAAGTATAATTTGTATTAATAATTCGGTAGTGAAAAATTTTTATATTTGCAAATGGTGTATCACACCTTTAAAAACCTCATTTGGTATGTTCTGAACACACAACACTTGTGTTTTGTTTGTACAGCTCTTGGAAGCACAGTTTACTTACAGTACTCAAAACTCATATTGTGTTATACACATTGTGTAAACGCTGTTTATGAAAAATATTTAATGAGATTATATTTTTCGGAGTTAGAAAATGTAGAAAAAAATTGGAAACAGAATTTGAAAAGGAAAAAGTATAAAAACTAGGAGCAAGGTGATAACAAATAGAAAGAGTAGGAATACTTGAAAGCCAGCTGTTAGTACAGAACAGGATCCGGAAAAACAGAAATACTAAATCCAAGCATTAGATTATCTCACCAAATTAATTAGCTCTTGTTCCGGCGAAGACTGCGGCTTACATGGACATCCCTGCGATAAATTGGATCTCTTCATGAGACGCTGAGTCAGCAAGGACGACACGTCTTTGCTCCTCAATAGTCAAGGTAGAGTCCAGAGAGAATTTGCCCAACGACCTCTTCGACTTGTTATTGCCGGCGTTTTGCGAGACAGACAGCGTGCGCGCCCGCCGCTTGCGATTCATGTCTTAAAACGGGCAGTCGTGAAAAATCGAGTGATTACAATTTATAACGGGTTATAGGTGGGCATTCTCAGCAGACCACAACGTGGGTTTATTAACGGTAGACCTCTCCCGACACGTGTTTTCATCCACTTTCACTAATGAATCGGTTTTTAGGTTTTTTTTAAGAGCTATCACACAAGGCAAACATAACAAAGTGATAGGGTTGCACAGATGTAGATTTGTGTAGCGTTCATGTTCGATGAGATGTTGAACATGATACTCCGTTGGTCGTCCAGGTGACTGTTTGCTAGACAGATATTCAATGTCAGTGTGGTACAACAGTGTTCCGAAATACGGTACCCTCTGGAGACATGAACACAATGTGTACAATGGAGACAAAACGTCTCCGGAGGGTAAATTTCTATAGATGAATATGTCTCCATTGGGAATTTCACGAATTAGATTTTTGGATTTTACTTAAATTACTCAAAAACTAGGATTAGGATGTGGGTTAGGGTTAGTGTTTGGGTTAGGGTATAATATAGGGTATATTGGGTCGAAATTTCAACACAGGAAAAAATTATGGTTAAAATGGGAGCATTTTGAAAAACGTGCTAGACTTTCTAACCATTTTGTACACGAAAACAAAGCCATGTCTCCACAGTGATACAAAAATGCGAATGTGTGTAGGGCCGGGGTGTACATGTGTACACTAACCATGCATGAAGCAATATTGAAGCAATATGAAGCAATATATTAAACAAAGTGTTTGCCTGTGGCAGACAATACTTTACGTTTGACCCCCTGGTGTGAAATCTCAAACTGACAAAAAACCAATGCATACAGTAATAAAGTGTCATGGACATTTGCATGTGTAATCAGGCTTCCAAGCAGACCCAGATAAAAAAGTAGGAATTAATAGGAATTTCAAGGGAAAATGTAGGAACAGTAGAAGCAAGGTAACAAAAAACTAGGAAAAGTAGGAGCAAGGTAACAAAAGACTAGGAAAAGTAGGAGCAAGGTAAAATAAAAACTAGAAAAAAGTAGAACAGTTTGGAGCAAGGTGGACAAACTACCGGAAAAAATAGGACAAGTAGGAGCAAGGTGAACAAAAACTAGGAACAGTAGAAGCAAGGGAAAAAAAACTAGGACAAAGTAGGACAAGTAGAAGCAAGGTGAAAAAAAATTGAAAAAGTAGTACAAGTAGGAGCAAGGTGAACAAAATTAGGAAAAAGTAGGACAAGTAGAAGCAAAGTGAAAAAAACTAGGAAAAAGTAGGACAAGTAATAAAGGTGGAAAAACTAGAAAGTAGTAGGAAAAGTAGGAGCAAAGTGAACAAATACCTAGGAATACAAGTACCCAAAGGCCTGGGTATTGTACATGACATTGAATGAGCTTATGTGTACACATGTACATCGTGTTTTACCATAACGACAGAGGATACCCTATTATGTTTCCCTTTGACCCACGACGCAGTTTGAAAATGAATGCCGTTTTTCTTTCTTTTTTCTCGGCATCCATGATTGTAAAACTTCGGACAGGTCAGTTAACCCCAGATTCAAAACGGATGACGCATAAACACGCCACGAGCAAGGCCGGAAATGTCTGTCATTAGCGAGCAAGGCCGGAAATGCGTGGGTGTGCTTCCCGGTTCCATCTGCCTGAACCCGCCTCGGATCGAGTTTTTTTAAAAATAATCCCGTGCCTCGGCTCAGTGATGTTAAAATAATCTGCACAATGGAACAATGTTTGATCTAGTGTAAAACATATCGGGTACATAATATCGGGTATAATTAAATAAATGCCCCATTTCTTTCTAATCCCAGCAACAACATGAACATAAGTCATGGAAGCATCCACTGTACTACAAACTGTCTGAATTAAATCACGTCCGCCCCGGTCACCACATGTGTGTAAATTCCCCGCCGATTGCCATAGCAACGTTTAGCTGGTAATTTGAATGGAGCCGGCCTAAGAGACCAAACCATACAAACCAAACTAACAATACTTCGCGTCCTAGTTCTAGGCTTAAAGGTAGGATACACCATTGGTAATTGCTTGAATTATCAGGAATGAGTGGATGTAAAGGTATAGGATACACCATTGGCAATTGCTTGAATTATCAGGAATGAGTGGATGTAAAGGTAGGATACACCATTGGCAATTGTTGGAATTATCATGAATGGGTGGGTGGATTTGGGGGGGTTGCATTTTATACTAAATATCGTTTAACTGACCTGTCCGAAGTCTAACAATTATGGATGCTGAGAAAAGCAAGAAAAAAGGCATTCGTTTTTAACAGGCGTCAGGCAGTTGTTCTTATGTTGTTCTTGTTTTTTTAGCGATTGCCGTCCGGCGATCGTTTTTTTTTTTTAAATAAATTTTATTTTGGGGGAATTATTACAGAATATCTAGCGCAATCATTTTGCTGGATGCCTACACTCATTATTTACTTTCAAATAAGTAAGATATTTCTTAATAATTCGGTAGTAACATTTTAGGATATCTGCAAATGGTGTACCCTACCTTTAAACAGAGTCAGAGCTCATGGAGGGCAAATGGGTCAAAGTGAGTTAAATAACACCACTGGCAGCTTGTTCCAGACATATCACATTTCTAGGACCCAGTTCATTATTGCCTATCCCCCCCCCCCCCCCCCCCCCCTCCTTCTCCTTTACAAATAAACTCAACAATTTGCACAGACAGGCTAGGCGAGATCACAATTTATATTGAGTGGGTGGAGGAGGGAGGGAGGGGGGATGAAAGGGGACTGATTGTCAAGCCTGTGGATCAAATTGTGTTGTGTCAATATAATTCGCTGGAGATTAATCAGTGTTGATTCTGTCAAAGTGAGTGTGGATTGTAGGACCAGTAAGTTGGGAATTGCCATATGAGAAGCAAATATCAGGCTTTGTGGGAGGAAACAAGAAGTTCAAAATTAGGGCGAGTTGAAAAACACGGTGACCAACGTTTCTTGACTAGTAGCCTACATTTGTACATAGCTAAACAAAAAACTAAGTTTTCATCATCTTAATTAATTCAAAACTTTAAAAATTCCTTAAGATTTCTCAATGTAAAACAAAATTTTAAGGTACACAGAACACGCTATGAGTAGAAAGTAAGAAAGCACTTGGCACAAATACTTAAATGTACTGGCATATTACACTCACAGGAATACCCGTTATATGTATCTTGCAAGTGTTTAGTCCATTCAGACAAAGTAAACATTAAAAGTAGGATGTCACCATTTGCAGGTATCGAGAAAAAAAATGTTGACTAAATTATTAAGAATTATCTTTTTAAAGTAAATAATGATTGTTGGCATCCAGCAAAATGATTGTGCTAGTATTAAATCCTTTTGTTGTTACAAAAAATTAAATTATATTTTAAAAAAGTTCACGATCGCCATTGCGAAAAAAACAAGAACAACATAAGAACCACTGCCCAACACCGGTGGAAAACGAATGCCGTTTTTTCTTGCTTTTCTCAACATCCATGATTGTAAAACTTTGAACAAGTCAGTTAAACAATATTAACTATAAAATCCAACCCCCACATACAAGCAATTACCAATGGTGTATCGAACCTTTAACACTCTCAGGAACAGTCTATTCAGACAAAGTAAACATAAAGAAATATCCCTGGAGATAAAAAAAAAAAAAAAGTTCTTTCCCCAGTTGCTCCTAAAAGTCAGAACTTTGATTTTATGAGCAAACAGATGCAGATTTTAGCCTATGGCTAAAGATTTCTCCTCAAAACTTGGACAATAATCTCCAGTAATCCCTCAGCTGACTAGAATTACACTACAAATCATTCATAATTTACGACCGCAGATAATAATAAACCAGTTGTTTGGCTGGGCTAAAGATTTTTACGTTACTAGGTAAAAACAAGCATGAATTTGTGCAAGAGCTGCATAGTTGGTGACTAGTATAAATTGGCAAAATCGTGTATCCCCTCCACACTTTACATACAGTTTATAAACAATGACCAGCTATATGGAAAAGCATGCAGTGACCACATATGTGTCCAGAAAAAGGTGACATAAGTCGCAAAAACTAAAAATAGAGTTATGTACATGGTTAAAAAGTCCAGGATATAAGCTTTCTTTTGGTACATAGTACAGCTCCATAGCCCCTCCCGTTCCGTTGCATATTAATAGTTCCATGGAATTCAAAATACACAACTAAGAAAACGGGCTTCGAAACACAACAAAACTAAGACAATACATTGGAACCATGCACTCTTAAAAGGTTTTGTTTCATCAAATTATTTATCAAATTCCCGCTTTTTGTTAATTAAATCTGAAAATTTAAGACAAAAAATGAAAATTTTGACAAAAATATTTACCCTATTAACTTTAACATGCCATTACTCATAAATGCATAGCACGACTTATGTCATCTTTTACATATTGCCACACCACAGCCAGAATGTACCTGTTCCCTGTGAGAATTCCTTTTTTATTAGACCTCTGTTGCAGTGTTTCCCAGATCAGCTGTGGCAACAGCCAGAAAGTACTCGTTTCCTGAGGGAATTCCTGTTTAATTAGACCTCTGTTGCAATGTGGCCCAGACCGAGTCCGAGAAAGTAAATAGCACGGGCCAGATTTGCATCTTATGCTGTGTTCCAATCGCGTTGTGTTTATCGTGTTTACGAGTCGTATAATGGCGTTCTAATCGCCTGGTAACTCGTGTTCACCAGTGGTGAACTCAAGGTAGATTTTTTCCTCCAAGTTCACGACTTCGTAAACGAATGAAATACTCGCGCATGCGTGTTGGTTCACGTACGAGTTCTTGCGCGATAAAGAATGTCCTTACCGTACGACTAACTCGACTGTGCGCGTGCGTCTTGGTGAGTAGCGTTTGGAATGCAACCTACTCGTGAACATGGAGAAATCCACGGTGAACACGATAAAAAACGACGCGATTGGAACGCAGCATAATACCGAGAAGTTCCCAGGTGTCGAATTTTGTACGGTACATACATGTAATCATCATCATCATCATCTTCCTCTTTCTCATCATCATCATTATCATCCTCCTCCTCTTCATGTAACACCAGGATCTTATAGAGCCCCCTCTGCAACGCAGCTAAAAACAATTGTGGCTTTATTTACAATTTGTTTTGGGCTGAAGTTACTTCCTTACCTTGCCGGCAGCTTGCTTGTGAACAGGCTTGATGAGGGGCAGCATGGTGCCTTGGTGCTCCCTCCTCTCCACCACAGGTCTGCAAGACAGGAAACAAGATAAAAAAATCAAAGCATTTTCTGAGTGAAATTGATCAAATTTTTCTATAAAAACCTGTAAACTGTTAAATATTCAAAATAAAAAAAAATTAAAACATTTTTGTTCACTTTTTTACAAATTAAAAGCCTTTCAAATAAGTCTCCACAGGGCAATTTCTATAGATGAATATGTCTCCACAAAGTTTCACAAAATGTATTCTTAGAGTTTTACTCAAAAACTAGTAAATTCCATGGCATGTTTATCAGTCGCAAATAAAAGCATGATGTCTAAGGGATATTGGGTTTGGGTTTAAATTACAGCCCAGATAATGTCTCTTAGTTGAAATCGAACCACTTTTTAAATCAGTCCTCAACGACAACGTTCTAAAAAGTTGGTACACAAGAGTAAATCGGGATGAGTGCTTGTTTTGGTACATTATGTGTACTTGCAATCTCTGTAATGTACAAATACCATACAGGCAAACACTGAACCCAAAGGTGGGATAACTATACACTGTACACATCTACGTACATTGTATGTATGTTCAGTACATGTATACTGTTTACAGTGATTTGTAATCTTCCCGTGGCTGTCAATCACTCTGCTAGTACATAATTCACTTCCTTTAGTTGGCACCCAGCAACATATAAACTGGGCATCTGTAGTTCGATGAGAATAACTCCAAGCATTCAATGACAGGATATTGTCACACTTGAAGGGTACTGATGACATTAAATTTGTCAAGAAGAGTAGATCATTCAAGTTCTCATGGATCACTATAGACAACATACTGTACATGTCCTTCTATTGCCAGGCAATTCCTGATCACCTTGTCACATGCCATGACATGTTCTCTGCATCACAAACCCATTATGTTATGCTGCTTATTTCACAGTTGCAGCAGGTTTGTGAGTGGTGATTCTTATATTAAAGGTAGAATATATACACCATTTGCAGATATCGAAAAATGTTACTACCAAATTATTAAGAAATATCTTACTTATTTGAAAGTAAATAATGATTCTAGACATCCAGCAAAATGATTGCGCTAGATATTCTGTAATTATTCTGAAAATATAATTTTATAAAACAAAATTCATTATCGCCGGACGGCGATCAAAAAATTTGTGATAAGATAAAAAGAGTCGCCTGAACGAATGTGTGACGACACTTAACTAGGCATACATTTACATGATTTCTCAAACGTTAACATATAATGTTGTTTTTCTTGCTTTTTTTTCAGCAACCATGATTGTAAAACTTCGGGCAGGTCAGTTAAACGATATTTAAAATGAAATACAACCTCCAAATCCACCCATTCGTGATAATTCGAACAATTACACATGGTGTATCCTACCTTTAATCGTCAGGTTTGAAAATGGAACAAAAGCTCATCTACAATAATTAATTTAGAGCTGAAGATCAAATTTGAAACCTCGGCAATTCCAAGCAAACAGCTTGTAATTTTTTTTTGAAATGTGTGGGGGAATAAACATGGGTAAAATATCATGCCCAAAGAAATATTTGTACTTACAAAGTATAATATTAAACATTCGGACTACATTCATTTTGAAACCTAATGTACATGTACAGCAAAACCTTTTTTGTTGGCCCCAACACTAATTAGTCTATAAAAAAGTTGTATGCGAGTATTTAAACACCGGCAATCGTGGACTAGGGACCGTTATAAACCAGTTCGCGCCAGGATTATTTTAACATTCCTAAGCCGAGGCGCGGGATTATTTTTAATGAAACTCGATCCGCGGCGGGTTCAAGCCGATGGTATCGGGAAGCACACCCACACATTTCCGGCCTTGCTCGCTGCTGACAGACATTTCCAGCTTTGCTTGTGACGTGTTTATGCGTCATCCGTTTTGAATCTAGGGAAACTTTGCGTGTATACGTCCTTTGGCGCGAACAAACTAAAAAATATAAATTTAAAATTGTCCTGATAACAAACTATAAACATACAAGAAAGTTGAGCAGATTTTTTTTCAGAACCAAAATTACGTGTACTGGTAGTTCATCAAAAATAGGTGCCACATGCATTATGTCACTGCAAACTCCAATTTATTGAGTAACAATTAATATATCCAATCTGACAATTCTATTGTACAGCCATAAGGAACTCATACATTTTCAAAGCAATTATGGCAATCCGGCACGAGGACCTTAATCCACGATTTCAATCAGCATGCTTTTTAGCCCGTTCGCGCCGGATGACGTATATAAACACGCAAAGTTTTCCCTAGATTTAAAAACGGATGACGCATAAACACGTCACTAGCCAGGCCAGAAATGCACGATGTGCTTCCCGGTACCATCGGCTTGAACCCGCCTCGGATCTAGTTTCGTTAAAAAATAATCCTGCTCCTCTGCCCGGGAGATGTTAAAATAATCCCGTCACGAACTGGCTAAACGGCCATCCTAAAAATGTAAACACAAATCAAGATTTTCAGTCAGTACCTTTGATTACGTGTATCCTTCGCCACAGATTTCTTTCTGGTCGCCATTAATAAAAATCCTTAGTAATTCCGACAATCCTCCAAATCAGTCTGAAACATCAATTTGAATTCTTAAGTTCGTCACAACCAACATTATTTTCATACCATCGTGCAGAATTAACGGTAAAGTTGTGTATTCAAAAATGACACGACACTTTTTATTTAAGACATATATCTCCTCCAGAAGGCAAGAAATTCAATATTCTAGAACGCCACACCGATGTTACAGTGTTTCACACAATCAATCCCAACAACTTTTGACTATAGTTTTTTTTCTTCTCAATCCACTATCAGAACTCTGGACCATGCCACAGCAACTTCAATCAAACTTCATGTTGGCACGTACACATACATTATAGTCACCCCTTGCCAAGATAAACTTTTGTCAAACTCAATCAGTCAGCAAACTGGCATATCAACACCAACAGTAAGCACCACTGACATTCACGCATTCCTGGTTGCGTACAAAAGGCAACCAGAACCCCCCCCCCCCCCCAACCCCCCATTCTTTTTTGTGGTCACAGCTAGCAGAGTTTATACCCCCTACAAGGTCCCATTCAATGTATTTTCAACCCACACTGATCGTAAAAAATAAGTTCAATTTGTTTAAAGTCAGGGCTCCGAATCCTAGCAAAGGTAATGGTCCAGCAAACAGAGAAATTTATGAAGTTGTGTCAGTCGGCGATTGAAATGTAATTTCATAAAGAATGGTAACAAAATCTTCAAAGGGATAAAACTAAGACAATTGAATATCAAATACCAGATATTTCCCTCCTAATGTGATATCTTCAACTCTAAATACAGTCTATAATTGCTTTGTTGTATAAATTGTTCGTTTATTAACCCTAACCTCACCTAAAGCTACAAAATACTACAAATGTGTAGTAAACTATATATATAATGGCATATAATAGTACAAGTAGTATTTTATTTTTAGTACAATGCATACAAATAAATATTGTAGTATTTTAGTATATAGGATAAATGCCTAGGAAATTAGGGTTATCTTATTATTATTATTATTATTATTATTATTATTATTATTATCATTTATTTCTGGTAATGAAAGTTGAAACTAAGGATCCCTCAAAAGTGCCCTCGGCACTGTAACTCGTAAGCCAAAAAAACCCTGAAGTTACAGATTGTTAGAGGTGGAAGGAAAACCCTAGAAGAATATCCTGGGGAAAACCCACGGAGTCAGGCAGGGACTGAAAACCCAATTCACATTATTGGCCCAGGCCGGATTAATTCGAACCCGAGTCATAGTGGTGGAAGAAGATCAGGAAAGAACCGCTACGCCAACCTGACTCTATATAATAGTAGTATTTTATTTTTAGTACACTGCATACAAATAAATATTGTCGTAGTTATAAGATTACTGCCTTGGACATTAGGGTTTATACTGGACATGTAAATAATATCTTTTGTTTGTTTTCTACTTTCCTACTGATTGTAGTACCTGGGTACAAACCTTCAATAATTTATATCAATTACAGCCAGAGTCGAGCAGATTGGACCTTTTTGATTGCCAGAGCTATTTTATTTGCAACCCATTTATCAAATTCACTGACAGCAATTACAGCTCTCTTTTTAAATTTATGGTCAGCACAAAATTTGGGGGTTGTATTTTATAGTAAATATCGTTTAAAGGTAGATACACCATTGGTAATTGCTTGAATTATCATGAATGGGTAGATTTGTAGGGTTGTATTTTATAGTAAATATCATTTAACTGACCTGTCCGAAGTTTTACTATCATGGATGACGAGAAAAGCACGAAATAACGGCATTGGTTTTTAACCGGCATCGAGCAGTTATTCTTATGTTATTTTTGTTATTTCGCGATCGCCGGCCGGCGATCGCGAATTTGTCTTTATAAAATTCTATTTTTCAGAATAATTACATTAATAATCTAGCGCAATCATTTTGCTGGATGCCTAGAATCATTAGTTACTTTCAAATAAGTAAGATATTTTTTAATAATTCGGTAGTAAATCTTCAGATATCTGCAAATGTAAACCAGTAACTACCGATACCTTTAAATTGTTGGAATTCTAAAGTCATCTGAAACAAAAACAAACACCTGTACAAAAATCCCATTCCACTTGTCATCCTAGGACTGTGAGTTATGATGGATTTATGACCCACGGGGTGAAGAGCCTGGGGGGGTACATATAACTGCAATCCCAGAGATTGCAAGAGAGTCATAATACAGAAGTAACGTTTGTTGTTTAAAGCCCTTGGGATGTCACAAGTGGAGTAGACAAAGCTTTGGCCATAAATAACCAACAGCAGATGAAATATTTTTTTTTTTTTTAAAGGTGATGATGATGATGATGATGATCATGATCATGCATTTGTAAAGCGCCATCTATCTAGTTGCCTATTCCGAGGCGCTGCCAGGAACACCGGGGCAAACCCCTTCTCTTAGCGAAGAGTGTTACTGGGTTCTTTTACGTGCATTACACAACGCACGGGACCTACAGCTTTACGTCCCATCCGAAGGACGAAGCAATAGTGGTTTAATTGCCTTGCTTAAGGACACACGTGTCGACACCGGGACTCGAACCCACGCTCTGCGGAACAGAAAACCGAGTTCTTAACCGCCCGACCAAGTCAAAAATATTTACTACCGAAATATTAACAAATATCATACTTATATTTAAAAGTAAATAATGATTCTAGGCATCCAGCAAAATGATCGCGCTAGATATCCTGTAATTATTCAAAAAAATATAATTTTATCGGACGGCGATCGCGAAAAAACAATAATAACATACATGTAAGAATAACTGCCTGACGACAGTTGAAAACAAATGCTGTTTTCGTGATTTTCTCGCCATCCATAATTGTAAAACTTCGGACAGATCAGTTAAACAAGATTTACTATAAAATACAACCCTCCAAGTATCCACCCATTCATGATAATTCAAGCAATTGCCAATGGTGTATCCTACCTTTAAGATTGGACTGCAGAAAATTGACATAAACTGTGCCTTCACATCTATCATTCTATTGCCCAATACAAATTAAAAAACGACAAAATATTATTCAATTTTTTTAACTACAGTTTGTGGACTTTTTTGTTTGATACTTGGACTGATACTGGTTTTGTTATCATCCCTGAGTGACCCATGCCAACTTTTTGTTGTGTGTGTTTGCTTTGTGATTGATAGTCTTTTGAATTTACTAGGGGACAAAAAAATGGCACAAATATTTGAAGGGGTGCAATCCTATTTCGGGGAAAGAATGGAAAAATTGGCAGATTGTCTTCTGTATTGAAATGAATGGGTTTGGATGAGTGGTTTTTGAAAATTAATGGGCAAGAACCACAATTGTGTAAAAAAAAACTTGGTAAAAATATTTGTTACAAAAGGTACACACTACTACTAGGCAATTCAGTATCAAGGTTTTATGAGCTGCATAATAATCTTGGGTGGCATGGTTATTTTGTTTACTTTAGGACACTTAATAAAGCTGTTTTTAATAATGAAAATTCATAATTTACCTAAGACGTTTAGTCATTTCTACTACTATTGATCAACAGCATGTCACATTGGTGGTCACATTGGTGGTTTTAAACAGCTGATAAAACATTATTTTTAAACATTTTTATACGGTTCTGTACAGTCACAGGGTTTTATCAATTCATAAACGCGTAACAAAAAAATTTATATTTTGGCATCACGTACTTTCGGTGTGTTGAACTGTGCTCATTAATTAATATTCATTGTTTTAAAATTGAAAAATATATTGATTTGTTTCTTTTGTTTTATTGAAAGGTTGTTACAATAGAAGTAGCGGTAGACGTTATCAATCCAAAACAATAAATATCACGTGAAAATTTGGTCGTAACCTTGTTTTTGCCAAGGACGAATTGTCATGCTAAGCAAATTGTTGTGCTTAGCAGCTCTATGAAATTGGCCCCTGGGTGGGAAACAAACTAGGCAGAGGTGAAAACACAAAGAAAGGGTCCAGGGTGAATGTGAAATGTGAAATTTTCTTCTAAATTGTCACGCTGTTCAGTACATGTAGTTTGCTTGGAATTGCCCTGAAGTCAAAACATCCCGTGAAAAAGTGTCTAGTTCAACCATGGAGGAATAAGAAGGAAGTGGTTCAACAAAGAAAAAATACTGTACAAAAGAAAAACAAACATTTTGCACACTTATTACATGTACTATGTGGACAAATTCCTTTGAGTTATATGTTTGTTCCAGGACTGGAGAAATTAAACACAATATTTTGTTTGTTTGGAAAAATAAAATGTCTATCACTGTAATTGTTTGTATCACGCTCCAAAAAAAAAAAAAAAAAAAAATTGCCCACAAAAAAGACAAGAAAAGAGTATAAGCAAAAATAATTCAGGCAAATCTAATTTAAAGTACGACTTACCTCTTATCACCGTGGTGATACCTGTTATTCATGATACCATGGTAACCAAGACCACAGAAATCCGTTTCAATCTATACACATGTAGAGACTCATATGGGAATCATCTGTGGAAGTTTCATGAGTCATTATGCCGATTGCTGAAAAGGCAAGAAAACATTATTAAACTTAAATGATTGCAAGGCGGACACAGTGCATACATTTTACATTTGCAAACATGTAAAACTACCAAATTGATTGAGTAAATAATAGTCTTAAAGGGGTCCGCTTGTAAGTTCAACGCCTCATAAATCTGACAAAACCTAATCCCCCAACCAAATCCGACGCCTCATAGGTCCGACGCCTCAAAGGTCCGACGTCCAAAAGGGTCTGACGCCTTATAAGTCCAATGCCTCATAAGTCCAATGCCTCATAAGTCTATTAAAAAAAAATTCTAAATTATTAAAAAGGTGATTTAGAAAGTCCTTTCCTCCAGAAAGTTGGAACTGTGCAAACCTGCAAACTACGTGTACGTCAGGGGATTTGTTGTTTTTTTAGAGGAAAACATTAAAAAAAAAAAAAAATTGCAAGCAAGAACAGGTTTTTCTGCTTGATCTCTGTGTTTAGTTTACATAATGTCTGTACACTTTGTACATAAACTAATTGCTTCATTTGTATTAACGACTGAGGCCGGGGAGCTTCTATGGCCACTGCCCGCTAATCCGACCCGAATGCTGTCAGCTGCCTGTGTGACAGCTGCACATTCAGGTCCATTCTGCAGTGCAGCTACTGAACAAAGGCTGCTGTGCAGTCATGTGTATAGTCCGGCGCAGTAAACAATTAACAAGGGCGTCAAGACGTTAAAACCACCCTGCACTGCGATAACATTGTCTAGCCTACACATTTCAAAATTCACAGAAATCTAAATCGCAGATAATCCAAGCAACGGCATGTGGTTGCAATAATAATAATAGTAGGGCGTAAATTCTCACCAAAACACAATAACAAAAAGCTATTCCGTCAAGAAATTGCCAATAACGACTCGGCGCTTCACAAATCCGGGGTGTGAAACACGACAAAATAACGACTTCACAATGGCGCCAGTCGGCGTTATTGCTCTTTGTCAAGCTGCAAAAATATTTGCCTCCGCGTCAAAACGCACGAATATTCGTGATACAAACTACGCGTTTTCACAACTTGGGGAGTCAAAGTCTACAAGTCCCAAAAGATGATAAGTTGGCAGTTTCTTTTGTCTGAATTGGTCCAAATGCCACTTCAGAGTCACTGGCTTCGACCCCTAATGTCACAGAAGTCAATCGTCATGCATTCACCAGCCCACTACTGTTTGTTGATGCTTACCCAGCCGCAACTGCACATGAACAGACGACGGCCAGTGTAACACTGATAAATTAGATGGAGTAAATGGCATTCCGAACATTTTATCAATAAGAATTCAGCTTTTTATCTTCTCGATTGTTCGGTTGTTCAGTGTTGCCGGACAACGCACACACATTTTGCACAATATTTTATCGCATGACGAGTGCATTTGTGGGGATTACTAGATTAGATTATCACGGATTAAATCAATAACAAAACAAAACAACTTACGGTCCAACTTACTATATATCATAAGTTTGATTGAAACTGAAATTTTACAGTTGGTCCTTTTTTTATTTTAACAATGGTCGGCCAATCCTTGGAAATTGATACTCCAGGTGCATTTAATTATAGATCTAGCATTTATTTCAATTTGTAATTTGTACTTTTTTATAAACTTGTGGGAATGCGACTTAATTTTAACAAAATGTTGTTCTATTAATATATACGGTACATACATTTGTTATGTAGGGTGCAGGCCTGTACGCAGGATTTTGTATGGGGGGGTGCGAATTTGTACTTGATGGGACCAACAATGGGACCAAAAATTTTCGTGTGCCAGTACCGTTATTTCTACGTCAAAATACCATTATTTACCCCGGAAAATGTGGACCTTTTGGTAATTTGGGGGGGTGCGTAGTGCGTACGCACCCGTCGCACCCCCCCTGCGTACGGGCCTGGGGTGGGGGGTGGGGGGTGGGGGTGGGGGGTTGCCCTTATCATGTCATGTTTTAAATAGGTATATTCGTCTTCCTTGTATTTAATGGGGTTTTTTTTTCTGGTTCTGTCGTTAATGTTGGGACCCCAATGGAAATACAGGTAAGCCTGTAAAATTGGCTTTTGGGGGCTATCCTAGATTAAATCAACTGCTTTTGTGTTTCGTATTTTTTTTCTGTCATATTGTTGTTGAGCTAACCTGAATAAAAAAATCAAATGATTTACTAGCTTACTCTCTTAATACCGAGTCTTAGTCTAAGTTAAAGGTAGTATACACCATTGGTAATTGCTTGAATTATCATGAATGGGTAGAATTGGGGGGTTGTATTTCATAGTAAATATCGTTTAACTGACTTTTCCGAGGTTTTACAATCATGGATGCCGAGAAAAGCACGAAAAACAGCGTTTGTTTTCAACCGGGGTCGAGCAGTTATTCTTATGTTATTTTTGTTTTTTCGCTCTCGCCGTCCGGCGAGAGGGAATTTTTCTTTATAAAATTCATTTTTTTAAAATAATTACAGGATATCTAGCGCAATCCTTTTGCTGAATGCCTAGAATCATTATTTACTTTCAATTGAGTAAGGTATTTCTTAATAATTCAGTAGTAAATATTTTCGATATCTGCAAATGGTGTATACTACCTTTAACGTTACAGTCAACTTTAATTTCACCTTTAACTTCAAGTAAGGTATTTCATAATTTGATAGTTTTGTTTGTGTGTGATGGATGTTTGAAAATGTTCTGATACTTTAACCAGTTTCGCGCCAGTAACGTATATAAATGTACACGCAAAATTCAAAACGCATAAACACGTCACGAGCAAGGCCGGAAATGTCTGTCAGCAGCGAGCAGGGCCGAAAATGCATGGGTGTGCTTCCCGATACCATCGGCCTGAACCCGCATTGGATCGAGTTTCGTTAAAAACAATCCCGCGCCTCGGCTTAGTGAATGTAACAATAATCCCGGCGCGAACTGGTTAAAATGTAAAGCAAAGACAATTACTTTTTCACTCCAAACTAAGAAAATTCAAATGTAATAACTTGACAGACAATTTAAAAAGCCTTTTCTATCTAGACAAAATGGTGGCAGAATTGATTCATTTTTGTTACTTTCCACATTTGCCTTTTTATTTTATTATTTGGGAAAGAATGTTGCATCCTGAAATCCCATGGTAGGCCCTTTCATCATTTTATCCTCAATGAAGGTCAGTCAATGAGTCATTCAAAAATGTTCAAAAGATGAATCTGGTTGTGGGACTGAAAAAAAAATTCAATTTTGTTAGGAAAACCTTTGAGAATGCACTCGATTCTCCGTATACTTTGTACACATAGAGAAGTGGTGACAGGATACTACTTGTACATTCATTCCAAATACCGCGCGAGTAATAAAAATGGATGAAAAACACCTCCAAAAGCAGCGCAAATTGCTTAGCATAAATGCGCGCATATACAAGCGGGCCGGTGCAGTTTGCATGGCCATGCTAGAACAGAAGACAGCCAGCCGGCCGGCCGGCAACGACATGACACCGTCGGGCCGCACCGCACCGCACCGCACCGAGGCCTGCTAGCTGCAGACAGCCGGCCGTACAACTTACAAGGCAGACTTTTTCTTATAAATCAGAAGTTTAACAACTTGAAAATGACCTTACATTGTTCTCCAATCTTTAAAGTCATTCTTCTTATTTATTCACCCATGAATGTCAATTTATTAATCGGAAAAAAATCAGGAATTTATCCTTACCTCTGTTGCCAAGTAGCCCGTCTTGCTTGCACTAGTCGATATAATGCGCATGCGCTACATCTACACCGGACACGTGGTTCTGAAACTCGTGAATATTCAGATATTCACAAGATTTGTTTGGCCAATCAAACCTCGTGGTGCAAAAAAGTTTGTGATTGTACGTCCATATTGCAAAATATTAAATATTGTTTTATGGCTTTTAAAGTTCGGTTGTCCGTGCATTCTGCAAATGGTGTATTTCTACATTCAAAATAATTTCCGAGATTTCTGTAACACAAAGACCAACACAAAATAGGGGGGGGGGGCCCTTTTGTCGGAAACCAATCTATTCTGTCAGAAAACATAGATATTGTCGAGCCGCAAAATAATTTTAAACTTTCAACACAAAAACAGTATTTGGCATAATTTAGTTTCCAAGTTTTCTTCAAAACTAAATTTTATTCAAGATAAATACAAAATTGCAACGTATCTGGTATAAAGTAAACTTACAAAACACATGGGTTTCAAACTTGTATCGGCTTTAGTGCGGAACTTTAATTGTGACCATCTACGACAAAAGGGCTGTAAAGTCGCCAGAGCTTATTTTGAGAAAAGATCCATTGAAATATGTGAAAAACAATAAAAAACTAAGAATTTTCATATTCAGTGTTACTTGTTGTAGCTAACCACAAATACCAACTATGTCTTGTAATACACAATTTTAAAGCTTATTTCTTGTAGATTTAATTTCTCTAAATATGTTAAAACGGCAAGATGCCTACTTTACAGCCCTTTCGTCGTGGACGGTCACAATTTGTTTCTCCCAAAAACTTTTCAAAATACAAATGCACACTCACTATACAAGTATAGACCCTCAAAAATGTAGAAGAACAGAGCTTGAAGATGGTGAGCAGTTTTTATTAGTCTTTTTAAAACAAATTCAGATACTTTCTTAAATCTGTTAGATATTACATAATTATGTAAATTGTCTGCATGCAATGGGGCACAATATTATTTGGAATTTTGTTTACCCACAAAAATGTATGTACACATGTACATTGAGACATTTATTCCTTTTAGGCATAAAACTGGTCAATAGATCCTAACAGATCAAACTGATTTGATAGGAACCTTTCCAATCCTTACAAAATCCAACACCATATTGTAAATTCACACCCAAATTTTGGATTATGCCTGTAATAATTATCAGTACAGTGTACCAATAATTACTGAACCTGTGTGCAGTTGTTGAACTTTGTTAGGTTTAGTATGCTTTAGTGTGAGAGCCTAGGGGGTTAGGGTTAAAAATGAACAAACAAATGATGGACAATAGGGTGGGGCCACGATTGAAAAGGTTTACACAATTAAAGGGATCGTATACGTTTGGTAATTACTCCAAAAACTATTGACAATAAAAACTTACTTGGTAAGAAGTATAGCAGCTTTGTATAGTATAATGCATTTTTAGAAACTTTTCACTTCAAAGTACTGCGGTTATGGGAAAAGATATCACTTTTTATCCCCAAAAATTTGAATCTGAGAAGCGTTACTGCAGTGACGTTTCTCAGATTGTGTATTCCAATGCAGATTATTCTTCCTGCGTGGACATAAACCGCTCCAGATTTTCTGCAATATTTTTAAAAATCGCTACCACCTTTTGAAATGAAATTTCTACACGTTAGTTTTATGGTATATATCTATAACTATATAGGATTGAAACAAAAAGTGGGTTCCAATTACAAAACGTATACGATCCCTTTAAAGTTAATCAAAATCGGTTCACTGCATATAACAAATCATGGATAAGTTGGTTTCTTTAATAATTTCAGTGCGCGGGAAAGTTTAATTGTGACAACTCTGTTTTCAAAACAAAAATATTCAAAGGGGGCTAGTTTACTGATAAATTGTTTGTAAAGATATAAATTTAACTTTTTGTTCTTTGTAAATATTATTTTTAAGAGGAAAGTTGTTCACTGTGTGAGCAACTCGAACAAATTATCATTCCATTCAGTTCCTAACACATCGAGATTGTCCTGAATAGTGTCAAACAACCCTGTGTCTGCTATATCGTCCATGGCTCGGACAGCTTCGGTTGTAGCATCCGATAATGAACAAAAGCCACTGGCAGCGATCAAGTCATCGCTATGTGAAGTCACATGGGCTACAGCCCTATTGTCAACATGCCGCAATGGCTTGCCAGAGTCCTGTTGCCCAGCAACAGGGTCTATGGGGTCACAAGAGGGCAGCATTGCACACTGGGACTGAGTTAAAGCAGCACATTCTGTGCTAACTGAGGGCAGTGTTCTTTCCACACGATTGTGGGAAGAGATGTGTGCAGCATCCTGTCGTTTGTCATTCGCCATCGGTGGCGAAGCATTTATTGCCTTAACTGCTGGTCGAGGGCTTCCAACAAAGGTCGCTACGACACAAGTAGGGTAGTGTTCACGTGTTGACGAATGCAAGTGGGTGTCTGGAGTCGAGGTTGAGGTAGCTGTTACGGTAACCAACTTGTAATTGTCAAATGACGACATGGGCGTGTGAAGTCTGGTAGCATTTGCATCTGTGATACGTTCATTATGAAATGTGTTGTCGAGCTTTCCTGATATCGACTCGTCCGCAAACAGCTCCGAAAAGAACATGTCCTGGGACGGACTTGAAAATCTGGAACTCGCAGACGGGGTGTAATTGCCGCCGATGTCAAGCACCTTGCAAAGTTCGTCCATCGTAGAAGTCAGGTCGTTTTTCCCGCTTACAAACGATTGGTTGTCTGACAACGAGCTGATGTCCGAGCAGGCGCTGGGACTCGAGACCGAGGAGCAGGGCGGTCCAGCGTGCTTCGGCAGGTCGGAGTAAGTACTGCTGTTGTCCTCAATGCTGTCGTGCCGAACTCTCTTTTTGGGAATGTCGACGGCCGACGAGTACATGCCGACCCTCTTCTGCCAGGAGCTCAAGGTGCTGACACTGCCGCGATTGGCTCGTTTACCAGGCAGGTTCTTGTTTGCCTGGTAGTTCTGTTTGGGAGACTGCCCGTATGGCTGGAATTTCACTTGCTTCACCGGGGCCCTGCGTGAGGAACCGACCAGTATAGGCTTGGCCAACCGGCTGCTCGCTTCGGACTGGACTTGTTGGCAAGGCGTTGCGCGAGGATTCACAGGTTCCGATAGCAACTGCTTAGGAATTTTGTTTAAGATGGACGCGTTGCGGGAGGTGCTATCCCAACTTGAGGGCGTGCTTTCAGTTCGGGGGCAAGATGACGACGCATTACTCTGCCTCGAGAATCTCAACAGCTGGTCGGGTATCTTTGCGAGGATCGCGGAGGTGGATGTGGTGGAATCGTTGTCTTTGTCGCACTTGCTTCGGGGGGAGAGATTCCCAAGAAAGGTGGGCTCCGGCACGTACAGACCCGGTTTCAGCTTTACCACGACGTTGCGTTTTTGTGCTCCGACTTTGTTTTTGCCGTCTTGCGAAGGCTCAGTCCTGTTTACTGTTGTCGCACAGTGACTTGCATTGCTTTGCGGCTCTTCAGCGCCGTTTCGGTTAACCCTCGACAGTTTAGGAGTTTCTTTGAAACTGACTTTGGAAAGACTTTTGGGGTCCACATTTGTGACGGATTCTCTCCTGGATAAGCAGACATCCCGCCCATGCGACTCTGGCTCCATCTCTGATGTCAGATCGATCTCTACTACGTTTGTGTCTGTACTCCTGTCGACGTCAACAACGTTTAAAGTGTCTTCTTGCTCTACTTCTGCCGACCCCAATTTTTTTCTACCACTACTACTGCGTTTTTCTGCATCCCGACTCTGCTCGGGTTTTGTGCGAAAGGCAGAGTTCAAAGAAAACCGTCTCTTTCTCCAGGTGCCGTTACCGTTCCACTGAGAAGATGTGCCCTTCTGAGGTGCTGCGACTGCTCCCCCCACTGGAATGCCACTTGGGGGCGTTTCGACCGGCGAGTTCAGTACGCTGGCGAGATCACTGTGCAGTTGGACGCACGCAGTGCAGGGCGTTTCGAGGCGTTCCCACACCAGGATGTGTATCTCTCTAGCCGGGATGCGAGGCGGATGGGGCTGCCACGTGTGAGGTGAGGGCATCAGGTCGTCGTATTCCAGCCAATGGTTGGCTGCAAAACAAAATTTTGAAAAATCGTGAATCAAATGTAAACAAATTGCAAACTCATAAATGAAATGAATGCGATTGCTCTCCAGACTGCATAATTTACCAGCTAGACTTGCATGCGTCAATTGCGAGTGAACTGGTCCCTTGTACCTACGTCACTGATTCTGAAAGCGAGGCAGGAAACCAGTGTACGGCCTGTAAGGGTTCCCAGGTATTATAAAAGAGGAACAAATTCTCCTTACAATTCTGTTTGTTGCGCTTCAAGATGACATTCCGTTAACAAGTTATGGCTGTTTGAAGTTCGTTTTTATCAACATAAAGTAAAATGTTGAGAAAAAGGCCTTAGTTTACACACAATCTTTTATACTTACTCTCTGGGTCTCGGACCGCTGTGACGAAATGGTTTGGATTGCGACGATAACGGACCACAGCTGCAAGGGTGTAGGTATCCCCACTGAAGCGGAAGGCAAGGTGGTCGGACAAGTCACTGTCTGGAAAACCCTCTTGGAAATGCATCATTACACAAGCTGACAAACTGTAAACACAAAAGAATGGGTTTTTTTTAAAAAGACAATTCTAACCAGTTCGCGCCGGGATTATTTTAACATCACTGAGCCGACGCGCGGGATTATTTTTAAAGAAACTAGATCCGAGGCAGGTTCAGGCCGATGGTATCGGGAAGCACACCCGCGCATTTCCGGCCTTGCTCGCTGCTGACAGACATCCTCGGCCTTGCTCGTGACGTGTTTATGCGTCATCCGTTTTGAATCTGGGAAAACTTTGCGTGTATATACGTCCCTTAGGGTTAATATAGCTCCATGGACTTCCCCCAATCACCTAGATACGGCTGCATGTGTAGATGCAAGCTCCAGCTAGGTGATTGAGGCTTGGCCTTTAATTCATTCCATTAGTTAGTTTCTTGACGTACCTGTGAAAGACAATTCTGCTATTCTGATTCAGAGAGCCGCATCTGTAACAGTTGTGCAGCATGACTGGATTCGTCATGCTGAAGTCGGCAGGCACGCTGGTGAACGTTAGCATCGTCTTCTTATTCCTGGAAAAAACGAGAATCAAAATGTAAACATTAACATACGAATTGCCGTACTTGGTGTATACTATGTATAAACCGCAACCTTCCCAACCGACCAACCGACATCCAGGAAAGTGTTCCACCACACAGATTTTTTTCATGACTCAATATGTCTCTTGGCACCACAAAATGAGCGTAAAGTAGAAATGTTCACTAAAAACTGTTGTATCTCAAAGTTTTTAAACGACGCAAGCTGAAGCATACCAATTGAGCTGTGTGTGCCCACACACACTACAGCAGAACTCCCACCGGTATCTGCACATGAAATGCTCCTCGATGCTTCCGTCGAGTCGAAGCAGCGACGGCAATGCGATCACCGGCGAATCATCCTTGCCATCCCCTAACTTCATCATCGGCTTTAGCCTCTGATAGACCTCATCTCTCACACCGTCTAGCCGGTCAGTTTTTCCTTTAGTCTCGCAAGCGTCAGCGTTACAATTTAAGTTTAAGGAATCCTGTTCAGATCGTGCCGTCACAGCAACATCTGTATCCTCATGAAAGGTTGCTTCTGGAGGTAGCGCAGTTGTTTTCAAAACCAGTGAACAAGCGGGACTTGAGTCCCGAGTTTTGCTTTGTTTTGCCACCTGTGTTCCCTGAGATTTCACGAACGCCAAACAGAGGCTCCTCACAGCCGACTTCGCCGGCAGGTGGGCCAGGCAGGCGCGCAGGCTACGGCACGCCGTCAGCACGCACAGGCAGGCGTCCAGCCAACAGAGGGCACTCTTGTTTGCCCAGAGCGCGACCTGCGGCATGGCTGTCGATGAGAAGACCCCCGCTCGCAGATCCGCGGATGCGTCGCTGGTTCCACGCTCTGGTGAAAGGTCGGTTTTGTCAGAGTTCGAAAACTGGACACTGCCGTTTGGTGGGCTCGAGTCTGATATCTTTGAAGTCGGATTGCCTGCGGTCAACTGTTTGTTTTTCTTCTTCTTGGTGTTGGGAATGTCTGAAGCCTTCCTTTGAAGAATGACGGAGGAGATAGATGAGGTTTTTCCAATGCGCACACACTGAAAAAAAATATAGAAAAACATAAGAGGCGTGACTTTGAAAAAAATGTTTCAGAAATTTGAAAGAATTAAATTTGTCAAATAATGTTTAAAACAAGAAACTGTGTGGTTCTTCTTGCTGAGCTCCAAGTGTAGAATATTGCTCTTTATCCCTTAATCATTTTCCGAATAATGTTGTCAAAGTTGGCACACATGCAAATGTATGTACATACATTTACATGTATTTGCAGTAATATACATAGAAAAATCACAATTTGCCAACTTTGACATGAGCTTATAATTATAAATTGTAAATTGTAAAAAACATGTTGGGGGATTATTTTTAAACCATTGGGCGATTTGAAATGGAATGATCCCAATCATTCCATAGGAGGTTTTAGATAATTATTATTTTATTTTATTTTTAATTTTTTTTATTTTTTTTTTATTTTTGGGGGGAGGGGGGGATCATAGAATGAGCCCATCAACTTTACAAAAGTCTCAATGACCCTTGACATTTACACAATCAATGCCAACCTTTTCATTTTCGCACAGCAACACTGCCAGGCTTTCGTTGATCTGAGGCAGTCTTAATCTCCTTTTTTCGCCCCTCTGCTGGCAGTGGGTGCACCATCTCACGTCCGCTTCCATGGTACGGCAGGTGGCGACGCAACGTCAAAATGCGATCTGCGGATGAAACAAGACAGGCTGCAAATTCAGTAACTTCAAGTCCAACATATACACATACACTTTTAAGGGAAACGTCGAGGCTATTTTTTCTGTGACCGTAAACCTACCTACTATTTTTACGCGAGTTTCGGTAGCGCATGCGCAGTCCCTAGTTAATAACTAGGGACTGTATCCATTTATTTTGGTAAATTATGGCCGTCGTTGGTCTTCATACATTCTGCGCGTATTGAGTTTCCCTTTTCTGTGTCGGGAACCAGTTATATTACGTAAAAATAGCCGAAGTACGTAGGTTTACGGTCACGTGCAAGGGTGCAAGCCACAGTGCAAGGGAAAAGAATACTGCAATTAGCTTGGAAATTCCTAGCCCCATTCTAGTCCGAGAATTGTGTACTCTCAATAGACAATACTGATTACTTTGTATATGATGATATTTAAACTTCAAAAGACAAAACTAACGCACGGGCAAAATGAGAGACTGGTTCACGACAAACTAAACAGAAATAATGTAGTAGGTATATCCTGATGCTACTTCAGCAGTTGTGTACTACTAGTTTATGGAAAGTTAATTTTTTCAAGGTGGGGAGAGGGCGAGGGGGAGGGGGTTGTGTCCTTTTTTCTAACAAAAATCGTAATGTTTCTCACTCAGTTCCCTCACCAAGAAAACAAAACAAAACAAATATCAAAACAAAACACCAAATAAAACAAAACAATGTTTTAAACTGATAAACCTAACGTTAACTTCCTATTTTATTTACAAAAGTTAAAGGTTCAAATAACCATACACTGCCACTGGTGCTCTGGTTGGAAGCAGGTCAACTCGTACCTTGGTCAACTCGTACCTTGGTCAACTCGTACCTTCGCAAACCCAATGTTATACCAACTCGTACCTTCGTCAACTCGTACCTTCGTCAACTCGTACCTTCAGTTAAGTCAACTCGTACCTTCAGTTAAGTCAACTCGTACCGTCACGCGAAGTCAACTCGTACCGCCGATGTAGGATTGTTATAAGCCCGTTGGAATTGGCTGTAACCCACGCTAATTATTGAAAGTGGACTGCTTATTAAATGCACATGAATTTTATTATTAATTTAGCTTTCTATTTCTCAATACAAAAATGTTAAAATGTATTTCCATGGAGCAAGCAAAGCCGCGGCCTTTGTGTGCGCCGTACGCGACGGTACCCGGTCGCGCCGGTCAACGTTAACCGTGCACGCGGTGTGCGCGCCGCCCCGGGCCGGCTAGCTGTGCGCGCACTGGCTGGTAAAAGTGGACACGTGCACGGACAATGTACATGTACATTTGTATTACTGAACGGCCCATGTTTTAAAACTCTTTAATATGTTTTCATCCCAAACTATCCCAAACATTCTCTCACCCTATTCCTATTTTATTTTTGTATTTTACAGATGATCCTGCTCGAGAAGATCGCCTGTTTGCACTCCGATCGGTGCCATTTGAAATTTGTCAATTTTGAGCATGACGAAACTTCCTGCAAAAAGCTGCCTGTCTAAAGATAATGTGTTGGCAGAAAACTGTCAGTGTCATGAAGATAAAGTATTGGTGCTTAAATAAAGTACATTTACAAGGAAAATGGTGGCTCAAATCTCATTCACTTTCTAGACCGTAAAAATGTACATGTAATATTAGTTTAGTTTGTATCAGCTCGTTCTTAATGTATACAGTTCGTTTCATTAACCGGTACTTCATGTAGTTGTTGACTCGCCAAAATTCGATTGGCATCTGATCATGAAGTAGTCTCCTATCCATTGTAAGATTCTACTTATTTTTCAATGGATGACGATGCCGCTATAACTAATTGAACTGATTAAAAGTACAAACTGCTCTTGTAATAGTTTTTGGCTATTTTAGACTTCGCTAAAAAGGAATGAAATAAACCTTACACTTGCAGTTACTTAGAAGGAAACTATAGCCAAGTAGTAACAAGTTCTTAAACAACACGTATACAGTTTAGAATTTGCAAGCAATTAAAGCTCGTTCTTAATGTACAGATCGTTTTTTATTGTGTTATTAAATAAACGCTCCAAATCGGCATCTAAAGATTCCCCATTGTAAGATTCTTTTCACTGCGTTTTGATAAAGCCCCCCCCCCAGGGACAGTCACGTTTGAACTAGCCGCACTAGCGTTGACAGGCGAAGTACGAGCATTGCGTACTGAAGCGTGGTGCACCCCTTCTGTTGTCGGAGTAAGTCGTTATGAATAGGATCTAATTTACTATGATCTTGCCGTCCTCACTTATAATTGCATGTTACCCAATGGATACGGAACCACAATAATGGAGAGAGATGATTGGTTGATCAGTGTGGAATATTGGATCCTTCGAACCTCTATAAATATCGCCGCAATATTTGGAATCATCAGTTGTTTCAACTACCCCTACCAGCTATCAGCGAGTATTCTCAGTGTTCAAGATCAAGATCCAAAATTTTCAAGATGCCTGTCAAGTTTCCTTGTGTCGTTTGCGCCAAACCAGTTCGCGGGAACCAGCAAGCCCTCCAGTGTGACCTGTGTGACAGATGGCAGCACCGTGTCTGCAACACTGGCATCACGCCTGACGCTTACTGGCAGCTCATGGATTCGAGTACCACTTGGCGGTGTGAGTACTGTACTCCAGCTTCCGACTTGTCCTCTCTGGTCCCCGTGGGAGAAAGCACTCGCCATTCGGATGAAGAAGAGATGGAGGTAGATGCTTTCCATCTTAGCGATGAGTTTGGTGTTCCCCAGCCACCAGAGGAGGAAACGCTTCCTGACACAGACCTTCCCGAATCTTTGGAGAGAGTCGGCGAGGAGGCGGTCGTCACCTTCAAACTTTTAGACAGTGGAACCCAGCGCGGGAAGAACATTCTGGTCGACTCCAACGGGCACACCTACGCCAAGAAATGGAAAAAGGACCCTAGTTCTGCCTTCTCCTCATGGGTGTGCAGTGTTCGTGGCAAACACCAACGATGCCCTGTTTCGGTGTTACAGCACGGGGACTGCTTCAAGTTTGGTCGTCACAACGCTCATCTGCACCTTTCTGATCCTGGTACCGACGTCGGCGTCGGCCTAAAGAGGGACGTGAAGAGGATAGCCAAGGAGGACATCTTTCGCTCCGCCGGTGCCATTGTAGACGTGTTGCTCACCGATGTGGCCTCAGCTGATGTTGCCACCTGCCCCAAACCTGCATACCTGGTCCGGATCTGCAACCGCGCCCGCCAGAGCCAGCGGCCACCTGACCCCACCGATCTGGACTTCGACATTGCTGCCTCAGGCATACCTGATGGATTTCTACAGGCAGACATTCGGGTGGGCAGTTCACGTCACATCGTGTTCTACACTGAAGATCAGCTGGCTGTTTTGGACAGGGCCAAAACGTGGTACATGGATGGTACCTTTAAAATCATCAAGAAGCCCTTCCACCAGCTGTTCAGCATACATGCCTTCGTGAAGGGTGACAGCGGCAACCAAAAACAGATACCTCTGGCTTTCGTCCTGATGTCCAGCCGCAAGAAGAAAGATTACAAAAAGGTACTGAAGAACATCAAGTCAAAGTTGCCTTCCCGAGGTTCCCGTGTTCAGGAGATGGTGGTTGACTTTGAGGTCGGGATGTGGTCGGCCATTCGACGAGTCTTTCCTGCGGTCAACGTCCGGGGATGTCTATTCCACTGGAATCAAGCTGTTTGGCGGCAGTGTCAAAATCTTGGACTAGTCGTCCCCTTCACCAATGATGTATCTGTGCGGCAGTACATAAAGAAACTGATGGCTCTACCCTTCCTCCCTGAAGAGCACATTCCGAGAGCTTTTTACAAGTTGCAAGAGCGAGCTACTTCACCTGCCCTCATCGAGCTGTGCAACTACAATGATAACACGTGGATCACCAGCACCAAGTGGCAGCCTTCAAGTTGGTCGGCCTTCATGCAGAGTACGCGCACCAACAATGATGTGGAGGGCTGGCATCGTCGCATCAACTGGAAGGCTGGCCGCCATGGCCTCCAGTTTTACAAGCTGATCAACCTGCTGCACCAAGAGGCAACTTTGGTGAACATTCAAGTTAAACTTATCAAGCAGGCCAAGCTGTGTCGGTACCAGCGCAAACAATACCGGCAAGCTCAAGGCAAGGCGTTCAAGCTGTGGGACAACTACAAGGCAGGGCAGCTGACGACGTCTGGTCTTCTAGCTGCATGCAGTCACCTCATCGGACCATCCATGTAACCAAGCCAAGACAACAAGCAACACCAACGGCTCTATTCAGAGCCACACAACCAAACAACACAAACGGCTCTTTTCAGAGCCACACATGTTCAAAAAAGAGATTGAATCCTGCATTTAATAAAAAAAATAACAACAGCTATTACCCACTCCCCCCTCCCCAATTATTAAGAATAAAGGATAAAGGATAAAATCACCTACCCTAAACAAATTAAATTTACAAAAAGGTTAAAAAACGGACCCCATTTTCAGTTAAATGTCCTTAATGTATAAACAAATAATGTTACTTTATATATATAAGAAATAATCAAAGTAAAAAAAAACCGCATGTCGATCACGTGTCGATGCTTTTACTTTTTGCACAGAAGTTTCTGAATAACAAAGTAGTCCTTTCAAATCCAAAACCTGAAAAGGAAAAACAAAAATTATATTGATACATATATAGATATTTATGAGAAAATATATTGTAACATCAAACATCCTATATAATATTGTACCGGAATGTAAATCGCGAACATATTTTATAAGGTACGAGTTGACTTAACTGAAGGTACGAGTTGACCAAGGTACGAGTTGACCAAGGTACGAGTTGACGAAGGTACGAGTTGCCCAAGGTACGAGTTGACGAAGGTACGAGTTGCCGAAGGTACGAGTTGACGAAGGTACGAGTTGACTCGAAAGCCTCTGGTTACATGATTGACAAGCAAATAGTTTCGACTCGGGTGTCGTAAATAGAAGCATTTCTATTTGAAGAATTCGGTTTCAATTGTTTACACAACCGTGTTAAAAGAACACTCACCACACCACTTTCTGCCAACACCTTCATCAGAAGCATTTCTTCATTCGGTTTACAATGGAGGTTGTTGAAACGAAAAGTGGACGTGCATATTTAGCATTATTTCCAAACGTTTTGGCCCTCGGCCGGCGTCAGCTCAAACGTCGCCGCGCGTAAAACGTGTTCTTTACGTTTTCCAGCCCTAGCCCTTTAGCAACCTCGCTCCCACGCCTCCCATCGATTTCACACACACGGCATAACCACGTGCGTCTGCTAAGCACTTAAAGAGAGAAACCAAAATGACAACTCTAACCCCCCTAGTCCCATCAGGCAGTTTGCCTTGTCCCGCGCAGCCCGACGTCGAAGACGCGCGGTGACGCACCTACAGATGTGTCTATAATATTATTGTATTATCTTGTCGAGTACATGTAGCGACAAAATAAAGACAAAATAGAACCATCGTAACAGTTTAAAAGCTGATGCTCTCAACCAACAGTTGTGGTGAAGATGAAAGACTAGAAGGGCGTTCGAAACTAGTTCATCTCGATCCAGTCCGTTGATTTACCAGCTGACAATGACGTTCTGCTTGACTTCAGATGCATGCAAGACCCCTAGAGCTAGCACACCGGGGTACAGGTCCGATTGTAAGTGCGACCCCTCATAAGTCCGACATGATATCATCACCAAACCAAACTTAAGGCCCATATATATATATATATATATATATCAAAATTTGGGATGCTGCGTAGCACTGAAGAGCATAGAAAATGTGAAAATATAAATATAACAGTGCTCACCGGAAATAAGACCGAGCTTTCGGTGCGAATGCACCTTCTTCAGGGAGAATTATGGCTTGTTGTGATGTCCCGCTGGTAGAACAAACGCGGAGAAGGTGAACTCCGCGTTCATCCCGTCAGGTTGGAGCGTGCCCAGTTGGAACATCACACGCTGTTCCAAAGATCGGCGCTGCGTGTCCGACGATGCCGTGGAAACAACGCAGACGCTCATGTCCTTGGTGGAGTGAGATGGCGCGCCAAAGTGTTGGGCGACAGCCAGGCCGGGTTGTTTCAGCCGAACGCTTCGGAGATGCTCCGTAAAACGGTCGGCAAGTCGGCGCTTGGTTTCTCCAATATAAAGCAAGCCACAGCGAGTACACTTAATACAGTAAACAAGATTAGTAGTGGTGCATTTGAAATGGCCGCGGATGGCCATTTCAACATCCGCGGCCATTTCAAATGCACCACTACTAATCTTGTTTACTGTATTAAGTGTACTCGCTGTGGCTTGCTTTATATTGGAGAAACCAAGCGCCGACTTGCCGACCGTTTTACGGAGCATCTCCGAAGCGTTCGGCTGAAACAACCCGGCCTGGCTGTCGCCCAACACTTTGGCGCGCCATCTCACTCCACCAAGGACATGAGCGTCTGCGTTGTTTCCACGGCATCGTCGGACACGCAGCGCCGATCTTTGGAACAGCGTGTGATGTTCCAACTGGGCACGCTCCAACCTGACGGGATGAACGCGGAGTTCACCTTCTCCGCGTTTGTTCTACCAGCGGGACATCACAACAAGCCATAATTCTCCCTGAAGAAGGTGCATTCGCACCGAAAGCTCGGTCTTATTTCCGGTGAGCACTGTTATATTTATATTTTCACATTTTCTATATATATATATATATATATAAGTCCGACGCCTTAGGGCCGACGACCCATACGCCCAACACCCCATAGATGCGACGGTAGGCCCGTCCATAGGTCCGACATCTCATTGTAAAGACGCCTCATAGGTCCGACGCCTCAGAGGTCCGACAATTAAATGTACAATTTGTAATTTTGTTAATAAATCCGACGCCTCAAAAGTCCGACGTCTCGTCAGTGTCCGACTGCCTTTATTAATGCATACAAAAACGTCACTGTCGCCGCCACCGGGCGTGGAGTTAATTTTGGGCCGTAATATCAGGCGTCTGATTCCGGGTACACAATGAGTTCAACAAATACTGGAGTTCAAGTAGATTTATCGAGTCCGGGCAAACGGAGGTTGGACTCAAGTACGTAGTCTCCAACACCTTGCATTGTCCGTCAAATGGACCATACCTTTGTTTGTAACGGTCTATAGCTCCGACACCGAGGTCCGACGCCTAGCCTACGTCAAACTATGAGCCTGCGTCGGATTTTATGGCGCCGGCGCGTCGGATCGACTGACGCGTCGGACTTATGAGGTGTCGGACTTATGTGGCGTCGGACTTACGATACATCCCAATTTTTAAATGCCCTGGTTCGACTGTGCGAGTACGAATTTGCTTAAATTGCTGTGGGTTCGTACTCGCATATCCACGGCCATTAGGGCATTAAAAAAACCAGCTAATTCCAAGAACTAAAAAAATAATGAGCATTTTGACCATCGTCTTCAGCATGTGAAGTCGCACAATTTGGACATGTAAACAATCCTGGGTAAACTCTAATTCCCCGGGAATGAAAAACTGCTATATTTTTTAAATATCTGTAGGCCTATATGATAACAATAAACCTTATTCACAGTATTAGTAGTATAGCGAGTCCCGTTATAACAACGAACAAACACGTGCCAGATTACTGAAGCGATACAAAAATAATGCAAAAAAGCCCGCTAAACGTCTTTGGAAGGGAGAGGGCGCCCTGGTACATTTCCGGACATCCCGGTGTTTGTTGACGGCCATGTTGGGAGTTTCTTCCGTTGTCTGTACAGAAATCATCGCACAACGTTTGTGTAACTGCTAGTGCTAGCTGGGGTTCGAAGTAAGTCGATTCCTGTGGACGAATCTGGCCAGGTTGTTGTCGGTAGGTCCGATTTATTTGCTGATCAATGTTTTGTTTGTTTGATTGAATGAAATAGCGGAAATAATATTTGCGATCAACATGATCACCCTCGAAATGTTCTGCATTTAATTGCATGCCATTGCAATGGTCAATTCTGCGCACTGTTCGGAGGCTACCGTACATGTACGTACATCAAGTGCAACCGGCGCTATGTACTTTAGAACATAGAGTAAACTAGGGTAATAGTTATCTTTATCAGGCATGAGGAATAAGTTTTTATTCCTCCATGCTTTAGAACACTAAGTTAGTTTAATTGGTACAATTCGATCCAACTCGGACCCAAGCCAACTCGGACCCATGCCAACTCGGACCCATGCCAACTCGGACCCATGCTAACTCGGACCCACTACCAACTCGGACCCACTACCAACTCGGACCCAAAACCAACTCGGACCCACTACCAACTCGGACCCAACCACTACCAACTCGGACCCATCATTCCATTTGACAATGTTTGGCAAATTATTTATGTACCAAGCTTCATTTGTTCATTAGAAAGATATTTTACACATTTAAATGTATAATTATTGTACTGAAAGGTGAATGCTTGTAAAAGTTGTACTATTAACAATTAACCCTTTAAATGTTTTTTTTTTTAGCCTTTAAATTTTTTTCACATCACGCTTTCATTTTGTTTTCTTTTGTCGTTTTAACTTGCCTTCTTTAATTTTTGTTTGCCTCCGTATATATAAGCATTTGTCTTGTTTTCTGTAGATAGCACTTTAAGTTTCTTAGTAATATTTTTAAGTATTTAATTTTATTGTTTTCTGTAGATAGCACTTTAAGTTTCTTAGTAATATTTTAATGCCCAGATTTAGATCTACTGGTATTGTGGGGCACAATTGGAGTTATTTTACATAATTGCAATACAATGCATTTAACAAAAATTATTATTGTTATAAAATAATTGCATCGGTCACACCATTTTTTCTCAATATAACAATTTTGTGCATGTTAATCCGAACTTTATACATAATGAAAACAAAACTATAGCACGTATATTTTAATAGAAAAATTAAAAAAAAACACCACACTTCTAATATTATCTAACAACATTTTCTCTTAAATTAATTAAATAGACAAATCAAAACTTAATTATATTAAAACATGTATGTAAAAAACTAAAATTGTAAATAATTACGTAAACTTAATCAGCACCTACATAATAGAACAATTAGTAATTAAAACTGATTGCAGAATAATACACAACGTCACAAGCCAAAAGTAGGGGGGCACCCCCTTTTTTGTTAAGGGCTGGGGGGGGGGGGGGGGGGCATTGTTGGGTCCGAGTTGGTATTGGTTGGGTCCGAGTTAGTAGTGGGTCCGAGTTGGTTTTGGGTCCGAGTTGGTAGTGGGTCCGAGTTCGCATGGGTCCGAGTTGGCTTGGGTCCGAGTTGGTTTGGGTCCGAGTTGGTTTGGGTCCGAGTTGGTAGTGGGTCCGAGTTCGCATGGGTCCGAGTTGGCTTGGGTCCGAGTTGGTTTGGGTCCGAGTTGGTTTGGGTCCGAGTTGACCTGACACCAACTATAGATCGGGGCGGACATCCGGGAACTGTCATAAAAACGCGTCATAATACGTACACCGCGCCGGTAAAAACGATGATCGCGCGCGCAGTCTTGTATGCTACAGTGCAGTGTCAGCGCGTATTGTTTTCATCGGCACGCTGACCTGTGACGTATGTCCGCCCCGATCTATAGAATGCAGGGCCACTCAACCCCTCTCGACTTTATTTACCCTATCACATAAAATGGAGTGGCCCTGTATTCTATGGATGGTGCCGGGTATTGGGGTATACAGGGTTAGGGTTAGGGTTAGGGTTAGGGTTAGGGTCAGTTCATTATATGTCCTAGGGTAAATAAAGTCGAGAGGGGTTGAGTGGCCCTGCATTCTATAGTTACTCCAGCGCGGGTACCGTGCACGCGCCTGGCTTATCAGTTGCAAGCCGGTGCACATCGCACATCAACACGAACTCGGTGTGAAACTGACGAAGAAAGTCTACAAGTTAAACGTTGTTTTGAGTTTATTTTCCTGTAAAATGTCGGTCAGCATAACATATATGGAATTCCTGAACCTCCTGGATCGAAAGATAAGGACACAAAGAGTATGTGACGGTGAAATTGACTTCTACAACGAGGTAAAACATTAGAACAATATGTTACAGTTTTGTATTGGCCTACTGTGGGATCTCGCGACCTGAACATTAGTTGTAGTGTGCAATGAAGGCCAAGTTCGATCAAGGACTATAGTTAACTATAGTTTGACTAACTCTGATCGAACTCAGGCTAGTCGATGATGGTTGGACTAGTCTAGTCGACTATTCACGACCAGCCTACCGCGGTTGGTCGCATCGATGGTAACCAATAGCCGCTTTAATAGCACAGTACAGAGAGGACCAGTTTGGCAGTTAATGGTCAATAGTTCGACTAGTCGTTCGCATGTATGTATGTCCTAATGACGTCACGAACTAACCACTAGTTAACTATAGTTCCTTGATCAAACCTGGCCCATGACGTCGTCCAACCTGGGCTAGCATGTACTGGTATCAATGCCATGCAATAAACAACTCTAATAGAGCAAGGGTTAATTAGACCTCGTGGTTAATTGCCTAGCTGTTACAACCATTACACTTCTTTTTTATAACACTGGAATTGCATCTAAGCAAGAAGATTTTTTAGCATTAGACATTTGTTTCGGCAGAGAACCAGTCAAAAGGAGCCATTAATCAATGCAAAATGTCCTTATCTGGTAAACCAACGTGACATGTTTTACCTTTAAGTTTAAAGGTAGGATACACCATTGGCAATTGCTCGAATTATCATGAATAGGTAGATTTGGGGGGTTGTATTTTATAGTAAATACCGTTTTACTGAGTTGTCCAAAATTTTACAGTCATGGATACCGAGAAAAGCACGAAAAACAGCGTTTGTTTTCAACCGGCGTCGAGCAGTTATTCTTATGTTATCTTTGTGTTTTCGCGATCGCCGTCTGACGATCGCGAAATTTTCTTTATAAAATTATATTTTTCGGAATAATTACAGGATATCTAGCGCAATCATTCTGCTGGATGCCTAGAATCATTATTTACTTTCAAATGAGTAAGATATTACTCAATTATTCGGTAGTAAATATTTTCAATATCTGCAAATGATGTATCCTACCTTTAAGGCTGCTTCCGAAGAAACCTTAAAGCTACAGAATACTGCTTGAGTAAACTGTAGCATAATGCAGAACTCTTACTACACTGGCCTGTATGAGAATTGTGTAGTGTATACATAGTGTAGTGTATTAGGGTTAATTGGCAATGCACTAAAAAATTACACATTTCCACGTTTACACAGACGGCTAGTCTGGGCCCGCTGGGGTCGATGTTGTGAAAAATAATCCTGCACCTAGATTCGGTAAATAAAACAATAAAACTGGCGCGAGCTGGTAAAAGCAGGTTGTTTTTTTGCTAGCGGTAGCGAAGCCATAACAAAACTAACTACTCAGTAAATTGACCCAAAGGGTAAATCTATTAAACTGCACACACACAACGAATGAATGTCTAAACGCGGTTAGTGAACCCCGTTAACCAAACACGATTGATTTTTTTTCTCCCCTGCAATTAATCATCCCTACGGTCAAAAGACTGGTTACGTGTACGTACACTAGGAATTATACTGTCGGGAAATGATTGAGAGGTTAGGGCAGAAAAATTAATTTCCTGTTAAATTTGATTGATAATTATGTGACCCGTGCTATAAATTTAGACCACGATTAATGGGTCAGGGAAACTGTAAATTGGAGAAGAGACGAAAATATGGTTTGAGTGGTATTCGTCCAAGAACAAAATAAAAACCTAGAGGGCGCTTTGTCAAATTAAAATAACAAAAGTAGACCTAGTTTATTGATCTACGTAAATGAAGTAAATGAATCTGTAAACATGGGTTCAACCTAGTGCTGGGACAAATCGGAGGTTTTCAAAACCGAATAACCGAATTTGAAAATATCGAATAATCGATCCTCCGAATTCGTTAACCAGTTCGCGCCGGGATTATTTTAACATCCCCGAGCCGAGGGGCGGGATTATTTTTAACGAAACTCGATCCGAAGCGGGTTCAGGCCGATAGTGCCGGGAAGCACACCCACGCATTTCTGGCCTTGCTCGCTGCTGACATACATTTCCGAACTTGAACTTGGCGTGTTTATGCGTCATCCGTTTTGAATTTGGGGAAAACTTTGCGTTTATATACGTCATCCGGCGCGAACTGGTTAATCGGTTTACAAAATCAAAAAATGAATTTTTTTATTTTTTTTTTTTTATTTATTTATTTATTTATTTATTTTTTTTATTTTTTTTTTATAAAAGAGATTTTAATGGATTAAGTGACATGGAAGTTGCGTTCTCCAATACGTGCTATCATCTACTTCAAACAGAACGTCTTTCCGCGTACCAGCTGACTGTATTCATGAGTTTATCTAGTGACTCGTGTTTATTCACGTAACCATTGAATCGATGACAATGGCGCACAGCCAGCCTTGCTCATTAACTTCGCCGCGCTTGAGCGATCGTCCACGGAACCAAATTAAATCAGAATTCCAAACTGAACAACATTTTTTTATTTTCTGCCCAAAAATCGTAAAAAGAGCATTCCTTTTTTTTTTTTTTTTTTTTATTTTTTTTTTTTTTCGAATATTCGGTTTCCTAATTCCAAACCGGTTTGTGGAAGCACTAGCCATAAATTAAGGGGGAGTTGGAAATAGCGCTTCTGTTTTAAAGCAACTGTGACAATTACGGTATTTGATTCTGGGGTTTATTTGTGTACGTACATGTACATGTGGTGCCAAAATACGGTACCCTCTGAAGACGTGAACACAATGGGGACAATGGGAGTGAAAAGGTCTCCAAAGGGTAATTTCTATAGATGAATAGGTCTCCATTAGTAATTTCACGAAATAGATTTTTGGATTGTACTTAAATTATTCAAAAACTAGGGTTAGGATGTGGGTTAGGGTTAGTGTTTGGGTTAGGGTATAATATACGTGTAGGGTAAATTGGGTCGAAATTTTAACCCAGGAAAATAATTGTGGTTAAAATGGGAGCATTTTGAAAAACGTGCTCGACTTTCTAACAATTTTTTAAGGTAACAGAGAACGTCACAATGAAACTTCAATTGAACATCGTGAACATTTGTTTACACTGGGTTAGGCATACCTCCGGAATCACTCCAACAGTTTGCCATATGGTGTTGGAATTTGCCAGGATGGGTATAGTCAATCCTATTAAATTACACTAGGGAGTTAGGGTAAAAAGATTTTTTAGATTGGTTTTAAATATTCAGTTTCTAAAATAAAAAAAAACCGAATAGTGAAATTCAAACAGAGTATTAAAACAACAATTTGGTGTAACATGTAAATCCCACTTCTAGCTTGAGGGCAAGAGAGCTTCGAGGAGTTAGAATTAATGTTTACCTCTCGTCAAATCCGGGAGACAAAATGTACCGACAGTTCATGTCGTTATCAATTACATCACGTAAAGTTCTCTGTCGGCAAATGAACGTTCGTTCGAGTGGCATACAAATTGCACAGGATTTGCTATCCAGGGTCCGGCCGTAATGTCGCAACGTTGCCGCGCTCGTCTGTGTGTCGTATTGCAGTGTGAGCAATGCCCAGAGGGGCCCTGACAATATGAAGCTGGCTGATATATGGCTCTGGGCTAGAAGTACGAGTGATTGTAATCGGTTTTTTTTCTTCTCCCTCTCGGTTATAGTACATATGTAGGTTGTTTTTCACCTGGTTGAATTCTGATCACAGGCGCATTTGGAATTTCATGGATTTCTTTATTCATAATGTACATGTACCTGTACTTGAAAAACACTCGCAATGTATGTTGCCAATACTGTTGAGAATGATATCGTTCTTTTTAACCAGTTCGCGCCGGTGCACGTGTACATACACGCACAGTTTTCCCTAGATTCAAAACGGATGACGCATAAACACGTCACAAGCAAGGCCGGAAATGTCTGTCAGCAGCGAGCAAGGACAGAAATGCATGGGTGTGCTTCCCGGTTCCATCGGCCTGAACCCGCCTCAGATCGTGTTTCGTGAAAAAATAATCTCGCGCCTCAGCTCGGAGATGTTAAGATAATCCCGAACTGGTTAAAGGTAGGAAACGCCAATTGCAGGAATCAAAAATGTTTACTCCCGATCTATTAAGAATTATCTTACTTATTTGAAAATAAATAACGATTCAAAGCATCCAGCTAAATGATTGCGCTAGATATCATGTAATTGTTATTAGAAAAATGCCCCAGAGGGAGTTAGGGTTAAAGGGATCATATACGTTTGGTAATTACTACAACAATTTATGGCAATAAAAACTTAATTGGTAAGAAGTACAGCAGCTTTAGATAGTATAATAATGCATTTTTAGAAACTTTTCACTTTGAAGTACTGCGGTTATGGAAAAAGATAACACTTTTTATTCCGAAAAATTTGAATCTGAGAAGCGTTACTGCAGTGACGTTTCTCAGATTGTGTATTCCAATGCAGATTATTCTTCCTGCGTGGAGAAAACCGCTCCAGATTTTCTCAAAATTCAATATCTCAAAATCGCTACCACCTTTTGAAATGAAATTTTTACAGGTTTAGTTTTATGGTATAACTATATAGGATCGAAACAAACAGTGGGTTCCAATTACCAAACGTATACTATCCATTAATTAACGTGTGCAAATAAATGCACATTACATATTTGTGTACATATAATATACTTCTTTGTCTAAACAGTTGTCATGAAACCTATTTTTAGTTCTTCATTTACATGTAAATATGTAGTTAAGAAAAAGTGTTATCTCATTGTAATAAGAGTCATATACGTGTACATGTAATAAGAGGATTCATAATTTTGTAGAAACCATTGAAATTCAACACTACATAAAAGTGCACTGTACATTTAAAAGTACAGCCAAAAGTAAATGACTCATTTATGTATACATGTAGTTTGGTAAGTGTTAGCTTTTCCTGTTCGCAATCCGATTGTATTGCTCATTATATACATTTAGATTGTCGGGTTAAAGGTTGGGTACACCATTGGCAATTGCTTTAATAGTCGGGGATGGGTGGATTTGGGAGGTTGTATTTTATAGTAAATATCGTTTAACTGACCTGTCCAAAGTTTTACAATCATGGATGCTGAGAAAAGCAAAAAAAAATGGCGTTCGTTTTCAACCGGCGTCGGGCAGTGGTTCTTATGTTGTTCTTGTTTTTTTTTTTAAACTTACTTTTTAATTTGACTTACCTGTCCGAAATTTTACAATCATAGATGCTGAGAAAAGCAAGAAAAACGGCGTTAGTTTCCAACCGGCGTTGGGAAGTTGTTCTTATATGTTGTTCTTGTTTTGTTTTTTCGCGATCGTCCGTCCGGCGATCGTGAATTGTTTTTATAAAATTCAATTTTTCGGAACAATTACAGGATGTCTAGCGCAATCATTATTTACTTTCAAATAAGTAAGATATTTCTGAATAATTTGGTAGTCATTTTTTTCGATAATGGCAAATAGTGTATCCTACCTTTAGCAAAAAGCCACTTCTTTTCAATATATCTTTCTGAAGTTAGTAGTAAGTGGCCGCATATCAACTGCTATTACTATTTACTTTCAAATAAGTAAGATATTTCTAAATAATTTGACGGTAATTTTTTTTTTTTTTCTGCAAATGTTGTATCCTACCTTTAGCAAAAAGCGACTTCTTTTTCAATATTTCTGTAGTTAGTAGTAAGTGGCCGCATATCAACTGCTATTAACTATTTACTTTCAGATAAGTAAGATATTTCTGAATAATTCGGCAGTAAATTGTTTCGATATCTGCAAATGGTGTATACTACCTTTTAGCAAAAAGCCACTTCTTTTAAAATTTATATTTCTGTAGTTAGTAGTGAGTGTTTGCTAAGGACCGCATATATCAACGGACAGCCGATGTACAATTATGACTCATTCACAGGTATTCTGTCAGGTCCGGGAACAGCCTGATAGTGATAGTACAGTAAGCAGCCACGAGACATACACACGGATATTACAAGATCCTTATTTTGCATGATTATTTCAGGAAAATAGTCATCGAAAGTTTGAACTTTATGTACGTATACAGACTTTGCTGGCTTGTTGCTTTGAGTAAGAGGCATTTCTTAAACTGGAATTATTTTGTCGACTGGGTATACATGTAACTGAAATGGATTTAACGTAAGTTGATCAAACATTTTATTTTTTTGACGTACCGGTAAATGCACATGTTTAGAATGCACATGTTTAGATTGAGATGGGGTGATCTGTAAAATACTTAAAGTAAGCTGTTAGCATGAAATGATCTCAAAGTCAGGAATTGCCATTTTGCAGAACAGAGGAAAAAAGCCAAAATTTGAAGAGGCGGTCGATGTTTTTTTTCCTTTTTTTTTTTTCTTTTTTTTCTTTTTTTTTTCTTCCTTTATGTGAACCTAATAATTAATGCTGTTTCTTTAAATTTGTTCTGTCAAACATCTTTGAAACCTATTTTATCCCATTTATTTTATATGTCGTTGTGCATTCACTGTAACACAACTGTAGGATTTTAAATGCCATTTTCTGAAGAATCAGTTTGAACAATTAACCCTAACCATCCCAAATCCTCCAAAATCCTCTTTGCAAAATGCTGGATTTTCAGGATTTTTAAGGATTGAGGTTATTAGAAGGTTGATACATTGCAGGATTTTGCAGGATTGAAGGGGTTTGGTGTTTTTTTGCCACTGGAGGATAATGCAGGATCCAGGTCATAAGGCCTAAACTAATGCTGGATGAATTGGCAGGATTGAGGTTACTTGGGTATTTATCCAAATGAGGATTTTGGAGGATTGAGGTTATTTGTTACTTTGTACTTTCACACTGCTCATGCTCTATGCACATTCTTCATAGAGCTTCAGTCAAGAGCAAGTTCGGGCGCGAACTATAGTTAACCATTAGTCAGTCTCTGCTTTACCAATGCGCATGCTCAAATGCAGTTCGCTCGAACGGCTCTAGTCGAACTATTGTTAAAAAGATGGCAACCGCTTTGTTTACATTTGCGACATGAATGAGATGGGTATTGCCAAAATTCTTCCACGCAAGTAGGATAAGCCATAACATAACGTTAGTCATGGTGGTCCAAAAACAAGACAAAAAATTACATTAGGCCCGCCAGATTTCCACTTAACATTACTGCCTTTCCCGGCCCTCCGTCCGACTACTGACATCACCTTTTTCTACGTCACTGGTTCTCTCCATGTTTTCCTCTAAAAAGAGGCTACTGTCAACCAGCGGCAACCGTGCTCCGGGGTCTGGTTCCAAATAGTCGACTAGATAGTCCAACCATTCCGCGTTCGAGCGATGTTAGTCGAACTATGGTTAACTATAGTTCGCGCCCGAACTTGCTCCAAGGTGTAAACTACATGTATGTGTCAAGGATAGGAAACGTTTGGATACCAAGGGTCATGTGTGCAGACCCTTGTTGTGATTTAGCCTTTCTCACCATCTTGTAGAGGAGAGGCAAAATTGTGATCTTGGGTGTGAAAAACGTCCAAATGTCAAAACCTATAAGTTGGCCTTATTCTTGGCAAAAGGGGGGATTTTTCTCGCTGTTATCACACGGCATTATCATTACTTGCTTTCTCTACAAGCCATCATTAACATTGATCGCCCACCAGCCACAGAGTAATTATTTACTGCCATGTTTGTTCCCCAAACAAATGTCATTTTGACAGGTCGGGGGTAAGAAAGAGATGGACGTTGTTTACGTTCTCGCCCTCTAAACACTCCCGGGGCCTTATAGTTAAATCCTAATTGGTCGGGGCTATTTGGAGGGGGTGACGCAATTACTCGTTAAGGACCGGAGGCAAGGGTCGTATGGATCACTGCCGGAAAAAATGGGTTATATCGGCACGGGGGAACGTAGATGTTTTCCTTTTTCTTTCTCGTCAACTGCTAAAGACAGTTGTAGGCATTGTACTGGTAGTTTGAGGCATTGTATATTGTATACTGGACAAGTTTTAGTAGGGCGATAGATTAAATATTTGCCCCGGAATGAGGCCTTTGAAGATACAAGCGTGAAATTTGGCACACAGTCCGAGTATGTCATGAGAAGGATATTTTGATATTGGGCCATCGTAGATTTGTCCGTTGAAGGAATATAGGTAGAATATTGATGCTTGGCTGACTGTCATTGGAAAATGATACAAAAAATTAACTTTTCTTGAGGAAAATGATACAAAAAATTAACTTTTCTTGAAAATGAGAGCACGATTTAACAGGATGCTTGAGATTTTGATTCACTTGCAAGTTGCAGTCAAATAGAATATTATATATTTTGTTTGTATTTTAAGAAAATTTGTCGAAGAAAAAGACAAATGTTAACGATAGTCGGATTCGAACCACAGACCTTTCGATTCATAGCTCTCCTCTCTACCGAATATGCTATTGGCGAGTTGGTTGAGGAAGCCGTTCTTTATAATTCTTTATAAATATATGAACCCTCCAGGGTATTTTGGCTAGAAACCCTGCCAGACGCAACAGATTGCATACTTTGTCACATTGACTTGTGTGCAGAGTGCAGCAAGGTCAAGCAGTCACCACAGATGCACTGTGCTGGAACTGGCAGGGTTAGGGTATAGACGATGTGCCCTCTGACATCACGTGTTTACATCTGTATTCAAATGTGCCCGGCAGTGATGCGCACACATCATGTTTTACATAAAATTTGCTTAAAGAGTGATGTCGCAGGTCAGATCGCCTTTGAATTATGTGACCTCTGATGTCATCTCTTAACTAAATGTATGTAAAACATGATGCGTGCGCATATTGACGGGCACATTTGAATAAAGCTTTGAACAGAGGCACATCTTCTATGAGTTGCCATTGCTCTTTCTCATGAATATACATTCACACACCACCCAGCTCCTGAAAAAAATATCGCGAACCGCTACACCGGTTAGTATTAATGCTGCGTTCCAATCGCGTCGTGTTTATCGTGTTCACGAGTTCACGAGTCGTATAATGGCGTTCTAATCGCCTGGTAACTCGTGTTAACCAGTGGTGAACTCGAGGTGAATTTCTTTTCTCCATGTTCACGACTTCATAACGAATGAAATACTCGCGCATGCGTGTTGGTTCACATACGAGTTCTCGCACGAGCATGTCCTTACCTCACAACTAAACTCGACTGTGCGCGTGCGTCTTGGTGAGTAGCGTTTGGAATGCAACCTACTCATGAATATATGGAGAAATTCACAGTGAACATGATAAATACGACGCGATTGGAACGCAGCACAAGTGTCTTGCATTATCCTCCAGTGGCAAAAACCCCAAACGCCCTCAATCCTGCAAAATCCTACAATTTGCAATGATTTGAGATGGTTAGGGTTAAAGTTAATGCCCTTGCTATGACAGTTGGTTCACAATATTGATGGGACATGTACATGTGTACATATGTAAGTGCAAGTAGACACACAAACGACTCGTGGACTAAATTAAGTTTAGCGTAATCAATTTTGCGCTGTCAAGTGTAGACTCAGAGTCAAATTCCACTGTGACTTATTAGAATGCAATTTAAATTTGATTAGACATTCGAAAGTGATTACAGTTTCCAATTATACTTTTTAAAGGTCGGGAGACCATTTGTCATTTTGTACATTTTTAATCGTTTGAAGCAGCAAAAGTACACATTATTTTAGTACCTGACGTTATGGAGACATTCCATAGGGTTCGTGTGCTTAAGGAAAATCTCTCTAAACTTAAACTCTGAAAATTCTTTCCACCTAAAATTTTCAAAATCACCCTAATTTATCTTCTTCTCCATTTTTTCCCGTTATACCCTAACCTAATTGGTCTCTAGAACCCTTTACTGAAGAACCAAAATGTTATGAGGATCGACAGGAAAATTTCCCCACGACTCGGTTCGTGTGCTTAAGGAAAATCTCTCTAAACTTAAACTCGGAAAATTCTTTCCGCCTACAATTTTCAAAATCACCCTAATTTATCTTCTTTTCCATTTCCTTTCATAAAACCATAATCCAATTCTACCTTTACAACCCTTTACTGAAGACCCAAAATGTTATGGGGACAGGAAATTACATGTCCCCACAACTTGGTCAGATTGTTTCCAAACAAACAAAATTGTCCCTGTTACTTGGTGTATGGCTACATTGTACAAAACACCAAATCGCATTTTTGTATTACTGTGGAGATATGGCTTTGTTCTCGTGTACAAAATGGTTAGAAAGTCGAGCACGTTTTTCAAAATGCTGCCATTTTAACCATAATTTTTTTCCTGGGTTGAAATTTCGACCCAATATACCCTATATTATACCCTAACCCAAACACTAACCCTAACCCACATCCTAATCCTAGTTTTTGAGTAATTTAAGTAAAACCCAAAAATCTAATTCGTGAAATTCCCAGTGGAGACATATTCATCTATAGAAATTTACCCTCTGGATACGTTTTGTCTCCATTGTACACATTGTGTTCATGTCTCTAGAGGGTACCGTATTTCGCACCACTTGGGCCTAGAGGTACACAAACACACAAATTTAGCAGTCGTACACATGAACATGAACAAAGACCGTGGCTGCCGTTTATCTCATAAGCTTGCTGAATCTTTTACTTCTCGTAGTTTGCGTCTCTCTGCGGAATTTGCATCAATTCCGCTTAGCCCCCATGCGTGAGCAGTGTGAAATTCCAATGATAAAAATACACGGCGGGTCGGGCGCGAAATGCCTTACAGATAATCCTTTGAATCAAGTGGCATAGAATATGTCCGCCTGAAATCAATGGGCAGAGATACCGGTATATTCTTGTCTCATGAGTGTATTTGCAATGTCTTGATGACCAAATATTTGTGTTTATCTACACAGTACATACATTGATGTGTGCGCTGCTATCCTCAAATTTGTATCCTTGTAGAGACATCTCTTGTTCTCGTGTACAAAATGGTTAGAAAATCGAGCACCTTTTTCAAAATGCTTCTATTTCAACCACAATTAATTTCCTGGGTTGAAATTTCGACCCAATATACTAGGTAATACCCTAACCCAAACACTAACCCTAACCCACATCCTAACCCTAGTTTTTGAGTAATGTGAGTAAAATTCAAAAATCTATTTAGTGAAAATTCTTGTGGCGACCTATTCATCTATAGAAATTACCCTGTGGAGACCTTTTGACTTCTATTGTCCCCATTGTGTTCATTGACTCTCAAATTTGTATCCTAGTGGAGACATCTCTTTGTTCTCGTGTACAAACTGCTTAAAAAGTCGGGCACCTTTTTCAAAATGCTCCTATTTCAACCACAATTAATTTCCTGGGTTGAAATTTCGACCCAATATACCCTATATCATACCCTAACCCAAACACTAACCCTAACCCACATCCTAAACCTAGTTTTTGAGTAATTTGAGGCACACTCCAAAAATCTAATTCGTGAAATTCCCTGTGGCGACCTATTCATCTATAGAAATTACCCTGTGGAGACCTTTTGACTTCCATTGTCCCCATTGTGTTCAGGTCTCCACAGGGTACCAAATTTAGAAACAAACAGACACTCGCAGAGTGCATATAAAACTAAGATAGATTTTCAGTACTCAAACGGACCCAGCCAGCTAGCATTGCCGGATAGGTTTGCGTGGTCGTGTGTCATCCTACTGAACATGCTATACGACATGTACACAACATAAATATCGCGTACAAGGTGTCGTCGTGAAACACGTACATGTAGAATTTTCAACCTCGGCTGTGTACATTTTTATGTAATAACGTTGGATTAAATTGGAAGGGGATAAAGTGCTGAACTTTTTGTGCCATTCGTCCGAGATCGAGCAGGATTAACGGCAGACCCAACGCTTTCGTCAAACATTGCAATTATTTTTATTGGTGGTGGGGGGGGGGGGAGGGTGGCATTTTTTTACAGTTTCTATTCAGAAAATTAAAATGATTTGGGGGTAAAAGAAGGGGAAAAAAATAAAAATCTACATCCAATCTGAAAACTTTTTGAAAAAAACAAATTGTTTCGCAGCTGCGACGCATCGTAGAGATACGGTGCATTGCACACTGCGATGCATAGTAAGTTACGAACAGTTTTGTGAAATCGGGTGCTGGATCCAGATCAATTTGAAAATGTAATGGAATTATCCTTCACCCATAAGCTATCTACCCACCAAGTTTGGTTGAAATCTCTCCATTACTAGTTTTTCCATAATCCCATTAACAAACAAATAAACACCAGGAAAAAAAATAACCTCTTTAATATAGCGAAGGTAATCAAACAAGTTCCACATGAAATTAGTCTCCCGAGGAATCAGGTTCTTCTTTTTTTCCTGCGCCCTTTCCAGTCCTGCTCCGACCCAGTCAACCAAACCCCAACGCCAGTCCGCTGTCAGGCTGATGCACCCTGGCAGCTGATGGGAGATTATTGCATTATTCACCCACGGATGACCGAGCGAGGGTGGGCCTGCTTTGCTGGCTATTAGAGCAGCTCTTCTAATAGGAATACTTGTACATTGTACATTGTACTATGTGTGGGCAGCTGAGAGAAATGTCTCATTCTATATATATAACTGTCGGATTATGTCGCTTCCTAAAAAAGCACTTTCCATTTAGTGTTTGTACAGGGAATGTCCAACTGCAATTACATGAACTGTCGAATGACTGTATTGTACATGTACATAAATGGGTACATGTTCATTACAAGTACCGTTACATGTACACACATATTTGCGTTTGTTTATGGTGTAAATGGAGGACACATGCCTGGCGACACAAAGGTGAATTGGGGTTAGGGTTAGAATCGAGGACGTCCTCGATTGAGATTCGTGTACAAAACCAATGAGAGCCGTCGAAAAAGGTTTGAGGACAAACAAAAGAAATTATCGAGATGAACAAAAGAAACTCCTCGATTTACACCATAAACAAACGTACGTGTACATGTACAAAATGTATACATGTACAAAATGTATACATTTGATAAAATTTAGGGACAACTTTTTTCCGTCCATGTTGCATCAGATAACTATGATTTTTATAATTCTGGACGCATTCCTTTTTAACCAGTTCGCGCCGGATGACAAATATAAACGCAAAGTTTTCCCCAGATTCAAAACAGATGACGCATAAACACGCCACGACCAAGACCGGAAATGTCTGAAAAATAAATATTAATATAATAATCTAAATTTGTGGGAAATCTGGAACAAATAAGTCTTCACAGGGTTGTAGTCGAGTGCCTGCAAGTCCGTTCACAAGTCCCTTCATGAAGCCAGTCACAAGTCCTTTCATAAAGCCAGTCACAAGTAAACTTGATGAACAATGACAAAGGAATGCTTTTGTCAAAGCTGTTTTGAATAGCTTGTGATTTGAATTGGAACTGAAGGACTTGTGATGGACTTGCAGGGACTTACAGGGACTTGTGATGGACTTGCAGGGACTTGTGATGGACTCGACTACTTGTACATCCCTGACATTTTATGGGAAACTTTGGATAAACGTGCCATTTACCAACGGTAAATTTTGTGTATTTTTCTTCTTCTTCTTGATTTCCTGTTAGTTTAATTTAATTTACTTTGACCCTTTTTTTTCCTCTGAACCCTTACAGTTCCTCAACAAGACTGAGATCATTTCTCTCTTCAATTTTCCGGAAACGTCACCCTCGATCCCTGACCGCCATGCCAACCCCCAAGGCGTTACCCCTGCACAAGGTGATCATGGTGGGCAGCGGTGGGGTGGGCAAGTCCGCCCTCACGCTGCAATTCATGTACGATGAGGTAAGAACGGCGATATCCATGTTTAACCAGTTCGCGCCGAAGGACGTATACATACACGCAAAGTCGAGGCCGGAAATGTCTGTCAGCAGCGAGCAAGGCCGGAAATGCGTGGGTGTGCTTCCCGGTACTAGCGGCCTGAAACCGCCTCGGATCGAGTTTCGTTAAAAATAATCCCGCGCGTCGGCTCGGTGATGTTAAAATAATCCCGGCGCGAACTGGTTAAATATGCTCTAAATGTTTCTTTGTCTACATAATTTAATGGGATTTTAATATAACTTGGATGAAGTTATAACAACTCTTTCCAAATAGGTCAAAGATCATCTAGGGGTCATTTTGGGGTACATGTAGTTGTTTAAAAATGCGCAAAATCTGACTTTTTAAAGAACATTAAACAAACAGGGATCTACCATGGGTATAGACGACACATGCGATATGGGGCCAATTTCATAGAGCTGCTAAGCACAAAAATTGCTTAGCACAAAAAGTCTTGCTCATTAAAAACAGGTTGCCAGCCAAAATTCTTCGTGTTTTTCATGCTAAGGCAAAAACAGCTGATTATCAATTCAAAACAATAAAGATCACGTGCAAAATTTGGTCTGTAACCTTGTTTTTGCCAAGGACAAATTTTCATGCTAAGCATATTTTTGTGCTCAGCAGCTCTATGGAATTGGCCCCTGTCGATCACTTGTTTAAGTTTAAGGAAGTACATCACTATGATAGTAAATAGCTGTCTGAAACGTGCATACATATACATGTACATGTACATCCATGTACATATGTATCGAGTAACATTTTTTCCTAAAGTTAGTTGCTAGGAACACTAACCGAGCACTGTGCCCCACTACGTTGCCAGTTTTGAAAAGGATGTATTCCATTTGGTTTGTTTCCTGGAGTTGCTAGATCCTTGAAAACCCGTTTTGCTGCCAACTCGTTATCAGATTTCTCTGGCACAGCCTGATATTGACTCGCTGGGAACTAGACTTGGCTACTAGACAGAGAAAGTTTGTTTTGTTTCAATCCTAACTTCGAGTTTTCCAGCCTAAATCATTTACAAAATGTAATACAGCAGAACACCGCTATAACGAACCTCGCGGGATCCACAGATTTTGTTTTGGTATATCGATTGTTCGGTATAGCGATTTTCAGCCGAAGGTCCATCGGGTGCCCATTTTTCAAAATGGCGTCCGTCCTTTTAAAGAGCGCCCTCTTGTTGCCTACTTTGTGTACACCATCTTTACACCAAATTCTAATTTAAAGCAGCGGTTGTTTTTCTTACTTTTAATCATTGGGGAATCAATAACCACCCGTCAATCTTCAACAAAAAGCATCGGCCGTTTGACGTTCGGGAATAAAACATCACGGCCTAACTAATGTTTGATGTACCCACTGGATTTCTAAAAGCCTGTTGACATATTTTCAACAACAAAGTTTGGTATGTTTGGACCCAAGGATGGTATTCGGTATAGCGGTGCTTCTCTGTAAAGGTTTTCTGGCCTGTGGACGATTACAAGTTCATAAAAACTCTGACGATTTATGAGAAAAAAAAATCTAAAAAAAGAAGAAAGAATCTAACAGATTCCAACAAAACCCTACATCTTACCACTCGACCACTGAGCTTGCCGGGCTGACTGGCTGGTTCGAATCTTACAAACTAAAAGTGACCTTATCTAAAAAAACCAAAAAAACACTACAACAAAATGGTCAATTTTTTGTGCAACCTACCTGTACGTATTTTTAAAGGGATCGTATACGTTTGGTTATTGCAACACACTGTTTGTTTCAATCCTATATACAAATGTAGTTATATATACATATACCATAAAGCTAACCTGTACAAATTTCATTTTTTGGAGGAAAAAAAGTGATATCTTTTTCCATAACCGCAGTACTTCGAAGTGAAAAGTTTCTAAAAATGCATTATACTATCCAAAGCTGCTGTACTTCTTACCAAGTAAGTTTTTATTGCCATAAATTTTTTGAGTAATTACCAAACGTATACGATCCCTTTAATAGTTTGTGGAGGACTATGAGCCGACGAAAGCCGACAGCTATCGCAAGAAGATCACATTAGACGGCGAGGAAGTGCAGATAGACATCTTAGACACGGCGGGGCAGGAGGACTATGCAGCCATACGCGATAACTACTTCAGGTCCGGAGAGGGTTTCCTGTGCGTGTTCAGCATCACGGAGCAAGAGTCATTTGCAACAACTACGGAATTCAGGTGAGAAAAAAAAAAATGCGATACACTTGTGAACTAGACTTGCATATGCGCCTATCAATTGTTCCCTTCCAAACCCATCAAACTCTAACTGCAGGTTTTGCTAGGTTTTTGGCAGGTTTGGTACCAAACCATAGCAACTTGTTGTTGGACTTTGTTTGACTCGGTACAAAAGGCCCAGGGAGACCCTGTTGAATTCTATGAGGTTCAGGGCAGAAAGGCACGAGACCTGTACCAATGTTAGAGCTTGGGGGAATGCACAGACATTTATTTGTGGGTGACCCACAGATGGTCACAGCACAGTTCCTGGTCAAATGCTTGTGTAAAACATGTACACCCTGTGTGTCCTCACCCAAGCACATACCACTGACCAGTCATCACTGCACTGATGCAAATCTGTACCAAGTCAATCAAATTTTAACTGTTGGAGTTTGGCAGGTTTAGTACTTTTAGGTTCAGTACAGTGTACCAAAAATTACTGAACCTGTGTGCAGTTGTTGAAGTTTGTTAGGTTCGGTATGCTTTCTAGTGCAAGAGCCTAGGGTGTTAGGGTTAACTACTGAACCTGTGTGCAGCTGTTGAAGTTTGTTAGGTTTGGTATGCTTTCTAGTTCGAGAGCCTAGGGGGTTAGGGTTAACTACTGAACCTGTGTGCAGTTGTTGAAGTTTGTTAGGTTTGGTATGCTTTCTAGTGTGAGAGTCTAGGGGGTAAGGGTCAACTACTGAACCTGTGTGCAGTTGTTGAAGTTTGTTAGGTTTGGTATGCTTTCTAGTGCGAGAGCCTATGGGGTTAGGGTTAACTACTGAACCTGTGTGCAGTTGTTGAAGTTTGTTAGGTTTGGTATGCTTTCTAGTGCGAGAGCCTGGGGGGTTAGGGTTAACTACTGAACCTGTGTGCAGTTGTTGAAGTTTGTTAGGTTTGGTAGTTCGAGAGCCTAGGGGGTTAGGGTTAACTACTGAACCTGTGTGCAGTAGTTGAAGTTTGCTAGGTTTGGTATGCTTTCTAGTGCGAGAGCCTAGGGGGTTAGGGTTAACTACTGAACCTGTGTGCAGCTGTTTAAGTTTGTTAGGTTTGGTATGCTTTCTAGTCCGAGAGCCTAGGGGGTTAGGGTTAACTACTGAACCTGTGTGCAGCTGTTTAAGTTTGTTAGGTTTGGTATGCTTTCTAGTCCGAGAGCCTAGGGGGTTAGGGTTTAATGAAAGGTAATTTGTAGGTAGTATAAATGATTTATAATTATCTTCTTTTTTTCTTCAAATTTAGGGAACAAATTTTGAGAGTGAAATGCGACAAGACAGAAGACATGATCCCGTTTTTACTTGTTGGCAACAAAGCGGATCTTGACGACAAGAGGCAAGTGAGCATAGAGGAAGCAACGGGCCGGGCGACCAACTGGAAGGTACCCTACGTCGAAACCTCGGCCAAGACAAGAGAAAATGTTGACAAGGTAATTATAACAAATAAGATCCCGTTTGTCGAGTGCCGTGGCCTTGTAATCTGTAGGTAAAGCTGCAGGTTGTGGGTTCGAGTCCGGCCTGGGACTATGGTACGTGTGCCCTTGGGCAAGGCACTTTGTCATGCATTGCTTCTCTCCACCCAGGAGTAAACGGGTACCTGTGAGGGCAGAGATGGTTATTGTGGTTGATTTTGCTGCTTTGCGCCGAAATGGCAGCATCGAGCTGTATACTCCACAGGGAGCTGAGATGGTATTTGGAATGTTTCATAGGCCCAATGACTGGGGTAATAATGTGACATCCTTCGCAATTCAGCTTCACAGCTGCCAGAAAGGGTGATTGGTCCCAAATCTTATAATTATATGTGTATTATCTTAATACACAACGTACAGTCATTGTGTGCCATGTTCAAATCGGATTGGAATCAAACTTGGTATGTGTACAGACAATACGTTGCTTTAACCAGTTTGCACCGGGATTATTTTAAACATCGGCGAGCCGAGGCGGGTTCAGGCCAATAGTACCGGGAAGCAAACCCACGCATTTCCGGCCTTGCTCGCTGCTGACAGCCATTTCCGGCCTTGCTCGCTGCTGACAGGCATTTCTGGCCTTGCTCGTGACGTGTTTATGCGTCATCCGTTTTGAATCTGGGGAAAACTTTGCGTGTGTATATGTCCTCCGGCGCGAACTGGTTAAAGTGCTGCATTTTTTAAACTTCCAATGTAATTGCTAAGGATAAAACAGTACTCAGTATATGCTCAATATTGTGATTTAAAAAAACTTTTTTACCAACGAATATGAAAGAGAGGTATTGAATTAACAAAACCCATGTTAGTAACCTACAAATAACAAAGATGAAAATGAAGCGAAGATTTGAAAAGCCTGGTTTGCCTGGCAGGGCCTGTGAAAAAAGTCCTATCTTTAAAACTTCAAATCTGATTCAAACTTTAGACAAAGCGGATCTAAACTTGGTACTGTATGTGTATGGACATATCTGACTCAAACTTGGTATGTGTATTGACAATTCAGATTGAAACTTGGTATGTGTATACTGTACATAGACAAATCTGACTCAAACTTGGTATGTGTATAGACAAATCTGACTCAAACTTGGTATGTGTATAGACAAATCTGACTCAAACTTGGTATGTGTATAGACAAATCTGACTCAAACTTGGTATGTGTATAGACAAATCTGACTCAAACTTGGTATGTGTATAGACAAATCTGACTCAAACTTGGTAAGTGTATAGACAAATCTGACTCAAACTTGGTATGTGTATAGACAAATCTGTCTCAAACTTGGTAAGTGTATAGACAAATCTGACTCAAACTTGGTATGTGTATAGACAAATCTGACTCAAACTTGGTATGTGTATAGACAAATCCGACTCAAACTTGGTATGTGTATAGACAAATCTGACTCAAACTTGGTATGTGTATCTAGACAAATCTGACTCAAACTTGGTAAGTGTATAGACAAATCTAACTCAAACTTGGTAAGTGTATAGACAAATCTAACTCAAACTTGGTAAGTGTATAGACAAATCTGACTCAAACTTGGTATGTGTATCTAGACAAATCTGACTCAAACTTGGTAAGTGTATAGACAAATCTAACTCAAACTTGGTAAGTGTATAGACAAATCTGACTCAAACTTAGTATGTGTATCTAGACAAATCTGACTCAAACTTGGTATGTGTATAGACAAATCTGACTCAAACTTGGTAAGTGTATAGACAAATCTGACTCAAACTTGGTATGTGTATAGACAAATCTGACTCAAACTTGGTAAGTGTATAGACAAATCTAACTCAAACTTAGTATGTGTATAGACAAATCTAACTCAAACTTAGTATGTGTATCTAGACAAATCTGACTCAAACTTGGTAAGTGTATAGACAAATCTGACTCAAACTTAGTATGTGTATCTAGACAAATCTGACTCAAACTTGGTAAGTGTATTGACAAATCTGACTCAAACTTGGTAAGTGTATAGACAAATCTGACTCAAACTTGGTATGTGTATTGACAAATCTGACTCAAACTTGGTAAGTGTATAGACAAATCTGACTCAAACTTGGTATGTGTATAGACAAATCTGACTCAAACTTGGTAAGTGTATAGACAAATCTGACTCAAACTTGGTAAGTGTATAGACAAATCTGACTCAAACTTGGTATGTGTATATAGACAAATCTGACTCAAACTTGGTATGTGTATAGACAAATCTGACTAAAACTTGGTAAGTGTATAGACAAATCAGGTTAAACTTGGTATGTGTATAGACAAATCTGACTCAAACTTGGTAAGTGTACATACAAATCAGGTTAAAACTTGGTAAGTGTATAGACAAATCAGGTTAAAACTTGGTAAGTGTATAGACAAATCAGGTTAAACTTGGTATGTGTATAGACAAATCTGACTCAAACTTGGTAAGTGTACAGACAAATCTGACTCAAACTTGGTAAGTGTATGTGTATAGACAAATCTGACTCAAACTTGGTATGTGTATAGACAAATCTGACTCAAACTTGGTACGTGTATAGACAAATCTGACTCAAACTTGGTATGTGTATAGACAAATCGGACTCAAACTTGGTATGTGTATAGACAAATCGGACTCAAACTCGGTATGTGTATAGACTATACTCTGAAAATTACTCAAACCGCAAATTGGCACAGTGCCCCTTGATAGTTCACCACGGTACGCCGTGGTTTTTTTTGCTTCTCCTGTAGGCGTTTTACGATCTCATGCGAAAGATCCGGGAGCAGAAAGCCCGGGAGAACCAGAAGCAGAACGGCAAGAGCAAGAAACCCAAGGACCCGAGCCGACGGCCGAAACGAAAATGCGTCATCCTGTGAAAAAAAAAAATGTTTTACTTGGTGTGCGTGTGTGTCGTCCGTATTTTCATTGTTTTCTACGAAAGTAAGGTCAAGTCTGCCGATAATAAGCCTGTTCGGTATTCTAACTGCGCATGTGCACGCGAAGATTTGACCGTTTTCCTTTTGAGATAGACATTTCTCGTTTGCGTGCAAAAGCACAGCGGGTACCAGCAAATTTAAAGAGATCGTCGTGTTCTGAAGTAACATAAAAAAAATATTAAAAAAGCTATGGATCGGGAAGTGTTTTCAGGTGTTTTGTGTGTCCAAACTTTTGTTCGTAAAATTTTTGGGGATTGCACAAAAAATTGCATAGAATGCAGTTTCGGATTTATCACGTCCCCTGTAGCCTTGTGTACATTTATCTGCCGCATTTTTCCCCCAAGAAAAAAATTGTCAAATCTTGTTAAAAAATACCGAACTGGCTTTTTATGGTAAAGTGCATAATCTAGTGGGTTTAATAAAAGTAGGATATACCATTTGCAGATATCAACAAATTTTACTACCGAATTATTACAAAATATCTTACTTATTTGAAAGTAAATAATGATTGCGCTAAATATCCTATAATTGTTACAACAAAAATTTGAATTGTATAACAAATAAATCACGATCGCCATCCGGTGTGTTGGTAACAATAGGTATGGGGGACTAAGGGGGGAGTCCCTCCGTCTTGTATCATGCTGGGTATACAGTGAATTGATCTTCCTGGTCTAGCGCTAACAAAAATGGGATGACTCGGTGTACATGTATGGCCGATACCGACTATAGCCCTCCTTCACCTACCTTACGTTGTTTCTCTCTGGACATCACCCGATATATAGTTGTGGCTATACTATACGACAGTACAATGCCCAACGAACCTGTACAAAAATTATAAAGCTATCAATAAATTTCACAGGTGATTTGTACGGTTTGTGATCGACATGTGAAAAATTGACTAACGCCACATTATTCTATGCAGGTTTGACATTGCTTCGACAAAACAAATGTATGTAAATATTTACGAACACAAGTTTGAGGTTACATCTTTTCCGACTCTCATACAAAAAAAAAACGCCCCAAAATGCAAAATATTGATGCTACTTCGATGTTTTTACCCGATTCTTGGAGCGCACAAGACGTGTCCATTTTGTTTTTTATTATCAGTTTTTGTTTTTACAATTTACATTGAAAACAAGCCGAGCTCCAGAGACGTACATGTAATGACATCATGCTTTGGTTATACACGTGTGGTTTTGTATGGAAGCTGAGGCTGTGTTACACTTGACCTCAACGACCTTGGGCCAATTTCATAGAGCTGCTAAGCAAATAATTTGCTTAGCACAAAAAGTCTTGCTTATTAAAAACAGGTTACCAGCCAAAATAATCGGTGTTTTTCATGCTAAGCAAAAAAAACAGCTGATTATCAATCCAGAACAATAAAGATCAGGTGAAAATTTGGTCTGTAACCTTGTTTTTGCCAAGGACAATTTGTCATGCTATAGAGCTGTTAAGCACAACAATTTGCTTAGCATGAAAATTTGTCCTTGGCAAAAACAAGGTTAGAGACCAAATTTTCATGTGGTCTTTATTGTTTTTTCGATTGATAATCAGCTGGTTTTTTGCTTAGCATGAAAAACACGTAGAATTTTGGCTGGTAACCTGTTTTTAATGAGCAAGACTTTTTTGTGCTAAGCAAATATTTGTGCTTAGCAGCTCTATGAAATTAACCCCAGTAGAGACGTTTGCTAATATTTTCAAAATGGCCTACGCAACTATTGAACAGTTAAACATTTGAAACAGATTAATGTGGCCATTCACAAATTGATATTGTCTCGAAAAAAAACAACTTCTAGAAAATGAAAATTAAACTAGAAATACTTATATGCTTAAAGAGAAAGGTTGCTGTTTTTATATAAAAGAAACAAAAGTAATGAATTAATTTGTAATTATTTTAATGTAAATGCACATGTATATTTGTTTGGGTTATTTATAGATTAGTTTCCCATTTTTTTGTGATTTGGTGTTTTTTTTGCGATTGGATGAACTTCGAGGGGATTTTTTTTATATTTTTTTAATTATTAAATGACTATCCAATATTAATAAATTCTGCTCATAAATTTGCATGTTAATTGCATGAATGTACACGTTTAAAATGGCTGTCATCTTGCAAAAAAAAAAGACCGATACCGAATTACACAAGTACCCCGAACTCATTGCTTGTAGATGCAAAAATATAGTTAATAAAACCAAAAAAGTCAGGTACCTGTCAATCTGCCTTATTTATTGGTGGCTTATGAAGTCAGGGAACCCAGACAAAGATGGCCGCCAATCGTTTTTTTTTGTTTAGTCTGTACCCTCCAGATGTGATCTATCTTTTCAAATTTAAAATCGATGGCGGACTTTTACTAATGTCTGCCAAATTGTGGCATTTAATTTACTGCAAACAAAACTTGTGTTTTTAACTCTTTTTTTTGTTAGATTAAAAAAAAAATGGCTACCAGTTGTGTATCAATTGAGTTATTAGGGACTTTTCGATTTGCACGTTTACTAGTAGACTGCGACGTATGCGGTCATTTGTGAAGCAGTGCGCATGCGCATCGACGAACTCGTTCAACCTTGTTTTGCCGTCGTTGGAAAACTGTGACGACGTAGTGTGCATAGCGCGCGCCAAACATAAGGCATGACGTCACTGAGTGAGCGTAGTCGTAGTCGTAGAAATCGAAAAGGTAAGGTACAACATTTAGCGTGCCGCATACGTCGCAGTCTACTTGTGACCGCATACGTCGCAGTCTACTAGTAAACGTGCAAATCGAAAAGTCCCTAATTACTTTGTTTCTACTCCTAAACTTGTTTACAAATTAGGTCTGCATGCTTTATGTTAATGATTAATACGTTAATTTGATAATCATGTGCCCCATCTTTGTGTTTAGTGCAATAGATTAATGTAATTTAGAAAAATTGTCAGCAATTTTTTTTTACTCAAAACAACTTTCTGGGTTAGTAATTGGGCCTAAGACTGTCGATTATTTTTACAATGCGTGTCTGTCAAAACGAGGAACATATCGCATTCCCAAAATGTGACACAGATAAACCCTTCATTTTTTGTTTACTTAAGTTAGAATAAGCCATTTCCGCGTGACCCCCGAGTTAAATTTGAATAACATCTGGTACACTGACTTGCTCACACAGCTTGGCACAGTTTACTTTAAATTCTCCAGACCAAAGACGCTGTTGCTATATCACGTGATTCGGGGCAAGCCTTACGCGTCATATGCTAGCAACCCCCAGCTCTGGAATGGTCTGGTGTCTTTTTGCCATTCTCACCCATTGTAAACAATGTATTGGCTCTGAGCGTCTCTTACGTAACTATGCAAAAGCTTGCCCCGAATCACGTGATATAGCAACAGTGTCTTTGGTCTGGAGAATTTAAAGTTAAACTGTGCCAAGCTACATGAACAAGTCAGTGTACCAGATATTATTTAAATTTAACTCGGAGTCACGCGCAAATGGCTTATTGCTTCGTAGTTGCTTTTGAAATATTTGGTTTCTGTTTGGTCGTATATTTGCTATTAACTTAGATAATTGTGTGCATTACTGTAATTTTGGTTGAATAACTCGGATCAAGAGCTTCGTTCCGACAACGGTCCAATTTGTTTCTTCTATAATTTAGAAGTTCTTTCCAATGTTTGCGTCAGTATATATATATATATATATATTTGCATAACTTTGCATGTTTTAGAATGTGCTATAATTTATCCATATCATGTTCATGTTCATGTACTCCTATTTTTCTTAAATTTCTGTAGTTTTGATTAAAGACCGGTTAAAATTCATAAAAATGAAGACATGAGATATTTGATGTCGTTAAATATTGAAAGGAATTCATAGTGCAAAAACTCAGCATGACTCTAAACATTATGAGCAAGATCGGTTGGGCGACTAGAGTCTGAAGCATAGAGCAAGTTCGATCAAGGAACTATAGCTAACTAGTGGTTAGTTTGTGATGTCATTAGGGCATGCGCACTGAAGTTGAAGTGCGAACGACTCTAGTCGAACTATTGACCATAACTGGTCCTCTCTGTACTGTGCTATTAAAGCGGCTATTGGTTACCATCGATGCGACCAACCGCGGTAGGCCTGGTCGTGATTAGTCGACCAGACTAGTCTAACCATCGTCGACTAGCCTGAGTTCAATCAGAGTTAGTCAAACTATAGTCCTTGATCGAACTTGGCCCATGTCAATGTAGATGTCACTTGAACGCTGCGTGCTTGAACTAGCTAGTCCAACTGGGTTGATCCAGAGCGTCGTTTGCGAGTTACGTCACAGTTTCTAGATGGAAAAAAAGGTAAACTGTTTTGTTTTGTGATGAATCAAGTTTGTTTACCCAAGGCAATGAACTTTTCCTACTTTGCATACATGTGCAGGTTTTGTTAACGTCCTAGAGATCCGTCACCATGCGTTGTGCAAATATAAAAACAAATATTTTACCCGCACAGGTGGTTTCCCGGAACTAATATGTATTTTATTTTATGAGGAGATATAACAAAATTAGACTAGTTGCAGTTATTGACTTATTTTTAAAATGCAACGTCTCAAATCTGCATCTTGTTGACAAAAATTGGACATTTTCTAGGTACGGGTGTTAATAGACTGGTAGGCATGTCCTCTTTTTTGCGTATAAATTGCTTGGTAACTCAAACACTGTTGTATTTTCAATACGTGGACTCCAGCAAATCTAACAATTATTAAGGGAAAAACTAAGGACTTTTGAGCAAGTCTGGAATTTTGTTTTTAAATTTGAAATTAACGAATCTGAATTTGGTTTGCAACTGACGTAGGAACGGACACTGTTAATGTATGATCCACTCATTGTCACATGATTTTAGTAACCATTTGATTACAATTGACCACTATCTGGTACACTGACTTGTTCACACAGCTTGGCACTGTTTAACTTTAAATTCTCCAGACCAAAGACACTGTTGCTATATAACGTGATTCGGGGCAAGCCTTACGCTAGCAACCCCCAGCTCTGGAATGGTCTGGTGTCTTTGTGCCATTCTCACCCATTGTGAACAATGTATTGGTGCTGAGCGTCTATTACGTAACTATGCAAGAGCTTGCCCCGAATCCTGCGATATAACAACAGTGTCTTTGGTCTGGAGAATTTGAAGTTAAACTGTGCAAAAGTGTGAACAAGTCAGTGTACCAGATATTATTAAAATTTAACACGCAAATGGTCAATTGTACATGTATGTACATTATGAAAATTTTGTATGATTTAATTGCATTTAATCTAAGAACGATTTTTTTGTAAAAAAAATTATATCTTCTGCATATCGACCGAGGAATGTTATTTAAAGTAGTAGTTAAACCAGTTTATGGGTGTAGTTTTAGTAATATGTGATGAATCTCAACCTAGTTAGTGTCATCAACTGGAATTTAACATATCCTCACAGGGGGGTATATTTTGTTGCAAGTGTATAAAATCAAGATAATGCCTTTCCTTAGTGATTACAAGTCGGAATAAAGTAGCATTGAAATACAATAAACCACGAAGCCATGTGCGAGTTATTCTTGGAGAGTTTGCGAGTTCCTTAACATTTTTTAAATATGTATTTTTTTTCCCAAGATAAAAAACTAAGTTTATATGTCCCACTAACAGTATGCTTAAGGCACTACATCATATACCATCATATTGGGCCAATGAAACATTTCAAATGCCATCTAATTTTTTGTCCCAATTTAAAGCAATATTCAATGTCAACTTTGCGTGTATACGTCCTCCTTGGGGCAAACTAGTTAAGACAGGTTAAAGTGGCGACCAAATACGGTATCTAGTCTGTTGAAGTCGACAGTCCAGCGATGAGCATAGAAACGCTTCTCGAGTGTGTTCTTGGTCCCCTGACACACTGGTCCCCAACAAACCCTGCAAGAAAATGAGATATATGTCCGGTGTTCAGGCAAAATAAGACGGAAATTTGCAAAGGTTGAAACAAGAGGTTTTTAAGTGAAAAAGAATCAAATTTTTCTTTAAAATTTGTTGCGTTCGACTAGACATTCCAATAATAAGTTATTCCTGTTTAAAATTTGCATTTATGGACATGTCGCCCAAGTAAAATAATTAGAAAAAGGCCTTAAAGTTTTGCAGTTTGACAATTTCTGTTTCTTAAAAAAACGCTTTTATTCAACTTGGTCTACATTCTTACTATTTCTTTTACAAATATGGTTCGAAGACAACAAATAGCAATAATCAGTAAATTAAAATAACACGTCCATTCACCATTTTTTCCACTGTTCCCAGTACCGTCTCATTTTGCCAAATTGCCTCACGTATGACAGAAGAATTAATAAATCCTTAAACTTAATAAATTAACACAAATAGCCAATCGCCTACCTTCCAACCCAAAAAAGAACAAAAAACAAGTTAAACAAGGGAAAATATATTTGATTTTAAGTTTTGCATCATGTTGTCAACATAATTCTTACTTCCATCAAATGCTACATTAAAAACAAGAAAATCACTGAAACTTTCAATTCGAGCGTCTAAAAGCAAAATCCCTAGAAGCAAAATCCCCAGAAACAAACGATTGTAAGGAATGGTTTAAAATCTAATTTTATTTTTTTTTAGACAAGAAAACAAGTTGAGGTGTGTTGAGGTAAACAGAAATTGAGGTAAACAGAAATTAAGAAAACCATCAGACACCTACAGCGCCCATAATTCACTGTATTTAAAGGTAGGATACACCATTGGTAATTGTTTGAATTATCAGGAATGGGTGGATGTAAAGGTAGGATACACCAGTGGTAATTGCTTGAATTATCAGGAATGGGTGGATGTAAAGGTAGGATACACCAGTGGTAATTGTTTGAATTATCAGGAATGGGTGAATGTAAAGGTAGGATACACCATTGGTAATTGCTTGAATTATCAGGAATGGGTGAATGTAAAGGTAGGATACACCATTGGTAATTGCTTGAATTATCAGGAATGGGTGAATGTAAAGGTAGGATACACCAGTGGTAATTGTTTGAATTATCAGGAATGGGTGGATGTAAAGGTAGGATACACCAGTGGTAATTATTTGAATTATCAGGAATGGGTGGATGTAAAGGTAGGATACACCAGTGGTAATTGTTTGAATTATCAGGAATGGGTGAATGTAAAGGTAGGATACACCAGTGGTAATTGTTTGAATTATCAGGAATGGGTGGATGTAAAGGTAGGATACACCAGTGGTAATTGTTTGAATTATCAGGAATGGGTGGATGTAAAGGTAGGATACACCAGTGGTAATTGTTTGAATTATCAGGAATGGGTGAATGTAAAGGTAGGATAGACCATTGGTAATTGTTTGAATTATCAGGAATGGGTGGATGTAAAGGTAGGATACACCAGTGGTAATTGTTTGAATTATCAGGAATGGGTGGATGTAAAGGTAGGATACACCAGTGGTAATTGCTTGAATTATCAGGAATGGGTGGATGTAAAGGTAGGATACACCATTGGTAATTGATTGAATTATCAGGAATGGGTGGATGTAAAGGTAGGATATACACCATTGGTAATTGTTTGAATTATCAGGAATGGGTGGATGTAAAGGTAGGATACACCATTGGTAATTGCTTGAATTATCAGGAATGGGTGAATGTAAAGATAGGATACACCAGTGGTAATTGTTTGAATTATCAGGAATGGGTGGATTTTTTAAATTGTATTTCAACTAAATATCGTTTTAACTGACCTGTCTGAAGTATTACAATCATGGATGCGGAGAAAAGCAAGAAATACGGCATTTATTTTTAACTGGCGTCGGGCAGGGGTTCTTATGTTGCCATGGTCTCGTGCTCTGGAGCATTGAATTTGTAATCTGTAGGTGAAAGCTACAGGTTGTAGGTTCGAGGTTCGAGAACTATGGTGCGTGTGCCCTTGGGCAAGGCACTTTGTCACTCATTGCTTCTCTCCACCCAGGAGTAAATGGGTACCTCTGAGCACAGAGATGGTTATTGTTGTTGAATTAAGCCACTTTGCGCCGAAATGGCAGCATCGAGCTGTATACTCCCCAGGGAGCTGAGATGGTATTTGGAATGTTTCAAAGGCCCGATGACCGGGGTAATAATGTAAAGCGCTTTGATACACCCACATTGTGGGAGTCTAAAGCGCTATATAAGAACTAACATTATTATTATTATTCTTAGTTTTTTTTCGCGATCGCCCTTGGCTATCGTGAATTTTGTTTTTCTAAAATTCAATTTTTCAGGAACAATTACAAGATATCTAGCGCAATCATTTTGTTGGATGCCTAAAATCATTATTTACTTTCAAATAAGTATGATATTTCTTAATAATTTGTATCTCTTAATTTTTGATATCTGCAAATGGTGTATCCTACCTTTAACTCTAACAGTTTTTTATTTCAAAACCTAAAATTGTTACTTACATACGGAGCTACAGAAATACGGTCACACAGAATTCAGGACTGGTTAGTGCCCTTAAGCCGTGTTCGCACTAGATAAACATTTTGGGTAATTTGACCATGACGCCGGGTAACATTCCGATGGGTTGATCTTCCCACCGTCCGCACTTGGATTTAATTGACGCGGGTAGAATTGCCGAGACCATGGGTAAACTAACCGAGCTGGCTCCAAAACAATAAAGAGGGTGCCCTGCGTGACCTATGACCGCGACTTGACGACCGGATCGTCTGTTCCCGACGCTAGCTCTCAACATTATTTTCTTACATAATGGGTGATGGAAGATTTAACCGAGACGTCGCGTCCGCACTGGATTTTCTGGCTCGGTTAAATCTTCCTGGTCAATCTTCCTGGGCACCTCTGGCTTGGTTAAACTACCCACGCGGCGTGGGTAAGTTACCTGTGAGGAAAGTTACCCAGGCTGTTCGCACTGGACTTGAAATGGGCAAGTTACCCATTGGCTCGGTTAGTTTGCCCCAATTAAGTCCAGTGCGGACAGGGCTTAAGACTTTAGGCGACACAAAAACTAGTTACAATCCTACACATGAATTTACTGCAGACATTATTATAAGAAGGCACTATTATTAGTTACATTCGCTAAAAAATATTCCATTACTATTTAGAAATTAAATACAGATCTTTCACTGAATAAACCAAAACCAAAATATAATTACAAATCACTAAAAGGTTTTTCAAAATTTCAAAATTATAAATTACGAACATTATTTTCTTCTCTCTAATTATGGAATTTTAGCAATTATTTCTCAAAAATATTTGTTTTCCTTCTGTCTTTCTACATTGTTCCACATAATGTGACTGGCTCTACAAAAATGGTATTAAGTCGCGCTGTGCATTATCATGTAATGGCCTACTCAACGTTGAGAGGGTAAACATTTCATCAAAATGTGATTTACATTTTTTGTCATGAATGACATTTTTAATACCAATAGCTTCAGGTTTCCTTCAAAGAAATGTTAATTTTGATGAATAAAATGGGAAAACACAACCATTTTGTGTGCATTGTTCTGTTGTTTTACAACAGAGCTGGCTATTTCAAAGCCTGTTTTCTCAGTTGTGTAATTTCAACTCCAAGAAATTAATCAATATGCCAACATGTCATATCTCCAGAACGGGCGGGGCTATGGAGCTCTATTATATACCAAATGATAGCTTACTCTGTTGGCTTTCCTACCATGTATATAACTCAATTTCACTGTTTTGTGACATAATGCCCCTTTTTGTGGAGTGGGTCACATATATATTTGGCATGTTTGGTTTATGATACCCATGAGTCTTTGCTAAAGATCACTGCATTCGACAGTGAGCCCGCTAACAACACAATTTAAAGTCCAGCTTCCTTGATCGCACGGTGGCCTTTGCAAATTGCTTCTAGCGGTTTATCTTTTTCCTTATTTCCCTGCAGGCTTTCCTAGGAAGCCAATCAGCGATCGCAGAACTGCGACTATCAACACGTGCTACGCGCACGCACGGAATTCCTTTGTGAAGCAGCGCTAATTAGATATGCAACGCAGGCCAGCGCAACCGCTGAAGGGGTAGTTCACTGTGATACTGGCACGTCCAATCTGCCAAGCGAGGGCACTAGACAATATCTAGTCTAGTTCCCATAACAAAAAATAATTGATGAATTATTAGGTCACCAAAACTGGAGGAATTTCTCCAGTTTTCGAAAATGTTTAAAGTTTTCCGAATACATTTTATTGACAGTCGGTTATTATCGTTAACATTCGCGATGTTCAAGTGTTTCCGGGAGTTAAGTGGTTGTAAAGTAAACAACGTCAACAAAATAATGCCTATCGATCTAGAATCGTTTTCTGGTTTGCATAAAATAGAAGCTCGCATTTTAACAAAAATCTACACTAAACGAAATACCTAATATTACTATTTAACCAGTTGGCGCCGGGATTATTTTAATATTCCAGAGCCAAGTCGTGGGATTATTTTTAACAAAACTCAATCCGAGGCAGGTTCATGCCCGACCTTGCTTATAGACGTCTGGGCATAAAAAAATGATCAAGTCAGGGAACCAGACTAGACGATGTCCTGAGCAACCTTGACGGAGTTTGGAATGTCAGTAGAGGATTTGGATTCTGAGCAATGGAAGAGCTCGGGAGCCGTCCTGAGGCCCTTCGTGATCTGATCGCAGGCCGTGACGAGGTCGTAGTTGATGCTCTCTGTGACCACCGAGTCATGCTTGTACTCTGGGTGACTGTCAACGAAATTCCGTATCCAGGACGCTAACGTCTGCAGTTTTCCTGCGGAGAAAAAAAAATGAAGAAATCTGTGTTTGATTTGAGCTAGCTGCTGTCGACTGGGTGGTTTCGAAATTGTAATACTGAACAATAATTTGCATTTTCATTTCATTGCTCTGTTTAATTTTTCTTCCCCCCACCCCCTTTTATTCAGTATCTCAGGGAGTCAGGTTGGCGTCTAGCGGTTCTTTCCTCGCCTTCCACCACTATGACCCGGGTTCGACTCCCGCCTGCGCCAATATGTGGATTGGGTTTTCAGTCCCTGCCTGACTCCGTGGGTTTTTTCCCAGGATATTCTTCTGGGGTTTTCCTTCCACCTCTAACACTGTACCTTCTTTTCATTGTCTTCTCTCTACAGGTTTCTTCAGGCTTACGAGCTACAGTGCCTTGGGCACTTTTGAGGAATCCTCGGTTTCATTACCAGAAATATATAATAATAATAATGTGGGGCCAATTTCATAGAGCTGCTAAGCACACAAATTTGCTTAGCATGACAATTTGTCCTTGGCAAAAACAAGGTTACAGACAAAATGTTCACGTTATCTTTATTGTTTTCGATTAATAATCAATTGGGCCCAATTTCATAGAGCTGCTAAGCAAAAAAATTTGCTTAACACAAAAAGTCTTGCTCATTAAAAACAGGTTACCAGCCAAAACTATACCCGTTTTTCATGCTACAGCTGATTATCAATCCAGAACAATAAGGATCAGGTGAAAATTTGGTCTGTAACCTTGTTTTTGCCAAGGACAAATTGTCATGCTAAGCAAATTTTTGTGCTTAGCAGCTCTATGAAATTGGCCCCTGGTCTCGCCTACTAACCCGACGCCCGATCTGAGATGAGTTTCAGGTAACACATGATGGTACACCGCGTGTCCAGGTCCGTTTCCACGGTGGCCACGTACTGGTTGATGAGGGGTATCAGGCCGGGGAACTCCCCCTGTCCGCCCCCTAGCGGACCCCCGTTGATGATGGTGTTGATGCTCATTGGACACAACTCATTCTCAATTGGGCAGTCACAGGCACCTGCCACGCAAAAAGTTTATAGACACAATTTCAAGACGCCTTCTGTCAGAAGCGGAAACTATCCAGGGGCCAATTTCACAGAGCTACTTAACCAGTTCGCGCCGGGATTATTTTAACATCACCGAGCCGACGCGCGGGATTATTTTTTACGAAACTCGATTCGAAGCAGGTTCAGGCCACCAGTACTGGGAAGCACACCCACGCATTTTCGGTCTTGCTCGCTGCTGACAGACATTTCCGGCCTTGCTCGTGGCGTGTTGATAGGTCATCTGTTTTGAATCTGGGGAAAACTTTGCGTTTACGACATCGGAAATATCGTCAGGATACAACATTCTTTGGCAATTGTACTGGCAAATGTACGTCCGTTTTAAGTTTTACTTACATGATTGTAGGTCTTTCCGGAAATAAAATTTTGAGTTGAGGATAGCATTGCGTTTTTGTGCTTGCTGCATGTTGAGGTCCACCTAGAAAAAAAGAAGAAACCATCCATGACTTGTGAGGACTTATGAGGCCATGCGAGGACTTGTAGGGGCTTGCTGAGGCTTTGCGGGCACATGGGAGGACATAGGAGGACTTGTAGGGGCATGCATGGACATTCAAGAACTTTCGAGAACTTTCGAGAAGTTGCGAGGACATGCGGGGACTTGCGAGGACATGCGGGGACTTGCGAGGACACGTGTGGGCACGCGGGGACATGTCTGGGACTTGCGGGGACATGTCTGGGACTTGCGGGGACATGTCTGGGACATGCGGGGACATGTCTGGGACATGCGGGGACATGCGGGGACATGCGGGGACTTGCGGGGACTTGCGGGGACTTGCGGGGACTTGCGGGGACTTGCGGGGACTTGCGGGGACTTGCGGGGACTTGCGGGGACTTGCGGGGACTTGCGGGGACTTGCGGGGACTTGCGGGGACTTGCGGGGACTTGCGGGGACTTGCGGGGACTTGCGGGGACTTGCGGGGACTTGCGGGGACTTGCGGGGACTTGCGGGGACTTGCGGGGACTTGCGGGGACTTGCGGGGACTTGCGGGGACTTGCGGGGACTTGCGGGGACTTGCGGGGACTTGCGGGGACTTGCGGGGACTTGCGGGGACTTGCGGGGACTTGCGGGGACTTGCGGGGACTTGCGAGAACTTGCGAGAACTTGTGTGGGCACGTGGGGACATGTCTAGGCTTGCGAGAACTTTCCGAGGACACGCAAGGACTTGCAAATTAGTGGCAGCATCTCCAATCAATCACCTTCGATAACTGCATCAGCAAGTTCAGCTTGAAGGTCAGTATCGTGCGGGTCAGCAGAACGGCAAACACCACAAAGGCGGCATTCTCAAAGTCGGTCAGCTGGACCTCGATAGGCCGGAATTCCACCCTCCAGCCAATGTTGGAGTTGACCGGCGGTGGCTTAAACCTCATCGTCTGCCAGTTGGTAGACTGAATGTTCTGCAATAAAAAATATAAAATATGAACTGAGCACCGGTACGGTAATCCAGAGGTTCGAGGTTCACACTCTGTTCCAAGCAGTAGGTGGGTGGCATACCTCAAAGTGGTCCGAGTCCTCAGTGTCGTCCTGGTCGATCATCTCAGCAAAGACAGATACGGGATCACGGATGAAGAGATGGGCGATGTGCCGAGCCAACGGACGATCGATACCTGAAGATTAAGAAATAGCAGTGTTGTCATCAAGTCTGTCAGAAGTCCGTCAAAATCTAAAGTCGAGGCACCTGTGGGCTTATTTAACCAGTTGGCGCAGGATTATTTTTAACAAAACTTGATCTCGTTAGGTGACAGGTAGCTATCGATGGAATCGTAGCGCAAGCTATTAACAAACGCACCCTAAGATAACTCTTCGATAGCTCTACGACACCTTTAGTCATGAGTTCCTGACAATCTCTCTCATCCAGCACCAGGTCAAAGTCGTTGTACCTCTCCCTGTTAGGCGACAGGTAGCTATTGATGGAATCATAGCGCAAGCTATTAAAAAAACGCACCCTAAGATAACTCTTCGATAGCTCTACGATACCTTTATCCATGAGTTCCTGACAATCTCTCTCATCCAGCACCAGGTCAATGTCATTGTACCTCTCCCGTTAGGCGAATTGTACCTCTCCCCGTTAGGCGACAGGTAGCTATCGATGGAATCATAGCGTGAGCTATTAACAAACGCACCCTAAGATAACTCTTCGATAACTCTACGATACCTTTATCCATGAGTTCCTGACAATCTCTCTCATCCAGCACCAGGTCAATGTCACTGTACCTCTCTCCGTTAGGTGACAAGTAGCTATCGATGGAGTCACAGCGTGAGCTAAACGGACGTACCCTAAGATAACTCTTCGATAGCTCTACGATACCTTTATCCAGGAGTTACTGACAATCTCTCTCATCCAGCACCAGGTCAATGTCATTCTACCTCTCTCCGTTAGGGGACAGGTAGCTATAGATGGAATCATAGCGCGAGCTAAATGAACGTACCCTAAGATAACTCTTTGATAGCTCTACGATACCTTTATCCATGAGTTCCTGACAATCTCTCTCATCCAGCACCAGGCCAATGTCACTGTACCTCTCCCCGTTTGGTGACAGGTAGCTATCGATGGAATCATAGCGCGAGCTATTAACAAATGCACCCTAAGATAACTCTTCGATAGCTCTACGACACCTTTATCCATGAGTTCCTGACAATCTCTCTCATCCAGCACCAGGTCAATGTCATTCTACCTCTCCCTGTTTGGCGACAGGTAGCTATCGATGGAATCATAGCGCGAGCTATTAACAAATGCACCCTAAGATAACTCTTCGATAGCTCTACGATACCTTTATCCATGAGTTCCTTGCAATCTCTCTCATCCAGCACCAAGTCAATGTCACTGTACCTCTCCCCGTTAGGGGACAGGTAGCTATCGATGGAATCGTAGCGTGAGCTAAACAAACGTACCCTAAGATAACTCTTCGATAGCTCTACGATACCTTTATCCATGATTTCCTTGCAATCTCTCTCATCCAGCACCAAGTCAATGTCACTGTACCTCTCCCCGTTAGGGGACAGGTAGCTATCGATGGAATCATAGAGCGAGCTAAACGAACGTACCCTAAGATAACTCTTCAATAGCTCTACGATACCTTTATCCATGAGTTCCTGACAATCTCTCTCATCCAGCACCAGGTCAATGTCACTGTACCTCTCTCCGTTAGGTGACAAGTAGCTATCGATGGAATCGTAGCGTGACTTAGGGATGACAAACTTGTTGTTCTTTAACGGCTGCAAGGAAACAAAAGATAAACATCAACTTGCAAAAGGTTACACAAATGGCATTCCATTCTAGAAGTGCCCAATTGGGCTTTAAAATGCATAATGATATTATCTGGAAATAGCATTTAAAAGTAAGATATACAATACAGTGCAGTTGAAAGTTAAACTGCTAATGAAAATAGGAAATTGTGTGGAAAAGTGTTAAAACGGTTTGTGTGAAAACCCTTTTTGAAAATCTGCTTCCCACTTGTGTGAAAAGCTGTGGAAAATGTGTGAAAATCAGTTTTCCACCAAAAAGTGTGAAAACGGTTTCTCACTTTGTGAAAAGTTGTAAAAATCTGGTTTCACCTGAAAACAATTGTGAAAAAATTGTGCAAAGAACCTCCATTCTGATAATAAAAAGCAAACAAAAATAAATCATATTTTCAGAAGTTTGTTTCCCTTAATCAGTTCGCGCCAGCCGGAGGACGTATATAACACAAAGTTTTCCCCCGATTTAAAACGGATGACGCATAAAACGCCATGAGCAAGGCCAGAAATGTCTGTCAGCAGCGTGCAAGGCCGGAAATGCGTGGGTGTGCTTCCTGGTACTATCAGCCTGAACCCGCCTCGGATCGAGTTTCATTAAAAACAATCTTGCGCCTCGGCTCGGTGATGTTAAAATATTCCCGGCACGAACTGGTTAAGTATTCTTTATGATCTGTGGCCTTAGATTTGCGTAAAAAATAATACCTGTAAATTTCTTTCTTCTGCTGTTCGGTCGTCGACGGAGCCTGCAATGACATTCCATCGGCAGTCGTGGTCCGTGAGGTAGCCCTTGTAGATAGGGGAAGCTGCACTCAAAGCCAACTGAATAAGAAGAAGAAGAAGAAGGGAGGGGAGGAATCAAGATTGTTTTATAAGAAAGATGTTTCAAATGACCCTGGCAGGGTTCGAACCCACGCACCATCGTACACGCGTCGAACACCGTAACCACTGGGCAACGGCATTTTACATATGTGACCTGGCTCCACGAAATGGGTGAAAAGTCGCCCCCAAAAAAGAAAAGACATTATTACATTTCTAGAAAGGAGAAGTCCTAAGCTTTTAAATGATGTATTGTGTGATCCTAGCCGCCGCTATACTCTTTTGAAATTGCTGAAGTCATGCTCCCTTGTTTTGAGAAAACGGAGTTCAAAGTCTGTGAACCGTGCCAACTATACTACCAATCAGTGCAATTCAGCCACAAAAAAACACACTTTAGAGTATTAATTTAGCTACACAATTTTGGGATATATGTATGTAAAAACGTTAACAACTCGAAACCGACCTCCCACTTAAAAAATTGACGTTTTAGCCAATAACTCGTTTTGGCCGTGTGCGACTTTCCGCTCATTTTGTGGTGCCAGGTCGTGATAATTTTTATCTGCAGGTAGGTTGGTACATAGTGTACATTTATCAGCCAATCAGAACACAGATGGTGTTGACGTCATCGATGATGTTAGAGTTGTCTGGGATCTGACTAGGGTTAGGGGTTAGGGGTTAGGGTATAGAGAAAGGAATTTTCTCTATGGTTAGGGTTAGGGGTTAGGGTTAATTTGTCCCAGACAACTCTAACATCATCGATGACGTCAACATCATCTGTGTTCTGATTGGCTAATGTACCAACCTACCTGCAGAAAAAATTATCGCTGCCAGGTCACATATATAGTCTCTTCCTGAACTTCGTTTAGTCAGGCGAGACGAAAACCTGTACATTGTCGGCACTTACAATGATCGGGCAGAGCGGAGTAAACTGATCGTACAGGTCTCGCGCCTCGTTGATATTGCAGGCTTGGAACGTCATCTGTAGACAGCTGTTGCCCATGCCAAACCCCATGCAGTCCATGTACACGTGGTCCGGCTTGGCCGCTCTAGCGCTCTCGCCATCGTAGTCGTTTGTGAACTTCTCCACAAAGGGGCTCGGGGTGTTCTTGTCCTTAAAAACTACGAAGGAGCAAAAAGAATTTTACCTTGAAGACGTCCTGTCCGCGTTTTTTTCAGCAAATTAGATTAGAATATCTCCACAAACTTTGTTTAGACGATTCAAAACGGATGACGCATAAACACGTCACGAGGAAGGCCGGAAATGTCTGTCAGCAGTGAGCAAGGCCGGAAATGTCTGTCAGCAGCGAGCAAGGCTGGAAATGCATGGGTGTGCTTCCCGGTACCATCGGCCTAAACCCGCCTCCGATTGAGTTCCATTAAACCAAATTCCCCGCCTCGGCTCAATGATGTTAAAATAATCCCGGCACAAACTGGTTGAGAAGAAATCTTCAAATTGTATGAATAGTACATTTTATTCATCCAAAATAGTTCACCTACTTGGAATGTTGATTGCCACTTTCTCGCCTCGCCTCTTCCGTATATTCTTCGTCAAGCTTCTGTAGTATGGAGAAAGTACAACATGATCAATCCTTGACCTCCGCTGAATTATGAAGAGTTTGTCTTAGATTAGTATAAATTCTCCACACACCCTTTAATTAGGTAATAACAGTGCGAGGACCCGGTTATTACTGCGTGATAATGACCGCTGGTAATGGATCGAGCCGTACTTTTTATAGCGCGCAGTATCAAGATTTGACGCGTCCTTGTTACAAGTTACCGTAGAACTGTTGCATTCGGCCAATCATGGGCTTACATGATGCTTGATTAATGCTGGTTCAGGGAACATTTATTTGGTTCTTCTTGAAACCCATGATATTACTATCTGATAATCCACTCCACGTGATCGAGTCTCAACCAATCAGAAGCCAGCAACTCTCCTAGGTATTTATTAATATTAAATATCTCCCTGTTGTTGTTCGAAATAAATTATATAATTTAACATGTCGTAAATACAAAGTCATTTTGAGATATTATTATAAAAATTTTTAAATATATAATACAAATATTATTGCGAGGGAAATGAAATGATTTTGAGGTAACAAAATAGCATCACAAACATTTTATAGAAAGAAGATAAAATGTTGGAAATGTTTTCACAGCTTGTATTGTCATCTCAGGAATATCATAAGGTAGTCTAAATTCTTCAGACATGCGTCTCAAAATAAACGAGAAAAAAAACCTGCCACGTTTCGGCCCAACTATTCCTTCCCAATTGGGAACACCTCACAGGTAGTTGGGTCTGGCCTAACTATAGTTGGGACCGTGGCCATAGTTAGAGCATAACAGGGTTAACAAAATAAATTAAAATCGTTGACTTTCGACCATTTCTGACCTGAATCGCGGATGTCCTGGGTAGATAACTTCGTCGGGAATGAAAAGCGACTTGGAGACACCCTCGTCGCTAGGGTCGGGCTTGTACCACGGCGTGGAAAAATTGGGACATCCCAGTCTGAAAAAAGGAAAGTAAATCGTCAATTCAGCTGAAAATGTTTGTCTCACCTGAACGAAGTTCAGTAAAAGACTATGTCAGTAGGATGTCAAGAGGATGTCAGTAGTCGGACGGAGGGAAAGGCAGTAACGTTGGGTAAAAATCTGGCGGGCCTAATGTAATTTTCGTCTTGTTTTTGGACCAACATGACTAACGTTATGATTTATCCTACTTATATGCGTGAAAGAATAGTGCCAATACCCATTTCATTCATGTCGCAAATGTAAACAAAGCGGTTGCCATCTTTTCAACAATAGTTCGACTAGAGCCGTTCGAGGGAACTGCATTTGAGCATGCGCATTGGTAAAGCAGAGACTGACTAATGGTTAACTATAGTTCGCGCCCGAACTTGCTCTATGCTGTTACTTTTACCTGGGGAATGCAGTCAAGCTGAGGGCTGTCTCCCCATTGGCTGTGTCCAACAGCTTCTGCACTTCTTGCCTCCTGGAAAAAGAACGGCAAATGTTAACATCAACAACAGACAATGGTCATGAAGACGAACTCTTTCAAATTCATTATGTCTTTAAACCGAGTATTAATTTCAGACACATCTGAAACGTTAATGCTAAGTTGTTTTACCGCGTGCAACAACCATTCGTCAACGAGTCAACAGAACGTTGGGAGAATTTAAACCATACCTCACATACTATACAGTCCTGTATCTCTCCCGTTAATTAAAGGTAACTAAAGACCTGTTTGAAGTTTTACAATCATAAATGCCGAGAAAAGCACGAAAAACAGCGTTTGTTTTCAACCGGCATTAGGCAATTTTCTTATGTTATCTTTGTTTTTTCGCGATCGCCGTCTGGGATTTTGCTGGATGCCTAGAATCATTATTTACTTTCAAATGAGTAAGATATTTCTTAATAATTGGGTAGTAAATGTTTTTGATATCTGCAAATGGTGTATACTACCTTTAAACAGCCATAACTTGTTAATGGAATGTCCGATTGAAGTGCAACAAACAGCATTGTAAGGAGAATTATTTCCTGTTTTCTAATACCTTAAAAATACTCACTTTTTATACTCGTCTCGTTTTGCCAGAACCCCTCACAAATATTAGATAATACTGACCTGAGTTTCATATTTGCTTCTACGGTGTTAAGATGTGCCATTAGTCCTCCATATGGTTTACCCGGAGTGCCTTCCACCATGTACGACGCGTACTCGGGCCGCCAAAGAGTTTTCAAATCGCCCCTAAAAATAAAATAAAAATATAGAAATAATAGGTTTTCAAATTTCAAGATAGACAGCTACAGTTCATAATATGCATGCAAGGTTTTAATTGGACCATTCGTTGTATCACCGTTGATACCATTTGCAGATATAAAAAAAATGTACTACTAAAACAAAACAATATCAATTTTTCAACAATTATCAACAATTACAGAATCTTTAGTGCAATAATAATAATAAGAATAATAATGTTAGTTCTGATATAGCACTTTAGACTCCCACAATGTGGGTGTTTCAAAGCGCTTTATTATTATTATCCCTGTTCACCAGGAACGAGACCATTTCTGCAGCAGCTCAAGATCAGCGCATGTGGTCGCTACCTTCACAGGTACCCATTACTCCTGGGTGGAGAGAGGCAATGGTAGCAAAGTGTCTTGCCCAAGAACACAAGCACCATGTTCCCTGCCAGGGTTCGAACCCCTGTACAATCATATAGGAGCCAAACACCGTAACCACTGGACCACAGCGCTCCGCAATCATTTTGCTGGATGCCTAGAATTGTTATTTACTTTCAAATAAGTAAGACATTTCTTAATAATTCGGTAGTAAAATTTTGCGATATCTGCAAATGGTGTATCCTACCTTTAATACAAATTGTAAAAAGAGTAAAAAAAATATATATATATTTTAAAGAGCACAAAGTTTATTTTTAAATGTTGGATGACTAACTTTGGATTATTTTCTTCCTGTTCTTGCAACGTCGGAAGAATCTCCTCTGCTTTGAGTAGAAGCTTGGCCGACTTATTCTCATGGTCGAGCTTGACTAGCATGTACTCAACCTGAAAGGTGAATGATGCACGCACAAAAATACAATAAACATATGTGACCTGTCATTACAAAATGAGCGTAAAGTCGAACGGAGTGATTTCCCAGTTCGGCCAGTCAAAGTCAAAATTTGAAGGGGTGGTCGATTTTGAGATTATATATATTTTTTTTTAAGACTAAATCCCCAACAATCAATTCCTAATTTTTCAGGACGATCAGATAAAAAAAAATTACTTTTTGAGACAATTTTGACTATGCCTTTCTTTGCGCGTTCACACAATTTCTCGCAAGAAATGCCCGTTTTCTCATAATCTCTGTATTAAGACTCTAGACTAAAAAATAAAAATAAAAAAAATATTGAGTATCAAACCTCCAGGTGTTATATACCATCGTAAAGCTCTGTTTCCACAGAATTTAGAAATACCCATATCTAAATTTTTGATTTTGCCGACTTTACGCTCATTTTGTGATGACAGGTCACATATGTGTCCCACGCATCTATTGCAAAAGAAAGGCAGAGTCGCCACCAATGCTTGTAAACGATTTCTGCGTAGTCTAGCACTTTTCAAGCTCTTTCTTCTTTGGTTTTTTACCATCTTTTTAACCAGTTCGCGCCAGAGGACGTATATGTACACGCAAAAGTTTTCCCCAGATTCAAAACGATGATGCATATTAAAACACGTCATGAGCAAGGCTGGAAATGTCTGCTAGCAGCGAGCAAGGCCGGAAATGCTTGGGTGTGCTTCCCAGGACCATCGGCCTGAACCCGCCTCGGATCGAGTTTCGTTAAAATGAAAATATTGTACTACCCACCTCATCCCCCCACTTCAGCACGTCACACGGACGATCTTTCAGCTTGTTGTACAGATTGACAAACTGGATGAGTCCATGACGTCGAATGTGCTCGTCATAACCATTGGCCTTGATTTCTTCCCATGAGAGAGGCTTGCCAAGACTAAGGAGACCCATGGTTGACGGTGATGATGCGTGATGTTACTAAGACCTATGTTTCTGCGAAAAGTACATGTAAAAGTTGTAAAATACGGAGAAGAAACTAATTATTACTAAAGCTTATGGGCACTTTCCTTTGATGTGCGATTTATTGTTAATGGTTAATTTCTTGTTGTTTTACCTCATAAAATTTGTGGACAATTATTGTGCATGCTCACTTTCAAACTAAAGGCTCGATCCTTACACTACAACTAGCCTGTGTAATACTTGTTAACTATTGCAATATCAATCATGAACTATCGCCAGATCATGTCCAGATGTAAACAAAAAGCTATTATAAAAGTAACGCCCTAGTTTTGGACTAGCAACTGTCTAGGAAAATTGCATTTCTGCCACAGGAAACTGTTTCAAAATTTTCAATAGAGAAACAGAAAAGTCTGCTTTTTAAAATTAAAAACAAGTCATTTTGGAATGATTTAACCAGTTCGCGCCGGAGGACGTATACACGCAAAGTTTTCCCCAGATTCAAAACGGATGAGGCATTAACACGCCACGAGCGTGGCCAGAAATGTCTGTCAGCAGCAAGCAAGGCCGGAAATGCGTGGTTGTGCTTCCCGGTACCATCGGCTTGAACCCGCCTCGGATCGAGTTTCGTTAAAAATAATCCTGCGCCTCGGCTCAGTGATGTTAAAATAATCTCGGCACGAACTGGTTAAAACATTCTTCTAAGTTCTATTTCTTCTTCCCCGGAAGGCGGAAATAAACAAGAGGAAATGTGGAACCCAAAACGACGTGAAAACAAATGGTCCTTGTAATATGTTGAGCACTGGTTTTTGCACTGTTCCTAGACTCCTTATAATTAAAAGCCAAAGGAAGCCATTCGGGAATCAATGAGAGCCCCGACTTCTACAATGCTGATGACGGACATTAACTCTAATTTGAGCTCTACACTAATTTTATGATTGCGAAATGTACAACAGCTGAAAATTACCTAACGTTAGGCTGCCTACGTTAGCTATTTACCGCACCCCCAGTCCCCGGTCAGTACTGGCTACTGCACGGCCGGCCGAACACACATCAAACGGCAGAAGTTTTCGCACCGGTGCACCTTTCAGAGCACAGAGCAAGGCTTTATCATAAACAATCGAAAATTGCTGAATCACGATATGCGACCACCTCAATGTGAACTCTCTATCTGTTTATTTACCTTCAAAACCACATGTACAAACAAAAACAGCTCACCGTAAAATGTACAATAGAGGGCGCCATATGCAATTTAGGCAACAACCAACTATGGGCCTTTTCGAATCCCTGGCTTCGTTTTGTCTTAAGGCGATTTTAGATTCCCAACTGCGAGATCTCCAGCCACATTCTGGTGCCTGTTGTGCTCCAGAAACATTCACTTGATTGATGTAAACTCAAAACTTTTCCCATTTGCTTCCATTTCTATTTGCTTCTCAGTGATTCGGAATTCGGAGGCGATAGCCAAAACCAAAACCGAAGCAAAGGTTTCGAAAAGGCCCGTAGACCAGACAGCAGTGTTAAATGCCCGCACTTCAAAAATCTTTAAAATACTCAGAACTCTCCCAGGTATTCAAACTACACAGAAAAATGACAATCAACATGTCATCTTTCATTTTCCCCCCAATTTTTGGTGGGTTGACCGATCACTTTTTGAGAAATGTTCACCCAAAGAAGACGACTCCTAAAACGAGTGATGTTTTCCAAAGTGGAAACCGAAAAATCTTGAAAAGGGTTCCTCCACATAATGACAAATAGCGCCACTTTAAGAGCCTATAAAAATGCTCAGAACTGGAAACCCCAAGTTCGGGTAGAGGTGCATTGTCATATCCCTTCAATTCCTCAATTTAATGGCTCCCAGGGCTCTCTAATATACGTACAGTGCGAGTCAAAAATAAAGTAAAAGGGAGTATTTTGTTTCCCGTAATTTTATTCATATTGGATTCACCAGTAAGGCAGTGTTGGTAGAGCATGTCAACGAATTATTGAAATTGGTCCTTGCTAGCAAGAGCTGTACTTGTTTTACCAAAAGACCACGGGCAAATTTCATAAAACATTGTTAGCACAAAAATGTGCTTAGCACAAAAATAGATTTGCTCAGTAAAAACTGGTTACCATGCAGTCAAAACTCCATGTGCTTTTTCATGCTAAGCAAACACCAGCTAAATATCTGTCACAAACGATAAACATCACCTAAACATTTGATTTGTAACCTTGTTTTTCCCCCAAGAAAGAATTTTCATGCTAAGAAGCAAATGTTTGTGCTTACATGTTTTATGAAATTGGCCAACTTTTCAATAGCTGTCCAAATGGAATGCTAAACACCCGTCACGAAAAACATACATTGCTCAGCATTCTGATTTCAAAAACTGGCTTGGTTTATTCCGAATAAAAAAAATGTCATTTTATAAGTCATCAAAATAATTTTATGTCATCAAATAAGGCTACCTGGTTCTCGTACTATCCGTAAATCCACACCCCTACAAACTAGAGTAGAATTGTAGCCACAAAACACTCTTAAAGGGATCGTACACGTTTGGTAATTACTCCAAAAATGTATGGTAATAAAAACTTACTTGGTAACAAGTACAGCAGCTTTGGATTGCACTGCTGCTTTGTTCGGGCCCCAGAATCTATACTAGAGTCTTAGATATGGGGAGATTCGAGAGAAGAAACCGGAGCCCGAACAAACCAACATCGGGTGGTAAGGCGGTAGGGTGGTAAAAGAAGGGGAGAAAAAAAGTGTAAATAACAGGTGTTATCCCCTCGAGACTGGGCCCCCCACGCAGAACGCCACACGCCGCCATCCATCCGGTAAAGCGAAGAACTCCCCGCCTAACTGATGGCGTTTTGCCGTAAACGCTGACGTATTATTCGACAGACGCGGTGGAAATGCGTGCAATGAAAACCAACTTGAATTTGAAAGTCGCCCTTTGTCTACGGGGGCGGCGTACTCCATTCAGACTATCGATGCTAACCAGATCGGCGGAGGCAGGATCTGAAGGACCAGCCTCCGAGTTAGAATATCCGACATTTGCGAGTAGCGCGTTGCAGTTTGACACTGTATGTGGCCAGAGGGCGGATAGCCCTACATACCGAGGCATCAAAAGCCGAGAGTTATTAGGGCGCGGAATACTACCTAATGAGCGACAGATCGAACCATCCGGCGCAATTGCGACCTTCAAGATATCTTAAACATAAATGTACATTTGCCATGCTCCACGGTGCCAAGGATCGTCAATGACGGGTATATTATTATGGGGTCTCGTGTCGTCACTCCTCGCTTAGAACTCCGCCTTCGCTTTCGGGAACATCCCGATAGACTTGCAGACGCCAAACGAGCACGGGGAGAAAAATAGCGCGGAACTGGGAACTACGTCATGAATGAACCTGCAAGACCGCCCCATACCTTTAACGGTGTTATCTAATTGATAAACTAATATTGCAGATGAGCTTCACAAGTCCGCAAATATGCGTAGAACAACAAAAAGGAGAAATGCTGCGTGTGGGACTTTTCTCGACGCCGAATTGCATACATAAAGCGTCTCGTTTCCTCAAATGTCCCCCTGTGGGTCAATGCCTACCGCAACTGCGTATAGTTAATATCTATTTTATTGTAATTATTGCCATTACCACTTGACTCAGGCACTTTTTCAAACACAACAGTTAACAATACGAAGAAAAGGTTGTTTCATTCTCGAGCAGGAAGACCATGCGACGTTAAATTACTATAGGGATACAGGGCTACTGGCCCACAATGCCCATGTATGTTTGAATGGATTCATCTATACGTTGGAAACGGGCAGTTTTGCAGAACGGCTGCACCGATGGACAGTTGCTGACCCGTCGACACGCAATTTTCGCCAAGTTTAGCGGCGACCGTGGAAACAACAACATCGCTTTTCACCATGGAAACGGTTCTTAGAATATGTGAAGAAAAAATGTGACTTCGACCAATCATTAAACCTCATTTAGGAAACAGAAAGCAAAAATAAAGAACACCGTTAAAAATCGTGTATAAATTAGGTCAAACTGGCTATGGCAACTACTTTACGGGCCGCTATCTCTTTTTCTTATAATTCTTTTGAGGTCTTTAGGCAAAAGTTCCGATCCCAATTATAAGACTTCTAAGAAGTGGAGTAAAGATGACCACAACAATAAAAAATAGACAAGGATTGGCCGAAACTTGTTTATGTTATTAAGGACGCCCTGCTGGTACAAACAAATACCATTTAAACATTTTAGGAAATATCCTTTAATCCATAGTTTGTTTGTTTTGGTTTTTGGGCTTTTTTTTCTTTTTCTCCTTTTCTTTTCGCAGAGGCTCGTCCTCTAATCTTAATCGGTTAGTTACATATCTAACACGCGTGGCCCGACCACTGCAGAACTTCTATTGTCACTCAAGCAGAGGTCCGCCCTCTGAACTTAATCAGTTACATTCAATTGTAACACGCCGGCCTATCCACTGCGGAACTTCCATTTGTCTCAAATGCAGAGGCCCGTCCTCTGATCTTAATCATTTAAATTCAAAATTTAACACGCCGGGCCTATCCACTGCGAAACTTTTTTTGTCTCACATGCAAGGGCCCATCCTCTGATCTTAATTAGTCACATTCAAATTTAAAACGCAGGGCCTATCCACTGCGAAACTTCTTGTGTCTCTCATGCAGAGGCCCGTCCTCTGAACTTAATCAGTTAAATTCAAAACTGTAAACGCAGGGCCTATCCACTGCGAAACTTCTTGTGTCTCTCATGCAGAGGCCCGTCCTCTGAACTTAATCAGTTAAATTCAAAACTGTAAACGCAGGGCCTATCCACTGCGAAACTTCTTGTGTCTCTCATGCAGAGGCCCGTCCTCTGAACTTAATCAGTTAAATTCAAAACTGTAAACGCAGGGCCTATCCACTGCGAAACTTCTTGCGTCTCTCATGCCGAGGCCTGTCCTCTGAACTTAATCAGTTAAATTCAAAACTGTAAACGCAGGGCCTATCCACTGCGAAACTTCTTGCGTCTCTCATGCCGAGGCCCGTCCTCTGAACTTAATCAGTTAAATTCAAAACTGTAAACGCAGGGCCTATCCACTGCGAAACTTCTTGTGTCTCTCATGCAGAGGCCCGTCCTCTGAACTTAATCAGTTAAATTCAAAACTGTAAACGCAGGGCCTATCCACTGCGACACTTCTTGTGTCTCTCATGCAGAGGCCCGTCCTCTAAACTTAATCAGTCACATTCAAATTTAAAACGCAGGGCCTATCTACTGCGAAACTTCCATTTGTCTCAAATGCAGAGGCCCGTCCTCTGATCTTAATCAGTTAAATTCAAAATTTAACACGCAGATCCTATCCACTGCGAAACCTCTTTTGTCTCTCATGCAAGGGCCCGTTCTCTGATTTTAATCAGTTACATTCGAATTTAAAACACAGGGCCTATCTACTGCAGAACTTCTGTTGTCTCCCATCCAAAGGCCCACCCTCTGATCTTAATCAGTTACATTCGAATTTAACACGCAGGGCCTATCCACTGCGGAACTTCTTTTGTCTCTCATGCAGAGACCTGACCTCTGATCTTAACCAGATACATTCGAATTTAACACGCAGGGCCTATCCACTGCGGAACTTCTTTAGCCTGTCATGCAAAGGCCCACCAGTCTGATCTTAATCAGATACATTCGAATCTAACACGCAGGACCTAAGTACTGCACAACTTCTTTTGCATGTCATGCAAAGGCCCACCAGTCTGATCTTAATCAGATACATTCGAATCTAACACGCAGGGCCTATCCACTGCGGCAACTACTTTTGTCTCTCAAGCAGAGGCCCGTCCTCTGATCATTTTAACCAGCTACATGGAAACTTAAGGGTAGGATACACCATTTACTCCGAAATATTAAGAAATATCTTACTCATCTGAAAGTAAATAAAGATTCTAGGCATCCAGCAAAATGATTGCGCTAGATATCCCGAAATTATTCTGAAAATTAAAATTCTATAAAGAAAAATATGCGACCGCCGGATGGCGATCGCGAAACAACACAAATAACATAAGAATAACCGCCCAACGCCGGTTGAAAACAAACGCTGTATTCCGTGCTTTTCTCGGCATTTATGACTGTAAAACTTCGAACAGGCCAGTTAAATTATATTTACTATAAAATAGAACCGTCTAAATTCGCCCATTCATGATAATTTAAGCATATAACCTAATCCACTGCGGAACTTCCAATTATTGTCTCAAACGCATGCAGAGGCCCGACCTCTGACCTTATTCAGTTACATTCAAATATAACACGCAGGGCCCTTCCAGGCGGAATTGTTATTGTCTCTCAGGCGGAGGCCCCACCTCTGATCTAAAAATAAACATGTTAGATTAAAAATTCAACACACAAGGCCTGTCCACTGCGTAACTCCTATTTTCTCTTATCCTCGGATGATAGGCCTATCTATGTAAGATAAACATTCATCACCCAGGGCCCGTCCCCTGCGTAACTGTTATTCTCTCTTAAACTCTGATCTTAACAAAGCTATATTTAAATTCAACACACCGGGCCCGTGCACTGCGGAACTTATACTACCTTATCCTATGATCTTAACATTGTTCGATTTAAATTCAGGGCCCATCCAGTGCGTAACTTATATTCTCTCTTATATCCTTTGATCTTAACATTGCTGGATTAAATTTAACACGGGGCCCATCCACTGCTTAACTTCTATTTTCTCTGATCCATTGATCTTAACAGTGTTAGATCTAAATTCAAAACGCAGGGCCTGTGCACTGCGAAATTTCTATTCTCTCTTATCCTTTTATCTTAACATTGTTAGATTTAAGTTCAACACACAGCGCCTGTCCACTGCCCAACTTATATTCTCTCTTATCGTCTGATCTTAACAATGTTAGATTCAAATTCAACACACAAGGCGCGTCTGCTGCGCAACTTATAACTATTTCCCATCCACTGAACTTAACTATACACTAGATTAAAATCCAAAACGCAGGGCCCGTCCGCTGCTTAACTTATTATAATAATAATACTAATATCTTGGATTTATATAGCGCTTTTCACGCCCGAAGGGCAACTCAAAGCGCGTCCAACATTATTACCCCTGATCACTGGGCAATTTTCAAAAGGGTTTTAAACTCCGGCCCATTTTAAAACTTGACCCCAGATGGCCTTCGACCTCAGAAGTTGAATTTGAAAACCACTCTCGTATAGTGAGACCGAAACGAGATTGTAAATGAAAAGCAAGGCAATGACAGCCATAACTTATCGGGGTTGTATTATATATAACAGCGGTGACCAAACAGCAGCGGCCAAACTCTCAATCGATCAAATAATCAAATCAGCCCTGGACCTCAAAGAAGTTAATTGCCCACAGTAATTGTTATCTTTTATCGAAGATCCATAATAAGGCTAACAAATCCGGTACTAAGACGAATATTGCTATAGGGTGCTCACAAACTACACGGTTCATATCATATACTGATCCGGGTACCCTGAGATGATCAAGAACCCTTTTAAATTGTACAATTTTTGCGGATTCCATATACATGTACTTGACTTAAATGGAGAACTACCTTGTAATTAGAACGTATGCCCAGAGCGGGCCTGATCGCTTTTACTATGCAAAATACGGGATTTTAGCACTGTCCTGGAACGGACCATGGCGATTACGCATGCCGGCTTTTCCGTGTCTTAGGTCACAATAATATTGTGCGGAATGACCTGAAACAAACATGCCCCTTGGTTGTTTCTCCCAGGTTAAACCCCTATAAGCAAGGCTTGAATGAGTTTCTGCTTAAATAGCGCTTAAATTGGCTTCCTCCCCAAAATTTGAAAAAAGGTTGCATCGCATTATTATATACAAACATATTTTACACACGGGTTAAATTTTACATTTATGATTGAAACGGATCTGCCACCGTCGAAGGAGGCACTTATAGTCAGTGAAGACATGCTGACATAATGCTACAGTCACACGGCCATGTTACGGACCTGCGGATGCCTGCGTATATTTGGATATTGAAAATGCGTAATTTTTAACCCCAATACGGAAATTTGAGCAAAAGTTACCTATATTCTGCGGACGATACGGATTAGTTACGGATGTTACGTATGAATTACGGATGTTACGGGTAAAACCTGCGGATGAACCCATCCGCTGCCAACCCGCTGGCACATGTTACTGACGACTTACGGATGACTTACGGATTTTACGGATGACTTACGGACGATACGGATGACTTACGGACGATACGGATAAGTTACGCTCGTGTCTGCGCATGTCGGCTTCCTCTGGCGTCCGCACCATCCGCAAATAAACCCACGTGGATCGGAGCTTGCTTCAGTCGCATTTCATCAAGTCTGAGATCTAGTTCCAGTTATTCAACAGTTTCTTCTCCATCTTTTTGATGTTTACGTACCCCTATGTATCCGCAGGCAACTGCACACCCGACAAAGTGTGCGGATCAGTTACGTATCTAACGTATCCTGCGGATGAGTTTACGTATCTTACGTATGAGTTACGGATGCTTGCGTATATTTCATCCGCAGCAAAATTTTGAGATTTTCAAAATTCCGCTGCGGATCTGCGTATGTCTGCGGATCCTGCGGATTGAATTACGGATGGATACGGATGCTTACGGATGATACGGATCCTTGCGGATGCTTACGGACTTTTATCCGTAAGCATCCGCAGCTACCGTAAGTGGCCGTGTGACTGTACCATAACCGGCAGTGTTCTTGGACTCTAATAAAACCAAAAGCTTCAATTTCAATCCGGATGGGTTTTTTGGTTTTCTTTGTTTTGTTTTTTAATTTTGAACGACGATTGCTTGCAACAAAAGGGCTAAAAATACTAGTATCGTCTTATTGTTTAGAGAGACTTATCAAGTTTTCATCAACAGAGTTGAGCAGCATACTGAGCCGGCTTGGCGACAAGATATGTGATTTAGTTACCTATCTTCAAACTGTTTGGCTCTTTTTTAGTTACCTAAAACAATTAGGAACACTCAAAATGTCGTCTAATCCGAAAGCAGGCTCACAAAAATAATGCCGCGCAAAAAGCACATAAATACATCATTAAAAGTGTACTGACCTCAAAGGTTAAAACGATCTAACACCCCGACCAAACCTGCGTTGTTGTACTAAACTCAAAGGCGAAACACATGTCAGAACCACTGCCCCATACCAGAGCAGAGCAAAGGCGCCCAACCAGAACATGTGGCACTCTGACTATCTAAAACAAACATCACATGCAAAACGTGAGCATAAAGCACAGTAATATAACAATAGGTACGAGTATGCATTATAATTATATTGAAATTATAATATATATTTTTGTTAATATCCCGAAACAGTCAGAGTCACCATGTTGGCCCAACACCACTGCCAAAAGGAACATTACTATACTGCGGGGCACTCCGTGTACAAAAAACTCGCATTTTTGCGGCTGTGAGCCGTCAACCTGCTCAAGACATCGCTGCGCACCTCAATATAAAGACTACGCTGCATTCTGACTGGCCATACGATGCGAGAGCACCCATCAGGCTCTACGATATTTCATTCCCATTGTATGAATTAGCACCGAAGTCCCAACATTTAGATAATACGGGCTTTCCTACAGATATGCAGCGGAAATATATTATTTCAACACAGACTTCTAATAAAACTCAACCTATAATTAGCTGGGTAGAGGTTTATAAAGGTCTCAATTAAACCAGAAAATCAGATCTGTAGAAAAACACCCCCGAAATAGAACAATCAACGAAGATTACACTGATTACACTAAGAGCACTATACGACATTTGAAAGCGGAGAACATGCGTGCGTGCTACAGGGCGGCTGCCTCTACACCAGCATATACTGCAATATACTATACACCTGATTTAATCGCACGGCGAATTCTACGTAAAAATGCATTATATGAATTCAATACAAAAAGTGAATTTTTAAATGCGATAAGAGATATACCTCTACTGGTGAACAATGTATTCATCTGTCTTTTTTGTTGTTGAAAATTCATTGCTGAAAACGTATGCAAACATTAAGTAGCCTGAATAACATAACTTCATTTGGACACGATATTAAAACCTTGCATTCCTGGCCCTAATTGTTAAACAAATAGGCCATCCCTTTGCATAGACCATTGTGGCGCTCTCACATTCCATTGTCACGCATCAGTGCAGCCACTCCCAACCGTGCACAGGTTGTCTTCAGTACGAAGACTCTATACCGCTAAGCATAGCAAGCATTCAAACCTAAATGCTGGCGCACCCTGGAGACATTTTCTAAACTCTGCCGAAGCAAACGCAAAACGTGAGGTAAAACAAGAATACCTGCACTTCTATAAGAATACAATTGTCTCAGAGCACGGCTCCCTAAACCAAATCGACACGCCCCTTTTCAAGGGGGGCTCCTTCAGTTTTGAGCTGCACCAACAAAATAAATTAAAAAGTGGTTTGATCCTACCTCATTTCTCCATACAATTCAAGAAAGGGTCTTCAAACTAGCACAAATGTCCAAACTCGCAAACACAAGTGCGATTGACTTTTACTGGGATGGCAAAACATTCCCAAAAATGACCCCTCTTGAATCCTAGGTTGCTGTCATGCCGCGGTGTAAAACACGGCCCGAGGCTGGCTAGGCTATCGGCGCGGTCCGGCCGCGAAGACGAGCACGTCCGGCCATGACGAAACCAGACTTAACACTGATAGGGCGTTTACCAAATGGGGCTTGAGGCTTGGGGCTAGGCTCGGGCTTGGCTTGGGCTTGGCTAGGCTCGGGCTTCATCACAAAGCAAAATGGCGGCCAAAACGATTCGTACGGTCCACTGATCTCTATAACTGGATAGGTCGAGCGTACATTGATGGGATAGCGAGCCGTGAAGTCACCGGCGGCCATGATGGGATATTCAAAACATTGCCTTCGTGCATGCAAAAGACGCGTAGACACGTCGAGAGTGAGACAGTGGCAGCAGCGATGGTGGGTAAAAATGCATTAAAATCCTTTGTAAATAAGTAAATTTATTAAATAAACTTGCAGACTGTGCGATCAGTATCTATCTTTGTAAAAAATGTCAGGACTACGGTTTTAAGAGAGATTTAGGAGAACATTGTTGGGCGAAAACGATATTTTCGTTTCCACATGAATTCCAGCGGGATTTTTTCATATGTGGTCCTATCCATCATTTTATCTGAAAGAAAAACTGGGATATTTCGAAAGAACAGTAGATTTATAGAATCAGTTGGTCTAGGATACCCTTACAATATGATTGAACTCCACAATGCAGGTATTTTCAGACCAATTTTGTACCCATTCTATGAAGACTGTCCCGTTGACTTGCACGTCAAACAGTTCATGGTGGTAATTTGTGTACACATTCGTACACAACATATTGTGTCATGAACTATTTGACGTGCATAAATTTAATGTTCTGTAGAATTATCCCAATATCGCAATGATCACAGTTTTTTCTCTCACAATTCTGGAAGTGTAGAGCCACCTATTAATAATAATAATAGTATTATTAAATGCATGGTGTAGGCCAAGGCTATCATGGTGGAACTTAGGATGTAGACACGTATTTCCAATACTTCAGAACAATTTCATTTTCGCCCACAAATCTCTCTTAAAAACGTAGTCCTGATGACATTCCTTGCAGTGCTCAAATTAAATTTCACTCTCTGAAGAAATGGGTATGCCAAATAAATTGAGAATTTTGTGTTTTTAAAATAGCGTCATGTTACAACATTCTTTCCTTGGCATTTAATTTATACCTGTATATTTTTTTTCTTTGTACACTACAGCTAATTGGTTTACCCAAGTCCACTTCTTCAAGTTCTTGCTACTAAGATGTCAGGCTGTACAGCTTATTACGGCTGGACAAGTCATAGGACGAACTGCTCCCATTATGACAGAGGGACAACAGATGACAGCGAATGTCAAAACTTATTTTGTTTAACCATCAGTAAATACGGTAGCTTAATTGACCAACTACGTTTTCCAAGATAAGCTATCTCGGTGTTCCACATTTCTTAGATGTGCTGCAAATCTTGGCATTTCATTTTTTAACAATATAAGTACAGATAATAAAACAGTCACAACAGTCACAAAGTCACAAACCTAAATTTGTAACATGGAAATATATTGAACATGTGTTTTATGAAAACTGACAAATCTGGTTAAAATTGTATTGTTAATATTCAAAGCAAATTATACAGATGTTAAAATGACATGGATTTACCCAGTCAGTGTTCTCCACAATCACTGGGTAGCGGCCGCCCTGTGTACATGTTACGCTGTTCTGTCATATTTGTATGCTGCCCTGTTAAAATGTTATGCCGCCCTGTCAAATTTTGCTTTTCAATCATGGTTTTATTTTGCTTTCTTACAAAACAACAATTGTGGTGTACAAATCTTTAATATTGTGTTCATATCGCACAAATATCTAGAAACACTCACAATTCAAAGTTAAAGCCGTACAAGGGTGTCCTATTAAAATTTGGCCTGTGAAGAATGCTGTCAAATGTATCTTTGCATAGTATCAACAATTATTATTCTAAAATGACATCGCAAGTTTTGTTTTGGTTTTAAATTCATAAACAGTCCGGGGTTAATTGTTTTTTATTTGGTTTTATAACATCAGTAAACAATACATAATAAGCATATTGTTACTATGGCAGTAGTTATTACATGTTATATGTAGTGTATCAATGTAAAATAAAAGCATAAAGCAAAATTGAATCCACTGTGTGACTTATGTCATTATTTACACATGTGATTGATATTTTTAATTGTGATTTATTTCAAGTTTCTCAAGTTCATAGTTTAAGCCATAGAGGTGTATCTTTATTATACAGCTCTATGGTTTAAGCTCAAAACCACATAATTAATTTTTTCTGTCCACTTGTCCAGCAAGAATTTTTGGGACCCTTTCTAAAAAATTTACTAAACATTAGGTTGATTCCAAATCTGGACACTGCCTTAAAACCCCACGAACAAACCGTGATGTGCCAATTAAATTTTCCTGAAACACACTGACATTTGTTCAATTTTTTCAACATTTTTTTATTTTATTATAAAATGCACTTTTTAGTGTCTGGATATAAAATTAAACCAACAATTTCAAGAATTTCCTTAATCCAAAAAAACTCGTTTTGCCTTTTCCTTGTTCCGGTTTGTGCATAAGGTTATGATGTGGATTTCTTCCCCCCACCTCCCCCCCAAAAAAACAACAACAAAAAATAATTTAGAAGTTGGAAATTCTTGAAAATACTTGTCCGACATATCCCATAGACTTTGCACTGCATTGCATCGTCTCACACGAATGTCTCATATCTTTTCCAAAAAAATAGGCCTATTTAACATTGAAACTTGGCGTATACAGGTAATTCTTGGGTGTTATTATGTTTAACTTGATTTTCCTGATCAAACTGGATCGTTTTGGCGACGTTAACTTCGTTTCCTGTGATATTAAATGAGTTTTCTCGGTCGTGCGCTATACAAACGTGTGTACGCCTGCAATGTTTTGAATATCCCAATATGGCCGCTGATGGCTTCACGTGCAGAGCCGCTCGACCTATCCAGTTATAGAGATCAGTGGTACGGTCAGGCTTCGGGAGACTTCGGCTGGCGTATGGCTTCGATTACGATACTCGGCTCGGCGCGCGTCGCGAACTGAAAAAAACAACTTTTTGCAATGTGCGCGTTGATTTTTATCGCTGGTGATAGGACATTTGGTCCGACAAAGTTTAGTCCGTGAACCTACTTTAGTAATCCACAAGGTTGCTGATAATATTGTTTGTTATTCTTCGGAGGTTTTCAAAATATACAATGAATGTATAGTAGGTATTTTGGGGGGAAACGGTAGAGGGAAGGGGAGGGGGTTAAAGTAGATGCTGAGTTGATGAGTGCTTCTAGATTTTATCCAATGTATTTTTTTAGTGTTTTGAAGGCCTATATTTTGAGTGTCTTGAAGGTGGGGCTGGTTGAGTATCAGTATTTAGTACGAAGTACTTTAAGGGGCAACTCTGAAGCACCAATTAATAAACAAACCCCTGTAATAAGAATTCTCAGTTAACAGTACTGCATTTTACTTGTGCAGGCTTTTGTGCATTAATTAATTAAACAATTAATAATTACAGCAGTCAGTACCAATAACATTTTCAATGCCAATTTCAACATTTTGTTTTTTTACTTTTAAATTAATGGTGTTTTATTCAATAAATACAATTTCAATTACATATTAATGTGGGAGACAAGGGTTGTTTGAGCATGGCATGGTAATGAATTAATTGTTTTTTTTAAGGAATACTTCATTATGAGATAACTTATCATATATATATCTTCCCAATTGGTTTTATTTATTCTGAAGTTTAGGAAAGGCGTTCCATAAAGTGCATTTGTACTGTACATACATGTACAGTTACAAATAAGAACATACGTACGTTGTTCTTTTTTAGAATCTTCAAAGTCATCATGGTTCATTCATGGGTCCAAAGTGTGATGCAAGATATTCATTATTTATAGTACACGTAGTGCATTCACATTTCACAATGAACAATATTTTCATCTTTAAAATGACAAGGGACAGGAAATTTAGCATTGTGATGAACACCAGTCCAGACCAGTAGATATAAATTTGTTTACTTTCGGGCGGAGTTCTATACATGTAAAGAATAGATCAAAACATAAATACAAATGTATGCCAATTGTGCAAACATGAGTCTAAAATTACCACATAGAAATAAAAGATAGGAGCATGTTGTAAACTGTTTAAATATACATTTTACCATTCAAGTAGTATTGGCAATGACTGTCGTTTACTTGTTTGCGGACCGTTTGTTTTACTCCTTAAACAAGAGGACAATAAGGGGTGATGCTAATCGCTTGTCAGAGGTGGAGAAAAGGAATTACCCTTTATATACATTGCAATGTATAATTGTTGAGCGTAGAATTCAAGTTAACAAACATCTTGGGGTGACCCTGTGGACCCCCCATCCCCTCCAATCTCCAGTACAGTCTTTGAAATTGTGCTGCAGTGTCAGCTCTTATATTCGCTAAAATGTAAACATTTATGTTGTCCGCCTTAAAATATTCCTTGTGGTAGTATATTTGTGTATTAAAATATTCCTGAATAAGATTAAAACTGCTGCAAACTGCTTACTGGCTGGAATGACCTGAAATATACAAATCAAATAAGTTAAGAGGGCCTAATAATTCGATCTTAACAAGATCTTGTTAAGATCGAAATATTAGGCCCTCTTAACTTATTTGATTTAAAATATTCCTGTTAACTTGCATTTTTGAGCTCAATTTAATAAAATAGGCTACGAAAGTTAAAGCAATGTGACAACCATGCAAGTAATATTGTGGTGCTTTATTAAACCCTCAGAAAATAATGATCTTTCTTTGAGTTGAGATTTCCAAAGAATTGAGAGATTCAGCGTTGCTGGAGACTGATGGCATAACCAATGCTTGTGTCATTTCTCCCTTGAGCAAACAGTGGTACCATTGTAGCATGTCTCTCCATTATGTAGCCTCATACAGCTGCCAGCCAGGAGGACTTCAGTGGTGCCTAGTTTACGACTCTTGATTTCTGAAAACAATATACAAGTGAAATGTTTAAATAATCACAAATTAATATAAACAAATTGAATATAATGGCTGTTTGTTAGCAGTCTAGTTTTCAATCTATCTGCAACAAAACATAATCATCATTGCTCTTTTCAAAGGTTTTCCATTCACAATGCTCTCATACAAGGGGATTTTTTACGTCACTAGTCGAATGATGCGGATAAATAGTAGATATACATGTTTTAAAAAAGGATTGGGGGGGGGGGGGGGGGGGGGGGGTGATGAACATTTTAAATATGTTAATTAAAAGATGCCACAATGACTGGAATTATTACCCTGCTGAGGTATCTGCCAGATTGTACAGGTGGGTTTAAAATTGTGAATTTGTTTCTTCTCATAGAAATAACAGTGTACAGAGCTGACATACAGTAAGCATATCGCTGGAGGGCAGAGCCTGTTACTTAATTTGCTTTATTCTGATGCAAAATTACATTAACTAAATTGTTACAGATCATACCTGTGGTCATAGTGCATAGCCCTGTCTGTCACCAACATTATGAAGTGCTGGCTGTAGTCCAATTTCCGCGTTTCTTAAAGAGGGAACAAACAAATAAATAAAATTACACAACAGTTTATTTGAAGACCATGGCATATAGTCTAGTGTGCGTGGATGGCAATCGTGTGGTTTCACCCCCATTGTTTACTACATGTGTAGTTCCATTCTAAAATTGCTTTTGCGCTTACCAATTCAAAAGTGATTTTTCCAGATTCAAGCAGTCATTGTTCTTCATATTTGAACCAATGATTTTTTGTATTTTTGATAAGTCAGGTTTTGAAGAAAACTTGACTCAGTGTCTTACCCTTTTTGCACAGTCATGTACATGTATATTGCCATCTTGTGTTTTTGTGTCATGCCGGTTGTCGTTTTATTCCCAAACCCCTAGTTTATAACAATTCCAACCCTCTTTCCACGAAGTTTTGCCTGCTGAATGCTGGTAAATACTTGCATGATTCAACATTATAATTTTTCCTACTTGTATCATTGTCAAATTCCTCATAAAATTGCCTTTTTTGTTTGTACTAAATTGTAGTCTTATTCCTACGTTAAACCATGGTTAAACTACACCGTACATTCACGCAGTGGACTTCCCTATCCGCAATAATGTTCCCAGCTCTGCTTACATGTAATTGCAATAGCGTACGACAGTGGGTTCAAACACACCGACAAAAAACAGCCGAGTTGTGGCCCAAAATATTAGCAACATTAACATGTCTAGTCACTTACATTGTACACTGGAATTTCGCTTTGCCTGGCTCAGCTCCTGTGGCTAAAGGGTTGTTCAATCGCCGTCAGAATCCCTCAATGTCGGCACAAAAGAGAAAATAAATGCCGCACACAGTGTTTTTCAAGATGGCGATTCGCTGAAAGTTTTTACACCGTGACGTCATCAAGCCCGGCGTTAGCCAGCTTTCGCGAGGCTTGGTGGGGCTTCGGAATACAGCCTGAAATCTAGCCCCGGGCTTACTTCGCGTAGCCTAGCCCGTCGTTTGGTATGAGGCTTCAAAATGGCGCCGCCAAAATCTAGCCTAAGCCTAGCCTCTAGCCCCCGTTTTGTAAACGCCCATAGTATCTTATCTTGCGCCCTCACTCGCCGCAATGCAAATAGTATAATGCATTTTTAGAAACTTTTCACTTCGAAGTACTGCGGTTATGGAAAAAGATTTCACTTTTTATCCCCAAAAATTTGAATCTGAGAAGCGTTACTGACGTTTCTCAGAGCGTGTATTCCAATGCAGATTATTATTTCCGCGTGGACATGCTACCGCTCCAGATTTTCGGCAATATCTCCAAATCGGTACCACCTTTTGAAATGAAATATTTACAAGTTAGTTTTATGGTATATATCTACAACTGTATAGGATTGAAACAAACAGTGGGTTCCAATTACTAAACGTATACGATCCCTTTAAACTAAGGCTATAAAGGTAGGATACTGTAATGATGTGAAAGTTAACTATAATTATAAATGTGCCATAAACAAGTGCGTCCGCGCGTACGTGCGTACATGCATGCGCACGTGTGTGCATGCGTTAGCCATTCTAAAATAATATGATTGAAAAGAATTCGAATGATGCTTCAGGTTTTTCTTTGTGTTCGAATGAAGGGAAAAGTAGTTGGTTTTTGGCGGTGGAGGAGGAAGGATGTATATTATTATGTGTTGGGAGCAGATGAATAAAGTTTAACGTTGGTCAGTTGCGTTAGACTCAGGTTTTGCAAAGAGAATTTGTCTTCGTCTTCGTCATTTTCAGTCTTCGTGATTTGTTGCTCCGATTCCCTCCATACTTCGCACGAAGTATTCTCGCGCCTCTTGACCGTACTCGACAATAGAGCCCAACCCTCTATAATACACTATTGGTAATTGCTTGAATGATCACGAATGGGTAGATTTTTGGGGTTGTATTTTAATGTAAATATCGTTCAACTGACCTGTCTAAATTTTACAATCATGGATGCCGAGAAAGAACGAAAAACAGCGTTCTGAATGGGGCAGCCGTTCTTAATGTTGTTCCTTGTTTGTTTTTTCGTGATCGCCGTCTGGCGATCATAAAATTCAATTTTTTTAAAATAAAATTCAATTTTTGTAACAATTACAGGATATCTAGCGCACTCATTTTGCTCGATACCTACAATCGTTAATTACTTTCAAACAAGTTAGATATTTCTTAATAATTCGGTAGGAATATTTTTCGATATCTGCAAATGGTGTATCCTACGGTACCTTCAAAATAGTCAACCATGCCCTGGTGCCTTAGACAAAGAACAATTAAAAAAAGCCACTTTGGTATGTGCACACAAAGATTTAATGACTATTCTTTCAAGAAAAACATGTTATCGTACGTGTGCAAAAGTAGTGGGCACCAGCAAATTTAAAGAGATCGTCGATCGTCGTTTTTAAAAAACTTTGGACAGCGAAGTGTTTTGTGTTTTTAAATGTTTGTTTCAAATAAATGTTTACATTGTAAACAAGTAAACAATATGTAAACAAGTCATAGGCCTATATCCAAACTGGGAGTGGCTATGGAGCTCTGTTATACAACATGTATACCAAATACCAAATGTTTATATGCTAAACACCCGTCACGAAAAACATACATTGCTCAGCATTCTGATTTCAAAAACTGGCTTGGTTTATTCCGAATAAAAAAAATGTCATTAAAAAAATAAGGCTACTCGGTTCTCGTACTATCCGTAAATCCACACCCCTACAAACTAGAATATTTTTCGATATCTGTAAATGGTGTATTCTACCTTTAATTTGCTCCCAAAACAAACTCTAACCCTAACTGAGGGTACTGTAATATATATAACATAAGAAGTAACAATATTGCAAAAACAAACAAGATAACTGTACAAATTAACATTCTACTTGCTACCCAAAATCCACAAAGTTGATAACCCAGGGCCCAATTTCACGGAGCTGCTAAGCACAAAAATTTGCTTAGCACAAACAAGTTTCGCTCAATAAAAACAAGTTATCAGCCAAAATTCTACGTGTTTTTTATGCTAAGCAAAAAAAACAGCTGATTATCAATCAAAAACAATATAGATCACGTTAAAATTTGGTCTGTAACCTTGTTTTTACCAAGGACAAATGTTCATGCTAAGCAAATTTTTGTGCTTAGCAGCTCCGTGAAATTGACCCCTGGTCGTGCCAGCCTGTATTAAAGGGATCATATACGTTTGGTAATTGGAACCCACTGTTTGTTTCAATCCTATATAGTTATAGCTATATACCATAAAACTAACCTGTACAAATTTCATTTCAAAAGGTGGTAGCGATTTTTAGATATTGCCGAAAATCTGGAGCGGTTATGTGCATGCAGGAAGAATAATCTGCATTGGAATACACAATCTGAGAAACGTCACTGCAGTAACGCTTCTCAGATTCGAATTTTTGGGGATATAAAGTGATATCTTTTTTCATAACCACAGTACTTCGAAGTGAAAAGTTTCAAAAAATGCATTATACTATCCAAGAAAGCTGCTGTACTTCTTACCAAGTAAGTTTTTATTGCCATTACCAAACGTATACGATCCCTTTAAATTGCCCAACAGTTTTACCCTAGCTAGCATTGGTCTAGCATTACTTCGAAGCTTACTTGAAACTTTAACGTCGATACGGTTATACAGAATTTAGGACTTGTTAGTGCCCCAACACTTTGTTTAGGCAACACAAAACTTACTAGAACAATCCTACACAATAATTAACTGCAGACAATAGTTACATTTGATAAAAAAAATATTTCTTTGATATTATAAAATATTTCTTTCTATGAAGTAATAATAACCAAAATATAGTCACAAATTTACCCTGAGGTTTTTCTAACTAAAATTACAGTTTATGAACATTATTTTGTTTCCAATTTCATCTAGAATTTCAGCATTTTTTGTTTCTCTAAAAAGGTTTTTAGCTGCATTTCTGCATTGTTTTGCATGTACATTTTCATTGTTAAGAATAGCCTGTTTTTGTGCGTGCATGATAAAATTCCATACTTTCCCATTTCAGGCTTTCAAGCTATGATCCAATCCTCAACAGGTTTTTTGTTGTTTTTTTACAACAATTGGTCACCGGATAGGGCACTATTGACACATCCAACGCAGAGCCGTCTCTATATCTACGGCTCTGATCCAACCTGCCAAGCGAGGGGGCTAGACAATAATATCTAGTCTGGTTCCCAGAACAATATATTCCGACTATTTCTGATGAATTATTCAGTGGCCCCCACGTGACCAAAACTTAAGTTCCAGGCCGAGTTCGGGCGGTCTCTTCTTCTCGACACGCGTAACTTGTTCTTGCAAAACCCTGATGGATAGGTGGTGTGTTCTTGTTCCGAGTGCAATGTTCACGGGTCGCGTTCCCGGCCCGCCGTTCGAGCGCGAGAACAGAGTTCGCGTGTCAAGAACAGAGCAGGCCGCCCGAACTCGGCCCCAAATTGTCATAAGTTTTCCGAAACCGAATACGTTCTATTGAAGGTCAGGTAGTATCGTTAACGTTTTAGTCCAGGGAAAATACTTAATTTTGTTTTGTTGACCTCACACAAATTGCAATATAATATTTTTCACCACAGTGCACTTCTATAAGCTCCCTAGAATGACATACTAAAAATCTCAAAAAATCCAAGTGGTGTAAATATGTCTAATTTGCATAAATCGTTAATCCCTGCCGCGTAATATATATGTATTCCTATATTTGGGTATATTATTATTATTTATTTTTGGAAAAGTTTATTTTGGTGATTCTACTTACATATTCTTACTTCAATAACATTTTCTAAAGCATATAAGTGACTGAATAATTATGTGAATATAGTAATGATCCAAAATGACAACTTTGTGAACCCATAAATGTGCGCACATTACATTGTCTTTATAGTTCCGTAGAAACTTGAACCGAGGTTAAGGACATTAAGATTTACTGTTCTGTGGTAACTTTGAACTCTCAGTGACCTGCCTAATGGTCACTTAGTCTCAAGTCTCACAATAACTTAGGGTCAAATGGGGGTCAATGTACACCTGACGATAGACAATGAATATTAAGCTGGAGAATTACCGAGAGAGCTTTCTGTGTAATTTTCCTCAGTCGGCATTTGGACTGAGCCTCGGTCGGCAATTATGCCAATTTGCCGACTGAGTTTTTGTGGCCAAGTGGCCAACTGAGGCTCGAAATGCCCCCCCCCCCCCCCCCCCCCCCACCCCCTCTTTACGCCCCTGACGCGAATACAACGCTGACCTGACCTACAATTTAGACGGGTTAGGGAACCAGACTAGACAATGTCCTGAGCAACCTTGACGGAGTTTGGAATGTCAGTAGAGGATTTGGATTCAGAGCAATGGAAGAGCTCGGGAGCCGTCCTGAGGCCCTTCGTGATCTGATCGCAGGCCGTGACGAGGTCGTAGTTAATTCTCTCCGTGACCACCGAGTCATGCTTGTACTCTGGGTGACTGTCGACAAAACTCCGTATCCAGGACGCTAGCGTCTGCAGCTTTCCTGCGGAGAAAACAAAAATGAAGAAATCTGCGTTTGATTTGATTTGATTATAATAGAGTTGCACAAGAAACAAAGATTTGTATCCCAGTTGCCAAGTTTTCTCAAAGTTTTCCCAAAGCAAAAAAAAACAAAACCACTCTTTGAAATTTAAAAACAATTGTACAGGAAACAAATTACTGTATCCACGTGGCCATCGTCACCAGTTTCCCCTCGGAACAAACATTAAGATTTAGGCCGTGTCCGAAATAGGTGTCTAGAGCTACGGCTAGGTCTATTGTCTACGGCGGCCATTTTGTAGCGCTGTCCGAAATGCCGTCTTGAGCTACAGGTACGGCTACAACGTCACAAAAATCTACCACATGACCGGGTTTGGGAATGACCGCTGGTAATGGACCTTGCCTTTGTCTTGATCCATTACCAGCGGTCATCCCCAAACCCGTTAATTATCACGCAGTAATAACCGGGTCCTCGCACTGTTATTACCTAAATAATAATGCTCTGAAATGTCTTACGTTTTTTTATCTCTTACGTCCCGCCTCCCCTTCAGTATCCGGTCACGCCCACTCACCCGATGCCTTATCCGATATGAACTTAAGGTAATACATGATGGTACACCGTGTGTCCAGGTCCGTTTCCACGGTGGCCACGTACTGGTTGATGAGGGGTATCAGGCCGGGGAACTCCCCCTGGCCGCCCTCTAGCGGACCCCCGTTGATGATGGTGTTGATGCTCATCGGACAAACTTCGTTCTCAATTGGGCAGTTGAAGGCACCTGCCAGGCAAAAGTTCATAGACACAATTTCAAAACGTCTTCTGTCAGAAGCGAAAACTATCTGGGCTGCCGGTTAACCAGTTTGCGCCGGAGGACGTATATACACAAAGTTTTCCCCAGACTCAAAACGGATGACGCATAAACACGTCACGAGCAAGGCTGGAAATGTCCGTCAGCAGCAAGCAAGGCCAGAAATGTGTGGGTGTGCTTCCCGGTACCATCGGCCTGAACCCGCCTTGGATCGAGTTTCGTTTAAAAATAATCCCGCGCCTCGGCTCGGATAATCCCGGCTCAAACTGGGTAAACACAGTGTGTTTTTTTTAATAAAAAATGTAGATATTTGTAAAAAGAATCTGTATCTCGATCTTTAAGACACTTCTACGAGGACCCCAAAATGGATGTTTAATCTAAGTTTTACTTACATGATTGAAGATCTTTCCGGAAAGCAAATTTTGAGTTGAGGATAGCATTGCGTTTTTGTGCTTGCTGCATGTTCAGGTCCACCTAGAAAAAAAGAAGAAATAATCCATGACTTGTGAGGACTTATGAGATCATGCGAGGACTTATGATGCGATGCGAAGACTTACCAAATACCTTGTGCGTATATGTACGTGTACGAGCCTCCACCTAGTTATGGGGACAGGCTCTTTTGTTTGGAAAAGACAGACCGAGTAGTGGGGACATTTTCGAGTCCCCATAGCGCGTTGGGTCTTCAGTAAAGGTAGAACAAGGGACAATTGGGTTTAGGGTATAATGAAAGAAAACGAAGAAGAGGACAAATAGGGTGATGCTGAAAATTTTAGAATTTTAGAGTGTTCTGAGTTTGAGATTAGAGAGATTTCAGTTTACACACAAACCCTATGGGTTGTCCCCATAACGCAATGTACCAAAAGAAATAGTGTACATGTATGTGTGGTGCGAAATACGGTACCCTCTGGAGACATGAACACAATGTGTACAATGGAGACAAAACGTCTCCGGAGGGTAAATTTCTATAGATGAATAGGTCTCCACTGGAAATTTCACGAATTAGATTTTTGAATTTTACTTAAATTACTCAAAAACTAGGATTAGGATGTGGGTTAGGGTTAGTGTTTGGGTTAGGGTATAATATAGGGTATATTGGGTCGAAATTTCAACACAGGAAAAAATTTATGGTTAAAATGGGAGCATTTTGAAAAACGTGCTCGACTTTCTAACCATTTTGTACACGAGAACAAAGCCATGTCTCCACAGTGATACAAAAATGCGAATTGGGGCAGTCTAGAAAGAGTGAAGTGTAGTGGAGACTTGTGAGAATTATGGGGACATTGCAGGGACATGCCAGGACATTGCGAGGACATTGCTATGACTTGCAAATTAGTGGCAGCATCTCCAATCAGTCACCTTTGATAACTGCATCAGCAAGTTCAGCTTGAAGGTCAGTATCGTGCGGGTCAGCAGAACGACAAACACCACAAAGGCGGCATTCTCAAAGTCGGTCAGCTGGACCTCCATCGGTCGGAATTCCACCCTCCAGCCAATGTTGGAGTTGATCGGCGGTGGCTTAAACCTCATCGACTGCCAGTTGGTGGATTGAATGTTCTGCAATAGATTTTTTATTTTTTGAATAATAATTTTGACATAAAACAAGTACAATTGGCCTAAGTAAAATAGTTCCCCGACACTGACAAGGTGCAATTACAACTAAACAAAATGTAAATGACTTGAGCGGAATTGAACCCGTGACCTCGGGAAAACTGTACCGTACTGCCAACAATCAGTTTTTTTAATTTCCAGATTTCAAGTTTTTCTATTTTCCTACTTTTTTTTAAAAAGTATTTTTACTTTCCCGTTTCCTTTTCTTTTCTTGAAATTCCTACTTTTAGTAGTTACACACTGTCGTATGTAAATAATACAATGAAGGGCTTTGGGCTCAGGAGTACTACTGCAACTGTACTTCCAAGAGGTTGGCATGGGTGGCTTGTGTGTAAAGCGCTTGCCTCTCACCAATGTGGCCCGGGTTCGATTCCCGGCCCGGACCATATGCGAGTAGAGTTGTGCGTTGGTTCTCTTCTGTGCCACGAGGGTTTTTCTCCGGTTTTCCTATCTCCTGAAAAATCAAACACTTTCGATCTCAGGCTGTGCTCCGTAGTCATTATGAGTCGATGTGGCTGGCTGCCATAGGTCATAGGTGCCTTTACGTGCCAGCGACTCGACCACGTTGTAGCCGCGTCCTTCGCAATTCAGCACAACAGCTGCAAGTAAGGATGATTAGCCTCCCCAATTATTATTACTATTGTTATTTTAGATGCAGATTGAGCACAAGTGTCATGTGTACAGAACATGCCAAATGAGGCTGTGGACATAGGTGAGTATAACACAAAAACTACTTCTGAAAGCCTGCAAAAGTCCTGTTTTTAACCTACTTTTGTCCTGCTACAAAATTTCCTTCCTTTTTCATCTGGGTCTACTTGCAATTTATAAAGATTTGTTGTTCGAGGATGCTTGTCTATTATGTTGCCAGTTATGTGGATAATAAAGTATGAATGAAGGAATGAATGAATTAATATTAACGCCATAAAGCTGTGTAGCCAGGGAAGTCACGATGCTAGCAATGTTTGCAACAACAGTGCAGATAGCTCAGCTCCGAGGTTCAAAGTCTGTCTCGGGCAAAAGGTGGAATACCTCAAAGTGGTCCGAGTCCTCAGTGTCGTCGATGTCGATCATCTCAGCAAAAACAGATATGGGATCCCGGATGAAGAGATGGGCGATGTGCCGAGCCAACGGACGATCGATACCTGAAGATTTAAAAGACAAGTGTTGTCGTCAAGTCCATCAGAAGTCCGTCAAAAGTTCTCCAGTCTGAAGTGTAGTGACATGAACTGAGACGGAAACCTTTTGTGCTTTTTGTTAAATCCGCTAAATATGAATTTCCATATTCCTGCGCAAAATTGTGATATCATTCCGGGCAGAAACTGCAAATGTTAAAGCTATTTCAGCACAAGTAATCCTATGATCATGAGGTAGCTATCGATGGAATCATAGCGTGATCTAAACGAACGCCTCCTAAGATAACTCTATGATACCTTTATCCATGATTTCCTGGCAATCTCTCTCATCCAGCACCAGTTCAATGTCACTGTACCTCTCCCCGTTAGGGGACAAGTAGCTATCGATGGAATCGTAGCGTGAGCTACCCTAAACGAACGCACCCTAAGATAACTCTTTGATAGCTCTACGATTATCCATGAGTTCCAGGCAATCTCTTTCATCCAGCACCAGGTCAATGTCACTGTACCTCTACCTGTTAGGGGACAAGTAGCTATCGATGGAATCGTAGCGTGAGCTAAACAAACGCACCCTAAGATAACTCTTTAATAGCTCTACGATTATCCATGAGTTCAAGGCAATCTCTTTTATCCAGCACCAGGTCAATGTACCTTTCTCCGTTTAGCGACAGGTAGCTATTGACGGAATCGTAAAGCGAGCTATTAACAAACACACCCTAAGATAACTCTTCGATAGCTCTACGATACCTTTATCCATGAGTTCCTGACAATCTCTCTCATCCAGCACCAGGTCAATGTCACTGTACCTCTCCCCGTTAGGCGACAAGTAGCTATCGATGGAATCATAGCGCAAGCTACTAACAAACGCACCCTAAGATAACTCTTCGATAGCTCTACGATACCTTTATCCACGAGTTCTTGACAATCTCTCTCATCCAGCACCAGGTCAATGTCATTGTACCTCTCCCCGTTAGGCGACAGGTAGCTATCGATGGGGCCGTATCGTGACTTGGGGATGACAAACTTGTTGTTCTTTAACGGCTGCAAATTAAGACACAAAGATGTTCATTAAATTGCAAAAGAAGGGAACATTTGTATTTTTACCACAGTCATGAAGGAACAGAGAAAAATTCCACATTTTCAGACGCTTGTTTCCATTACGAAGCGGCGTCCCTAAACAAACAGTTCACCAACTGCCAAACATCTCTCCAAAATGCAATCCTCACTTTAGAATGCTGCGCCAAATGTCTTGCGCTTTGTCGCACACAATCCAGTGGATAGGACAAAGGGGCCGGAACGTTGATTAGTTTTCTAGCTATTGTTGCGAGATTGACCTATCACCTCTTTTTAATTAGCTACGCTTATTAGACAACTTTACACATGCGCAGCAAAATACAGAAGTTGTCTCAGATTTCTGAGACAACTTTGCCCATAATTATACAGACGTTTGAGAAACCACTTATCACAAAAGGCAAAAAGTATCTTTTCCCATTTCCCAGTCGCTCGTTATATCGTGTATCTGAATCTCGATCTCCGGACCCCACTCAAATCTTAGGGACTATTTTGTTAAGTGTATGAGATACGTAGGCCTATATGCGCCATGGAAAAAAATTATTCCACCATTTTGCGTTATCATTTTTAAATTATATATTTCAACATTTTGAAATGAGAAGTAACTCATGGTGTGGGTTACTAGAGAAAAGTGTGGGAGAACCGCACAGTATGATTAGGGTTGGGATGGGTAACGAGTCCAAAGCAAGGCATTAATAATGCCTCTACCCATATATTACGTGTGGAAGTGTCCAAGCCCAGGCCAGGCTCGAACCCCCAACCTGCAGAACTACCCGCAGACCACGAATTCAATGTTTGGTATGTTTGGACACAAACATCTGGGAGCCAAGGATTGTGTTCGGAATACTAGGGGTGCGTTCCACTCCAGCGAATGTTGCCAACGTTGGCCAACCTTCGCATTGTTTGCGTAAGTGGAACGCAATGTGCGCCAATTATGTTGGCGAACGTTAGCGAAAACGGCGAACGACATTCCGAGTCGTTCGCTGTTAGCCAGTGACGCATTTTAATGATGGCGAAGCGGTTAGCAGACTGCAGGGTTCTTTTCACGGTTTTGATTTCAATTTATACTTTTCGTTATAAACGGTGGATTGTTTTGAGCATTCACAGAGATCTTTAAAAGAAAAATAATGAGTTGGACAAAAAGCAGCCAACCAAACGATGTCACTTTCACTGGGCGCCGCCATTTTGAAAAGTAGTTTTTAAAATATCGTTCCACTTCAAGTAAAGCCAACTCAAAACGTTGGCGAACGTTCGCGGAAACAGTTTGCATAAGTGAAACGCACCCCAGGATTCCATTGTACCTGTAAATTTCTTTCTTCGGCTGTTCGGTCGTCGACTGCACCTGCAATGACATCCCATCGACAGTTTTGGTCCAGGAGGTAGCCCTTATAGATAGCAGAAGCTGCACTCAAAGCCAACTATAGGGGAAGGGGGAGGCAGGGGGGGGGGGGTTGGTTTTGTAAAAAAACACATTGCAAACCCATTTGAAAAGTTAAAAGGTTCATTTGACACAAAGGAGTACAAAGTATAATTTTTGACACCTTCCTGGTAATTTTAAAATCTGTCAAATTCAAATCAGAAAGTTTTGAACCCCTTTCAAAACTTGGAAGTTGCTCACTTGCCGTGGTATTTTTAGATGCCAAACAATACCGACGAACCACATGCAGGTATGCAATCCAATCTTGAGTGAGTTGTTTCAATTTGGGTTATTGAATTTTGTTCAGGGTGAAATCATCGGGACGAGAGACGTAGGTACCAATTACAATTGTATGCAGGGGCCAACGTATATGTATTAAGCTGTGAGCCCAAGCATGCTACAAGCTGTGTTAGTGGTTGTTGAGGTGAACGTTGGGAACACCAACTTAAAAAAACCAAAACATTCTTTTATACATTGTCTTTATAACTACCCGAGAAGCAGGGTTGTAGCTAGAAAGTTTTGGGTACTGGCTGTTTTTCGGGCTGAGAGCCGCGCGGTAGTATCAGCTCATTCAGCTGCAAGAACGATGAGCGCGCGTGCGCTCGTGGGCCAACTGATTAATGTATACGTACGTTCGTGCATCAGTGCATGTAAATGTACATGTACGTACGTACGTACGTACGTCGTACTAATGCTGCGTTCCAATCGCGTCGTGTTTATCATGTTCACGAGTTCACGAGTCGTATATTGGCGTTCTAATCGCCTGGTAACTCGTGTTCACCAGTGGTGAACTCGAGGTGGATTTTTTTCTCCATGTTCACGACTTCACGAATGAAATACTCGCGCATGCGTGTTGGTTCACGTACAAGTTCTTGCACGATGAAGAATGCCCTTACCGCACGACTAACTGGACTGTGCGCGTGCGTCGTGGTGTGTAGCGTTTGGAATGCAACCTACTCGTGAACGTGGAAAAATTCACGGTGAACACGATAAAAACGACGCGATTGGAACGCAGCAATAGCCTAGCCATGTACCGCCCCTGGCCACCCCTAGCCAGTTGTACGATAGCACGCCCTCTATGGCTGAATAAAACAAATCGACGTGACGTCGCAACATCCACAGTCTGGACCCCTGACCTAATGAACCAGAAATTAGTCGGAATATTTTGGTCTTACGCGCCCGCGTTTGGTGGTGTATGCATGCGGCAGTGCCTCAGCGATTGCGGCATGCAGCATACAAATGAACAGGTACAAAATTGCGATGCGATGCAGCAAGCTTCATTTTTACCCCGAGTGCCGGCCAGGGATGTTAAATGTCGGCTACCGCCGGCCAGCGTAGCTATACAACCCTGCCGAGAAGTTATTATGTAGTAAAGTTGGTCAGGGAACTCTATTCTGAAACTGGTTCCTGATGCATCCCTAATCGTTGGCACTTACAAATATCGGGCACAGCGGCGCCAGCTGATCGTACAGGTGTCGCGCCTCGTTGATATTGCAGGCTTGGAACGTTGTCTGCAGACAGCAGCAACCCATGCCAAACCCCATGCAGTCCATGTACACGTGGTCCGGCTTAGCTGCTCTAGCGCTCTCGCCGTCGTGGTCGTTTGTGAACTTCTCCACGAAGGGCCGCGGGGTGTTCTTGTCCCTAAAAACTATGAAGGAGCAAAAAGAAATTTACCTTGAAGACGTTGTCACAGCTGAATTTGAGCAGGTGCATATTTCTTTAATTATTCAGGGATTTATTGGTGGGACCATGATTGTTATGTTAACATATATTTAATCTTATTTTGTTAAGTAGGTATTTGTGGTTTAGCTGGCTGAATGCAGTAGGCGTGCTTGAGGGATTTCAGGTATGCTGTGATTAGTTGAAGTTGTATAAAAGGTGGGAATAACAGTAGAGTGAGGTCAGTTGTTGCTAGAAGCTGGTATGAAAGTGAACAGTGGTTTTGAGTGCTGCTGGCGGAGCCATTTCTTGGCAGCTTGTGTTATCCCTTGACCCATCGGCACAGGAAAATTGAAGTCCTGTGAGGTTTCTCGGGTGTGGCTCGGACAAGCAGGTCAGCGTGGCAATTACAATCGTAAGTGATGTTTTCCTGTTAATTTATCTTGGTTATTTATGTAGACGATTGAAAGAAGATTGTTTGATTTAACTTTGCCCACTTAAAATATTTCAGTTTGGTTGCTTTTGTAGCACTGAATTGATTAATTATTTTATTTATATAGATGGTCCCTATGTCACGTTATGAGGCTACTTGAGCTGATGTTTGCGGGCAGTAATGGTGTTCTGGATCCTAGTCGAGTGATTGGACCTTGAGGATTGGATGCCGTATAACAGATGCCTGCCCACTGAGTAATCACTGGACCTTGAGGGTTGGATGCAGTATATCAAATGCCTGCAACCAGAAACCAGTATTTCGGACGCCGTGCCTGATATCGTCCAATATTCTCATTCCCGGCTTGTGCGACGGGCGTCGCATCTATATCTAACCAGCAGAACTAGCAACATTCTGTATTGTAATAAATGTTATTGTATTATTGATGTATTTATTCACCACACTTGTATTTTGGATGTACCGAATCCACTTGTATTTTTGAATGTACCACTTTTGGTTGTATTTAGGATTTACCGAAATCACCTGTAATTTAGATGTATTGAATTTACAGTTTATTCTTAATGTATGGAGATATTGTGCAAACCAAAGCATTCGTTAGCCTACATATAGGCCTGTGTGTATATATATACAGTGGACTGAAATGGTCATCAGATAGGTAGAATTAGGAATTATGAAATTGCGTATTAATTGAATTACAGTCAAACCTGCCATTGCGGCCACCTTGATACAGCGGCCACCTGGCTTAACTGGCCACCTTTGCTTGGTCCCAGTTTGATTCTTGCATAAACATACCATAACCATTTCTGCTAATGCGGCCACTGCGTAACGCGGCCAGTGGCCAACCCATATTAGCCCACAGGAAATAAAATGTGTACAATTACATTGCCGTGAAATCTGTGTACTCCGGCCGCAGAAATGAAGTGCGCCCTCTGTTGACTTTGAAATCTCCCCTGTTTGGTTCCTGGACTTCATACATCTACATGTATGGGTGTGTGTACATGTTGCTATAGTGGCCACAAAAACCGGCACCGTCGATGGCCGCTATATCAAGGATTGACTGTACCTCGAATTATATTTTTGATACGCTTTTAGGCTTTTAAAATAAATTGAGATAATTCTAGACTGTAAAAACAGACAAATGATGTAACCATAATCAAGTTAATAAATTGATTTAATTGATAAATTCATAAATGTTAGAAACGAGATAAGTTGTATTTATTGCAAGTATCCCGGAAGCCGTGACAGACGTCCTGTCCGCGTTTTTTCAGCAAATTAGATTAGAATATCTCCACAATCTTTGTTTAGACGATTCAAAACAGATGACACATAAACACGTCATGAGCAAGGGCGGCAAATATCTGTCAGCAGCGAGCAAGCCTGGAAATACATGGGGGTTTAAAAACTATAGAGCAAAAATACGATTGCCTTGAAGACGTCCCAATGAATTTTTACCCTTAACCAGTTCGCGTCGAATGCTGTGTATAGACGCGAGGTTTCTCAAGAATTCAAAACAGATGACGGATAAACATGTCAACAATAGCAAGGACGGAAATATCTGTCAGCGACGAGCTCACAGAAAGCGAGGCCAGAAATATTTTTGTGGATTTTGGAGGATTGAAGATGAATGGAAAAGACTGGAATCGTAATGAGGATTTTGCAGAATTGAGGATGTTCCAAGCCAAAAGGGCCTTTAGGGTTAATAATAACATAGAAAATAAATTTAAAAAACGACACAAACTTAAAACAGTCCTAACTTGTTGACCCTAACCCTTTTCTCTAAAATCTTCAAGATTTATGCTATTTAGACCCTAATCTGTCGTTCTAGAGCAAAAATAACTCTCAAATATTGTTATTTTTAACTGTCTCCCTAAGTGTCACTGTTTCCTTATTACCTAAAAACTTACGCTAATTTGTCTCCCTAAGTGCTCATTTAGTGAAATAAAAATAATAATAATAATAATAATTTACAATTGCTTTTTTCCTTTTTTGTACTGGTAAAAAGTGATTTGAATATTCAGTAATATTGATCGAATATTTGAATGATTTTGGTATATTTCAGAACAGCACAACAGCCCTTAAGCTGCAGCTAAGGGTCCATTTGTTTTACACAGACCCGGATCGTGATCAGTGTGATCCAGCCGTTGGTTGACAATCAAGGCCTGCCCAATTGATGGAGCGTAAAGTATCTTTTCCATAATACCTAAACCAGCCAGACCCAGCACAGTGCATCTGTGGTGACTGCTTGACCTTGCTGCACTCTGCACACAAGTCAATGTGACAAAGTATGCAATCTGATGAGTCTGGCAGGGTTTCTAGCCAAAATACCCCGGAGGGTTTGGGTTCTAATTAGTGAGTTTACTGTTTCAATGCTGAGAAGAAGAAAACAACTTTTCAAGAAGAAACTTTCAAATGACAGAAACAGTAAACAAAAATGTTTATTAACTAAAATAGTCTGCCTACTTGGCCTGTTGATAACCACTTTCTCGCCTCGCCTCTTCCGAATATTCCTCGTCAAGCTCCTGTATGTAGTAGGGAGAAAGTACAACATGATCAATCCTTTGCATCATTCCAAGACTTAAGATAAATGCATGCAAGTAAAGATTATCTAATGCATCAGTGTCAAATGTTGTACTGGGCGAAGCATTAAACATTCTAAAAGGGACTTATTCCTGAATCCATCAGATTCCACCAGTTTGTTCAATATGGGGGTTAATTATCCTGAAACCGCCGAACTCCAGAGTCCAAAACAGAGAATGGATTTTGATAGATTCTGGTACGTTAGGATTGCAATCGCTTGAGTTTTGACCATTTCTGACCTGAATCGTGGATGTCCCGGGTAGATCGCTTCGTCGGGAATGAAAAGCGACTTGGAAATACCCTCATCGCTAGGGTTGGGCTCGTACAACGGTGTGGAAAAATTGGAACATCCCAACCTACAAAACAAACGTCGTCTCATGTGAATCTAGCTGACATTTTTGTGTATGGACTCAATTTTACCAGTTCGCGTCGGAGGACGTGTGCACACCTGAACACAATGGGGACAATGGAAGGGAAAAGGTTCATGCATTTTACTAAAAATAAATAGGGTCATCAGGATTAGGGTTACAGTTAGGGTTGGGGAATAATAATAGGGTATTCACTGCAGGAAAGTAATTGTGGTTGAAGTAGGGGCATTTTGAAAGTAGCTTTTAACAGTCTACAAATTGTGTTCAATAGAGTAAAATTTCAGTGGCAGTGGGAAAAAAAGTGAGTTTTCAACTTGTGGGTAATTGTTCACGCTGTAGTGATTTCTGCATTGAATCGGCAAAAAAATTGGTTCTGGGGAGAGCCAAGTCAATAGACCACTCATTGCATGTACGTCCATGCAGTGATGATTTTCAAAGCAAGAATACATCTCGTTCAACAACCGGAACCCCATTCAAAACAAGGTAGAGTTGGCAAACAATTGCATTCTGTATAGGTTTTCCCCTTTATAGTTTGTATGTCATTGCATAATGAAAACTTTCAGCCCCAAACGCGCAAGCTCCTGTGTGTTAGATAGCCCTCATTCATGCACTCAACTCCACAGGATTGACCTTGCAATTAGCATACCGCATACTACACTGGGGCACGTACGCTTACAACAGCCTTTTTTGTAAGAAGGGTGCTTATTGGAAGAAAACTTTAGAAGAAAAATGATCCGTGGATTTTGAGCCAATCAAAATGAAGTTTACATGGATGAAAGAGGGGTTCTCTCTCTTTCCAAAACCGTTCACCCCAAAGTTCGATGACCTTTGGTTCTCTTGCTGCGTCAAGTTAAAGAGGACGGGTCAGGGTAAACACGGGCCGTTTGGCCAGTTTTCAATGCTTCTCCATAGACAACTGCATCGGAGTGCAAACATTTGAAGACAAAATGATCCCTGGTTTTTTTAGAAAAGGTTTACGAAACATACATGATGAAAAAGCCTGAAACATATTCTTTCATATTCCGTTCACCCCAAGTTAATACGATGCTCCGTTCAAAAGATACAGCAATGTTAGAACAAAAGTGCCTCCATTTTGAGAGGTTTGACCGTGTTTAAGCTCCGTGTATAAACCCGGTGAAGCGGATGCGCGCTAGTTTTCATTATGATTTGCTTGATTTGCCTGCATGTACGTTAATGCCTGTTAGTCGGGCTGTTTGTGTCAGTCTGTGTCCTTTTTTGTCTGTCTGTGTCCGTCTCTCTTGTTGTCTTTCTGTGATTTAGTCGCGAATACGGAGAGCTACCAGACAGTGATTGAGTTCACTTTTTAGCAATCCTGCAGGGGCGTTCAGTATTCTCGTTGTATTTTGTCCTGCCTTGTTTCTAAATTGAATGAAAAGATATATTAGTAAACATTTTTTACTTTACTTGTTACTGTTATATTATTTTTTTGAACATGTTTCTTGTTTAGATATTACTTTCTATTGATTGTAAATTTGTACCTATTTTTTTGTGCCCTGCGAAATAATAAATGTGACCTGTTCCAACGAAACCCGGACAAAGTCGCACAATGTGTTTTGTCACAATGTACTCCTGAAGTCATTTCGGGATGGATTTTACCATTTTGAGGTTTTAGGTTTTCCTGAGTCACTCACGATTAATCTACAATCTCATCAAATTTAAACAAAATCTGTCTACCAGAAGTGTTTTTTTTTTGGTCAATTTTGTGAAACATTTGTGTATAGAAATAATACGCTTTTCTAAACTTCAAAGCTGTTTATCTCATAATTAGGTTGTCAGGGTTTTATCACTAAATCCAGACCCCAGGGAAGATAGGGTGGGGCACATAAGTAAATAATACATCATTTTAAAGCTGAGAACCTAGAGAATTTGAAAAAAGCAAAATCTGAAAAAACTAAAAAGTCGACTTTGTCCGGGTTTCGTTGGAACAGGTCACAAATGAAATGAAATCAACTCACAGCACAGTGAACATGAAAATGAACACTCCATTGCAGAATATTATTTGCACACATGGTCAACCATACCTAACTCCAACATCAATAATGCTGTTACTTTACCTGGGGAATGAAGTCAAGTTGATGGCTGTCTCCCCATTGGCTGTGTCCAACATGTTCTGCAATTCTTGCCTCCTGGAAAAAAAAATGGCAAATTTTGATATCACAACAAACAATGCTTACGAAGGCACCCAGTCGGAAAAACTATGTTTAATAAAAAACGCCTGTCTTGGCGAGGTAAAATGAAATATCCAAACACGCGTTTTAAATGGACACGTGTTTAACCAGTTCGCGCCGGGATTATTTTAACATCACCGAGCCGAGGGGCGGGATTATTTTTAATGAAACTCGATCCTTAGCGGGTTCAGGCCGATAGTGCCGGGAAGCACACCCACGCATTTCCGGCCTTGCTCGCTGCTGACAGACATTTCCGAACTTGAACTTGGCGTGTTTATGCGTCATCCGTTTTGAATTTGGGGAAAACTTTGCGTTTATATATGTCATATCCGGCGCGAACTGGTTCACAGTAGTTTCGGACACGCATATTTTCATTGTAGTACGTCTAGAACACATTTGAAACGTCTGCTTGGATATTTAACCTCGCCAAGACACGCGTATTTTCTTACTTATTAACCCATGTTTGAAACATAGTTTTGCCGACTAGGCATTTGGGACCCGCTCCATCGAAATCAGGAATAAGTCTCAAAATGACTTTTTGAGATATGCACATGGTGAAAAAAGGACTTTCATCAGCTTTCTAATGATACCCATCACAAGTGTGTATCTTCTTAGGTTAACAAGTTATGGTCTGATGAAGATGACAGGTGTATATTTATTTGTTCAATCCACATTCTGAGAAAAACAGCTTTGAAATAAACAAAATTGACAAAAATTATACGGACAGCGCACACAAATCCTCTTCATTTTCATCTTTATGATCTATGTTACATACAAGACAATAATGACAATAATCTGTGACAACTACACCTAAAAATACAATGTCACGATTTTCACCCATGCGTTCACTTCAACGACCGATTGCATAAAACGGCCTCAGCGACTTATTCCTGATTATGATGGAGCGGGTCACATACATACTCGGTTAAATAAATTCTTTCCTTAATGTTCTTGGTTTTTCCAGTAACTATAAACTTTTAAAAAGTTTTAAAAAGGTCACCGTCACAATACTCGCAATAAAAATATGAATCCCCTAAAGGCTAACCCATCCAAAATTAAAAGCGCAAAAACAACTGGTGCAGATATATCTTTACATTTTTATTACAAAAATGGGGGAAAAAAAGGGGAAAAAGGGTCGAGACACTTGAACCACAATGTTGACCATTTCACTAACCTAAGTTTCATATTTGCTTCTACGGTGTTGAAATGTGCCATTAGTCCCCCATATGGTTTGCCCGGAGTGCTTTCTATCGTGTACGATGCATACTCGGGTTGCCAGTGGCTATTCAAAACGCCCCTGAGAAATAAAACAAGAACATTAAGATAGGATACATCATTTGCAGATATCGAACCTTTGTACTACCGAATTATTAGGAAATATCTTACTTTTTTGAAAGTAAACAATGACTCTATAGGCATCCAGGAAATTGATTGTGCTAGATATCCTGTAAATGTTTCGAAAATTTGAATTGAAATTTTAAAAGGGCGAAGAAAAAAAAACGAGAACAACAATGCCGGTTAAAATAGTGTTTTTTTTCTCGGCATCCATGATTGTAAAACTTCAGACAGGTCAATTAAACGATATTTACTATCAATACAAGCCCTTAAATCCACCCATTCATGATAATTCAAGCAATTACTAATTATGGTGTATCCTACCTTAAAAAATGATAGGTTTTATATTTCACGCTAGACTGTTACTAATACGCATGCAAGGTTTTAATCGGACCATTTGTGGCATCATTTTCCACGTGTACAGCTTAAGGATAAGAATGTTGTATATTCTAATGCTACTTTAACAATTGTTTACAAAGTTTATGGACAGCATTTTCTAACAATGAAAACTGAAAAACTCCTGAATCCTCAAATTTCAATAGGATTTTCCACGCACCCTAGGAAGTTAGTGTCATTAGGCCTATATACAAATACAATTTTTAGAAAGCAAAAATTTTGATCTTTAAATGTATAGGACGAGAACTAACTTTGGATTTTTCTTTTCCTGTTCTTGCAACATTGGGAGAATCTCCTCTGTTTTATCAAGTAAAAGTGTGGCCAACTTGTTCTTATGGTCCAGCTTCACTAGCATGTACTCAACCTGTAAGGTGTACCACGCACAAACAAAAACAATTAGCTTTACCTTCATTCCTTTGTCTTCGTGTAGTTAAAAAAACGTTAGCTAAATACACATTTTTCTCGCTTCCCCCCCAAAAATGTTACCTCAAATTTTGATTCTGGGCCTCTTGAGCCCTTTTCACACTGCAGAGCCAATCCCCGGGAAATAAATCCCTGGGAAATTCCGGGGATTTTTACCCCACCTACACCCCAGCAACCATTCACACTATTTCCCGGGAATATGTAAACTGAGGGCGCCCATCAGGAAGTTCCTAAATGAATCGTGGGCGGAAGTCCAATCCCACAATGCCGCGCCACGCGCGCGCATTAAATTAAATTATTTGTATAATTTTCAAACGTTATTATTTATCTTTTGTACTTAACTGTAAATATATTTACGAAAAGTTTGAAAGGTACTGCATTACAATACTAAGACACCGCGCGAATTATTTGGCGCGCTATTTGTGACCCTGTGACCTTTCGAGATTACCCGTGGACGCAAAAAGGTGGTGTAAGTTCAAACCCTGCGACCTTCACACTAGTTGCTTTTCCCCGGGAAAAGCGTTAAACCCCGGGAATTTCTCCTTTAACCCTACTCCCGAGCAGGGGTAGATATTTCCCGGGGAAAAGCAGTTTCCCGGGGATTTCTTTGGTAGTGTGAACAGACCGACCGAAATTCCCCGGCAATTTCCCGGGGAATTGCAGGGGAAACCGTCTAATGTGAAAGGGGCTTTAGCTGTTCCTCTTCCCTTTTCTATATACATGTATAACCCTAACCAGTTTTTCCTCTAAAGCTCTTTTTTTAAAGAGGGCAAAACGGACTGTGGACCTGTCAAAGTCCACAAACCGTAACTTCTTCCCGCATCCTGTGGACGTCAATTGTTCGGAGGTCCACAGTGCATATGAAATACTAACTCACTCAATGAAATCCGTGTCTAACAGTAGAGTGCACTTTGCGACCGCTTTAAGGTAGGGCTGTCTATTTTGGGTCATGTTAGGTTTTTTAACTGTACCTCTGCCCATCTTCAATGGTGGATCGAGGTTTTATATTTACCACCGTTTGTCTTTGCGTCTGTCTGTTTGTCGGGCTGTCTGTCTGTTAGAAGGATTACGGAAACACTTTTGTATGGGTCAAGAATGAATCCATTACATTTTCAGATTGATCTGAATCCAGATCAGAAATCTGGATCATTTTGAATGATTTGTTTTGTGGTTGGGGCAGAGGTCTTCCCTTTTTATGGTTTAAAAACTGAATAAAAAATTTACATGTTTTAAGTTTTCCAACCACGTAACGAAGCAATGAGCCATATCTTTTGATTTAATACAGGCTATACCTAGCATTTGATCAGGATACTTTCTAAACACCTACTCATCAACATTAGGTAAACACAAATTCTTGACTTTAGAATTGTAGGAGGTGGGTGAGCAATAATTCGTGGGTGCACAAGGTTAAACAAAATCTCTTCTATAACCCTAACTCCCTAGTGTACTAGGAACCACACCCATCCGGGCAAATCCGAACACCAAACTGTACACAAAAACGGATGGACTCTGATTCTTCAGGTACCGGTATGCCTAGCCAAGTGTAAAATACTGTCAGTTTAGGGGTCCTAGTAACAGATTACCCCTAGAACTCTGGGTCTCCCGACGCCCGTAGGGCGGAGCCCCATAGATAGAGAGGGTTTTTACAGGTTAACCGCCGTTAAACAATAGAAACCGTGCACAAATTACGGGCAATAACTCCATACTGCCGCACGGTCTACCCCAACAAAAAATTTGTATGGGTACTTTATCAACTCACCCAGCTGTAGCAAACCAAAAACCGGTCGAATCTCGGCCAATTTCTGTAAAAAAGGTGAAAACTATGCCCGTTCCGCAAACGCGACTGTTACAAGATGGCGGATAATCAATGGTGCTGTTTTCCAAACCCTGGCTTCGGTCTATTGTGGCTGTGCCTCTGGGGCATTGCTAAACTGTATGAATAAGGCCGCGGAAGATGAAGCTTGTGTTTCAAAAACGGCTCTGCGGCTTGAAATTACGCACGAGTTATTCGCCATCTTGTAACAGTCGCGTTTGCGGAACGGGCATAGTTTTCACCTTTTTTACAGAAATTGGCCGAGATTCGACCGGTTTTTGGTTTGCTACAGCTGGGTGAGTTGATAAAGTACCCATACAAATTTTTTGTTGGGGTAGACCGTGCGGCAGTATGGAGTTATTGCCCGTAATTTGTGCACGGTTTCTATTGTTTAACGGCGGTTAACCTGTAAAAACCCTCTCTATCTATGGGGCTCCGCCCTACGGGCGTCGGGAGACCCAGAGTTCTAGGGGTAGTAACGGCCGAGTTCAGGCGGTCTGTTCTTGACACGCGAACTCTGTTCTTGCGCTCGAACGGCGGGAACGCGACCCGTGAACATTGCACTCGGAACAAGAACACACACCACCTATCCACAAGGGTTTTGCAAGAACAAGTTACGCGTGTCAAGAATAGACCGCCCGAACTCGGCCAACAGATCCCAACCAAATCTAGTGATGGATGGGGATTGTTAGAATTTAAATTTGATTTGAGACTTCAAACTTGGCTGGTGTAATACCGAGGACCTCTTCTAATTAGCCTCATGAAACGTTTGGAGAATTTTATCAGCTAAAAAGTTGGCCTGAATTGCATGCATGTATTTGTGCATAAATTTTCTGGTCCCTGTCCGCGGCGGTACTATACTAGTACCCACCTCGTCCCCCCACTTCAGCACGTCACACGGACGATCTTTCAGCTTGTTGTACAGATTGACAAACTGGATGAGTCCATGACGTCGAATGTGCTCGTCGTAGCCGTTGGCCTTGATTTCTTCCCACGAGAGAGGCTTGCCAAGACTAAGAAGACCCATGGTTGACGGTGATGATGCGTGATGTTACTAAGACCTATGTTTCTGCGAAAAGTACAGGTAAAAGTTGTAAAATACGGAGAAGAAACTATTTATTACTAAAGCTTTAATATGGGCACTTAAGTTGATGTGCCATTGATTGTTAATGGTTAATTTCTTGTTGTTTTACCTCATAAAATTTGTGGACAATTATTGTGCATGCTCACTTTCAAACTAAAGGCTCGATCCTTACACTACAACTAGCCTGTGTAATACTTGTTAACTATTGCAATATCAATCATGAACTATCGCCAGATCATGTCCAGATGTAAACAAAAAGCTATTATAAAAGTAACGCCCTAGTTTTGGACTAGCAACTGTCTAGGAAAATTGCATTTCTGCCACAGGAAACTATTTCAAAATTTTCAATAGAGAAACAGAAAAGTCTGCTTTTTAAAATTAAAAACAAGTCATTTTGGAATGATTTAACCAGTTCGCGCCGGAGGACGTACTACGCAAAGTTTTCCCCAGATTCAAAACGGATGAAGCATTAACACGCCACGAGCGTGGCCAGAAATGTCTGTCAGCAGCGAGCAAGGCCGGAAATGCGTGGTTGTGCTTCCCGGTACCATCGGCTTGAACCCGCCTCGGATCGAGTTTCGTTAAAAATAATCCTGCGCCTCGGCTCAGTGATGTTAAAATAATCTCGGCACGAACTGGTTAAAACATTCTTCTAAGTTCTATTTCTTCTTCCCCGGAAGGCGGAAATAAACAAGAGGAAATGTGGAACCCAAAACGACGTGAAAACAAATGGTCCTTGTAAGGCTACATACAAAAAATTGATTGTTTCTCATCAGCGGCCGGGCCAATTTTTCGTGCCGGGTGGATATTTTTTTATATTTTATAAACAAAATATAAATGTACCGGACGCCCGAAAATTCCGAGATTTTTATTTTTTTTATTTTGTATATGCTGTAAAAACACGCTGTTGAAAGCAATAACTGTTAAAACTCACGCAGGCCAAGTGAATGTTTTTAGTGCCCATACATGTTCCAGCAGAAGCAAGCCGGAAAAATCTAAATCGACGGCGGACAGGAGATCGGAGAAGCCGAGTATAATAGTAGTGAGAACGGTGTCTGTGTGCCTCTTTCATTAACAAAACCTGGGGTGCTCAAAATTATATGGGAAAATAAATCGACTTAACTATATTTTTGTGTTTCTACCAACATTATTTGAGTTTTTATTCTATATGAAATGTGTGCATTGGTCAGTTTTGGAAAGTAAATCAACGAAAACAATTTGTAATTTAGATAAAGAATGCAATGTCCCAACGAAGTTTTTGTCAACTATCGCTTTCACCCCCGCCGCACGCGGTGGCGCCCATACTATAACTGGGCGCTGGAAAACACCTGACGAGCTTCATAGATTTCTGTGTAGAAAAACGCACGGCATTCTGGGTAGCGTACATGCTCTGCCGCGCAGCTGAGCCACGGAAGTAGTAACCTACGTTCGCAGGTCGCAACAAAAATTATCCAATCAGAGCTAAATGCACATCAGCGCTTACCACCAACGCCCGGTTCATCAACATGTACATGTATGTATATGCGGTAGGCACGAACGAAACCAGCGCGCCTGTAGTTGTTTAGTCAGATACCGGTTTCAAAGATTCGGCGACATTTTTATTCTATAAAATATAAAATATAAAATGCCCTGACGGACCATTTTTTCAAAAAGGTTCTGATGAGAAACAATTCATTTTTTGTATGTAGCCTAATGTTGAGCACTGGTTTTTGCACTGTTCCTAGACTCCTTATAATTAAAAGCCAAAGGAAGCCATTCGGGAATCAATGAGAGCCCTGACTTCTACAATGCTGATGACGGACATTAACTCTAATTTGAGCTCTACACTAATTTTATGATTGCGAAATGTACAACAGCTGAAAATTACCTAACGTTAGGCTGCCTACGTACGTTAGCTATTTACCGCACCCCCAGTCCCCGGTCAGTACTGGCTACTGCACGGCCGGCCGAACACACATCAAACGGTAGACCTTTTCGCACCAGTACGGTGCACCTCTCGGGGTAAAGTGATGGTCTCACTTCACTTCACTGTCGAACCGCAGCACAGAGCAAAGCTTTATAGACATGGAGGTGTTTTTTTGCTTTATCATCAACCAACAATCGAAAATTGCTGAATCACGATATGCGACCACCTCAATGTGACCTCTCTATGTTTATTTACCTTCAAAACATTTTACATACACATTGTGTGCAAACAAAATTAGCTCACCGTAAAATGTACAATAGAGGGCGCCATATGCAATTTAGGCAACAACCAACTATGGGCCTTTTCGAATCCCTGGCTTTGAATTTATCCTAAGGCGATTTTAGATTCCCAACTGCGGGATCTCCAGCCACATTCTGGTGCATGTTGTGCTTCAGAAACATTCACTCGATTGATGTAAACCCAAAACTTTTATCATTTGCTTCCATTTCTATTTGCTTCTCAGTGATTCGGAATTCGGAGGCGATTACCGAAGCCACAACCGAAGCAAAGGTTTCTAAAAGGCCCGTAGACAGCAGTGCCCACACTTCAAAAATCTTAAAAATACTCAGAAATCTCCCAGGTATTCAGGCTACCAAAAAAAATGACGATCAACATGTCATTTTTTTATTTATTTTTCAATTTTTGGTGGGTTGACTTATCACTTTTCGAGAAATGTTTTCCACCCCCCAAAAAAACCACACCGACCCCTAAAACGAGTGATGTTTCCAAAGTTGAAAAGTGGCCATCTTGAAAAGGTTTCCTCCACATAATGACAAATAGCGCCACTTTAGAGCCCTTAAAAATGCTCAGAACTAGAAGCCCCAAGTCCGGGGCAGGGGTGCATTGCCATATCTCTTCAATCCCTCAATTTAATGGCTCTCAGAGCTCTCTAATTTACAGTTCGGGTCAGAATTAAAGTGATCGGGAGTATTTTGTTTCCCGTAATTTGTTTTCCATATTGGATTCACCAAAATGGTATGTATCAATTAGACTCTTTTATTAGCTAGTGCGGAAGTCTGCCGGACGTTTTTTTTACAAAGAATATTTGTATTGAGTAAAAGGTATCCCTATACACACACCCTAAATAAAACTTGTTAATTGCCTGTTCAAGTTGATTTGAGACAGTTGGGCCCACCTCCAAGAGTGAGAAAAAATAATAGAGGCAGGTCTATACTGATTGACGAATATAAAACTAAGGGCGCATGACTGCCTTTAATTATACGGGTGCGCCATTCAATTTTGTAGGTCCGAGGCCCCGTAGGTCCGAGGCCCCGTAGGTCCGAGGCCCCGTAGGTCAGACGCCCCGTAGGTCAGACGCCCCGTAGGTCAGACGCTCCGTAGGTCCGACGCCCCGTAGGTCAGACTCCCCGTAGGTCAGACGCCCCATAGGTCAGACGCCCCATAATTTCGAAAATTTGGACTTGTGAGGCGTCGGACTTATGGCGTCGGACAATACGGCTCCCTTCCGATAGCATGAACTCTTTAATTCAGAGTCAATGTTATACCAACTCAAACCCTGAATAAAGCCTGAAAGTGAATAAAGCCTGTAAAAGCAACCGGCGTGATGATTTTCAACACCCGGCCCCCCAAAATAAGGGAAAAAAACACCGAGACAATCTACTGATTCATTACGGGATTTTGCCTTTTATTCTTTGTTGCATGCAAGAGATCCTACTACGGTCAAAGATCGTTGAGCGCCGTTGGTCCGCGGCGCAGCGCGGCGGCGCGGATGCATGCAGCACGCGAAGGTAGCCGATGCGGGCGCCCTCTAACGTACACCGTGACCGTACCATACCCTGGCTTCGTTGCGTCTTTTGCTTAGGGTGGTTTTAAGCTCCCAACTTTTGGAATTCCAGCCACTCTCTTCAGAAACATTCAATCCGTTGATAATGAACCCAAAAGTTCAAATATTTCCGTTTGCTTCTGGAGGAATAAGAAGCCTGCTACAAGACTTTATACTAGCTGTGCGCGTGCGTCGTTTATACACATTCGCGCTTATCCTTGCGCGCTGAAAACATCGTTTCTAATTAGGCCTACGTCTACAGTGTTTTACGAATCTTCCCCAAGAATTAACTTTTAATTTAATGTCTTCCTCATTAGTAGGGTAAATCAAGGTTTGTTGACAGGAGTATCGTGATCCATGCAGGTCAGGAGCCGCCAATTTTCGTTTATGATCAAGAATCGAACTTGCTCCCTGCGGCGGCTCTTAGGCTATGTGACTTAGGGCGCACTTATCTGAATTACTAAAAAGAGGACCAAAAAAGATGGTCTTTTTTCATAATATAATACGTCTTGTTAGTTCTTGGAATATGTATAAATATAAATAAAGTATTAATATCTTCTTTCTTTTCAAAAATTTCATGTTTATAGCCTATTCATATTTTTGGCTCAAGTTATATCTCCAACAAAAATCGTTTTGTTACCGGACGCGATATCAAATTGGCAGACGATTCGCCACGAGGTTCGATTTGCGCGCCAAAAAGTTGGACAATATTCTGACGTAGTAAATGCGTGTACTGTACATTGACATTACACATCGCAGTACGGAGCCAACGTAATGTGTTGTCCAGTGTGTCGTAAATAATTATCTCCAGTTTTTTGCTATTTTGACGCATTAATATTTCTGCCATCGACAATATTGCCACGGGACTTCGAAGCTTAATACGTAGTCTCTGAGAAACTGTTGCGAAAAGTGCAAGAAAAAGGAATATTTTCAGGTAAGCTAGATACCAAATGGTTTTGACAAAATTTGTCACCCGCAAATTGCGCGATATCGAGTTAGCAGACGATCCGCCACAACGCGCGGAACATACATTGGACAAAAATCCGACGTGAATGCGTGTACCATCCACGGAGCATGCGCGTGTACCGCAGAACCAACGATGTACATATTGCTGTACATCTCTCCAGTTTTCGCTATTTTACCGCATTAATATTTCTGACACCGGTCATATTTGCACAGGATTTCGAAGTTTAATACATAATCTCCGAGAAATTGTGGCGAGAAGCGCAAGAAAAAGGAATATTTTCGGGTAAGATACCAAAATGGTTTTAACAAAATTTGCGATATGTAAAAATGGTTACATAGTGCATTATGTGTACGTAGGCTGTATGGCATGTAGAGAAAGGGTCCTTTCTCTATGGGTATGCATGGATAGGTCTGATTGGGCTTCGAAACATAACTCGGAACAACAATTTTGTTGAAAGAGTATTTGTTTTTTGAAGCCTTAAAAGCCACTTATCTCAAATTTTCTGTCATTCTCAGTTGAAAGAATGCAAAAAAAATATTAAATACAATTTAAAAAAAAATTGTGATAGTAAATTCTCGAGGACATTCACAAAAAGAATGTTTTTTCAAAAGGGCTTAAATCCATATTCTACCAATAATCAATATCAAAGAAGTAACCTTTTTCATGGGGTTTAAGTTTTAGCTTAGGCTAATATAAGTTACTTCTGGTAAACTGTTTTATTTAGGCTCCTATTTTTTTCTTTTTAACAAAAACATCAGGTGTTTTTCATTCTCATATTAACCTTATCGCAAATAGGCCTACTATAGCTGCTTGAGTGAAATATTTTGCTGTGAATTACAACGCTATTTTTCGTGCTTTTCTCGGCATCCATGATTGTAAAACTTTGGACAGGTCAGTTAAATGATATTTAGGCCTACTATAAAAATACAGCCCCCCAATTCACCCATTTATATTCCTACCTTTTGGTGGTACATTAGAGTTATTTGCTTTAAAGTGAAAAGTCACTGGAGCATACCTGAAATTAGATTAAATGTGCCTGAGGAAATATGGCATAGAAATAAAGGTGTTGTGTACACCCTTATTGTGTCCTTCTATGGTGCTGTTGGCAGTGAGATTGCACTAAAAGCTCTCCACATAACAGCACTCGGACATTTTGTTTTTGTTTTTAATAGTTTCTTGTCAGAAATATATTAAAAAGAGAAGAAAATAGCATTGTGAGCAACTCGGACTTTACCCTTTACCCGGTACCCTTGATTGAAATGTCCTCCAAGTGTTTGCTGAAAGGGGTTGTGACGGTTACCGGGAATATTAGTGGATGGTTGCCGGGAACAAGAATTTGCACTTGGCCTTCATTTTAGCGAAATTCAATGGGAACAAAATCTGGCCTGGTTTTTGAGAATGTATCGGATTCCAGGCACTGAAGAAATGTGAGGACTGACTGGTTTACGCATGTAATTAGTCTGGGCAGTGGAGGGGCGTGCATTTAATTTGGTTAGAGGGGAACCTTATTAACCAGTTACCCAATTGAAAAAAACTTTTACCTGGGTACCTGTGAAAGGTATGATACACCATTTGCAGATATCAACAAATTGTACTACCTAATTATTAATCAACTTATTTGAAAGTAAATAACAATTGTAGGCATCCAGCAAAAGGATTGCGCTAGATATCTTGTAATTGTTCCGAAAAATTGAATTTATTTTATAAAAAATCACGAACAAAGAACAACATAAGAACCACTGCCTGACGACCAGTTGAAAACAAATGCCGATTGTCTTGCTTTTTTCAGCATCCATGATTGTAAAACTTTGGGCAGGTCAGTTAAACAATATTTACTATAAAATACAACCCCCCAAATCCACCCATTTGTGATAATTTAGGCAATTACCAATGGTGTATCCTACCTTTAAAGAAGTTGAACCCCCAAAATAACAATTATGAAGTTTCTGTTTTATAGATTATTCATTATACTCGGACGACAATTGATTAACCCAATGTATGCATTTCTGCCACAGCTATTTTGTACTCGGTCACCAAAAGAAGTTTGAATTGTGCTGCAAATATTTTCCAGATTGTCAACATTTCAACGCTTCCGGTCAATCGTTGTGACAAAGTGCCTTGTCTGGTGTCAACAGACTTTGTGCACCTACTGCGCATGCATTGAAAGGCTTCCTATTGGTTGAAAGTTTCAATATTTGCATGTTCAAATTTGCCTATGAATTTCATTAGCTTATTTGGTTATGGGCTGAGCAGTTTGATTAGTATTGAACAATAGTTCACTAGTTTTTGACGCCACTAGCACATGCGCCATGAAGTTGCAGTGCGAATGACTCTAATCAAACTTTGCTCAAACTTCTGTGGCGCTGAAAACATCGTACTCGCACCGGCAAATTAATATTTCAACATATTTCTGTTTATTTACACCTTGATAGTTATTGCGTAGTTTAGGATAACTTACATTATAACAACCACTCTTATTGTACAATGGTGATAAAAGTGACAGAATTACACATTAACATGAAAAAAACATATACCAGTTTGCACCGCAAAGTTTCGTTGTCTACCATTTTGGTCCCCTCTCTGCACTATGCCATGGAAATGTTGCTATTGAAAACCAGCGCGACCAACCATGGTAGGTTGGTGGCGAATAGTCGACTAGACTAGTCTAACCATCGTCGACTAGCGCGAGTTCTTTCAGAGAGAGTCGAACTATTATATAGTCCTTGATCGAACTTGCTCCATGGTCTTGCCCCGTGTTTGCACTTTCAGCTATAAAAGCAGCATTTGTATGTGACCAACGATGCCATTAATGAATGCAAAGTACACGCTATACATTATTACATGCAATATTGTTATTTTTTGATAGTTACAGTACAGTACGTTTTACTCAAGCACAACTATGCACGAATCCTGATGTATTATTGTCGCTGCTTATAACATATTTTATCATATAATATGATAATTTAAGTAAATGTTACAGCACCCCAAATTTTAATGCCAATGCCATGTATACACAAGTAAGTTGTACACTGCAATTAAAAAGGTACATTTTGTAATAGAAGGCCAACATGCAGTTCTGTAAATAGCTGGCTGAAATTGATAGATACGCCGGTCAAGTGGGATCCCAATCTCAACTGGGATCCCACCTCAACTGGGATCCCACCGAATGGGATCCCACCGTGATCCCACCGTGATCCCACCTAGAATCGGGATCCAACTTCCATCCCGATTTGCATCCCATCGGGATGATGATATCCAAGTGGGATAGACCTATCCCGTTGGGATCCCTCTGGGACTTATTGTGTTCAATTACTTATTTTGTTCAATATCATACAATAATAGTTGTTTTGATGCTTTCATCGCGGTCACTATGGGGAATTGTGTTGCTATATTCACTTGTCTTATTTATTAAACTGATATTTGCATCACCCCAGTGGGCATTTTACCCGATATTACCCGGGTTGTAACGAGTAATAACGCTAGTTATTACTGGGTAACATACCGATATTACCCGGGTTGTAACGAGTAATAACGCGTTATTACGGGTAATATCACCGAGTAATAACGGGGAAATAGTAGACGAACATTTCCCCGTTATTACCAGCCGATATTACCACATTTACCCACTGTTACCCGGGAGAATGTTACCGATATTTCTGGCATTGCACGTTATTACCACCCGATATTACCCCATTTACCCGATATTTCTGGCATTGCATTGTTATTACCACCCGATATTACCCCATTTACCCGATATTTCTGGCATTGCATTGTTATTACCACCCGATATTACCTCTTTTACCCGATATTTCTGGCATTGCATTGTTATTACCACCCGATATTACCCCATTTACCCGATATTTCTGGCATTGCATTGTTATTACTAGCCGATATTACCCGATATTTCTGACATTGCATTGTTATTACCACCCGATATTACCTCTTTTACCCGATATTTCTGGTATTGCATTGTTATTACCACCCGATATTACCCGATATTGCATTGTTAATTACTACCCGATATTACCCCATTTACCCGAAATTACCAGGGAGAATATTACCGATATAACCACCCGATATTACCCCCTTTACCCAATATTACCAGGGATAATGTTACCGATATTTCTGGCATTTCATCGTTATTACTACCCGATATTACCCCATTTACCCAATATTGGTTAATTGGTTAATTATATTGGTTAATACTAATATTACGATACTACCGGAACAATACTACAATGTATACACATATAAACATCAATGACTCTTCTGAGTCTACAATCTTAGCGTGTACTTAAATGCTATATATGTGCCCAATATCACCGCTATCTGTAATCACAGCTAGTTTGCAATTAATTTGTTGTTAATTTATTTGTGTGTTGGTTTTTTGGCAAATTTGTTTCTTTGAGACTTGGAGTAAATAAATATTACACAATTATCTCTACGAAAACACCCTAAACGTATCGCTATTTCGCAAAACATAACGTTCATGTAGAAAAAAAGTGACAAAATTGTTTCACCAAGGTTTATCACGCCCACTTGGGGTCAACATGTAAATTGAGGTCACCCGATATTACCCTATTTACCCAATATCAGAGAATGTAACTGATATTTCTGGCATTGCCGTGTTATTACCACCTGATATTACCCCATTTACCAAATATTACCAGGGAGAATGTAACCGATATTTCTGGCATTTTCATGTTATTAACTCTGTAAATTGTTACCCATTACCTCTTATTACCCTGTTATAACTCGCTAAAATGTCGGTTTCAACAGGGTAATAACAGTAATCTTTGAACTTAGTAAAATTATAGCAATCCAAGCTAATAATTTCCGTTATTACCCCCCCCCCCCCCCCCCCCCCCCCCCGGTACTCAAGTTCCCAATGTTATAACCAATTCAAGCCTTTCACCATTACCCACATTACCTGTATTATCCTGTTGTTACCCGGTAAATTGTCGGTTTCAACAGGTAATAACAGTAATATTTGAACTTGAAAATGTTGCTGGAATTGCTACCAATTTTACTGTTATTACTCAAGTTCCCAATGTTATAACCAATTCAAGCCTTTCATCATTACCCACATTAACTGTATTATCCTGTTGTTACTCGGTAAAATGTCAGTTTCAACAGGGTAATAACAGTAATATTAGAACTTGGAAATGTTACTGTTATTACTCAAGTTCCCGATGTTATAACCAATTCAACCCTTTCACCACATTACCCATATTACCTGTATTATCCTGTTGTTACTCGGTAACATGTTGGTTTCAACAGGGTAACAACAGTAATATTTGAACTTGGAAATTTTGCTAGGATTGCTATAATTTTACTGTTATTACTCAAGTTACCAATGTTATAACCAATTCAAGCCTTTCATCATTACCCACATTACCTGTATTATCCTGTTGTTACTCGGTAAAATGTCGGTTTCAACAGGGTAATAACAGTAATATTAGAACTTGGAAATGTTACTCTTATTACTCAAGTTCCCGATGTTATAACCAATTCAACCCTTTCACCACATTACCCATATTACCTGTATTATCCTGTTGTTACTCGGTAACATGTTGGTTTCAACAGGGTAACAACAGTAATATTTAAACTTGGAAATGTTGCTAGGATTGCTACAATTTTACTGTTATTACTCAAGTTACCAATGTTATAACCAATTCAAGCCTTTCATCATTACCCACATTACCTGTATTATCCTGTTGTTACTCGGTAAAATGTCGGTTTCAACAGGGTAATAACAGTAATATTAGAACTTGGAAATGTTACTGTTATTACTCAAGTTCCCGATGTTATAACCAATTCAACCCTTTCACCACATTACCCATATTACCTGTATTATCCTGTTGTTACTCGGTAACATGTTGGTTTCAACAGGGTAATAACGGTTATATTTGGACTTTGAAATTTGGTAGACCGGTGCACCATTTTTCAAGAGTTTTTCTCATCAGAAACAGATCCTGTCGGTCTCAAGGATCAATTAGATCCAATCCTTATATTAAAAAAACAAATATTAAGGAATTTATAACAATTTCATTATCACACCGGTAATATCATTTGGGTAATAACACGGTAATATCGGTAAAATTTGGACTTAGTCAAATTTTGGGGTGATATTACCGGTAATATCGGTAACCGGTAACAACTTGCCCACTGGGACTATGTGAACGTCACTGTATCTCTATTAAGTGGAAACAGGTGCATGATCAGTGATCCAGAATTGTACCTTGACCACCTCTGATCTGCACATGGTGTGGGTATTTACGTTCAAATTAACCTTAAATACTTGCACATTTGTAATTGCAAATAGAGAGACCGTAGTGACAAATGAAGGTCTAAAACAGACAGTGTTTGAATGCATGGAGACTCTTGTATTTTTAGCCGCGTCGCAGACGACGGCTTTATATAAGCACCTAGCGTCGTTGTTCTTCTCTTTTTTGTGCCAATTTCGACATCCGGGGACTTCTCGGTAAGCACTTAAAAGGAGCAACCAAAATGACAACCAAAGCCGCACGAGGTTGTTGCGTAACCAAAGCCGCAAGGCAGTGTCGTTTTAGTTGTAGTCAAACAGTGCTTTTTGAACATTATGAAATGAACATGCTAGAGAGAATGTTCTGCATTATTGTTGTGCATTTGAAATAGATCACTACACAACGACGCAGCTCCTGCGCGAATTCGTGCTCGTTTAAAGGGATCGTATACTTTTGGTAATTGGCATCCTCTGTTTGATTCCAATCCTATATAGTTATAGATATATACCATAAAACTAACCTGTAAAAATTTCATTTCAAAAGATGGTATCGATTTTGAGATATTGCCAAAAATCTGGAGCGGTTATGTCCGCGCAGGTAGAATAATCTCCATTGGAATACACACTCTGAGAAACGTCACTGCCGTAACGCTTCTCAGATTCAAATTTTGGGGGATAAAAAGTGATATCTTTTTCCATAACCGCAGTACTTCGAAGTGAAAAGTTTTTAAAAATGCATTATACTATCCAAAGCTGCTGTACTTCTTACCAAGTAAGTTTTTATTGCCATTAATTTTTGGATTAATTACCAAACGTATACGATCCCTTTAAACCCTTTACCACAAGCTGGTTCAATACTTCATGCGAATGTGATGCGAGTTGGACGTCACAAAGCATTCGCTGTGAAATTAAACGTTCAACTTTTGTGTTCAACTTTTGTGACGTCAGAAAATGGCATTAAGGTTTGCTTTTGTGCCGAGAATAAACCAGCCTAATGTTGCCTTTCAGTGCCACTATAACCAACCAGACTATTTCTATTGTCCACTGTTAGCGTTGCAATGAGAGTATAATAGGCAAGTTAGTTTGTTGTTGACATTGAATTGCAGTTGCATTTCAAAAGTGGGGATATGGCAAGAGCACTAGAGCTACACCATTGGTAATTCAGGCCCGTACGCAGGATTTTGTATGTGGGGGGGGGGGGGGGGGGGGGGGGGTGCGAATTTGTACTTTATGGGACCAACAATGGGACCAAACATTTTTGTGTGCCAGTACCGTTATTTCTACATCAAAACTATTATTTACCCCGGTAAATGTGGACCTTTTGGTAATAATTGCGTATGCACCCGTCGCACCCCCCCTGCATACGGGCCTGTAATTGCTTGAATTATCATGAATAAGTAGATTTGGGGGGTTGTATATTATACTAAAAATCGTTTAACTGACCTGTCCGAAGTTTTACAATCATGGATGCCGGGAAAACACAAAAAATGGCATTTGTTTTCAGTTAGTGAGCAGTTATTCTTATGTTATCTTTGTTTTTTCGCGATTGCCGTACGGCGATAGCGACTTTTTCTTTATAAAATTCAATTTTGGGGAATAATTACAGGATATCTAGCGCAATCATTTTGCTGGATGCCTAGAATCATTATTTACTTTCAAATCAGAGTAAGATATTTTTTAATAATTCGGTAGTAAATATTTTTGATATCTGCAAATGGTGTATCCTACCTTTAATCCTAATCACTGACAGTGCAACAAGAATTATTGTAGCACAAATGTGAGGCATTGTGGCAAAATGAGCCAGAATTTTTCAGACGTCGAAATGAGAGTTTCAGTGCTGGTGTTAGGAAAGAGATAAAAATTTTCCTTACAGTACTATTTGTGCCACTTTAATCAGATATATTCCGTTGACGAGTTATGCCAGATTAAAGTTTGCATGTATGAACATGTCAAACAGGAAAACCAGAGTAAAAGGCCCACAAAGGTTCAAATTTTTTATTCGGGAAAATAAAAGATGCCAAATGTTTTTCCATTAAAAATTAAAAATCTATTCCACGTTTTATACTAAGATTACAAATTTTGAATAAATCTATAATAAAAAAAGATTATTTTTAAATTTGTTTAAACATTTTTCTCCACTTTAGTTTAGACTGTGCCCAGTTTCATCTTAATTTGCCAAAACGCCTAACAAATTTTATGTTTGATTTTGTTGTTCTGAGCACTGATAAATTCTCTGTTGGATTCAGGAGACTTTTCACTTGTCGAGTGGCTTTTGGCAAATGTCAAATTCAGTTGAATATTCTTATAAAATACAGTACTCGGAGCAGGTTTAGGCAAGATTATAGATCTTACGCCCATATTTTCAGTGGGAAAATGTTAAATGTAAACTCGGATGGTAATGTATATCACTATATAACCACCAATGCACACCTAGTGCCCAGCTATGAAAATATTTACCCGAGCTATGACTGGGACCTGCTATGTACCATCCAATAAAGCCATATCATCCCAAATGCAGCCAATTAAATTGGCTAGCCAGAATGAGCGAAATGTCAAATAAATTTCATTCACCCCTGATGACAGGGGCAGACACGTACAGTTGGAGGCATATTTTGCAGCAACTCAGCATATACTGATGAAGGAGAGTGCAGCAGCATGCGCAGTTAGGCATTCACAGTTTGGATTTACCCTATTCATTATGGATGCAGTTAAATCTGGGTTTTATTCTGCCTTGGATCACAGTGTATAGGCACACAAATGTCTCAAGAAGAACTTTGTGAGCTACATATGTGGGTCAGTGTTCCAGTGAAATCAGAAGCAAGCATTGATATGACACACATATTAACGCGCAGTGGAGATTTAAAGGTAGGACCATTTGCAGATATCGAAAATTTTTACTACCGAATTATTAAGAAATATCTTACTTATTTAAAGTAAATAATGATTGTAGGCATCCAGCAAAATGATTGCGCTTGATATCTTATAATTGTTTCCCAACAAATTAAATTGTATAGAAAAAAAATTGCGATCGCCATCAGGCGATCGCGAAAAAACAAGAACAACATAAGAACCACTGCTCAACGCTGGTTGAAAATGAAAGCTGTTTTTCGTGCTTTCCTCGGCAGTTAAACAAAATTTACTATAGAATACAACCCAAATCCACCCATTCATGATAATTCAAGCAATTACCAAAAGTGTTTCCTACCTTTAATAAAGGCAGACAGCCTTTCAATGAGGGTTAAGAAAAGTTTTTTGCGCATGCATGCACATGTATGGCCTCTTCGACGAAGTTTCAAACCATTGTAAACCCTCACCAGTGAAACACATTGGTGCACAAAATGGCAGATGATAATCCTATCCAGTCTTTATAATGGAGATCAATCATGGAGGCATGTTTGTGGACTCTGACTATAAGAGTATGGCATGTAAAGGTGGGTTTGTAATTTGTATCTTATAAGTGGAGTAAATTTGACATGCATGAGGTATTCATGACTGATTTTTGCCACCGTGAATTTTTTGTTCACGAATGAGTCAAATTGTGTACATTGTTTCTGTATGTATTGCATATGCTCTTGCCCAACCCCCTAGGCTCCTGCACCAGAGAGCATACCAAACCTAACAAACTTCAACAACTGCACACAGGTTTTGTAATTATTGGTACTAGACCTAACAGTACTAAACCTGCCAAACTGTTGAAGTTTGATTGATTGAATTGGTACAGATGGGTCTGTTCAGGGCTGTGGTGACTGGCTATTGGTTCTGTGTGTTGGAATGTGTTTGAGTTGGAACATCAAGTTGTACACATGTATACTTACAGGAACCAGGGATGTAGTCGAGTCCACCACAAGTCCCTGCAAGTCCCTGTAAGTTCCTGCAAGTCCATCACAAGTCCTTCAGTTTCAATTTAAATCACAAGCTATTCAAATCAGCTTTGACAAAAACATTCCTTTGTCATTGTTCGTCCAGTTACTTGTGACTGCCTTTATGAAGGGACTTGTGACTGGCTTCACCAAAGGACTTGTGAACGGACTTGCAGGGACTCGACTACAACCCTGATAGGAACTGAGCTGTGACCAGCTGTGAACTCACCCATGAGTAATTTAATGCCTGTGCATTTCCCCAAGCACCAACATGCTTAAAAGTCTCATGCCTTAATTTCTGCCCTGAACCTTACATAATTCAATTGGGTCTCCCTGGGCCTTTTGTACTGAGAGTCAAACAAAGTCCAACAACAAGCTGCTAATGTATTGATACCAAATCTGCCAAAGCCTAGCAAAACCTGCAGTTGAAGTTAGATGGGCTTGGGGTATAGTTACGGTTAATGTGATATCGACAAGAAATGTAAAGATGAATTAAGTAACTTCTCCCGAGTCCAAACCCACTTAGCTTATGAGTTTGGCTAATAGAGTCTTTTGCCAAGAGCAGATGCCTCTACGGTATTCTCTGATTACCCTAGACACCATGTGGCATTGACGATATGACGTCATTGGCTTCATACCTTCATTCCTTCAAGAAAAAAACCCTTCATGAACAAAATAACAAAATTGCCAGGTGATAGCCGGGAATTAATGCGCAGATGGGAAATGCGTAGAAGCCCCCACCCCCCCTTCCTTTAGACATCAGAGGTGCCGTTTTATATGCAACCATGCAATACCGTCCGTGCCCTGCAGATGGGAATTAACAAATCACGTATAGGTACCCTCTTGTCGTCCCCCCAAAAAACACACCAGGTTTTCATTCACCCAAACTTGCATTTTAGTTTAAACTTATTGGCACACGTACGTACGTACCAGTCAAATGAAAGATGTTGACTGTCCCCTTTTAATTCGACACCACATTTGTTGTGATGATTGCAGTTTCAAAGACTTTTAATTGTAACCCCTTCGTGATGCCATGGATCAGCTATAGGCTGAGGCCCACTAATCCATTCGGAATGCTGTTTCAACTTTGCTATGTGCGACAGCTGCATGTTCGGGTCCATTGTGCAGTGCACTGCAGATCATACTGGACAAAGTTCAGTGAGCAATTTATCAACTTTCAGCTGTGTCCAGATTGTGTTTGGAATTGCCCTTCCCAAAAGTGAAAAAACAATTCTAAATAATATTTAAACAAAAGACACAAATAACAAAATGGAGACTGTTTAAAAACAAAATTGAGACAAAAAAGACCATTTTGTCAGTTGTGCATTTTTGTCGTTTGAAGCAGCAACATTTCTCAAAATATAAAGAAAGGTGTTTGACAACAAATCTTTAGCTTTGGCTATGTGAATGCAGCCAGCGGATTGCAGCTATTCGCGTGTGAACACCCTGAAGATACCCATAGCAGGCCCGTACGCAGGGGAGGTGCGACGGGTGCGTACGCACCCCCCCCCCCCCCCCAAAAAAAAATTACCAAAAGGTCCATATTTTTCAGGGATAATAATTATATTTTGATGTAGAAAAAACGATACTGGCACACAAAAATGTTTGGTCCCATTGTTGGTACCATCAAGTACAAACTCGCACCCCCCATGAAAAATTCTGCGTACGGGCCTGCATAGTATAGCGCCAACGTGTGCGCCACGCGTCGTTCAAACACTTGCATGCACTATTTGCGGAAATGTCTAAATGTGCGTCTCTGAGACGCCCATTTGAAAATTACATTTGTTGGTAATTTTCTTTAAAATGACAGCATGCCAGATGGAATATTTTCACAGGGAGTTTAGAATCATTAATATACAATTTTACAACAAGTAAGCCTTTTAATAGTATTTTAGTTTGTTACTTTTTAGATTACTGCAAAAGGTATATTCCACCTTTAAGAATGATATGATGTTACAAGATGTAGTTTAGTCATGTCATGGCAATTACTATGCAAACACAACAATGTTTGCCTTTGATGTAATCACAGTCTTCAGGGACTAATTTCTTCTCATGACTTTCTTGCAAGGAATGGTGTATGTATGTATGCCATTCATGTATGCACAGCTCTGGCAATAAATCAGACAGGGATTGAGAAAATAAACAAAGGCGGGCGAACAGTTGTAGAGGAATTAATAGGAGCAGACTTGAACATGGCATGTCATGGCCCGATTTATAAATGTAGTATCTGTATCAGTGCTGTACATATGTGTTGATTTATTGGGAAAAGATCGAATGTTTAATAGCACATGTTGGACGAATTCAAGACAAGTTTGCCTTAAAATGTCTGAGTCATGATGATGATTATGAATAATTTTGATGGAACACAATTGGCAAAATCATAATTTAATTAATGACATTAATGGTTGTGACATTTTTACAGGTGTATATCTGAGTATCATATGAGAATTGCTGGATGTATGTATAGCTCAGAAAGGAGGACCTTTTTCAGTTGAGCCTAACATACAGTTAATAATTTTGAATAAATTTGATGGAACCGGCACAATTGTCAAAATCATAATGTAATTACTGACATTGTTGTGACATCTTTACAGGTGTATCTGAGTATCATATTAGAATTGCTGGATGTATAGCTTAGAAAGGAGGACCTTTTTCAGTTAAGTCTAACATACAGTTCAGAATCCCCCAATTAAGAGTCCTCTTTGGCAAACGGAGCAATTTTAATGATTGCAGCTGTATGGCAAACATTGGTTGATTTTTGCAGGCCTGATGTGGTTCAAGGTACCTGGGGCCAATTTCATAAAACACGTAAGCACAACATTTTGCTTAGCACACAAATAGTTTTGCTCACTAAAAACAGGTTACCAGCCAAACAACCATGTGCTTTTCATGCTAAGCAAAAACCAGCCTAATATCAGTAACAAACAATAAACATCACCTGAAAAATTGATTTGTAAACCCTGTTTTCCCCCAAGGAAGAATGTTCGTGCTAAGCAAATTGTTGTGCTTACATGTTTTATGAAATTGGCCCCTGCTTAGCTCACATACCATTTTGTTTAGCCATGCATACATTTAGGCCTATTAATACTTAAAATCATTTGCACTGCTTCTAGATATCATCAAGACTGCCTCAACAGCACTGCTGGGGGATGAGGCAGTGGCTTTCTTAAAAAAATTAA